>CM032360.1:36349079-36949079 GCA_019023105.1 Diglossa brunneiventris
TTGAATGCTGTCATTGCTCAAAAGGGCTTTTTATTTTATTGGTTCTTCTGTAATTGTTTTGTACTTTTACTCTATCTGTGCTGTGCAGCTGCCAGGAATTCAACTTTAATGAGCAGCAACGTTTAGCTGCAATCAAACAAAGCCCTACACCTTGAGCTTTTCTTCCATTCTTCTTTTTCATGTTCATTTACCAGGCCCACATATTTTGTTGCCTGGAATTTACAGAATGTTTTGGGTTGGAAGGGACCTCCAAGCCCATTTATTTCCAGCCCCCTGCCATGGGCAGGGACACCTTCCACTACACCAGGTTGCTCCAAGCCCTGCAAAACATGGCCCTGAACGCTTCCAGGGATGGAAAACTTCTTGGATAATTTTTTCTCATCTAAGAACAAAATATTTTGGGAGCACAGGTTCTCATTTCCAATTGATAAAAAAAAAATTAAAATTTCAACTTTCAAAATGGAATAGAGCCCTTTCCACATGGACCATTTTACAAAGTTCTATTTGCTTACACAACCTTTCCCCCCAGATTTGATGTATTTCAGGGAAGAGGTATTTCCCATGGTGACTTTGGGGTTTTTGGGAAGCCAAAAAGAGATAACTTCACTCAGGAATGCACAGAATGCAGAGTGGTGACTGCAGGTGGCATGATTGTTCCAACTGAATTAATGTAACAAACACTGCTATTCTCATTCCTTGCAAGGACAGTGACTATTTCTTCAAAAAAAAACTCAAGGAAAAATATTCCTCTCCTTTTCTTAATTCCCATCAAAGCACACACTGGAAAGGAGTTGGAGGAATCAAAATAACTAAGCTACCCTTTCTCATGGAGGAAAAAAATAAAATCTTGATTGGTATCACCAGAGTAAGAGATGGTTGTTGAATTCAAAACACCGCTGCAGGGTCTTCCTGAAATAGTCATTGTCATGAAGTTTAAATTCTTGTGGAGCACCTCAAAAAACAAGGGCCCTTTAAGAAAAAGGGTGTAATAGTCTAATCAGTCTAATTTAAAACTTCCAGTCAAATTTAGAGGCAGATTTTAAATATTTAATTTTTTTTCAGTGGAGTGAGGTAGCGTAAAATACTAAACATAATATTGCAAGTGAGTTATTAGAAAATTCAAGCAAAATAAGTCTGGAAGCAACATTTTTTTCCCTTAACTCTTTGCTTAAAGATTTCCATGCTGACTATGGTAAAAAAAAAAAAAATAAAATCACCACAAACCTAATCAGGGGAATCTCAACACAAGTTCTCAAATAAGAATTGTAAAATATAAAACTGCACATAGCATTTGTTGTGTTTCACCTAGACTCTTAAGAAATTTCTCATCTCTATGACTTTTTTTTATGTATGCCAGCAAGCTGAGTTTAAAAGTGGGGAACATTGGGCAGGAGACCCAAGTGAGTCCAATGAAAAGGAATAATGAAAGAACACTTGCCCAGGATCAGGAAAAGTCACTCAGGTGAATATTATGGATACTGACAAGTACTAATAGGAGAACAAGTAAATCAAAATAAAGAAATCAGGAAAACTAAAGAAAAAATAACCAGAAGGTCAAATAATTCAGAGATTTAAGTAAATTGTGAGACTTTGTACCATTTATTTGAACATTTTCTTTACTACTTTTCCCAAAACTATTTCTTGTTTTAGGGAACTTAGTCATGCAACTAAATCTGTCTCTTTCTTTGTAACTCCCTCAGTGTGGAAATGGCTTACAGGAATCTAATCCTCCATCTCCAGGCTCTCCAAAAAAGCTGCCATGAAACCTGTCATTCTTCATTCCTCAGATATGGAGCTTCTCCAGTAAAAAAGTAAGACTCATAGAAAGAGAGAAGAACTGGGAATATTCACCAGCAGATGATCTGGAAGATGGAAAATGCAAGGATCAGCAGGAAAACATTTCTGTGAAGGCCAGAGCTGTCTGTCTTAATCTAATTTAGAGTTAGTCTGAGAAAAGTAAAAGGCTACCTGACCACACACTCCTGATTCAGCTGGGGAAAAGCAGTCAAAGGAAAACCATCAGCTTGCCACAATTGTAAAGGAAAAGAAATAAGAATGCTTTTATATATGTAAAATACAACTTACAAACCTACTCATCCCAATGAAAATCTGTGTAAAAGACAAATTTTAATCTTTTGAGAAATTCAGCTTTTAGAACTGTGATTTAACCAGTTCTCTGCTTTAGTTCAATAAAGAATGAAGGGATGAGGAATATTTAACATTAATTTTTTCATCAATTACAATGTTTTTCAACCTGCACTCAAAATCTCTTCCTTCCTCACACCTGAGATCTACAACTTCTCCCCATTCCCTTATGGTATATTGTCCTTTACTTACAGAATCATTAAGGTTGGAAAAGGCCTCCAAAATCATCAAGCTTAGCTGCTAAACAGCAGAATCATGCCCGAAGTTTCCTCTTTCCTCATTCACTGTGGTTTCATTAACTCCACCCTGTTAATTGGCAACTGCCCTGCTCAGTTGGCTCTGAGTTGGCTCAGGATCTGTTAGCCCATCACCATAACCTAATGTAGCCCTTTTTTTTCCATTTGGGACTTCCAGCCCAGAAAAGTCCACCAGGACTCCCTTGTCCTCCCAGAGCACAGGTAAGCAGCAGCAGAGCTGTCACTTCAGCAGATGTTCATAAACCACTGGCAACAGCTCCCCCTCAAAGCTCCTTGCCAGGAGTTTGGGTAAAAGCACAGCTGGATAACAGGATAAACACTCCCAATAAATCCTGACTCACTGGCACTCTGCAGCAAGGCACAGCATCACTCATCTGTAAATCAATAATGCAGGTGTAAGATGGATGTAATTTGACCACTAATGAGTGCAAAGAAGCCAAGAGCTGCTCCTAAATTTGCTTTTCCTCCCCGAGCACCTCACAAGGGGAGGTCTGGGCAAGGCTCACTTCCTGTTCTCCAGACATCTCTTGGGATCAACACATTGCCTGCAAAGCTGGATCTGCACCTTGCTCTCAGTACCTCCAGTCAATTACAATCAGAAAAGACTCATATTCTTCCATTTGCTCCTACTTGTCAACATTATGATCTAAGCAAAGGTCATAACGCTCCAATATCCAAAATCCAGTTAATTGATTCCCTCTGGGTATCAAATCCCCACAGCACCGTGGTTATTGCTGCATCAATCATATTGCTTTTCATACCAAAGAATTAGAGGGATGTCCAAAACACTGAAATCTTTTACTCCTCCTGTCCCCAGCTTCTCCTCCGGCCATTTCTAAGCACACCAATTTTCTTGATAACACATTTGAAATTCAATTTCTCTCATAGGATTTGATTGTGCCTATAAATCTGAGCCTGGCCTCTGATCAGATCCCCCAAAATGTTCCATCTTCCAAATTCCTCCCAAAATTCCTGCCAAACTCTCAGTTACTGCATCCATATCCTAACACAATATCCCCATGTCACCTGTTTGGGGATAAGAGCACCCAAGAACCACTGACAACTCAAATCAAATATTTTTACATCATTCCCATTTCTACAACTTTAATTTCACATCCAAATATATCAGCTTTAATCTATTTTTCCCCAGAGGGACTAACAAAGGTATGAGATGCCTAACCATAAGAGTTTTGGGTATTTTTTCAGTAAATAATAAACCCATTTAAATAATGAGGAGCTTGCAAAACAGAGCCTCAGAGCCAGTTTCCTGCCCAAGCAACTGCTGCAAGTTTGCTACTCAGAAAAAAACTCATTAAAGCATAAACAAAATGAAGACCTTTAGCATTATCTTAGACCTGAAAAAAAATAGCTTCCAAGGAGACTATACATTTAAATATAAACAGGATCAATACAGTAATTTTGCTGATGAATTTCTGTGGTCAAATATAACAGCAATAAGCTCTCACTGAGTTTGAGGGATGGAGGCCTGTGCATGGAGAGCTGCATCTTCAGCAATGGTGAGTTGGAGGGCCCAGCCTCTCCATCAGCAGTCCCTGACATTGATTTTCTTCTACTTAAAAGTATTTGTTCTCACTCTTAAGGTGATTTTATTTTACTGCCATATTATTACTATGAGTTGTCCCACTAGAAGGAAATTGCTGAAAACCTGAGCTCTGCAAAGGGAGTAGATACAGCCAGGGAGACATGAGTTACCTTGGGAATACCTGTGGCAACCCTGACCTCCCATGAGACAGGAAAATTGAAGATATCAGCATCCTACCTGGGAGAGCTCCAGCAGCTCAGGTTGAAAAGGGAGGATCAGTTACCCACAAGCTTTTTGTGGAGGATTAACTACCCATAATCCAGTGGAAGGATTAAATAAATGGTAAAACATGGTTAAAATGGCAACTAAGTCATCACAGCTGGGCAAACACAAAATTGGCCTCGGAGACAACCACTTTAGGCTGAGGTCAGAGGTGCCAAATCCACAGACAGAGAGGGCACCTGTTTGGGGCTAATGCCTGTTGTTTCTGTCATGTCTTTTACACCCACACTTGTCTTTCAACTGTTTGCAAAGTTGATGAAAAATTTTGCTGCAGAAAATTTGTTTTCTGAAAAAAACCCAAGCCAAACAGTCACAGAATTTTGAAATCGGAATATTTTCTAATCCCTTGGTATAAAGTATATCAAGGAACTTTCTTTGACTAATTAAAGGTGCTCTTCAAGATGGGATTGTGCTTCTTTATCCTGAGCAGAGCAATAGCATCAATAAATAATATTAATTGCAGGGTGGATCCAACTCCAGCTATTTTATTGCTGAGGAACTCAAACAACAAATAATGCCAGAACATCTATCAAAGAGAAAGCCACACGAGTTCACCGAACCATCCTGTGTGCATTTATCTAAAATAAAAATTGTATGTAAATGTCTATGCAAATTAGGTGTGGCCCTCAAGCTCCTGGAAAGTTGCCAAAAAAGCCTTTGGTGTTGCAAAGTTGAGCATCCTATCTACCATATGGTGGTACCTATTAATCTCAGGAGGGAAAAGATACCAGCTCCTCATACAGATGGCACCCATCGCAGTACCGGTAAAAAGTTTGGGGATTTAGGGATAAAAATTAGGCATTTTCAATGTTATGGAATGCATTTGGAGTTCTAAGCAGAGTTTAATAATTAATGTTACAGTTTATCTATTATCTATAGCCAACCTAAAATTCTTCTAGGAGGACTTCTTAACCAATGATAGAAAATTAAAATATCTCTGTAGGCATTTCTTTATATGTGAGTGCATTTAACTGGGACATGTACCCTGGGACAGAATAGGTTCAATGACCTCAGAGAAACACAGAATGGTTTGGGTTGAAAGGAACCTTAAAGCTCATGGACACCTTCCACCATCCCAGGGTGCTCCAAGACCTTTCCAGCGTGGCCTGGGACATTTCCAGGGATCCAGGGGCAGCCACATCTTCTCTGGACACCCTGTGCCGGGGCCTCACCACTCTCACAGGGAAGAATTTTTTCCTAAATTGAATCTTGAATCTGAACCCACTCTCAGTGTGAGCCCATTGCCCCTGGTCCTGTCACTACACCTCCTGGTGAAGAGTTTTTCTTGACTTCCTTATAGGCTTTCTTCCATACAACTGCAGGACTGAGATCAGATCTCCAGTGTCCCCTGCTAATTGCTCCTTGGTTTTCATTAAGAGTGTCAAGTCTCCAAATAAACAAACTGGATTTTTTCTGAGAGAAAACCCCAATTTCTGAAGCATTTATTGGCTTCAGCATCATGGTTTGTGTGATTGGGGTCCCACTGCCCCACACTATGATTGATGAATGTGCCCCCAGCAGCACCACAGGACCGGGAAAATCATTGAGAGCTGGTTTTGCACATGGTTGCTGCAAAGTATCTCAACTTTTCTCAGTAGTTTGGGGGCTTTCACTTCTCTGAAACAGAGTTTGGAGAGACGATTTTCGCTTCTGCTATTGAGCACCCCTGCCAAAGAATATTCCCGTTCTCCTATGCATACCATTAGCACAGTGTACATCTGAAAAGTGTATTTATATATCCCAGAATGTGAAGTGATGTGTAATTAGGAGTTTAGATGAAAAATTATCGTGGGGAAACAGGGCTTGGGAGTTGTATCATCTGTCGGGTGCGGCGCTCGCGCGGCTCCACGAGGAAGTTGCCCGAACGCCTCGCGGCGCTTTCCCTATTTATAAAGCACCAGAAATCCACTCGGCTGCAAGGCCCACTCAGCCAAGCCGTGGGAATATTTCATAATGAAATATTTCATCATTTGCTGGATTTTGACTCGTTGTCTGTTTACACGTTGCAGGCTAATGGCGGGGTATTTATTCCCGTGGTTTCTGCTCCAGTGAACCGTGCGCCGGAGCGGGTGGGAGTTTCCCTTGCTCTGGGCAGAGCATGGATCTTATGATTTGGCCCAGTGGGAGATGAGGGTGCCCAGAAAGACTGGAGTCCCAGGAAAGGAAAAGTTAACGTGGCATTGACAATGTGCCTTAGTTTGATCCATTGCCAAACAAGATGTATAGATTTTGTGTAGTGTTGCCTGTAATCAACCTACTGTGGTATAATTAAGGGACTGGTTTAGTTCAGATATAAGAAATGAACTCTCCTTCTCAGATGCAAAATTGGTCAAGGGGTTGGTTGGCTTTTTTATTTTACTCTAGTTTATTTTCTTGCAAGTGAAGAGAACATTTGTAATTTCTGTTCATTCTGTTGTAAATTGTGCTGCGCCGAAAGTTAAAAAATATCTGGCAAGCACACATCGCATATTGCACTCCCCATGATTAGTACAGGTCCATTGGTAGAATGAAATCAGCTCAAACAATGGGTAAAAATAAATCATTACTGGGTACACGAGATCCTAGATGGAAAAGGCACTAATGGTTGTTAAATGAGGTATATTGCAGAGAAGGATTATATTTTGAATGGTGTTAAAATTGCTTTGGGAGTGAATATTCTGACTAATATTATTATTTGTGTACTTGAACTCTGACGTGATGGGGTTGTACTCCTGTAAAGAGTTCATGAGAACTAGAAATAGATTATCAATGTCTTTTTTTTTTTTCCTTTTACTTTCTGAGCAACAAGACGATAAACCACAGTTACAGTGTATGAACTGGAGCTTTATCTATTTCTCTCTATGAGCCAATCAAGTCAGAAATGTTCTTGGGTTTTTTTTTTTCCATAAAAACATGTTTTTGTGCCAATGACAAAGGATTTCATAAAAATGTATTGATCCCCAAATATAAGAGAAATGTGTCTCAGATCGAGCTGGGATTTGGGGAGCACGGAAGGAACTCAGAGAAAGATCCGAGTCATGATGTGATTTACTAAATACTCACAAGAACAAGCTGGTTGAGTAGTGAGCTAAAATCTTTATTGCAGCTACGTGAAGCTACAGAAGTTGGATTTTGATGATCCTTGTGGATCCCTCCCAGCTCAGGAAATTCTATGAGTCTACCATTTTACAGGTCTGTTTTAATGATGTTTTCTAGTAAATCCTCATGGCCATTGGGTAGGGGATACAATCCCAGCCTCTGGCTCTTGCCATCTGTGCCACATTCTTCTATATCCAGGAGCTCCTGACACAAAACTCCACCCAGAAGTTGTTGCAGGAGATATCACTAACTTCCTCTCCTGTCTCTCCTTCCTACTGTTATTTGGGGGGGATTTTTTTCCAGTCTTACCTTTCCACTTAAGAAACTATTTCTAAAATGTGGTACTTTTCTGGGCTGCAAATCTCACTTTTGGTACTGTGCCATTGTTGAAGGCAAGCTGGCAGACTGTCAGATTGTTTTCAGTAAGTTATACTGCATTCAAAGTTAAAATGGGACCATTTATCCATGTTTGCATTTCTGGGATCATGGTTTGTAGAAACAATTCATTCCAGGAATGGAACTTTTTTATCGTTTTCAGAGTAGCGTTTGGCAGGATATGCCCATGGATTAAAAAAAAAAAAAAAAAAAAAGAAAAAGAAAAAAAAGAAACCTTGAAAAAAAAGCTGAAGAAATCCTGCTGCTGTGCCTTTTAAATTCTCCCATCTCTGAGTTATCAATAACTACAGTGAATGTTCCCCTCAAAATCTGATAAAATCGATATTTTTCTTTGAGATCTACCTCCTCTTTTAGTACAGCTTCTCTCACACACAGGTATGAGTGAAGATTGCCTGAAATGTTCATGTGGTTCCAATCCTTTTTGAATACCAATAGCGGGGGGGAGGATGTAGAATCAGGCTGAGGCTGAGTTAATGTTTGATGGATCCACCCTGAATGAGGGCACCCAGCAGCTCTGAAAGGCTTCAATTGGTGTATTAAGACTGGGGAAAGGATGTAATTTATCTCAGATCACAGGCTGGAAAATCACTCAGAATTCAAACTTGCTAGCAAACAGGGTCCTTTTTACTTGCCTATCAGCTAAAAGATGTTTTGTTGTCCCCCCGCCACCCTTTCCCTGAGTAGAGCGGATGAAGTTTTTCTCTAATTACTAATACATTTCACACAAAAGAAATAAAAATTCTGGGAAGTAATCTAATCACAAATTCAGATCTCATCTGATAAAAAGGACCACAAGAAGGAGATTTTTTTCCAACATTTGTTTGAAATGAAATGTGCTTCAGAAATGACGCAGTTTGTTTTGACGCTTTCAAAGTGGAGCTGCTGGAGGTTTATTTTTGAAGTGAAATTTGAAAAGAAATGGATTCAGAGTAGATTTAAATGTTAAAAAATTCAAAACTAATCTAAACATTTCACCTTGGTCAGCCATATCAGCTGACTTCAGGTTTTAACAACAAAAAAATTCTTAGTTTTTTACAATTTTTACTGACCCTTTTTTTCCCCTTTTATTCCCCATTGATTCCTATTTAAATTGAACCTTCTCAGGTTTCTGCTATTTTTTGTAGTGTCACCTTATACAGAACAAATTAATTATTTTCACAGCTCTATCATGGATTAATGAGCTCATAAATTAATAAAGTGCAGTAAATCCACAGACTGTCGCTCTTTCTTCTCTTAGCCAAATTTCACAGCTTCACCTGTTAATCATCTATATTAAAGGTGCTACATATTTGGTTTCTTTTGGACTAGGAAGTTTTATCCCCACTTAAAATTTTCTGGAATTTCAATGGTAGAGTTGCCTGATATCCTGAAAACATTCAGCACAAACTTTGAGGTCTGTTAACTTTCTTTTGATGCAATATTTACACCACAAAAATGGCCAATTTTGCCTTGCACTGAAGGCTCTGTCACGTAATTTTGAACATTGATAGAAAAAGGAGATGATTTTACAGAGCAGCTTTGTGTCATTGTTTCTCATCAGTTCTATTTCCCTGCAATTTAATGCAATCAACAAAATTTGAAAAGTTGCTTTCAATATTATGTAGCACCCTGTAATTTTTAACATAAACCTCTGTGGACCCAGGATAATTTCTAATATATCCCACCACTAACCCTTCCAGCTGGTACAGGATCCATTAATTGCTGGTGTGCCACACTTTCTTTTGTGTTTTTTAGCCAATTTTAAATCCATTAAACTCAACTTTCCACTTATTCTGTGGCTCCACATCTTAACATTAACCTCTTCTAGGAAACCCTGTCAAAGGATGTCTGAAAATGTAAGTATAGGATGTCTGCTGCATTGCCTTGTCTCTCCTGGCAGAAATAATAACAATAAAGGATTCCAGTAGAACTGTCAGACCTGAGAATTTCCCTCCCCCCAAAATTAAATTTGCTTTCTCTAATCAGGCAGTGCTTGTCCCAGTGTACCTTCCATTTGATTCTTTAAAATATTAACTAGGACATTCTCCACAGTTTATGCCAGCAATATGTTCTTTCCCCATATGTCCCTGGACCAATTTTAATAATTCCTTTATTAAATTTCACCAGCCTTCAAGGAGCTGAAATTTCTAATAGAGTCTCCAATTTCCCTTCTTACTTCCTTTGGCTCTCTTGGATATATTTTGTCTGATTCTGGTGTTTATCAGTATTTTTAAAAGGCTCTAATCTTCTGATAGCTGATTTTAGTAACCTCTGAATGATTTCTAATTCCTCATTTTCTAGTTCTGAAATCTGGTGACAGATACATTCAAATGAAGGGGACAAAAATTGTCAGGTAATTTGGCTTTTTTTGTTTCTCCTCTTAGCTATTTCTGAGAATGCTCTGGGTCTTTACCAATGCAACAATTACTGTCAATCTTGATTACATTTAAGATGTTTTGTAGAATATTTTTAGTATAAATTTGATTTTGTGTGCCTACACCAGGTTTGTGGGTTTAGAGTGATGCTCACAAACTTTCCTGGAGTTCAGGTTTTGCCAGCACTTCCACCTTAAACCAGTGCTGCTCTTGAATTAGCTGTGAAAACCAGCCACAGGCTAAAATAAGGCACTGAAAGTTCCCTCCAAAGACTTTTTGTTTGGGGTTTTTTAAGAGTTTACATTAAAAACAAGGAGGCTTTTTTTAGCAAATGCTTTATTTGAAAATAATAATAACAAAAAAAAAAAAAGACTTCATAAAGGGCTTTTGCAGACTATTAGTCCATAATGTGGACCAGACTCAGAGTGTGTGTATCTTTTTAAATAATTAACTGCAGTGAGAAATTGTTAGAAACAAGAAATTAGCAGAAGTTTTTCTTTGTTTTTTCAAAGGTTTAACAAGGATAGATTTTTTTAGAGCCCAAACAGCCTGAAAACACCAGAGCCAGCACCCAAGAATTACCAGACCCATCTCATGCATGGGTTGAACAATGGTGTGAGGACAGTGGCACCTTCAGCTGCTGCATCCTTCGTCCCACAGTGTCCCAAACCCCTCCACAACCCAGGCTTGGACAGAAGTTGTGCATCTGAATTTTACATCATGGTCCAAAGGAAATTTCATCCATTGTGGGTGGTGTCCATAACTTTCCTAAGACATGGGGCAACTTTTCCACCTCAGAACTCTACTTTCAGATTTTTGACAATGTATTTATATAACAGTGACAAAAAGTGAGACAGGAACAAAAGAATTAGTGCTTAACAAGTGGAAGAATTCCTGGCCAGGTTGGATGGGGCTCAGATCAACTTCCAGGGGCAGCTGTCCCTGCCCATGGCAGGGGGTGGGATGAGATGAGCCTTAAGGTCTTTTCCAACACAAACCACTCTGTGATTCTATGATTTTTCTTTTTTTTAATTGCTTTTTTAAAGCACTCCAGAAAATTAAATCCATTCTTTTATCTCCATGTGCTTGTCATGCCTTCCCTGGTGCCATGAGCTGTAAGCAACAAACTTCATGTAGCAAAACACCCAAATCTTAGAGAGAGTTTCACAGCAGGTGACAACGTGCTCTGATCCAAAACACAGTTGTGTAGCAGATTTAGGGGATCAGACCTCTGGAAAAACATCATCTCCTGACCCCTTATCTACAGCACCCCAAAGCTTAGGGCAGCTCCAGAGAAAGAGAGCTCAAACCTGCAGCCCTGATGTCTCCATGAAAAAATCTGAGTGCTGGGACTGGCCCCCTCAAACCTCCTTCCTGAGCTTTCCACATCAAATAAAGCACATTTATTAGGTGAGGGAGCTTGTTTAACAATCAGGTTACATTTGCTGGCAGTCACCTGGGAAACATAGGTTGCAGCCCTTGATGCAATAAATCATTATCAGAATTTTGCACACATTGGAACACATGGGATGCTTTGCCCCACGCCGTGTTTTATACTGAAAGACCTGAGCAGTTTGCATCTGGATCTAAATTGCCTGTAGGGTTTTTTTGGAATATTTGTAACTGCTGTTTCAAAGCATCTCTGACAGGCAGCTCTCTCGTGAGCTTCTTGGGCAGCATCAAGATTTGCTTCCAAGCTGTTTAAAGGGTATGATTTTATGAATGAGGACAAATGATATTAAGATACAAAGAAGACACAGATATAAGGATTTAGGCACTGAAAACTGGAAGTGGTGCCACGGTGCTTCAATCATTCAAACTCGAACATCACAGATTAGGTAAAACCAGATTTGTATTAAAACAAATTATTCATATAATTCATGCTTCAATGAAAATTTCTAAAAACCACCTGAAAAACCCTCAAGTCTCAATAAATGTTGATAATTTGAAAATGTTAGGAAAATACTAAATATATTCTTGAAAACACAGAGTAGGCATGGTAGTCACGCTGAGTGAATTTGGCTGAATAGCCTTTCATGTCACAGGTTAATTCAAAATAAAGGTTTCAATGAAAAGTAATAAAAAATAAGGGCTTTAATAAAGAATGATAAAGAATGACAGACAAGTTTGTATTCATTACATTTTAAAGTTAGTTTACAGCATTTGGTTTATTCTTTTACCTGGGCAAGCAGGAATTATAACCATAAGGACAGTCAGACTGTGTACTTTGTAAAATGTGCTGAATTCTATCATTTTTTTGACACCCACTCCAAGTTTAGCCACAACATGTCCCTGTTCTAAGAAGAAACACATCACACAACAGCGTTTTTCAGAGAAATTTCAAGTAATAAAAGCTGTGCTCTTGAAAAAGTGACCCATCAGGGTCCATGGAGGTCACAGGCATCTGCCAACTCACCCACCTAAATGATATAAATTTACACATTGGAAAGTCCAAACAGTTGAAAGCAAATCTGTTGTTGCTGCAACACCGGGATCTGTTGTTAATAGACATGACAAAGCAGTAATAGCATCCCAGCATTTTTTTTGTATTTCCACTTCAAACAGCAAATCCGCCTGAATTTACCTAATACTTCAATAATCCAATTATAACACTTTACCAGCAGAAATCATCGGCACATAAGCCTGGGAGTCAGTTAAATGAGGGCTGTGTGGAGCCGCTCACCCAGGATGCACCGCAAGCTCTGGCGAGCGCGTTGTGCTGGAATCGCCAGGCTCAGCTCCCCGCGAGGAGAGAGCAGAAAGTCCTCCCTTTAAACACAGCCCTGCCAAGCTGGTGGTAAATCCATGCTAAACAGGGCAGTGAGGATGGGGCAACACACCAAACAACATGGGAAAGATCCCAGCCTTCGAATCAAACCAGAACTCAACCGGATTCTCAGTCTATGCCTTGGCAGAAATGGCGCATTTTGGTGTAACCCCCAGAAACCATTGATTTATCAATGAAAACCCGTTTTTACAAAATACTGTGTGCTCTAAACACAAATTGCTGATATTTTTCAATTCTGGAGGATTTAGTGCCCGTAAGTGTCATTTCATTTCTCTTTTCACAGCCATATCACTTCCTTTCACTCCCTTACCCCATAAATCTGCGCCCAGCGATGGCGGCTCTTGCAGATCAGCCTGACACCCTTTTCCCCCCTGAATGCAGTATTTATTTAATGGATCAAGGGAACTATCCTTCAAACAGAATGAGATATTCTATTCACAGCTAGAACGTTAATATGTCAGTAAAGTTACTTGCCTTCAAAGTGAGAGAAAATAAATCTCGAAGGCTTGGATTCGTACAGGGCTGTTAATGAGCCATGATGGTGTGATTTTTCAAGGATTACGTGATCGAGTCAATTCCTTAAATTTAGACAAGAGTTGCAGTCCATATTTTAGTAATTTCAGCAGAAACACCATATGCTGCCCGGAGAAGTTGTTGGTGCCTCCTCCATGGAAGTGTTCGAGGCATGGAGCAACCTGGTCTAGTGGAAGGTGTCCCTGCCCATGGCAGGGGTGGAATGAGATGAGCTTTCATCTCATTCCAGCCCAAACCATTTCTGATTCTATAAGATTGTGATTAAAAAATAACTTTCTCTGTGTCAAAATACACCCCTGCTACTCAAGAAAGTCTTACAAATGTGTGATGACTAGAAAAGCCTTGTGTCAGAGTTAGCCCTAAAAAGTAAAATTAACCACAGACTAAATATTACCCATGGAATAAATACCCCTCTACTTCCACAAACTGGTGCTTCTATTCAGATCTGAATTTTCAAGCCAATAATTGAGCTCATTTTTTTTTATTTTTGAGAAATATATGGTTAAATATCAACTGCAATAAATAGTCTTGAAAGATAGATTATTACTGTAATTTCTGCTGATATTTTATGTGCAATTTTTTTTTTTTTTTTACTAATTAAATACTATGAACTGTTTTCTGAGGGTTAATACATTTCACAAAATTTCCAATGTATAAATAAGTCAAATTCAGGATATTTATTTGTAGTTACGTGGCAATGCAAACCAGAGGTGGGATAAAAGAGGTAAAGTGGACAAAAAGAAACACAGATTTTATCTACTCTGTGTTTGGCAGTTGGCTGTGGAAAATATAATCCAGTCATAAATCTATGAACCAGCCCTGAATTTCTATTGCCTTACTTTTAAAATAATTGCAGCATTTTCACATCCCCTAAAATGTGCCATAAATCCATAAAAATTATCCATATGTTATATATCTAGGAATGAATTAATTACTTTTCACTGTACTGTAAAATACAGATAAAGAAACTCTACCCACAAAGTTAAAAATGCCTTTAATAGATGCTTTTCCATATGCATAATAAGGAATTATTGCACTGATTATCTGAAAACTAAATTTATATGACAAACAGTTTTAAAAAAGGAATTTAAAGTGATGCTTCTCTCTCTCCAAGAGCCTTTTTGGGCGCCAATATTTGGGAACAGATGAAGCATGAGTTACCTGTTCTGACAAACCTGGCTCAGGTTACACCTGATGAAAAGCCCAAATCTAGTGGTACTCATCTTCCAAAAACAGAAATTTGATTAAGTTCTTAAATGCAACTAAAATACAGTGTAAAAAATATTTTTCTCATTTCCTAGGACAACAGCATGAGGAGTCTCACCTGTAAAGTTCATAAACCCTCTTGCAGTGTCAGTAAGGAAAACAGCACCTCTGACAGAGAGGAAAAGAAAGGAAAAGGGAAAATTACTAGGGAACGCATTTAGTTTCTTGTAGAAGCTAATGTAGAATTCTTGTAATTCTTGTAGAATTACTGAGATTGGAGAAGACCTCCAAAATCATTCAGTCCAACCTTTGACCAGATAATTCCACATCCACTGAACTGTGCCACAAACTGCCACATCTACTTGGTTTGTTTGAGCACTTCCAGAGGTGGTGACTCCACCACTTCTCTGGGGAGCCTGTAGCATAGACTTTCTCAAACTCATTCATTCTTTAAATGTTAAGATATTGGATATCCCGGTCCAGGGGAGTTTCAAATTATAAAGAAATAAATAAAAAGTTTTTAAGAAGCAAACACAAAGCTGGAGCGTGTCTTACAAGACACTTAGAACAAAACCAAACCTGCATATTCTGTGTATCCTGTCTTTTTAACCACATATTCCTCTAGTTCTCACTGCCCCTTCCCTTGTCACTGAACACTTTTGCTGCACAAATTTTCTTAAAAAGAGACCAAGTGGTGTGTGAGAAACTGCAGCTCTGAATGAGCCTGGATTTTATCAGCTCATTGTGCCAAGGTCAATGGCCAGAGCTCCCAAGAACAGGCAAGCTCAGGGATGCAAGTCTAGGTGATCACTCACCCTCAAAGGGCACAAAAATGCTGAGGAAAGGAGAGCAGAGCAGCTAAAAGCCCTAAAGTTTAGACACTGAATAGCTGGAGGACAGCTGGAAAAGATTTAAGGAGTGTTTCACTCTCTCTCCAAGCAAGGGGTGCCAGCAGAAAACAAACGTAACCCTTTCTCTCTATGTATTTTTCGTGACAAAAGCTGATTCTCAACTTGTGGATGTTTTTAATATTTAGACAGAAAAACCAAACTCTGAAAGGATATTCAAGAAGTGTTATGAAAAAGGAAGATTGATACCTCAAAAAACAGAAAGGACAAAGTGAAATCACAAAGGAGTGGGACTGATCCAAGACTAAGAGCCAGCCCCCTTCCCAGTCCTGAGGTTCCCACTAAATCTTGGATGTTGATGAAATTATGGTTGTGTCTCGAGACAAACATTCCTAATTAATCCCTGCAAAGGGATGAAATTTTGCCAAGGAAGCACCAAGGACAGGGTGAAATGTGGAGGGTGAATATCCCTATGGTGTTGGCAAGATTTTGGGGAAAGAAAGGTCTGAGGTGAAAATGCTGCATTACAAAAAGGGCAAAATCTAGAGAAAACAGGAACCTGTCTGCTGTGACAAAAAACTCATGTAAAGGAAAACACCAACATCCAAAAGGAGGTACAAGCTTTTAAGAGATTTTAACAAGAGATTTTAACCAGGCATGAAGAGCTCTCAGTGAGAAGCAGCCTTCAAGAAATATTTCAAAGAGCCAATGAACAGTTCAAGAGCAAGAAACAAAACACTGATGTGGATATTTGTTAATTCTGTGCCAAGAATCCATCCATAATATACAGGACCAAACCAGAGAGTTTGGGCCACCAAAAGCTGCCAGAATTCTTATGTGCTTAGGATTGCACAAAGAAAGACTTAGGCAGAGCCAGTGTTAAAACCTTGAGACCTTCAGCCACAACTTTGGCAAGTATCCAACCTCACATAAGTTGTACCACAGCTTTGCCCAGGGTTATATCTTAAACTGGGATTTTTAGAAGCTGCTGATGGCACATGCACCCCGACACCTCAAACTCCCTGTACACAGAGCCAGATCTTAGAGCAGAAAGCACATTTGTGGGGTCAAAAACACCAGCCCTGGCTGAGAACATCCAGCAGCTCCACAAACACCTTTACCCTGATGTAGTTTCATCTCTGCTAATGCTTTCACTGTGACAGGAACTCATGCAAGGTGCTCTGTGAGCAGATCCTGACATCACTGTGTAAATCCTTGATTCTTCTCTGTCTTGAGCCCATTTTCTTTAATGGTTTGTTTGAACAGTGCCAAGCACAGCTGAGTTCTCCTGGGTTGGGACCTTTAGTAATTTTTTCAGCACAAAGAAACACAAACAAGTAGCTAATAGCAATTTGTCACACCTAAAATCCATCCAGCCATTGCTCTGTGGTGCAGCCCTGCCATTTATGTGGTTTGTTAAATGTCTTGCACAGTGTGTGGCTGTTGCATAAGTAATAAATAATAATAACTCATATTTTAAATGCTTATAACACTGACCAAACCACAAACATGCTGACTAACACTGTCTCACTGACTACCTCCACTGTCTACAGTCTTAATGCATTCATCTTGGCTCTTTTTGAACCTGCTCTTTCTCATCTGAAAGGAGTCAGGGCCAAATTAGATATGAGGAAAAATTCTTCCCTGTAAGGGCACTGAGGCCCTGGCAAAGGCTGTCCAGAAAAGCTGTGGCATTTCCCTGGGCCCCTGGAAATGTCCAAGGCCAGGTTGCATGGGGCTTGGAGCAACCTGGAATAGTGGAAGGTGACCCTGCCCATGGCAGGGTGGGACTGGGTGAGCTTTAAGTTCCCTTCCAAATCAAATAATTCTGGAATTTTATGACTCTATGATGATTCTTACAGGAAAAGTTACCAACCCAAGTGTAACACAGGAGAGACACTCCTACAGTGAATGGAAAGGAAATATTATATTATGATTTTATAATTATAAAGGAAACATTCTATTAGTAACATCTTCATGCGGATGTGCAGAACATTTTCCAACCAGCCAAGCCTTTGCACATGTGCTACCTCCATCTTCTCCTTCCAAAGTGCACATGTGCTACCTCCATCTTCTCCTTCCAAAGTTCCAAACATGCACTTGACTCCTTGTTTTGTTTACCAAGGAGTTAAGCGTATGTTTCACCTTAGAAAGGAAAGAGCAGGGATGGGCATGTAGGGTGCTGCTTGTATTTGATGTGCTGTGCTTTTATCCAATCCTGTTTCATGCAGCCCTATTTCTCAAGGAGCTGAGGGAGCTGCTCCCCCCTTCTTGTGCCTCCTGGGGCTGTCCTGGCTGGAGGGTGAAGCTGATGGGGTTCTGGATATGGACTCTGAGTCTCGGGTTTTGTGTTGCTGAAATGGCCTCCAGGTATTAAAGAGTCTTTTTCCCAGCCCAGTGACCAAAGAATAAGTTGAGATTCCTCAGTTCTGGTTTTCAAGGTTGTTTATATTCTCTTATCTATTCCATTCTTCTCTGACCTGCTGATGTTGTCCAGCAAGTCGGGTTGCGGCACAGTGACTGTCCTTGGGGTGGTGTTGGCTTTTTATACTAAAAACTATGTGTACTTTATTTACAATATTTTTCCAATACTATCACCTATGTTAGACAGTCTGTCTCTACTCCGAACCAATCCACAAGTGTCACAATCATAGCAGAAGATGGAGGACAAGAAGAAGAAGAAGGACAGGACAGGCCCAGATTCCTCCATCTTGCCTCTTGAACCCCCATTCTAAAACCTCCAAAATTCTACTTTTTCACCCTGTGACAAATTCACTATCATTCTACTCAAACTCTTGCTGCTTGTAACTCTTCACACAAAGCTGGTAATTGTTTCCGTGGGTTAAATCCAAGGCATAGGTGTCTGTGACTCTGTGCCTAGGTCTCTGAGCCCCCTGCCAGGGTCTCGAGCCATCCAGGGCAGCCAGAGGAATGTCCTGGGTTCCAACACCTGAGAGCACTGAAAGCAAAGGGAATTGAGGCGCGGCAGCAAATCATTTATATCAGTACAAGTATGAGAAAAAGTCCTTATTGGCCAACAGCTCTGGCAATCGGAAGGAGCGGGTGGGATGGAGGGACTCACCTTTGACTCCTGAGCCACGGACAGGTCCTGAAGGATCTGTCTAGCAGCTCTGAATCCACGTAGCACAGCGCTGATGCTCGCGAGGCGGGAAGGACAACGTGTGATGAGATCTGACACCTCTTTATGGTGGGTGGAACCAGGCCCCCGATCCTCAATCCTAATGCTTTGGGACATTTAAAATCCACATGTGAGGCTTGGCTCTCTCCCTGCTGTTTACAATGATAAAGTGACACTCTGATTCAGTCTATCTCATCAAATTCACGATTTCGGAAGTTCCTCTAAACATGTCTGCACCATCACGCTAACTTTTCAATACCTCCATTTCAATACATGCCAGTTGCTTAGGGTTATTTTTTTTTTTTCCTCTTGGAAAGAAGGTCAAAACAGCAATGCAAATATATTAGGGGGAAAAAAATGCATTCAAGTAACATTACTTGTTTCTGGAGTCAAGATGCCAGTCCATCTTTAAATCACGCAGTTGAGTATTCAATTCACAAATACAATGAGGGTACTTTTAAATTTTAACTGTCATATTCTGTTATGTGGCCTGATGTTAAGTTGCATTATGCTAGCAGTGAATGGGATAGGACAGAACATAATTCACTGCATTATAAACAGCATAACATAACTTGACAACTGGAATTTAAAAGGAGGAAATTCTTTAACCGTAGGATCATATTGTATATTCCTATACATTTATAAACCCAGCAGCAAAAGAGCCAAAGCAGAAAAGCTGAGCGTGTACCTATTGCCAAGAAACAAATGTGTCTCATTTGTGGGGCACGTAAATAATTTGGGGGAGTTTTCTCTACATTTTAATTTCCCGACTGCACAGCTGCCACCTCCCTTCCCGTACTGCTTAGGGAGGCTGGTGGTGGCATCATCTGAAAACTTTCATACCTAAGCCACAGAGCAGCATCCACTTTGACTGAGGCTGTTTTGTTTGCTCTCCTGGGCTAAAATAAAGAATGAAGTAACACATTTCTTCAACATGAATATGCTAACAGCCATAAATCTGCTCCCTAGCATTACTGTAGAACAAACCATAGTAAATGTTTAAAAATGTGCTCCTAAAATAAGCCCTGACTGAGCTTTGATGTCACTTTATTTAATTCACATTGGCATTGCATACACAGCTCAGTTTACCAGAGAGGATTCATTCTTTACTGAAGCATAATTACATTATCAGATATTCAGTTGAGGCCATAAACCACAAAATGGAAATTAGACTGTCAATGGCCATTTTATACTACAAGGATTATTGTATTTTAACGTTTGTGTTGTCAACCACTGTGCTGGCAATCTAGCATGTGGACCCCAATTTTCAACATCACTCTAACCTGAATAAAATTTAAATATATGAACACCAAATTGAACAATCAATAACAATCTTTTAAGCTATATAAGCTTCTGACTGGCAGCAAACTAAGCAATAGCACAGAGGCAAATCAATCAGGAAGCTCTGTTTTCCTTCCTAGTCCTATGCATTTCAGGCTGAGGGAAACTTTTGGGGCATTGTTTCCCAATCTCCAATATTAAAAAAAATAAAAAAATAAAAAGTAAGCTCCAGCTTTTTCTCTCTTGCCCACTCAGATTTGTAAATGGAATTTATTGCACGCAGTGTCCTCTTATAGATTAAATTAATGTTATTGTAAAGAGGTTTAATGCTCAAAGATATTTATGACTCATGCTGAGAAAGAAGCTGTACTCAGTTATGATGATTAATATAATTTTCCCAAGTTCTCACAGATGAAATTGCTCCATGTGCATATTTTGAGTACAAAACAGATAACCATAACTCTAAGGAAAGGCAGCCATGGTTGTGTTATTGATGCATCATTTGGAATTAGCGAGTTGCTTGTGGAGCACATGAAATGTTTTTGGTGGATTAAGTTTCTGCTTGATGGGCAAGGGGAGAAGCAACACTCACATCACCCCAACCTGTGTTTGTGGTTTTGATCTCGACATAACAAAAGTTAGAGCTTATAAAGAGTTTGTTTTTACGCTCAACCACTAATAAGACAGGCTGTGATTTAAAACTTATATCCTCTGTCCAGGATGAAAACTAAATGAGATAGGATTTGACAACTTACAGCAAGGAACTGAAGATTTACCAACTCCTCAGACACACAGGTCAGAAAATGGTTCAGTCTCAGCATTGTTGCAGTTAAAGCCTGGAAATGGATCACACATGTCTGATCAGAAGAGCTCTCCAGCAGCTCTGCAAGGTCAGGGGAGATTAAACTGAACATTTCCCAACACAAGAAAGATGTTGACCTGTTGGAGCAAGACCAGAGGAGGCCATGGAGAAGCTCTGAGGGCTGGAGCCCCTCTGGAGCCAGGCTGGGAGAGCTGGGAATGTTCCCCTGGAGAAGGGAAGGCTCCAGGCAGAGCTCAGAGCCCTGGCAGGGCCTGAAGGGGCTCCAGGAGAGCTGCAGAGGGATGTGGGACAAGGCATGGAGGGACAGGAGCCAGGGAATGGCTCCCACTGCCAGAGGGCAGGGATGGATGGGACATTGGGAATTGGGAATTCCTGGCTGGGCTGGGATTCCCAGAGCAGCTGTGGCTGCCTCTGGATCCCTGGAATATCCAAGGCCAGGCTGGACTTTGGGGCTTGGAGAACCCTGGGATAGTGGAAGATGCCCCTGCCCGTGGCAGGGGGTGGACTGGATGAATTTAAGGTCCTTTCCATCCCAAACCAGTCTGGGATTCTATGGATTTTCATTCCTTACCTTTTGGAGGGTCAGCCCTCCCTAACAGCAAACATTACAAATGTTCATCTAACAACCTCCCTGTTGTGGACTAAATTTTACTGTATTTAGATTGAAGTGCTGTGACTGTTACACACTCCAGTTCCAAACTGTGACATTTCTTTTCACATTTTAGCTAATCTATTTGCTGTCCTGTGAGAACAGCAAACTAGAGTCTGTGTAAAAAAGGGGGAAATTCTTGATATTTAATAGACCACAATAATTGAAGGCAATAATTTCTTGAAATAGAAATATGTTGATTTCTAGTATTTCCCCTCCTTCTTGCATTTATTTACATTATGCCTAAGGAGCTGCTCAGCTCAATAAATCAATGTTAAATGTAATCTGAGTTGAAACAATTTTATAATTTAAGTTTGATTATACCATAAATGTTATAGATATTAGGGACTCAATACCTTTTCTGCTCAAATCACACTTCCCAACCTGAGTCAAAGAGGACAGAATTTGGTCTGAAAGTGCAGTGAACAATGCACAGCCACAAATGGACTCATAAAATCAGTGCCAGACAAAGATGGGACTGATGTATATTTTTAAAAGGCATTAAAAAGTGCCAGAAAAATTTTCTCCAAACTTTTCACACACTTTGGTTAAATCTCCTGCTTAATTTTTTTTCCCTTTAAGTAATATTTAATATTATAACCATCTTTGAAATAAATGTTTCTTCAAGGAAATACGGATATATTTCTCTCTCACTTCATCACATCATTGGCCCCATTTTCAATTTCCAGAGCCCTTTTGCAAACCACACACTCCAAGTTAATTGGTTTAATCTGGTTGTGGGGATTAGCTATTTTTACCTACAGTTACATAGGAAACAATTATATATGAAATATTGATTGTTCATTAATGTGGGGGATATCTCACTTAATGTATTTTGTTAAGAGTTCAGGCTCCTGGAGTGTGGAAACTCTGGAGAGGTCTAGGCAATTTTGACTAGCTTTTAAAGTTGTAAATGGTATTTTGAATTGCTCGACATCTGAAGTCAATATGAAGGTGTTATATATATTAAAAAAGGCATAACATGCATTTAAATAAAACAGCAGTGTCACTGCACTTATAAATATATGCTATAATTCTTACAGATATTCCTTTTAGTTTCTAGTCAGTTAAAATGAGTATTTAAGTGTTTACAAAGGCATTCTCACAACTGGCTTGTCTGGAAGCTGGTCTGTATATGGGGTGCTCATGCTTGCTCTTCCTTTTAAATGAAAGAGTCAAATATTTGTGGTACAAACTCAAATAACAATAAAAACAATTTTCTACAATTATATCAAATAATACAAATACCAGTTTTAAGATTTGTCACTACTGCAGCTTCAGTAATCAAAAAAATTTCTCAACTCCCAAATGTATTCAGTCCAAGGACTGAATATTAAAGCATAGAATTACAAACCAGGTGGACTTTAACTCTCAGAAAGCAAGAGAAGATTTGTTGTAAAGTGCATTATTTGTAGCCAGTTTAAGCACTCAAATTCCATCCTCAGTAACAAAGATTCACAAAATTTGCAAAGCCAATGCACTATAATCATGATTTTTAAAGGAGAACATTGTGAAATGGTCGAAGTTCTCCATGGAGAGCAGACCCATGTGAATCCATTTAGCCTAAAAAATAACCAGTCCTGCTTTCCAACCCCTGCCACCTTAGGTCCTAAATCCCCTTTCATCATAAACTCCCAGTCTCTCATGCTGGGAACAACCCACAGTTGTTAAAAGGCAAAAAAAAATTTTTTAAGAGCCCTTTTTAAAACAGGTCGAATTTCTCCAAAAGGACACTGAAAAATTTGAACAGTGCATTTTCTTCCATAGTCTTGCATAACCTGATTGCTACAGAAATCCATGTAAATATCAAATAATCAGGGGTCTATACATTGCATCCAACATTTTTCACAAGAATTACTATAGAAGATGCTAATCCAAACAAAAATTCCCAGAAATCTTTCTTCACTCAACAATTTATTCCAGTTTCCATCCTCCTCCCTCTTTATGATAACTCTTGTCAGCTATCATTATAAGTGAACAACACAAAGGCTTAAAGACATACCCTCTGGTAAAAAATGAAAAAATAAAAAAAAAACCCCACAGCTTTCAAGTGTGAACTGGATTAATCACACGTAATAATTATACAAAGTGATAACACTTATTATAAGATCACATAAACACCGTTAAACCAACAGTGGCAGTAACCTTTAGGAAGGAAAAATAAAGCCACCAAAAATAATACAAATCAAAGTTTCTGTTGGGAAGACTTTGCTGGCTGAGGCTTCTCTGAAAGCCTTAATGAAATAAATGTGCAGCGTTTCAAAGCAAATGACAGTCACAGCTGATTTAAATGTTCCATCCATCTTCAAAATGAAGCATAAAAACCAGAGACAAAACAGGGGTGGGGGAAATCCGTGGTTCCCAATCTCCCATCCCTCAGCACTCCTCCACAACACACAAACCTCCTTTTCTAAGCTTGTTTTCTAGAGCATCAATGTAATTATCCAACAATTCCTGCTCTCCATATTGGCAATTCGTTGTTGAGCTTCATGCAGTTCTAAACCAATGCTTTCAAAGACTTTTTGATTTTTTTTTCCCTTATTGCATTAGCTGTGGCTTCAAACACATCAGCCTTTTCCTTCCAACTGCTTTGTTTCCTCTTAAGAAACTCCACTCTGTTGAAAGTTTTGTTTTGATCTCGCATCATCACTTATTTTTATAATTCCCACTAAGTATCTGAGGAACAGTTTCCAACAAATCCTTCATGGACAACCAAAATTTTTTTTGAAGCACAAGCAAACACTTGTGAATTCTGGTCCCAAGGAGAGGATTTGCTGCTTGAAGTCACTGGGTGAGCAGAAGATTGTGAGGCACTTCCACAGGGGCAGAAAATAACCCATGGATTTGGGTTAAAATAACCCATGGATTTGGGTTTCAATATCCCATGGATCTGAGGATAATTCAGGCCACAGATCTATTACAGCTTTCCCATTCCAAGTCAATCAATAATAGATATTTTCTAAGGTGGGGGAAATCACGATCTGGTTGACAGGGTGTGATCACTCAAAGGTTGGACTTGATGATCTCAGAGGTCTTTTCCAAACCAAATGATCCTGTGATTCTGCAAAGATCGAGGTCAGGCAAAGGGGGAAATTGGGAGAGCAATATATGGGGTATAAAAGGTGAAGGAAGATGAAATGTGAGCAATTTTACTCTAAAGGCAGGTAAAAGATGAAATATCAAGCAATTTTTCCATCTCTACATGCATTCAAAGTGCAAGCACATAAGATTATCAAGTGTTCTTGAGAAGACAGACTTAGGGCATGGCAATGGGTGTACGAAACTACTGAGAGCACAGAGAATATGTATTTATTAAATAAAAGCAAAATAATTAGTGGTAGTGGGAAATTCTGCAGGTCACGATCAGAACTGGTTTTAGGCAATATTCTCAGTATCACAGTGCAGAGAGAGAATTTGAACTTGGACTGCCCAACATCACAACAAGAGTTGGAATTGATGTTGGTGAAACGACGGGTCTGAGCTGCTGACAGAGCCTCTGATGAGAAAGATAGCAAAAAAATCAAAGAAATTCTCAGAGAAACCTTCACTCTGAAAAAAAAATCAGAAATAAAAGCACACCTGGCCTTGCCAAATGTCTGTACAAACGCAGCACTAAATGAAGTGGGTTTAGCCTTCATATTAATTAACAGCACGTAACAGCTACTACAAGAAAAATAACTGCAAATGTAAGAAAGGAACAGCTTGTTCATGGATTTTTCTTCCTCTCCTCTTCCAAACAAGTGACATTTTGCTATGTGTCTATTGTCCAAGAAATTGTTTGGGATCATTAAATATATAAGGGGCTCAGATATCTATATTTTACCTTTCTGTCAAATATTTACATGTCATACCCAGGACCTCAACAAGGAGTTGTTGTGATTAGTTGCCAAGAAGCATCAAGAATCAAATAGGATTGTTAGTGTTTAAGGGTTTTCCTGTTTATTTCTACAAACACACAGGATAAACACTGTCAGGCCAAAGTAAACTATAGAGTACACAGTTTTTTCCAAAACTAATACCCTATAAAAGGCCAGGGTGGCTGAAAACCACATTGCAACCAATTCATTCTGATGACTTGTACCATGCATGAAGGCTCAAGGATACTTCATAACCCAGAGACCCTGTTAATTAATTAAAGCTATAATTAAAAAGCCACCCTTGGTTTAGACCTAATGGTCGATGAAGTTCCTCCTGAACACACCAAAAATATGATCAACATTTGGAACTGATCAAAGTAAGCTAAATAGATATGGGATATAGTTTTATGAAACAAAACCTCGAATTCAGCTTAGATTGAAAGGAAAAAAAACAACAACCCAGCACCACATATGTACAATATTATAAAATCTGAGCCACCATGCCAGGGACTGAATTTTGAGTGACACTCAAAAGATTTTTGTTAAAGTATCCATTTGTTTCAGTCATTGGAGAACTATTTAGTCACTTAACTCTCCCTGCCGAATTTCCTTCAGATGCCCATTGACAGAGAAAATTCATTCCAACTCAGGATAAATCCCGACTTCCACTGTCAAGGGTTTCCCTGCCACAGACAATTATTAGTCCAGAGGGGACTTTCTTCTTTCTTCTTGAAATTTAGCTCCTTCTAAGAAACCCAGGTTCAATGAAGTACTTCATTCAGCTGACAAACTGCTAAGTCTACCTTCGTGCTTTGTTCCTTCTGAAGCAAAGTTAAACATTACAAGGAGGAAACATTCATAAATAGGGATCAGTAAAGAGTTTGTTCTCCAATTCAGTAGCAAAACAGGGTGAAAAAAATACAATTTAGGCCAAACAAGCTCTTTTTTTTTTTAATATTTAAAACTAAAGCATTTATTTTTAAGTGTAACAAGCACAATTATATCTCCTGTCTCCCTGTTTGTTTTCTAGTATTAATTACAGCACACTGTTACCCATGAAAGTATTGAATTCATCCATGTTTGTCCCCTGTGCTCTGTCCTGATGTGTTTTAAGTGGCCAATTTATTATGAAGTATCAGAAAATTTTCTGTGAAATAAACAACAATAAAGAGGACAGAAAGAGAAATTTCATCATTTAAAAAACTTAAAATCAAATGGCAGGAAAAGCATAACTGATCAAAATTGTTCAGAATTAGGTCCAAAGGACACAGAATTTGCTTTGCTGGAAAGTTTTCAGAAAATCACCATAATCGTGAAAAACTGGATAGTCCAAGTAATAAAAATAAAGTATTGAAAAGGAGAAATATTATAGTAGTCTATAAAATACAGGTAGAAGCTTTGTTTGGTTAAATACATTATTTAATATATCTTTCAGTGAGACTAACTGAAGTGCAATTTAAAATATAAAATTACAGCTAAAACCTTTGTGTCATCAAAAAATTGTAAGAACTTTGAAAACAACATTTTGCTACTTACAAAGTTATGTAGAGCAAGACATGGCAGGACAACATATATTTAAATGAACCTTAGGAGGTTCATAAAATGCATTTATTTCCAGTATGGTTATGGCATAAATAAAGACATCAGCATTTGTCACCTGTGCTTTGGATTTGAATTATTACATATCAGAAAAAAAAAATTATGGCATTTACTGAATTTTGTGTTGATCTTTACATCTAAAAAACTATTCATCATGTCATAAGAAAGGATCTAGAAGAAAAATTAGGGATTTTTTGCCTCAACGGCATTACACCATTATTCCATCTCACAAAGGACGGTGTGGGTTTTACTCATTAATTTGACCATTTGTAAATAGCATGGGAAAAAAAATTCTCTCAAACCCAGATTCTGGAGGTTGGGAAAATCCTCTTGGCTTGGGAAGGTTTGCTCCAAAAATCAAGAGCAATGAATTGTTTTAGATTTTGCCAGAAGATGTCTTTGCAGGCCAGAGTGAGAGCCTGTATCAGCCATGGAAAATCTCATTTTAATGTTGGTGATCTTCAGGTCCAGCTCGAGGGACCCAAAGTGAGTCAGTGCCACCGTGGGGTCCCCACATCCTATTCCCAAACCCCATCCAAGGAGGGCCCATTCTGTGTCCTGCACTGCTCCAGAATTGTCATTAACAGAGAAATTAATCTTTCCACATTTTTCTCCTAGTAGAGGAAAATTGATTAGAAATCTGGGGGAAAAACTCTGTGGACAAGCAAGGTTTCAAGCAAAAATAGGGTTCAGTCCTAAATCCCTCATGGGCCTGTAAATCCCACTGTACTTTTTCCATCTTGGTGCTTAATAATTAGTCATTAACTCCTGTCTTGCAATGAGCAGAACAACTCATCTCCCCCCCACCTGACAAGATTGGGCTCGTGTTGATTATTTTAACAGACTAATTTAATTCAGGTTTCCGTAATTTCTCCAGGAATTTGCCAAGCAGAAATTTATCAGATTCCATATAAATCTATGTCAGGGGGAACTTTAATGGAAATGGCTGCATTAAGAATTCAGGATTGGGCCCTTAATAGCTGCTATAATTTATCATCTTTTTAATATGGAGAAATCAGCAAAATGAAATATTCTAAAGACGTAAAAGTAATAACCCAATCATTTAATATGAAAGAATAACTAGACAATACTGCCCTGAAGAACTATAGATAGCCTGACAGAAAGGCACTGAGTATGAAAGACAGAAAAGCATTGGCAATAATTCTAAGGAAATACTGTATTCCTGAAAAAAATACCAGTGAAAAGGAAACAAAACCAACCCATTCCTCTACATCCTGCTCCTTTTCTTGGAAGCCTTCAGCTCTGGGGGCATTTTGAGGACAGAAATTGTTATCCTGACTCAGAATGTAGGAGAGAAAAGGAAGATCCTGGCCAAATGCAAAAGGAGATTAATTCCTTGGGAAAATTTGCAATTTTGATAGGTTCTGAGCAAGAAAAATGCACAAATTTGCAGTAGGTAACCATTAGCTGCGTTTTCATCTGTAGTCATTATAATTCCATAAAAACATGTTTTGAAGGTAATATAACCTAAATAATAACTGGGAATGAAAGCAGAAATGTATGAAAATGAGAGGCTGTCACTTCAGTCATAATATTAAAACTAAACACAAACTCTAATATAAAGGAAAACCGTCTGGTTTACACTTGGTAAATTTACATTTTGGTTTACATTTACCCACTGTGCTGCTGCCAGCAAGAGATGTCAAATCCCTCAGAAAAGGAGATTAACACTTCCAGCCTGCCTCCATTTCCAGGGAAACTGAGGCAGGGAATTCTGTCTCTGCTGGTCATAGAGGCAGAACTGTGCTGGAAGGAGAGCCCGGGATGACGGATGTTGGGGTGGGCGTTGGCGGGAGGGGACACAGGAATGTCCTGCAGGGGTGGTACATCCTGAATATCAGCTTAAATCTTTGGGATTTAAGCTCAGATTTATTTCCTTTCATTGACGATTCCCAAGAAAAAAGGGAAGGCTGAGCTTCAAAGGTTGCCCGTGCCTCCCTGTGGATTTGGACCAGTCATGATGTTCCTGAAGCTTCTCTGCAACATAAAGACAAAAATCACTGCCCAGTTGCTGTCAGACTCTGAGAAACTTCCAGTGACCTCCACATTTTCGTTCATAAGGTGGGATCTGGCCTTAAATGTCTTCAAATATGAAAAAATATTCCCTAGTGGTTATTTATAAAACAGAAGGTGTTCTCCACTGTGCAGTGATAAAAGTTAAATATATTTAAAGTTAAATATAATATATCTAATATATATATAATATAATATATTCAAGTTAAATATATTTAAATGCAACAAAAATACCTTAAAACACATAACAGAAATGCTTTTTGGTGGGATTTTTTTTTCTTTGCTGCAATGGGAAATTACCATTTGCCTTTTTTAGTATTACATGAACTGTGATAAATTCATCTTTTTTGCTACAAAATAAAAAAAAAAAAAAAGCCCTCAACCAATTAAAAGTGTGTTTGCTGCTACAGGGGCAGGATACAAACTTCCATCTGTGACTGCCAAAAAAACGAAAAAAAGGTTGTGCAGCTCTGGAGATGCTTTGCTGAACTCCAACAACAGCATTTAACAATTTAGCTAACTGATAAAACTCAAAATGCTGCTAATTCCCATTTGTAATACGCTAAATTGCCTGCAACCAATTTAAACAATAAACAAGCCAGGCTCTGAGCTGTTATCTGTGGCCAGTTGAGCAAAATTCTTTATTTTCCTTCTCTTCATAAGCATAGATTAGCTCCTAAAACCTATTCTGCAAGTGGACAGCCTGTGTGGCCTCAGGAGAGTTAAATTCTGCAGATTTCACCACCTGAGCCTGCCAAACTTGCCATTTTCTGATAAAATATACACATGCAAAACTTTTACTTCCAAGCTGCACGTTTTTCTTTGTTTTTCCCCTTTTTGATTTTCTTTTAAAGCTTAAAAGTTTCCTTTGGGTTGTGGTATTTCTAAAGGTATAATGAAAGAACAACCTTGAAACAACAACAAAATAAAAAAGAGCATAGGATGTGCTCTGGTTGCTTCCTGCACTGCTAAAAAAAAAATTAGCTCAAATCCCAAGATCCATCCTCAGGAGCTTAATTGCTTCAAAGAATAGGAATCTTGTCAAATTCGGTCCAAACAAACATAATCAGTGGCTTTCAAAGCTCGTTTGACATTGAGGAGGCATAGAAAACAACCCAGGAACCAAAGAAACACACATCGACGGCCTGTCAAAATTTTTTGTCAGACATGATGCTATTATCAAGGCACATCAGGATGAAATAAAAGTGACCTGGCTGACCAGGGGCTTACAAATGTCTTGGGAAGGAAGGGAAAACGGTGAATCAAAAGGTAGCTTTGTTGAACGTCCCCCCAGGCCTTCTTATTGACAGGGATGACAATGGTCCCAGGATGCACCATTATCTATGACCAGCAAGCAGACATCAAATGCTGCAGAGCTGTCTCTGTCAGAATAGAAAATGCTGCTCCAAATATACAGGGGCTTGTTACGTTTTGTTCAGCAAAGGTTTGTCAAAAGCCAGGGTCACTCTGTGTGTGCACTGCCCTGAAGGGTAATTTTAAAAGGCAAGGAGAGATGCACTTGATTCTCCAGTGTTTCTCCTGCAAGGAGACTCGGAGTCTGTGGATGACCAAAATGTTTTGAAAATCAAAGAGTGACTCAGAGAAAAAAAAAAAAGAAAAAAAAAGAAGGAAAACAAAGTAAAGCAAAGCTAATAGATGTTCACCACCGCCGTGTTGTTGGAAGGCAAAGCACTTTTCAAAATAAACAGGTTAGGGGATTATTCCCATATTTAGATGTTTTTTCAATAAAAATTGAGTTGATTTCTAATACATCGGGGTGGGTGCTACTGTAAAGGGATGACTCAAATTGCAGTGGATAAGTACACCCTCCTCGAGCATCTGTGTTGCACCATTATGCAGTTAATTGCAGGAAAAATATTTATACTGGCGAGAAAAGAATTGTTAATATGGTACCCTTTGGAAAGAAAAGAGAGAGGCTGTATATACAAACTCCAGCCTCAGAAATGTTTGGGTAAACTTTGCTTTTCTGTGAACATCTGCTAAGCACACACTGAGGGACCAAAGTCCAAATGCACCCCACTAATTGACACAGAAATCTTTGTTTAAGGACTATGTGGCTAAAAAATCCCCAAACCTTAAAACAAAACAACTGGAGGGTGAAAAGAATAATTTGGTGGGGGTGAAAGGAATTATTGATACAGACATTATGGAAGTTGTCCACATCTTCTTGCCTATGGGTCAGTTCTTCCTTTCTCATTTTGTTATCATTTTCAGGCTACAAATTTACCAAGAGAGCAAAAAAAGAGACATAAAATCTCCCTGGTCCTGCCCTAGAGACCAGGAAGCTCAAACTGACCCTCCACTGTTAACTTTATAGTCATATCCTTCCTGAAAATTTTAATTTATTGCCATCAGAACTTTTCTGCCATGACCCCATATCTGGTGCCATGTTGGGGTCTGGTGCTCCCCAGCTCTGCTGCTCATCCCCAAAATCCTGAGAGAATCTTGTTCCCTCCCCTCAGGCCTCAGCTATCCAGAAACAGCTCCCTGCTGGCTCCTGCTATTGATCATTGTGACTCCTCAGAGTCACAATTGTCTTCTTTCCTTTCTTTCTTAAGGAGAAATAACAGAATAAAAAAAAATGAAATAAAATGAAATAAGAACACAGTTACAGGCTTTTACTTCAGGTTTGTGACTCTGAGGTAACAGCTGATGCTCCACTGTCCACAGCCCATGATTTTCAGGACAGAAATTAGGATAATAGTCTATCAAATGCCCTTTCTCTCCTCCTAGGCCAATCTCAAGATGATAGATACGATCCTTTTGTGTCTCATGGGATGAGACTTTTGTCTTTTTTGTCCCCAAACACAAAGCTATTAATTCAATGCAATAGTTTATTTTTCCTTGCCCTGGAAGTCACAATATGCTTTGGGTGAGGCTGGCTCGTCTCTCGTCCTTTTGGAGCACTCGTGGGTGCCATGAGAGGCTCTGCACACCAAAGATTTGCCCACCAGTACTTCTAGAGCAATTTACACCTTCCTCCTTGCCTTTTTCCCCCATTTCTCACTGTTTTTGTGGACTCATAAACAACATCCAGCTTTCAGTAGTGGTGTCCTTGGGTTAAATGCAACCTCTATTTTTTTCAGCTGTCAATTATTGATATGGACATAAATAAAGGACGAAAAAAAAAAAATAAAACTTATGTCTTCCTAATCAGTAAATTCAATACTTGGCTAAAACATCTGCATTCATATTCTTGCACATCCTAGCCCTTAAAACCAGGATATCTTCATGGTGACTTCCATGCTGTAATATCCCATGGGATATTCAGAGCTTTAAGGTGTCTTTAGCATTTTGACATCAAAGCCCTCACAGATAAAGAGTTGCCTGATGCCATCTGGAAGGACGAGAAGGCACAAACATGTCTGCAATCCTTTTTGCCCCCCATTCAGTCCTGCATCAAACAGCTCCCTGAGACCAGAGACACTGGACCAAACCTGTCTGAACAGGGTGTGGGGTTGCTGTCTTCTGAGCCAGGTTTCAGATGTACCATGGAGGCAAAAGAGTTGGCAACCACAAAATTCTATGAATAATTTTATTCTATATTTTTATCAAATAAACCCTGTTATACTCAGCACAGAACTCATTTCCATGATTTCTGACCAGGCAACATCCTCAGCCTCCCTCCTCACTCCTGCTTTCACAGTATTTCACCTTTATTTAGAATCAAATTAAATTGGATTTAAAAAAAAAAAAAAAAAAAGGCAGCATCAGCTCTACTTAATTGTGCATCCCCAGGGTGACCAAAACAAAAAATCCACTTCACATGTGAAGGTTGTTCTGTGTGGAATGAGGTGACACACACGTGGGTGTGAGATTCCCAAAAAGAAGGAATCACCTCAGGTTGGCTGCCCTCAGCAAGAAATTTCAGCAGCACCTGTGATTCTCCAAGGCTTGTCTGGCCCTGCAAAAACCCTCTTTATTTCTGAGCTACAGAGGGTTTACCATTAATGACAGCCACGTTCTTGCTCTAAGGACAGACACCAAGCAAACGAGGATGATTGCAGATGTTTAGGAGCAAATGCGAAAGGAAAGGAATGAGCATTAAAAAAAAAAAGAGAGAGAAAAAAAAAAAAAGGGAGCGAGGGAGTATTGATTCAGTGTGACTGATGTGAATGAGTTAAATGATTGACTATGAAGTGTGAATTCAAATTTACTGTGAATGGAATTTACTGTGAGTGGAACAGAGTATGCATGACCATGACTGAGTGTGACTAGGTATCATTAGGAGGAACTAAGCGAATATGAGTGGAAAGCACTGATTATCTCCCCTGTAATCTATAAATAAACAGTAGTGCAGGAAGTTTTGAAAAATGTATTTAATAAGGGATTTCCACTGCCTGAATAAACTTGCTGAGGCCAGACAGCCTGATCTGGAGGAAAATGTATCATTTTACTCAAAGGTCTGTCATGTAATAATACTTGAGCTCATATCTGACAGGAACAAAATAGGCCTGAATTTACAGCAAAATGGAACCTCTGGACTGATAAGAAACGTCTTCCCAATTACAAATTTACTAACTCATATGATGCCAATTATCCTCTCTTCTGCTTATGGGTATTTTCCTAACATCCATGTTTAAATTCAGAAATATGGACATTGAGGACCCGCCAGTTTGGGGATCTATGCTGTCTCCTGCAGATCAATATAATAAAATTGTATTAGCACAAAATAACTCTTTTGGCCCAGTGACCAAATACCTCATTTGCACCCTTGTGCAGAGTTACAGAACTGAGCCTGAGGTGGTTGCACCAGTTTAATTCAGAGAGAGCAAAGTTTACATCCCAGGATCTCAGACCCCATGGTAAAAAATGTCACAGTCTGTTCTCAGCTGCTTCCCTTTCTCCACAAATATCCCTGCTTGCCTTCCCAAGTTTTAGTACAAATCAGGCCAATGATGTCTTTGTCCCCAAAGGTCTGTGCAAAAAAATGTTGATTTCAAGGGTGGATTAAAGCAAATCCTAGAGGTTGGCGTAACAAACATGAGCTTTACCACTTAATTCTGCTTTTTTGCCTTAATTAGGTAATTTCTTCTCCCTAAATGTTCTGTATTCCTTACCAATCAAACATTCATCAGAATTCATGGGGATGTTTTTGTGTCAGCCTCTCCTTCTGCTACTGAAGGAGACAAGAGGAAAACACTGAGATGTGTTTAAAGTAGAAAATCAATAATCAAAACCAAAATACTGAGAAAGAGCAGAGAGGCCATCCCAGCATTTTCTCGGGAATTTTCTTGAGAAACCTGCTCCTTTCCTCTGCTAATGCACTGGTGATTAATTTACTGGGGTGCAGAAATTCCTCAGAACTGCTGGAATCAGCTCAGGCTCAATCTCAGCCATGCACATGAGCATCCATAGACCATGGGGTTCTCAGAGGAATTTTAAACTGATGTTCAGTGGATTTACATCCTTGGAACTTTACAGGCTTGAAGTTATCTCGGACACAGGTAACTGAGAATGTGGCCCAAAATTCTCTATGGGCTTTTATTTGCATTGAATTTGGGTTTAGGTGTATTTCCCTTTTACAAAGACTGGGATACAAGCCGTTACTATTTCACTTTTACTGCCTGACCAGCTCCAAAATGAATAAATTATTCCTAATTTAGATCCTCTTGACCATCAAGGAACACTTCGAAAATGTTGTTTTCAACGAGTTTGTAGAATATGTAACAGAACTTAAAAAAAAATCCAATAAAGGAAAAAAAAAGGTTATGGAATGTACCTTAATCCGTTAAAACAAAGAAAATATATTTCTTGGGATCATGAAACCTCTTTCTCCCTTCCTGCTAACTCTCCTCAGGAGTCAGGTCAGAGCCAGGGTGTCTGAGCAATGCTCTCTAGATGTGCTGCTCCCCAGCAGGGCAGAGAGCATTGACAGGACCCAGTGGGGGATTTACACCCCTCGTGCCAGAGCTGCACGTGTCCTGTCGATAAATGGAAGACTTAATTCTCCAGGATAGCAATCCAAGCATTTTAAAGGATTTTCTAATGAGGTAAAATTCATTAATAAGATACAGAAGGAAAAGAAAAAACACAAAAAGGAAAAAACTCACCCTTTTCACCTGGAATTGCAGACATGCAGAGTCAGTAAATTCCAAAATTTTTAACAGAGTTATATGATAGAAATGGGTAAGAATGAGGTCATTAAGACTTTGTATTCTTTTGTCCACTCAATATGAAAACCTCTTTATATGGTTTTCATATTTTATAACTATGCTGAGTTACATTTATTGTTACAAAGGAGCTGCTTTTAGAGAAAAAACACAATCAACATCTTTAATTCTGCTTCCCTGCACTGCAAAATTCGTAAGGAAAAGATGTCCCAGCTTTTCCCTTTCCTGCAGAGGCACCATTTCCAGAATCCCCTAGACCTGACACAAAAGCACTGGCCACTCAAACAGATGCCCAGGCTCATCAGTCCTGTTTATTCTCTTGCTCCTTCCAACAGTGTTCCAAGATCTTGGAAGATTTGTGTGGGGCAAAATCCAGGACCCACATCCCTCGGATGACTAATAGAACCATTCCATGGTGTGGGCTAAAGGACACCTTAAAGATCACCTAATTCCAACCCCCAAAATACATTCCCACTCCTAGTTTTAGCCTAGGAAAGCAAAGGATCTGTCTGGGATTTTATTCTTTTTTTTTAGATTTTTTTCCTACCTTGAACAAAACATCTTTATTTCTGTTTCTCGAAACAAATATTTGCTGATGGTACAGCTCCCAGAAAGGTACTGAGTGGACAATTATCCCCCAATATGCTCCAAGATCTGATTTTTCAGCTGAGCCCCTAAAGACTGAGCTGAAGGGGGTATTTCTCACTGCTCTCTTCCCTCCTACCTCCCCCTGAGTTACAGAACCAGCTGGGACCACATCTGAGCTGCACGTCAGGTTGATGAAGGCTGAGGCTTCTGGTTTGCAGAGGACAGGAGGGGAGGATGCTGTGGTAAAAGCACAGTTAGGGGCCATTTCTAGCAGTCAAACCAAATCTGACACACTCAGGGCTCCCTATTGCCTCAGCAAAGCCAGGTTGTCTGTTCACCTCACATTATGCTCCCAATTTTTAACATAGCTTTGGGTTATCCTGCTTTATTTAGCTGCCAACAGAAGGACTTTTACCATTGTGGATCAAGGCAACTGTCTCTGGAATTGATCTCATTAGCAAAGTTTCCAAAGGAAAGGAGATTAGAGAAAGCAACTGATTTTCTTGACTTGTACTGGTATTTCTGTGGCAGCCAAGCAATTTCATCTCCCTTAAAGGCATTGGTTTCAGGTCACATTTTAACTATAGTTAAGTCCTCAAATAATTCAGAAGACAATCAAGGATTAGTGACCACTCTCCCCTACAACAAAGCAAATGTTCAGCATGGCCAAGCCGTAGCTTTTGATGAATGTCAGTTTTTTCATGGGCTTTGTAAATAACATTCAAAATAAAGACAGCCTTCTGGATTTCAGGGCACACTGTATCCCTCCAGGTTAGCATAACTCAGGATGTTGGGTTGTTGTTTATCCAAAAATAGAATTTGCCCCTAAACTTGGCAGATGGACTCCAAAAAGTTTTCAGTGTCAGAAAAAGAACAGCCTCCATTTCAATACTTCTGGGATTCTAAGGAATAGTGAATTCTGTATGTATTTGGGGATATATTTTAACATGCATTATGTTTTTAACATAATTTAAATATCTGTAAAAAAAACCCTAAATCTTTTGCAGAAAAATCCTCCAATAAAATTTAAAGAAATTACTTAATTTTTGAATTAGTCAGTTCTGGTTTGGCTTTTTTTTTATTTTTCCAAAGATAATACCCTGTTCAATGTCAGACCCTGGACCCATGAGGAGGAGGAAAGGCAGCGATCTCTACGTTTCTCAAGCAGAAGTTTGAGCACAGGGCACGGACAGGAGAAAATTAATGTGTCAATTCCAAGGATTCCCTGCTCCAAATCCCCTCTTTCGGAGAGAACTAAGGGGCTTAGCAATATCTACAAAGCAGCTCTGATGTGCCTCTGCCTCCTGCAAACAGCATCCCTGCAAATCCCCGGCCAGGCAGCCTCCATGCAAGGGTCCAGATTTGGCCAGCAGTCATTATTTTTGTCTCCAAATCACAACAAATTTTACTGGAGCCACGTTCTGAGTTGATTCCTGTCATCCCCAAGGAGCAAATAGCTGTTTTTTTTTTTTTTTTTTGTCCTATATATGCACATTATATAATTCTGACTGTTATCTCTGGGGCCTCTCTGGCAAACTTTCCACTGTTCTTTCTCTGTTAGGACTCGAAGTTATCAGAGTCAGAGTTCATTTATACTTCTGATCACTGGCTCCACAATGTCCCCAGGGTTGGGAACTCTGTTGTGGCAGAGCAGAAACATAATTTTATAGCCCTCGTATTCTAATTCATTTAATTAGGGGTTTTCTTGGATCTCTGGGGGGGCTGGGAGGTGTCCTTTCATGTTTAGAGGTTTCTGTAGAAAATCTATCTCCACTCCAGAAAGTCATGGGCAAAGTTCTCCTGCAAGTGCAGATCTTGTTTGCTCTGCGCCAAATTAATATTCATCGCATCAGGAGCAGAATGTACCTTTCCATCTTCCCTTTGCCATTATTAGTTAGAAGGAAGAATTATTGCACAGCAACCCACAAAGAAATGCACATAATTTAGATACACTAAAATGGGGGGGGAATTAAAAGAATATGGCAGATGGGAGACCCTGACTAAATTTAAATCTAAATGGTTAAAAGAAGCCGACTGATAAGAAGAGCTCTAATTAAGAAACATCTTGCTGCTAAAAACGTGAACTTTTACACTTATTTCGTACCTCAGGCAGAGCTCAAGCAGAGGTAGATTGTATCTTCTTTAAAGAAATGAAAGAGGGGGAAAAATTATATTAATCTGCATTGTAGTAATGCTGATATGCCCAGAGCTGAACTTCCAATTCATTGTGAGACGTTCTCTGCACAGACACAGCCCGGGCAGCTCTGCCTTGAGAAATTTTCAGTCAAACCAAGAAAAAGCGAGAGAAATAATGTGTTATCTTCATCTCCCAGAGACGTGGGGAGCTTACATGATTTCTCCAGGCTGATGAGAGAATTCTCTGATAAATCCAGATCTGAGTTTTGGGGGTTTATTTGCACTCTGGGGCGGCAGGTACAGGTGGACACACACAGAGTGAAACTCAATCCAGGTTTTCCGTGTTTTCTCCAATGTGATGTACATGGAAAAAAGGAAAAAGAGGGAGGATATCCTACCCGAATATTTAGTATTTCAGTGTAACTACAACAGCACAGCTAAGAGTAGCAAGGAATCTCATTTTGCACTTCCTATGTCTGAACTAGAGTGAATATTCTGGAGCAAACAAAATTATGTTAAATGGGAACTACAGTTTAGAAAGCAAATCAATAAAATAATTGCTGATACCTTATAAAAAATATAGCTTCAAAGTGAAATATTTTTAATACAGAAAACTGAAGGAAAACAAAGTCAAATACTTCATTTAACCTTACAGTGATTTTTCACCTTCCATTTCTGTGAGAAAACAAATATCAAGAATTCAAAAGCCATAATTCAAAGTGCTTCATTTGTATTTTTTTTTCTTTTTAAGAACCTACTCGAGAGACTCTGATTTGAGAGCTATGGGAATGAAAGAATTTTTAACAACCCAGACATGCATGGCAATGTCTGCCACCCAAAACCTCAAGTGTGTACTCAAACGACTTCCTGCAAAAATCATCCACTAATTTACTATTAATGAGTGATAGAGTTTATACACTTAGCTAAGTGGAAAGTGATTTTTTTAAGGATATTGTGTTCGCTTCCCTCAGCCACCATGGTATAATTACAGCCAGGGAAGGCTTTTTAAAGCAGTTACAAATCACAGCTGGTCGTGTTTCTTGTGGTCTTCCAGGCCACAACATCTACAGGAAAGATAATTAGCGCAGTCCAGTCAGAGAATCATGGAATTATTTGGGTCGAAGGGACCTTAAAGCTCATCTCCTTCCGATCCCCTGCCATGTGCAGGGAACCTTCCACTAGTTCTTGTTGCTCGGACTCCCATCCAACCTCAAACTCTTCCAAAATTTACACCAACTTACTTATCTGAAAAATGCCACAATGACATCCTGGAACATGGACAAGCAGCAGCTGTGATTTACTTTATTCCTGATATTTTCACGATAGAAAAATAATAAAACACAGGACAACCTCATCACCTTTTGCTGGCCAAACCTCTTTAGGTTCACAGAGCAGATGAAACCCCCAATTGCCTCTGGTACCCAGTGGAAGTGGTGGTAACGTTCCTACAAAAAATGGGGAAAAAAAGGACATGAGGAAAATTGTGAACTTCTGAATAAAGGTACCATGCTAAAATTCATGTAGAAATAAAACCCACGACTCTTAATCTAGCAGAATCAGGGAAACTCCTCCAGGGTGCTCTCATTAAACAGTCAGAACTAGAGAAATATTGTGTGGGCAGGGAGAGTATCTACGGCTTTTCTACACCCCTCACACTACCAAAATCATAATTTGCCCAAATATCAGGACACAGAAATACCACTCATCATTTTGCCTTTGTCTGGCAAAATAGTAAGAGGAAACTGCAGAAAAAGTTAAATGGAGAAATTATATATAGGCAGCTTTGTCCTTTTTTTTTTCACATTTATCAGAGCAATGAATATGAACAGAGAGTTTTGGGTTTGCCTTAAAAAAAAGCTTTCGTGATTTTTAAATCCAGTCAATACATTAAGGGAAAATATTTCAATTTTAATTAATTTTTTCTTTGGGGTGCTCAAATCTTTTTATTTCTCCATTTATTTAGACATACATATATATTCCTTTATGTCTTCTACCTTCATAATCAATATTTACCTTTCATTTTGCTTTAAACCAGATTTCTACCATCACTGTGATAACAACCCAGAGACAATACACGGGCATGGAATCACTTTTTTTGTTTTACCTCTTCCTGTGTTACAGCCATGCAGCCACAGTTCAGAGCACTCCAGTTTTTATCAAGCCCCTGTTATGTCAAGACTCTCAGCCTTTCCAGGTCCCAGCAGCTATTCAGGTCTGGTATTTAAGCCAGAAGAAGACAAATGGCTGGCAAAGCTTTTTTGTCATCATAACTCTTTTAAATCCTCATAAAAACATTTTAAAATAATTTGGGGGGAAATCCTTCAACACCTGTTTTGCATTCCTGAGGTAGATCATGATCTGCCCCACAAGAGTTATAGGATCCCGGGCTGATTTGGGTTGGAAGGGACCTTCAATATCATCCAGTGCCACCCCTGCCATGGGCAGGGACACCTTCCACCATCCCAGGACGTTCCAAGCCCTGTCCAACCTGGCCTTGGACATCCCAGGGATCCAGGGGCAGCCACACCTTCTTGGGTCTCATGAGCCAACTTCTCCTGATTCCTCTTGTTTTGATTTGCAACATTCTTCTCATCCTTTTGACTTGAAATATTCTTCTTCAGCTCCTTAGATGATTCCAGGTAAGGAAATAGAGGAGAAATAACCATCCCTTTCCCATGCTGTCCCACTGACCTTGGGAGAAGATCTCCTCATGCCATTCCTGGTTCCCTCTGCTGTGGCTCCAGCCAGGTGACCCAAATGTTGACTATTTCTACAAAAATGAGCTAATCCAGTTGTCCAGGGAGCTCTTCCTCTCCTCCTGTCAAGAAGAATGCCTCGCTTTGCTGTTATAAACTTGAAATATTCACAGGACGCTGCTTACAACTAAAATCTGACAGTTAGCAGAAAGTTTTTAGATGCTTAATCATATCTCTTAATAAAAAATCATACATTCCCTGCAGAAGTGAGACAGATTCTGATTACTTGTCTTTGAGGGAACGGCCTGCTTTAGAAAATTATGTGGAGTACTCTACTATTGTACCTGTCATACACTTTTAATTAAAAATGTATTGATGCATGACTAAATTGTGCACAGTGAAAAACAGACCTATTTTAGCTCAATTGCAATAATGTCCACATAACCCAATGAAGAAGCCCATACAATTAGAACAGGAAGACAGCCCTGGCATGGTTGTACTTTTTCAGGTCAGATGTATATTCCATGGAACCAATCATCACAAATCAATGTGGCCTCAATCAGCACAAATGAATTTACTAATCTACTCTAAATACCTGCAATGAAGTCATTGCACTAATCTATTGTAAATTAAATATGTGGCGAAACGAAGGCAGAATAATGATTAACATTATTTTCAGGACTATTTCTTGACAAAGTCTGCTAACTAAGGCAATCTACACCCAATATTTGAATACAAGAATTACATCCTACGAGAAATAAATTGGTTACAGCCAGAAGGCTGAAATCAATGCACTGTGGACAAAAAAAAATGCCTCGTGAGGCCTCTGCTAAAGGAATATTTAGTTTAGACTGACAAGAGGTAAATGTGTTTAGAAGAGAAAGAGTTGCAATTCAGAATAAAAGAGTTACCATATGCCAAAGACCAGACCCTTTTTGCAGTGTCCCCAAGTTATTCCTAAATGCCTAATTTGAATTCTTTTTTAGAATTTTTAAGACATTAAGGTAGACATAAAGGTATTTGTTTGCACACAGGGATGTAGAGTTGCTTGAGAAAGTGTTGATAAAAGTGTTTAATGAGCAAAGATTAACTATAACTCTGAGGACTGACATAATGATTTGGATTTTGAATATTTGATTGGTGGGCTCAAGTTGCTTTCTCCACTAGAAGATTTTTGTTTGAAAGTAAAGGTTTTAGGTTAATGGTTGAACTGAACAACGGATCTTTTCCAAACTTTACAATTCCACGATTCTATCCTAATTCATGGAAATTTGTGCTCAGGACTGAGCAAAGAAAGTCAGAAGAGAAAATAAATCTGAATTGCTCAGATATCACAGAAACAGGAAGTCTAAAAGTAGTTAATTTTTCTAGGGCATTGTCAAGATAGATAATTCCTCTTTTGCAACTAAATATTTCAATTCTGCAATTGAGATTTTATGCATATTTCTCTCTCTTTCCTCTCCTTTTCCATGGCAGAATCTGCACTGACTTTGCACTTGCATCACCCACCACGACTCTTCCAGCGACAGACAAAAATAGTTAAAAAATGCAGACAGTTTCTTGAACACTGTGGGCTGAATTTCATCAAATAAGGCTCCTTGCATGTGAAAAAAGGGAAAAAAAAAAGAAAAGGTATTAAATGAATCAGTCTCTGCATCACTGTTTTCATTCTTTTTGCGTTAAGTGCATAAAGATTTTTCCAGCAAAACGGCTGAAAATGCCAAACCGTCAAAATCAAAACTTTACACAGGAATAAACCCAGAAAGTTTTCATACTCAGAATCAAATCTTCACCAAACTCACAGACGGACATATGGAGAACGTGGAGAAAAGCAGTGTAAAAAGACACTCAGAAAAAACTGAAAAATTTTACTCAAATTTATCCTAAAGAACAATTTTTAATGCACTCCTCAGTTTTCTTATTAAAATATTTTATTTTATTCCTTCATGAAGTTTTCAGGCTGTGAGGAAGAAACAACATTTAATTTTAGGTCTTTTAACTGAGGTGGAAAATATAGAAACGGTGTTTTAAAATAGCAACATTTATATTGCACAAATTGCTGATAAAAAATGGCCATTTTAGAAGCTCGTGTAAACACAGCCTGAATTTGGTGGCGGGCTGAGGAGTTACAAGAGTTTGATAAAACGGTTCTCCAAAGGAATTCCACTTGGGTTCATCCTCCAGAGCACAGCCCTGTGAGTAACATCACTCCTCGTTACAAGATCCCTGCTACAGCGAGGAGCAGCACGATGAATTTTAGATGTAAATCTGAATTTCATGACCTTTCAAGTCACATCCTTAAACCTCATTTGAGCAGCGTTTTCTCTTTATGAATATGCAGTTGAACTGAACACCCAGAATTGACATAATTTATTTTTTTCCTCATTTTTAGGCCCTCTTCAGGTGTAAATTAGGTTTTTCAAGTGTCATCCTTATTCATTTTGTTCTCTGCAAAGTTAGCAATCATTCCATTTTATTTTTGGTGCATTACATGAAGATATTTCTGCCTGATAGGGAATGCTTGCACTTGAACAGAAGAGACAGAACAATTGTCAAGCCACTGAAATACAAATGAACACTAAAAAACATCCTTGAAACCACCGGACTCACTCAATTTTAAATATGTGCCATATTTTTAAATTAAAAAAAACACAAACTGTTTTTCTATAATAAGGAAATAGAAACATAAAAATTAAAGCACAGCTTAAATAAAGAACAAAATCTTGCAAAGAAATGCTGGATTTGTATATCATAATAAGTGTATAAGCCAAAAAAATTTAAAGTATTTTATATTATAATTTAGAAATTTAAGGTCACAGAATCCTTTTTTTAAAGGAATGTCACTTCTAATAACTTATTACTTTCAGAGGATTTTCCTAAGATAACTGCATAGTGTTATCAATAAACAAATCTCCCAAATATAAGTGGGTCATCCTAAAACTATAACACAAAAGTGATCTAAAAATTGAGAAATTGATCTCAGGCTATTTTCTTAAGTATACCATGTTGTAAAAATAATAATAATTTTTAAAAAAATTATAATCTTCACAAAGATTATAGCACACCAAGCAGGATTCCAGGTTTCAAAGCCTGAACATATCTGGCTTTGCAAAGAAGACAGTGACAAAATGAGAATAACACAATGTTTGTCACATCTCAAAAGGCACAAACTGCTCCACTTCTGCTCCTAATTCACTTGGGCACTGGCAAAATCTTGCCTTTCCAAGTGGCTAAAAAAAAAAAAAGCAGCATTTTTAAAGTGCCTTTCCAGCCCTTCCTTTTTGATTATAAATCTCTCCTTAGTTAGGAAAAATCAGAACCAACTCCTTTTTTCCTTTTTTTTTTTTGGAAGATTAACATATACATTACACAGAGCATCTTCCTACTGAAAATAAATGCATGATCTGGAAAAGTAGGACCAAAGCAGGGCTGGAAGATTATAGGGTTGGGGTTTTTTTCTCTATTTCTGAAAGTAACTTACTTTAAAGTCCCTGAAATGGGGTAACATCTATCACACTCTATTTCATTAGTCTTCAAGGCAGCCTTAAATAACCAGGCCTAAAACAGATCTTGGTTGATATGGCAAATATCTAAAAAGGATAACTCTGAAAATATCCTCTGCTGGGTTCAGCTTGGATTTTGCCCAAATAAATGCAATCACCTCTCATTATGATTGAGGAGAGGAGGGGAGAAGAGGAGGAAAAAAAAAAAAAAAAAAAAAGAGGAAAAAATAAAAACCTCGGGAAAGCAAAGTGCAGCTCTGTTTAATCCATACAGACATGTCTACCCAAATCCCTTTGCTAATGTATATCTCATTCGGATAGGCTAACTCATCCTGGAATAATGAGAAGCTGAAAGTGTGGTGCATTTTTTAGTATTTTTCAAGTGTGCTAATGTGCTTCTATAGGGGCTTTAGCAGGGGAAAAAAAATTAAAATGTCTATGTATATATGTGTGTCTGTATAAATATGAGATATACATGCAGCTTTCTGAGCTAGGCAAGCTGATTTCTCTGTTGAAATTGTGCAGTTGTGAGGTTATTTAGGAGAAGTAAGTAGCTGCTGGACAAAGCCACACAATAAACAATATTTACAAGTCAGGTGGAGCTTCACAAATGTTATTTCATCCCTCCCCTGCCCCTTGAGCATCCCCAGCACCTTGCTGATGTTGGCAGCTACCACTGAGTGCTAAATTCTGCCTTTTTACAGCTGCAAACAGACCTAGCATCTCTGCAAGGCAAGAAATGTGAAAGAAAAGTGCTCGAAAATAAATATTTTTCTTTTAACACCCAACACAATCCTGCCTCATCCTGCCAGTTATGCGTGACAATTGCAGATTCATCCTCAGCAGCAGAAAAGTGGGGAGGGATGGGGAGAAATGGAGATTTTTGTGCATTTTGCAGCTCCTTCCAAGTGTTCTGCACTGGGCTCCACACACACCCCCAGTGCCCAGCCCTGCTGCTCTCCCTGAGCCAACATTAACTCCCCATGGCAAAGCCCCAAACCAGGCTCTGCTAACCCACACTGCTGCCATCAGGCTGGGAAATAAGCACTGGGGTCCACTTTTAAAAAGCATCAAATTGAAATTGTCCCCTTTCTGGGCTTTACCATTTATTTGCACCAAGCTGAGGGGGTTTGAAAGTTTTCCAAGGAGGTTTTGAAGGGAGGGGCCTTCGGAAAGCAAAGCACTTTGTGCTTTTTTGGCCCTACAAGAAAAAGTCCAGCAGTTTTGTGGGGTCTTCACACACAGCTGCATTCATCCCAAAGTTTACGGAAATGAAAGACTGAGCTTCCAGTGCATCCTTCCAGCTCCTCCTGCTTGTTTCACCCTCTCACCTTCTCAGACAGCCTCACCTCAGCACAAGCTGTTCACTTTAAATACCCCCTGCTTTTTGTTACCACCTACTCTCCATTTTTTCCTAATATTTTTCATACAGCAGCACAGCATATTAAAAAAAGCATATGGTTCATGTTTATATGGCTCATCAGACATTTCAACTGCACTTAAATTAGCAAATTAGTGATGAACTGACACTTTTCCTCTCCAATCACAGTTTATACTTTCATTTTAAAACTCAGGTGCATATTATTACCTGAGAATAATTAGGATTTGAAGGTGACAGAGCAGCTGATGCAATTTGCATCCCATAATCTGACACCCAGTTCAGAGGTCCTTCTTCATAGCACCACCCTTATTTTTATTCATTTTAGTGTGTCACTATTTAGGTGATTTAATTCTGTGAATTGCAAGGAATTCTGTGAATAACACCACTGAAAGGCAGAATAAAAGTTCCTTGTTAGACAAGATGACTGAAATGGAAAATTAGAATTACATGGGCTTTTCTACATGGAACATGCATGGAAAATGTTGTGTTCAGACGATCCTGTTTAATAACTTTACATCATTGTGACACAATAAAGTTCTCAAGATGTCTGCTCCTCCCGCAGCAAATACAACACATCACCTCCTTCACAAGAAAAGATATTGCTTGTACTACAATACCAACTGCATTTGAAGGGCTCATAATTATAAATAATATAAAATAAAAGAAGATTTTATGAGATCTCATAAAATGATGAAGGAAAAAAGCTCCACATTCAGAGGGGTGTTTGGAAAACAGCATTAACAAACAGAAGGATCTTCCCTCTGCAGACACTTGAGCAAACTGAACCATGGATTTGCAATAAAATTATGGCAATTCATTATTACCATAATTGAAGTGCAGTTGCAATGGCAGCTATTAATGGTGCACCACGGAGTGAAAGGTGCTGGGTACAAAAAGGTTCTGGGTAGAAAAATGTTCCTTTTCCAGCCCCACACAAGCAGCAGGGATGGATGGAGCTTCCCTCCATCCCTGGTAAAATTCCAAGTATATAAAATTGTGCATAAGCTCGTGTCTGTGTGCAATCAGAACATAATAAATCTCACCATTAAGTTAATGCCGTCCCACAAAACTAGATTTTGGGAACAAAAAAGACAAATGGACACTTTAAAAAACTCCTTGTGTATAGAGGCTTGACCTCTACGGTGCAATGGCCTTAAAAGTGAGCAGTGTAAATAAATGTTTGCTGCCTGACCTTTTTAACTGACAAATATCTCTCCTAATTTAAAAATCTGCCAGCCCCTTCCCAAGCTGAGCCCTCCACAAAACACCACTTTTAAAGGTAGTTTAGTTTTTAATGGCTCAGTAAGGATCTACAACCCCATGAAAACAGGGGTTTACGATGGCCTTTAGCTACACAAACCTGAATGGCGCCGCTAAAATTTTATTTGGTTGGAAAATAAAATAAAAAAAACCTCTTGCCCAAGTGATGTAAGAGATACTCCCATCCCATTTCCCTCCCTCCTTCACAGAACAATACCATGTATTGGTATTTTTATATGCCAGTGAGTTTGGTGGTGATAAAATGCTGCCAAAAGGCAGTTTTGATAAATGGTAATAAAGTCAAATGCCTCATATTACAATGAGCTTTTTTTTTTAAAGGAGAAACCTAAAATTCATCATAATTCATACTGTTTGACCCTGTAGGACCAAAATGTCATAACATAAAAAAAAAAAAAAAAAAAATTTCAGCAAGTTATCCTTTTTATCTTTTTCTCACGGAGCTCTTAACAGGAAATAAAGAGTAACACATTGATGCTTGTTAAGCCATGAAACATGAATGGGAAATAAAAATTAAATTTCTCCACTCCCAATCCCCCCCTCCTCTTCCAAATGAAAGCACTCTGGTGAAAAAACTCATCTATTGTGAAAGTTTTCTAAGGGCTTGGATAAAAGAGAGCAACCCCCAGCAGAGTAGTCTGAATTTAGAGTGGAGTTGCTGTGTTTGGAAATGGGAAGAAAGAGGATTTCCTACATGTTCAGCCTGTCAGATTTGCACTGGAGGTTTGGAAAAAGGAGTCAATTCCAAGGTAGTGACATATCCTGACTCCATCTCTTCCTGGTGTGATGCTTTGGTCCTCCACTTTTAAACCACCATTTTACAGCTCAAACCTTCTATTTTTAACAAAAACTGTAGAAAGTCTCTCCTCACTCAGAGAAATTTCATTGTCCCATTTTTCCTACAAATGACTCAATGTCAGCTCTTTTAAATTACTTTCAGACCAAGATTTTGCATCATTTCTATGCCATATCTTCCTTACCTTTCCTCTGAAATTTTGTCTTGATGAGCTGCTCTGAAGATGTTTGGCTTACCCACACCTGTTCCTCAGGTGTTATTTACCTCAGGAAAAAACAATAATAATATAAAATTGTCCATAAACTGACCCAACACTCATCCCATACTCCCCATGGTTAGAGCAGCAACACATGTGGCCAATCCAATTTCTCAGCCCATCAGAAATGTTTCACCATGAAGGTATTTAAGGAACATTAATCAATGCCATGGTATCACAGCTTTAATACCTTATTGACTGGCTGTATTTATGCCTTGTGAAGGCTGACCTAGAACAGAGACTAGACCAAAAAGCAGGGATTTATCAAGAGGCCTCCATGGGTCCACCTTGGGCAGCACAAGAGCCCAGCCAGGGCTGCACCCAAGATGAACCAAAATGGCCCCAAAATGCACGAGCGCTCCCGGGGTCTCTCCCTGGGATCAGTTCTGCTCCATTTGCATCTTGCAGTTCATTGTCCCATTCCAGCTTTAGCCCCTGCAGTCCCACCCTGCTTGTTTTTCTCTCTCCAGCCCACGGGGTTTGTGCTCCTGGGCTGAGATTTGGGTCATTTGTCCTTGGTGCCCAGCTGGAGCAGGAATTGTTTTGTCTCCCTGCTCTGTGCAGAGAGCTCAGCATCCCCTGATATGAAGCCCAGACTTACACACTAAAGCAGAATAGAATCTGAAAAATATAAAAGCTAAAACCTGAGGCATCATTTCCCCCCTATACTAAGTATGGAAGAGTGTAAACCCAATCAGAGATTCTGTTTCCAAATTCCCATGATGACCTGTGCAAGCACAGCCCAGGAATTATTCAGCAAGGGAAAGAAGTGTCTGATAAATAAGAGATGCTTGACATGGCGTGGTGCAAAGACTAAAACCAGACGAAAAACATTGATTATTTTAATATAAGGTGTTTTCCTTCCACCTCTTTGGGTTCCCTGATAGAGACACGCACAGGGCACCTTTTCACCTGTCTTTCTCTTACCTGGTTGTGTCAATTTCCACTGCAGTTTTCTGCATCCCTCAGACTTGGGCTGTTTTCTCTCTCTTATGGCAGCAGAACCTGTGCAGAGGTCATTAAGCAGCAAATGTGTTAAATAGCCTTTAGCACACTTTCAGCATCATTTTCTAATTGCTTTTCTCTCCATAGGTAGGTACAAACTACTTGCCTTAAAAGAGAGAGAGAAACCTTCTCCTGTTTCTTTAACGACTTTTATTGATGGTTTTGTTTTGCTCCTACTTTGGGTCCAGACTTCTCTATCTATGCTGGCATTTTAGAGCAGTAATTTATGTCATAGGTTGAATCACGTAATAATGGCATTTTATGGTTTATCATCCTCAGCTTTCTGGGTGTGTACCTCGGAGGCAAAAGAAGCAAATTTTTATTAACACATGTTTATACATAATTGACCATTTGGGAGGTAGGAAGGAGAAATGGCTGTGATTTACATAGTTTAAGAAATGTCTTAGAGCACCTCACCCAGTCTGGAGCTCCCACTGTGACAGATGAGCAAATGCCCATGGGAGATGACAGCATGGTATTTATGGTATTTCCTTCTGAGACAATTAAGTAACATATGCCAAGACCATAGGGATTATCTCTGAGCTACACAGTATGCGACTCGAGCTGAAGAGAAATATAATATTTTAGAAATTTGACAAACCATAGGAAAGGGAAAAAAAAATGATTCACCCACTCTAATAATGCAGTAACTTTTCTCTGACTTAATCAGACGTTTCTTGATTATTATTTTTGGGTAATAAAATGAGGACAAGCTGCATCCCACACGTTACCTTGGAGCTGCTGTGCAGGCCAGGGAAAATCTGAGACTCACACACAAAGTGCACTCAGCTATCCCAGGATTAAAGGATTTGACAGCCCACTTGGTCTAGAACAGCCCTGATTTTACACCTATGGTAAAGAACAAAACAAATTTTAAATTCCATACACTTTTCCTCATTAATGGCATTAATACCACTCCTAAAATTATTATGCTGTGCTTGGAAAAGCTCGTGTTCCTGGATCTTCACTGACTTTCACTACATGCAGCCATTTATTCTTTTGTAAAGTAGAAGCAAAATTATACGCAATATTCAAAACTATAAAAATATTAATGATTGTCTATTATTTTATATCAGAAACCTGCAAAGTATAAAAGCTCATTTATGAATGCAGTTATACCCTCAGTTATTCCTCAATTCCATGTACAGCGCCAATGTTCTGCATCCATTGGACCAGTGAGTTATAGATTATAATATCATAATTTCTATAGGTATTAGCAGCACTGCAACCATTCCAAGAATGCATTTTTTCAGGTTCTTCTTTTAATTATCAACTTTTTAGATGAACGGCTTTTTCTTGCACTGCAGTAAAAAGAATTTCTTCAAAGAACTACTTAGTGAACATCATTCTACACAAATTTGCTTTACAGGCAGTAGAAAACAACATTTGCCCCACATATTCAACATGGAATCAGATATTGGGTGAATGACTGCGAGTGCAATCAGATCCATGTCACAGCTTTTAAGAGGTCACCTGAACCACTTCAGGCACTCTCACAACTGAATCCAAAATTTCTCATGCTCAGATAAGAGAATGGAATGGGAATTGAAAGACTTCTGATCTACCAAAAGATCAGGCTCGTCACAAATACCAAAAACTAAGAAGAATATTGCTTTATAGGCACAAATTCTGTCAGTTTTATGTAATTTCTAATGAGCTAAAATTTCAAAAATCCAGCCTGTTTTAAAAGCTGCAACAGTCACCATTTATTCAGCTGTGGGCTGTTCTTCTGCAGCCCCTCGTGTAACAGGATACTGGCTCTGAAACAATAACAGTGCTTTTTCCAAATTTGTAATCAAGTTTTCTGCATTGTGTGTTCAGGAGGTGATAACCTCCCAACCACTCCTGCTGAAAGAAAACTCACCAACACAGGGGTTTTATGATTCTGCACCAATCTTTTGTTTCAGTTTACAAACTTGTGCCAAATTCTGAACTCGTTATCTATTTTATATTTAGCCCAGCAGATTTCCATTAGCATGGGAATACATATCATGGTTTTTAACTTCAGAAATTACCTAATGGAAAGTGAGGGAAAAAAAAAAAGGCAAAACAAACAAAATAATATAAATCTCAGCAGATATATTGACTTATTCCTCCAATAATTGTAAAACTCAGGTCAAAAGTATAATAAAGATATTAATTATAAAATAACCAAGATGTCAAGGCTACCTTTTCTTTCAACAGTCCTGAGTTGAAAGCTTAAGTTCCCTTACTACAGATATCACGTGATAAGAAAATAATGCTCCAGAGAGGACATTACTGAAAGTTATGGATGGACCACTTGGGCAACTAATAGGTCCTTAATGGCCTTCCAAAGCAGCCCATAATCTGTGGAAAAACCATCTCTGGAGGGCCTGAATGATGTATTGTGTTATAATTGTGGTACTTCTAAACATGGTTTGTGCTGCACTGATTGCAGCCCCGTCCCATCTATTCTGTGAGATTTCAGTGGAATTTCTGGGGTTTGCTCCATCCACACTGAGAACTTTTACAGTTGGGAACATTCCTGATTATGACTTTATTTCAAAGCTTGTGGAGTGGCCATGATTTGGGAAGAAGGGAAATATAGACCTGGACAACGAAGTCTGGGCCTTTTTCTCTTACTGCTCTTCAAGAGCTGATTTGGACATTTGAAATATTGACCAGAAACCAGAGGACATTGGAAGGAGCAGATTGAGGTTTTTTTTTAGTTTAGAGATGGGGTAACTGAGAGGTGTTTTAAAAATTTTTGTTCTATTTTTAGTTTCGTGTGAAGGGTGAGACAATACAGATGTCATAATTTACATTATTGCAATTAGAAGCTAACTATTTCTTAATTACAATACACTATAAGCATTTCTTGGCCTATCAACTTTAGCCACAACATGCTACAAATGCCTTAAAACCAATCATCTAAAATAATCCCTCCTGTGTCCTACTACAATACACCTGTCATAGTTCTATTTCTCCAAAATATCTAAAATAATTTATAAAACCACCTTTTAAAATGTATTTCTAATTCCATTTCTCTCTCAACAATACCTATCCCTATTCCATAACATTTCAAATCAACATTTCTTATCTCAAAGTTTACATACTATATAAACCTTCTATCAAACTTCTAAAATTTTCTATGAATTCTAAAAATTTTCTATGCATTTCCCACTGAGTTGCAGGTCAAAACATGAGTTTATCTTTTATCTTTATCTGCTGTCCCTGTGCATCACTGTAACTAAAGCCACACGTGCTCACCAGCACCTCATAACTGGGATTTTCAAATTTCAAATGTTCTCAGCGCGTAGGAAAAATTGAACCCTGAAGTGAATTTCTCCTCAATCAATTTGATTTCACCCTTTGCTCCAAGTTTCTCTTACCCAGTAAAGCCTTTTGCAGGAGCACAGGAAAGAGTTTAGCACAGAGCAACACTTGGTAGCAGCATCCAGACTCTGTCAGAACAGTCCTAGGGCAGGAATAATCCTCCAGCCATACCTTCTGCTCCCTCCTGTTTCCCCACACCAACAGATGCTGCAGCCTCCCAGACACACACTTCTCACTCAGGCACCAAACACAAAAACAGAAATCTGAAATTTGGATCAGCCTCAGTCCAGCTGTTCCACCCCACTGGACTGATGTGCAATGGCCAGAATGAAGGAAATCTTGGAGAGCCCTTGTTTTTGTGGTGAACACCACTGTAAATTAATATCTTCAGCTGTAATTAGGACAGGCTGTTCATCTATTTTTTTATACAATTGTGTTGTTATAGTTTGGCTACAAACCATACTATACTCTCTACTTCCTAGATACAAGATAAAATATGAGAAATATATATTTAACCTAGAAAATTCACATTATTGAGTATGTTCAGTGGGTTTTTCTGTTCCCCCTGCCCCAGGAAGTCCTCTTTGAACATTTTGGGAACTGCCAGCATCAACACAGTACAAACTGACACAGCACTACAGCTGGGTCTGAAACTGCAAATCCACCCTGAAGGGGTAAATCCACGAGCTCTGGTGGCTGCTGCAGGCAGAAATATCTGTTAGGGGTCTCTGAGCATCTAAAAACAGGAGGTTCAGACAGCAGAACATCTCGTTCTGCCACCTCTTGCACGACTTAGAAGGTGAGATTAGCCCCAGGATGTGTCCCACAGCACAATTCCACACAGGAAAGGTCCAACTCTCCACTCAGCTCCCAGACATTTTCATCCTGAGTGGTGATGATGTCAAAGCACAGCACAGGATTTTCTGCTTAAGTGTTTGGGTTTTTTTTTTCCTTTTTCCAAGAACAGGAAACACGGGTTGAGTACTACTGTAAAAAAAAAAAAACCATAAAAATCACACGTTGCTGTTACAGGAGGGAGCTTGGGATGAGTGCAATTACATCAATATTACTGTAATTAATGATTACATCATGCTTGAGAAAAGGAGCACAGAAAAGGTTGGTATTAACATGCAAGACACGGCAGAGTGATATCAATACTCATTTTACTGCTCAGGTTTTTCTTTTTTTTAAAAAAGCTAATAGCTGTCAAAAATACCCATTATAGGCTAGTCTATAATTTGTAGAAGTCAAGTAATACATTTTTTCTGAAGGTATAATGGATGCTCCATGGCGCAATTATTTTAGAAAGACAACTTCATCTCAGCTGTCTCATGCCAGCAGAACTATTTAAGAGCCAGAAATGCATAATTCAACATGGAAGAGCTGTCAGATTTGAGAATACCTTTAAATTATAAAAACTTAGCACCACTAGTCAGTTATAATTATAATGGAAATGTAGTTTTCTGACGTTTTATCATAGCAAACATCTCTTAAGAAGCAATTTCATGTGTTAAAATATTTTGGCAAAGTGACTTTTGATTCTAAAGGGATACAGATTATCCAGTTTTATACCTGAATATTTTCCTCACAAATGGAATGTAACAGCTTACATTGTACAAGATGGCAAAGCAGGAGTATTATTAAAACCCCATTGGAAATTGTTACTGTGAAACAATGAGCAGCATAACTCACTAGGACAGGTCAAGTTATGCACAAAAAATATTATTTTATTACAAAATATGACAAGACAGTTTTTCAGCAGACAGTCAATTATTTTATACAGCTCACAGCCAAAACACAGAAGGCAGTTCTTCTTTTGACTTTGGCTTCTTTTAGAGACTAGAAAACCAAATTATGAATCATTAAATAGTCACTCAGATGGGTTTAGGACCAACAAAACATATTAAAAGTACTCTCAGAAAATTAAGGTAATATTGATATTGTTTGCAATTTCTTTTTTTTTTTTTTTTTTTTTTTTTTTTTTTTTTTTTTTTTTTTTTTCTTTTTTTTTTTTTTGTTTAGGGTATTGCAAAACCAATTCTTTTCTCTTCAGGCAGGACCAGAAAAATTATTTTGGTTTCACTCAAAAAAAAAAAAAAAGCCTAATAAGTTATTACCAGTTTATATCAGACACCCAATAAATGTTTTTTTGGCACTTCCCTCCAAAAGCTGAACCCAACCACCAAAGGGTCACTCCAGGTCATTACCACACTCAGTTTCATTTTCCTATCTCAATTTGTTTGCTGAGACCCACAGCAGTCCCAGTCCCCTCCGCTACAGATGAAATTTAAAATTTAATGCGGTATTAAAGATCTTTTTTTTTTCTTTTCAAGTGAATTGTCAAGAATTTTATAAACTGTACTCAGTTTGCTTCAAAATTCAGCAAACCACTGAGTATTTTTTAAATGTTCACAAATATCTCATTCTTCAACCTGTCCCTAAATTTTGTGGAATTATCTTCTCAAAAATGTTCACCCAAACCTTCACGAGGTCATTTCTCAGGCTAATTACCTTTTGTTTTTGATGATGCTGGGGCTGATGAGCATCACACTTCCCAGATCTCTCCTGGCCTTTCTGCTCAGCCCACCCCTGAGTGAGCAGAGAAGCATTTCCCCCTCATGGCTTGTGGTCAGTTGGTTTTAATTCAGATATTTGCTGAATAACAATGTGTGAATTCAAGTCCATGCTTCATTTTAAGCAACTCCATCATCCCAAGTGCTCACAGCAAATTTTAAGAAGGAGTATGATGGGAAAATGTTGAATTTTAAAATAAAATATAACAATCTAGTGGTAGTTTTTGGAATTTTATTCAAGTTCTTGGAAAATTATTCTGGCAGTAAAGTTATTTCATGATAAGAAAGGAGGGTAGGAATGATGTCCCTTCTTTTTTTTTATTTGCACCTCCTTTCCTCCCACAGCCTAAAATGAGATTACACCCAAAAGATGGAAAGTTTTCTTATCATTCTGTCCCTAAAGGGAAAAGCAGCACATCAACAAAGTGCTGAGAAACAGGGATCGACTTCAGAAAATATCAATTTCTTGTTTCTATGGCCTCAACATGATGTAGTATTGCATAACATAATACAAATTAAGGAATTAAATTGGTTTCATTTCATCTGATTTCCTGGCAGGCTTTAATGTGTTAAGTATTTACTAAAGAGGCAATTGGGATGCATGCAGCATTCAGAATTATAATTTATTAACACATCTTCAGTAGTGGCACACATTATCTTCCACAGTCTCACCTGTAAGTTTGTGGGTTAAATCAGGTTCTGTCCCAACAGCACACTCAGTCTCAAGACACACAGTGGTGTTTTCAACCAGCAGATTTCCAGCACTCCGCAACATTTACCTTTATTCTGCATTTTTTCATTAATGCACGGATGTAATTGCTTAAATGGAGCTTTAAAATTAATGCTATAAATACAAATTTGGGGTTTGCAGGACACCGCACCGCAGACTTTCCATGAGTCAACAAAACCCAAAGTTTGCCACTCTCCACTAAACAACACGCAGGCAATTTACTAATAATGAATAATAAATATATTTTAATAGCTCCTTGGTTTGCTGTGCCACAGATTTGATTTAAGCGTGGCTGGGGGCTGCCCCATCCTCTGCAGAGGTGGCCAGGGGAGGTTGGGAAAGGGGCTGGGCTTGGAGCCTTTGTTTCAGAGAAACTCCAAGGATTTGCTTCTAGGGGAGGTTTTTCATCTCATTCCTGTGTCCACACTAATAATGCAAAGCTGCTGGAACTACTAAATTTCCCAGCACATAATTAAAATTAGCAGTGTTGGGACCTCACGCCCATGCGCTCTACAACAAGGGAAATGTTAATACTGCAAGGTTTGGAGGGAAGGAAAGGAAAACTTTCTGGTTTTTAACAGTTTCAGACACATTCCAATAGCAAATAGGGACTTAACTGGTTTCCAGTGGTGTTTTTGAAAATTCAGAGACATCGTTCCTGTTTATACCAATGGTTTCAAGGGCCCTACAAAACCACTGCATTGTGTTTGGGACCTCAGTTGTCCTCTGTGCTCCACAAACCAGGAAATCCATGTGGATCTCTCCCTATAGCACTGCAATCCACTGGGAATGAGGATGAAAAAAATATATATTTTATATATATATACATATATACATTTATATATGTATATATATGTAGTATATATACATATATATATATAATATGTATGTGTATATTTAATATCTATTTATACATAAAAAATATATTTTATATTTTATATATTTATATATGTATGTATAAATAGATATATTACATATATATATACAAAACTATTTACATATTTATATATATATAAATATGTAAAATAAATATATATATATTATTTTTAAATACATACTTTTACCACAAAAACTACTCTAAATACAGCATTAAAAGTTGTCAGATTTTCTTTTTCTCCTTCATTTTACATAAAGCTCAACTCAAGGACGTATTGCCTCCTGCCTTCCCCTGACACAAAGTGTATTTACAGTAGGGCCTAAAAGTTTTTACTCCAGTTTCTCAGGCCAACACTCTCGAATTCGATTAATGGAGACATTGGAGCACTTATGTCAAGTTATGCTGCATATAAATGGGGATAAAAGGATTACCAGGTTATAAATCAATTGAGAGATTCAGGGATATAAATCTCAGGGACACTGGGCTTCAGCCTTAATGGAAATGCAGAATTCCATTGGCTAATCACAATTTAGATTGCTACCAGATACATCACTGAGTTTCACTGGGTGTCCTAAAAAAATCTCTCTGCTGCTGAGGAGAGGTGGGAAAATTAGGAAAAAAACCCAAAACCTTAGAAGGTATCCCAAAAAATCCCACTTCCATGTTTACAGCAAACTTGGAAGGAAGCTGTGCAGACAAACTGATTTTTTTTAAACAGCTACATTGTTGTGGTTGTAGAAGTCATTGTTCTTTTTTACATGGTTAATGCAAAATAGGAGGATATTTTACCTAAATTAATCTCTTAGAAAAGTAGATTTACTTATCTCAAAGAAAAACAGGCGCAAAGACAAGATACACATACAGAAATGCAGAACTAGTGTGACAAAGCTGTGTCATGGACAGGGTAAAAAATGTTTTACAATGCTTTGAGTCCCTTAAGGAACTTTGGTTTTGCAGAAATACAGCTTTTACTATTAAATTTAAGGAAAAAATAATAAAAGGAAGGAAAGGGAAAGGGAAAGGAAAGGGAAAGGGAAAGGGAAAGGAAAGGAAAGGGAAAGGGAAGGGAAAGGGAAAGGGAAAGGGAAGGGAAAGGGAAAGGGAAAGGGAAAGGGAAAGGGAAAGGAAAGGGAAAGGGAAAGGGAAAGGGAAAGGAAAGGAGAAAGGGAAAGGAAAGGAGAAAGGGAAAGGAAAGGAGAAAGGGAAAGGAAAGGAAAGGAAAGGAAAGGAAAGGAAAGGAAAGGAAAGGAAAGGAAAGGAAAGGAAGGAAAGGAAAGGAAAGGAAAGGAAAGGAAAGGAAAGGGAAAGGAAAGGAAAGGAAAGGAAAGGAAAGGAAAGGAAAGGAAAAAGGAAAGGAAAGGAAAGGAAGAAGGAAAGGAAGAAGGAAAGGAAGAAGGAAGGGAAAGAAGGAAAGGAAAGGAAAGAAGGAAAGGAAGGGAAAGAAGGAAAGGAAGGGAAAGAAGGAAAGGAAGGAAAGGAGGGAAAGGCAAAAAAAGAAAAAAGAGAAAAAATAAAATAAAAAAAAAGAAAAAAAGAAAAAAAAAAGAAAAAAGAAAAAAGAAGAAAAAAGAAAAAAAGAAAAAAGAAAAAAGAAAAAGAAGAAAGAAAAAAAGAAAAAGAGAAAAGAGAAAAAAAAAGAAGAAAAAGAAAAAAAAAGAAAAAAATAATGTCTTGCCTTTGACAAAACAGAACAGGACAGAAGGCTCCAACATGCAAAAAAGTGAATATTCCAGGTGCCCCACTTGTTTTTTCTGGAAGAAGAGAAGATTAATTGGGTCAAAGGGCAGAAATCTCCAACCTGGTGCTGAGGAACAGAGAAGGAGGGAGGAACAGCTGGGAAGAAATCAGAAATCTTCACTTCAGCACCACTGGGAAAGGGGGAAGGACTTTGTGGGAACACGGAGGCTCAGCTTTCCTCAGGGGTGTGATAAGTCCTGGCTGTGCCTGACAGAGAACATTTCTGCTGAGTCCTGGAACGACTCGGGGCCAAGCAGACACAGTGGGAAGGGGAATATTGGGCTGGATAAGTGAAATTTTACGGGACAGTTCATACCCAAGGGCTCCCCTGGGAGTTTACAAACGCAATATGTAACTCCTTGAACCAATCAAAGACAAACAAGTCAAAACCAACTCAACTCGAGCACTGATTTTTTGAGAGCTCTTGCAGGCTAGGATATATTTTAAGCTTATCTAGCACCTAATATCATCATTAAAATGACCTCATGTTCAACTGAGCATTGTCCTATCTTCTAGATATGAGTGGGGTAAATCTATTTTAGGGGCTTTGCTTTGTAACAAAAACTCCATATTAGAAATTCTGTTGTGTTAAGCACAAAACACCTCCACAGAGGGCCTCTTGCAGGTTTCCAAAAATCAGGAAACATCAGGATATTCCACTGGAAATAATGAGAATGCACTGGGCAGACTTGACCCCGAGCAAGCAGGGTGGGGAGGGTGCCATGGAGGATATTAAATTAAATGTGTTTCCTTTTGTCACTGCCAGTCCTACACCCAGGTTCCAATGCCAATGCCTCATCCATCACCCCCTCAGGGCACCGTGGTGCCAGCACGGGCTGGGATATCACTCTGGGGTCACGTTGGGCATTTTGACATTATCAGTAAAAATTGGGGCTTACCACAAAATATCTGCCATGTTATTTTTAAAAAAATATTTTAAATTAATGTAATCAATTTAAAGGCATCGTGGTGCCAGCGTAGTCTGGGACATCACTCTGGTGTCACACTGGAGATTTCTGCATTATGAGTAAAAACTGGGGCTTACTACGAAATGTCTGTCATGTTATTTTTTAAAAAATAATTTTAAATTAATGTGATTAATTTTAAGCCAAGGCAAAGAAACAGAGTGGAAGGAGTGGGGGTAATTTCCAAGTCCTCACAGTGTGCTTTGGCTCCAGGCCAAAGAGGTCTGTAATAAATATAGGTATTTTAAATATAAATATAATTAAAAATATATATTTAATATAGTAAATATATACAAATAAAATTAATAAATATAATAAAAAATCTTTAACAGTAAATATTTAGAAGCACATTGGTATTTTCAGACAAGGTTGGAGGATTTTTGAGAACACCATTTCCTTTTTGCTAGGCAGCCAAATGTATATATCACGTACAACATAATTTAATTAGTTAATTATTACCTAAAATATCTCCAATGGAATGCATAGACTTCAAAATTCATGGTTTGGTACATTTTTATGAAATGTTTCAGTTATTGTCTGGAAGGAACTTGGAAATCCAGGAATTTTGAAGAAGAGAGGAAAGAGTTGCACCCTATTAGATTTGTTCTGCCACAATAAGATCAAACAATGTGTCAGTGAAAATACAACAACAATGGAGTTACAACTATTTCTAAAATATCCTCCATAATTTATAACATCAATTCAATGCCTTGCTTGCCAACAGAACAATTATTATCTATTTCAGACCTTTTGGATCCTCAGGATTTACTAAATATCTCAAATTTTCATTTATTCAGCGCAGATCTTTCAGTGAGTACAGCGATACGTGGTTATGAAAGCAAGTTTTCCTCAGATATTTAGTTTTAAGAGGAAACCCTCGCCCTAGGAACACAAATTTACTTTTCAGCATTTCCCAATATTAATGTGATTCCTGATATAAACAATAATTATGGGCCAGTCCAAAGACCACTGAAGTAATTTCATGGCCTTCCCCGTTTATATCGAACTGTCTCAACATTCCAACAGCCTCTAACAGAACACAAAAAGTACCTTGTAGGAAAGGAAAAAAACCATTTTCCTCAAGTTTGATTTCATCATCATCATTATCCCAAAGCTTTTGCAAAGGACAGCAGCTGTTTGTCACAAATAATACTAAAAAGAAAGGGTTTGCAACTGTAATTTTTGCACTCTTTACTTACTTGGAGCAATTTACTAAAGTAAATTACAGCAAAGAGTGGTTATTGTGCTAATGCAGGAAGAATCTGCCCTTTATAACTGCAAAATTTCATAATAATGTCTTTTACAGCATGGCCCAAACCTGATTACTCGTAGAAAGGACAATAAAGGATGAAAGCAGATGCTCATAAAAAACCCTACAATATCCATGAAAAAAAAAACCAACCAAAAAACAACCCTGCATTAAATATCACATTCAATGAAGAAATAGAAGATGGAGTTCTTCAGATTTTACTTTAAAATAAAGGGGGAGACAAAAATACAGATATATTTTCTAAAAATAGGAAGTTGGGGAGAAAGAATCTGACTAGATTGATTTGTATTTGCAAAGATGTGGAATTTTGCAAAAATATTAATACTTTCCCTACTTTGCTCCTTTGGAGTATTGTTTCTCGTGCTTCCAAAATTTTAAGGATTTTTCTTTTTTTAAGTTTTAAAATTTTGTCATTAATCTTCTATTTTGTTGTTAAATAAACTTTGTTAGATTTATAAGACAATGCAAAAAAAAAAATCCCCAACCTGTTGTGATTGGACCCATATAAAGCCCAGAGAACCTCAGATTTATGCACCAACCTTCAAAATTAAAATAACAATAGCAATAATAAAAGTTATTATTCATACTCCAAAAAATGTACTAATTAAATACAAAGAATGACTACATTAAAAAAAAAACAACCAAAACAAAATTAAAATTGAACCCTAGTAGATGAGAAACTGTCAGGATTAGGATTTAAACCTGACTCTCTGAGCATCCTCACCAAGACTCAGCATTAAATCCTATTTTTTAGTATTTTATGGAAAGAATCTTCCTGAATTTTCAGACTGGATGTTAAAATTTCAACGCTGGAGGCAAGAAAAAAAAATGAGCAGTAAAAAGAAAAGGATGTGACCACGAGCTGGACTCAGAAATCCAACACTGGAAAATTGTGTGTTTGATGTGGAATCAAACACCGAGGGAACCTGAAACCATCAAGGCTTGGTACTGCTGAGCAAGGCTGGAAATTACAGCCAAAACTGATTCCTAAACATGTACCTGTGAAATTAATACTTCAGTCCTTTTCAGCATCTTCATACATCTTTAATTTTATCATAACCTGATCCTCAATAGAAAATTTTCAGGAAATTTCCTTGATTTATGCCCATTCTGTAGCATGACAAATATACCAGGATTCAGTGCAGCATTGGAAGAAATGGCTTCCATTAATTTCCTTTTCTTCTGTTGTAGGAACTCCTTTTTAACAGGAAAAATTCCCATCCATACCTTCAGGTACATGTGTCCATACATCTGTGTGAAGAATTACAAAAGTTAAGAACAAATGTGGGTTTGCTACAATTTTTATAAAAGTGCATGCATATTTATTCATAAAATCAATGTATATTTGCATATCTATATCCCTTTTTATATAGATGTGCATTTCTACCTCCGTGTGTTCAGGTATTTGCAGATATAAAACACAAAATATAAATATATATGGATATGTATGTATCCCTCTGATCTTCTTTCCTCACCAGTCCTTTATTCAGTGAAAGTTTCCAAGTGTCTCTGCACATTTATTTCTGAATAAAAGAAGCAGTTTGAGCTCCTGACCACCATTCTCTAACAAATAATTCTTTGTGGCTGTAATTAAGATGGCTCTGAAAGACTGCTGGGATGTCTTAGTGGTCTGGAGAGCACTCCCCCCTCCCCTGAAACAAAATCCTTTATCACATTTTTGAATTAATTATAAAAGTTAAAAATTAAATCTTTCTTGTGTCCCCCATAATAATCCTCCCAGATCAGTTTTTGTCCATATTAATGGAGAACACATCCCTAGTAAGATTTTAATTTCAAACTTTTATAATTATGGTTAAAATTAAATCTTACTGTGGCTGTATTACACATTAACATGAATGAAAGCCAGCCTAGGAGGATTATCAATGGTACTCCAGCACGATTTATTTTTAACTTTTGCAATTAATTAAAATCTTTGGATAAAGATCTTGTTTTGGAGTGGGGGAGCCCCTATTAAGATGAAGCCCATGAAGTGTTTCCATTCTTGTGCAGGGTATTGGAGATGGGAAGGCAAAGGCTGGAAGCTCAGGGAGATCCAATAAATCATTCCTCCCTGGCAGAGCAAGACTTAGCTCTGAGCTGCCTCTGCTCTGGAGAAAATGGTAACAACACACCAAAACCAGCAGTTTGCTCCTTAAAAATACCCCTCAACACCCAACAAGCATGAAGACAACCTCAGAGCAGACAGAATACTATGAGAGGTATCATCCCATTCCAGTTCTCCCTTTTTCTCTCATTAAAAAAAAAAAAAAAAAAATTAAGAGTACAATTCCTTTGCATTGATTATTTTTGTGGTTCCCCCATCAGGAGTGAATTTAGGCAGCCACAGTGAATAGCACGAGGTCTCCCTCACACCCAGCTTCGCACAAAATTCTCCCAGCACTCTGTGCTGCCCCAGACAAACCCGTGGGAGGGACTCACTGGGATGGAGGAGTTTGGAAAAGACCCTTCAGACCACCAAATCTGATCATGAACCCAACACAAGTCCAGCCCTAAACCATGTCCCCAAGAGCCACGTGTTTCCTGGCACCAGCTCAGGAGGAGCAGGACTTAAAATAGACAGAATAAAATGTTGTTTGAGGACTTTTTTTCCCCCTCAGAGAAGTTTCTTCAATGGCTTTATTCTTCCACAACCAAACATCTTACACTGCTGAAAATTTATATCAAGCCAGAAATAATTTAAATTCCTTCTGATGAGCCAACACAGAGTTTGCAATAAGAGATTTACAACACCTGGCTTTTATAAAATACTTTTTGCTTAGAATCAGTTCTGCCCCATCCCTGGAAGTGCCCAAGGCCAGGTTGGATGGGGTTTGGAGCAGCCTGGGACAGTGGGAACTGCCCCTGCCCATGGCAGGGGTGGCACAAGAGGAGCTTTAAGGTCTCTTCCAACCCAAACCATTCTGGGATTGTTTAAAATGTTCCTTGGGGGAAAATAAGCAGAAAGAGAAGAGAAGCAGAGAAAAGACAAGGCCCAGAGAGAGAAATACTCATGGCCAGAGTCTGAATTAAATCTGTGAAAGGGATCACACTTGGCTGCAAACAAAAGCACTTTCTGCTACATGATTCTTTCAGCAATCAGGAAATGGGAACTTGCCCATTCTTTGTAAATATGAAAGTATTTTATATTGCATCAAAAGTATCTGATTCCACTATCATGTTTTCCTTCTAAGAAAAACCACAGAGCTCAAAAACTTTGGCTAACCTCATTCTTCTCAGTGACTTGCTTTAAGTTACATAGAAAGAATATCTCAGTTTGTGCTTCCCAGAAAATATCACCTGAAAAACAAAATATTTATGAGAAATACTGTAAGGGAAGGGTCTGATTTTAATATGGAGAGGAGGCCAGGAGGAGCAGAAAAAAACATAACCTTGCATGTCTACCTTGGGAAACCCAACAACATTGCAAGGAAAACATGAATGGCTTTTATGAAACCAGAGGCTGAGATATCCTCTCTTGTTCCTGTGCCCTTAAGGAAATAAATTTTCTTCCTTTTAGAGTTGTAGTTAATTTTCTGTAGGCATTCAGTCAGCCATCAACTAAAGTTCTGCCAGAAGAAAACTTGGAAATACCTCATTTTTTGTAATTATTAAGCCCAGTATTACTGGATATACAAGTCAAAGGAAGATTATCCATATTACCAATAAATCCATATAAAAAATTATATACCATACATATATTCATATATATATATAATGTAAATACACATATTATATATATATGTTAATCTATATAATTATATATTGTAAGTTATAGAATTATATAGTAATAATTATATAATTATTATTTTTATAATGTATCTTATATATTATATAATATTATACATATATATATAGATAAAAAACATATATATTCATAAGGAGGAGGGTTTTTCCTTCCCAAAATGAAAGACTACCCCTATATGATATTTCCATGCAGGAATATCACACCTAGTCCTCAAATAAAAATTCTGATCAGCTCTGACATGATGAGGAATAAGCAGTTCTACAAAAAAGGAGTAAAAAAAATCACTCCAGGAAAGTTTCAACTATTCAATGAGATTTTATTAAACAATCTCCTCCTGATTTGCTGGTACCTCTTTGAATTATGCAGAGATGGGCACTGAGGGTCCTTTTTTGCCCCCTCCTTTGTTATCCTGTGAGCAGTGGAGTGGTGTCCCGTGCCAAGAGCCTTCCTCACCCACTATATTCCACTGGAAGCAGTTACCTACATCTAAGCAAAGTATAATTTCAAAAATAAAAATAAAAGAGCAAACAAGTCACTCATGGATTTTCTTCCCTTTCCTTGCTCGTTGCCCTGTAGACTCCTTTCTGAAATACAAAATTATTTATTTGGGGAAGTCCTGTAATCCATGTCACCAAGAGTGCCAATGAATTTTCTGGGAATGGTTTGAAATGTTTCCAGTTAAGCTCTGGACTTAACATCTCAAGAAGAAAAACTAATGTTTCTACCACATATTTTATTAAGCCCTTTAGGTCCTTTTACAAGAGAGGAAATACCAATTAACGTATAATTTAGCAGAACAAAATATTATCCCATTTCAACCAGTACCCACTTCCTTGAAGTTTATTCAAGCATTAATAACCATTTAATGCAATTTAACTACACTGAGGTATCCGTTACATTAATATCATATATCCATCAGGAAATTAGAGTTTTGTCTCTATGAATTTTGTATTACAAGAAAGTCTTTATAATTTTATTCTGCACTTTATGGTGGCTAATTTAAGTTTTAAAATGGTTCAGATAACTTCCCAGTCTCTCTCTTCTGCGCTGTAATATGACTAACAAATTGTTACTGATGTTAAAAGATCATGAACACATCATTTATTAAACAGGGCTGGAGAGAGAAGTTTGAAAGAAGAGTGCATTTCCCAGATAATCCCTGTTTTTCCAGGAGCTGACATCCAACCATGGCACCAAACTCCATGGGCTGGGATGCCCTGGGCGCCACAGGAATGGAAACAAACTCAAAAAATATCATAGAACTGACTCAGCCTAAAGAAACTCCCTGCCACCCTCCAGTAATCTTTAATATGGGCATTGGGATGGAAACCTAAGGAAAAAGAGAGATTTTCCCCATCTGGGGTCTGGGGGTCATGGATCAGTGATGCCCATGAGAAAAGGGAGTTGAGTACCCAAAGCAAATCCGAAATTGTTCCTAAAATCCTCAAATGTGAGACAAGCACATGTAGGTACAGCTCCTCTGAAGAGTCCTCAGAGAGACAGAATGCTTTTGATCGTTACAGCATCTGTTTGTTCATCTATTTAAATTCAAAGGTGTTTTTATCTTTTTATTTTGTCAAAGTATCAGAATATACACCTAGCACAGAAGAAAACAACCAGAAATAAAGTCTGAGACAATGTAAACTGGTAACTGATTTAAAAGATCAATTTTGCTGTTAAAGCTTTTAATGGTATTCAGTGTTTAACTCCACATAATGGATTTTATCTGAGTATTTACCCCAATTTTTTAAACCTTTCTCTCCCAGCTAAAGAGGAATGGGAACACAGATTTATTTTTCAGATTGGAGAACTTGAATCTTTTTTTTGATGACTCCTTTTCTTAATAAGTATTTCCTAAACTGCAATTCTTTATATGTCTTTACATATATTTGTGTGTAGTAAGATGAGCAATAACTCTTAATTCTGACATATTATTTTATATTGATTCCAGAATATCCTCTCTCTTAAAAACTGCTCTGCTCTAAAGCACAACTTTTCAGGCATGCATTTTTTGCTCATCCTATGAGTGGTTTTGAGGGAAAATTAGTTGAAAGGAGATGGTTTAGGTGCATCCCAAGGAATTTGCCAACTCTACCTAATCTTTCTCCTCTATTCCTATATTTCTCCATAGATCCTGCAAATCAGTTGTTTGGTAATTTCAGTGACCACCTCCTTAAGCCACTGGGGAAAAAAAATCAGATATTTTTCAAGCACTGAGGATTAATTTAGAAAGAAAATGTTCTGCCCTAATTGCATCCAAAAGTTCTTTATGTGTTGGTTTGAGAGTCAGTGAACCTGGATTAGCTGGAAAATCAGTGCAATTTCAAGCATTAGGAAAAGAGATAAGATCTGTAGAAGTTATCCCATAAAAAGGGACAGTTGCCCCATGAAAAGGGTTTATTGAGAGCCTGGGAGGGAGGGAAGTGACCAGCCTGGTGAGAAGAACCCAAGAAATGGGTTGGACCCTCTCACCACTGATTTCCACATAAAATTAATTCTCAGAGAACAGATTATAACCTTGGCTGTTGGAGGGAAGAAGTCTTTGCTATTGATGCCTCAGGTTTGGCTTTTCTATGTTTCAGGCTCTGTGCTGCTTCAGTTGCAGCTCTGATCTTCACATTCAGTGTTGCTGAGCTCTGTGCACAGAGCAGGGAGACAAAACAATTCCTGCTCCAGCTGGGCACCAAGGACAAATGACCCAAATCTCAGCCCAGGAGCACAAACCCCGTGGGCTGGAGAGAGAAAAACAAGCAGGGTGGGACTACATGAACTTATAAAAGTGAGAGACCCCTGTGGTATTTTCTGGGTCCCCTGTGGCAGGAAGGAATGATGAATCTGACTTCAAGTTCTTAGAAGGCTAATGTATTATTTTATGATACTATATTATATTAAAGAATATGGAAAGGATACTTACAGAAGGCTAAAAGATAATAATGAAAACTCGTGACTCTCTGTGACTCTCTCCCGAGCCCCGACACAGCCTGACCGTGATTGGTCATTATATAAAAACAATTCACATGAAACCAATCAAACAATGACCAGTTGGTAAACAATGTCCAAACCACATTCCAAAGCAGAAAACAAATGAGAAGCAAATCAGATAATTATTGTTTTCATTTTTCTCTGAGGCTTCTCAGCTTCCCAGGAGAAGAAATCCTGGCAAACGGATTTTTCTGAAAATATGATGGTGACAAGATCCCAGGAGTGCTCATGCATTTTGGGGCCATTTTGGTTCATCTTGGGTGCAGCCCTGGCTGGGCTCTTGTGCTGCCCAAGGTGGATCCATGGAGGAGATCCTTTGAATAAATCCCTGCTCTATTCTGTGACTCTGTCCAGCCTCTGCTCTAGCTCAACCTTCTCAAGGCATCATTATAAAGCCTTTAAATGAATAAATGTTACAAAAATATGTTGCTTTTTATGTCTCAACCTACAAGATAATCATAAATAAGTTTGCAAACCTCTCAAAAGTCACAAAATATTGTAATGCTGTTACTCCTGTGATTTCCATACCCTAGAAAAAAACTTAGCCTGAGCAAGCCCTGCTTCTGCTCAGCCCTTTCCCAGCACAGTGCATTTTTCTGTGTCAGAAAATTACAGATTCTGTAAATATCTGAAGATTAATTTTCCTGGGGTGTATTACTGAGTCACCTGGGCACTTAAATGAGATGGCAGAGAGTGTAGGAGTCCATATTAAATTGCTTTTACTGACAGCATCACCACAGAATAAAAGATATCTGTCACATTGTTGATATGAATCTCGTCCTTATTGTGCCTTTTGGCATCTGTGGATTGTTAAAGAAGCCTGAAACTGCCTTTTCTGCAAATTCTTTCAACTCTTTAGTTCTTTTTATTTGTCCAGCAGGCTTTGGGCTTGTTAAGCTTTGCCTATTGAGGGGAAGGAAAAATAGGCCCAATGTATTCTATAATTCCAGAAATGCTCTCTGGCCAGAGGGAAGAGGCCAAACTCTGGTGGGAGAGTCAGCAACAGCAGACAGAGCCCAAGTTCAAAACTTAGAGAAACAACATCATTTAGATATCATAATTATCTTGGTTTTAATTGTTTGAACATTAAATTTCTTTCTGCAGTAGCCCTGACAGATAAAAAACTTCAGCATTTGTGTGAGAAGAGTCCAATAATGTCATTTAATAGAGGAAAGCAGCACAGGACATGCTCAGAGACCTTGAAGTTGATATTTCTTTTATCTCTATTACAAAGTGTTGCACAAACAAAAAACGCACCACTGCAATATGCAGAGGAAAAAACTTGCCAAACATAAAAAAAAAACCAAACAAACAAAACAAAAAAGAAGAAACAAAAAAAAAAAAAAAAACCAAAAAACCAAACAACAAGAACTACCAGTATGCGTCATGTTGAAATGATTTGTGCTGGTATAAATTAATGATTTTTCTGTATTTAAATACACCCTAGGATTAAATTGTGGTTACATCAGAGGTTGCCACCCAGGTCCTGCTTAATGAAATTATCAACACAATTACCTTGAATAATCTCCACTTCAGTTTAGCCACCCCTAAAACAGAAAATATATTTGCCAAGCCTCAGCCTGGAGGGAAAAACAGACATCAGAAACAGCATTGATATGAAAGGAAATAATAAGTGATTGCCAGCAAGGTTTACTCTGCCCAAAATTCTCCTTTTAATGAACTTCAGCAGAATTATAACCAATTTTTTAGTCTTGCAAAGCACACATATATAGGATTTGTGGTTTTCCTTGTATACATATTTTCCCATCGATTCACAATGGGGAAAAAAATAAAAATAGAATTCATGCTATTTTATTATATTATATATATATATAACATATATTTATTACTATATATATTTATTATATATTATTATATTATAAATTATTATCATAGAAAGCTTAATAATGTTTCAATATCATCAGTAATCCCTCATCATACAGCAACACTAAATCACTGTAGAAATAAGAAACTCTTTTAAAAGTAATAATTAATTAATGGCTCAGGCTGCATCTCTCATCTGTTGTACCTATAGCCACTTAATTCAATTCTAAAAGTAAAATATAATTCAGTAAATCTTTGAGGGAAAAGCAGATATTTTCATATCTTATGGATATGGTAGAATATATAATTAAAGTAAGACAGATCTACAGGAATGTAAAGAAAAAGTCTTGCCTAATAAAAATCATTACTCAAAATACAAATATATTTAGAATATATCCCAAAAATATTTGGGATATAAAATATATTGCTGTTAAGTACAGTACCATTAGTTCAATTAAACCTGCTTAAAAATAAAATTAAACTGTGCTTTTATTTTCTTAATATCCTACTGAGAAAAATACAGTTCAGAGAGACACCAGTGTTTTATGACAAAAAGATGCAACTTGAGCACAGTTTAACATGTCACCAACTTTACAGATTTCTACTCTAATAAAATCCACTTGTGAACCTCTTCTAATAAAAGCCCCACATGCAAAAAAAAGTCAACTTACACAGTTTTTATTTTTAAACTGGTACACCAATAAAATGAGAGGAAAGAACCCAAAGAAGGAGAGAAAAAATTTGAAAAACATCAGTGTTATATAAAAAGAGAGTATTATGCAGGAAAATATTTAAAATGTTTTAACAGAACAACCTAAGATGTTCTTCCTTATAATACCTGTTGAGTGACAAGAGACATGAAGTGAAACTTCAGCCTAAACTAATTTTTACTGAGTAATTTTTACTTATTTCCACTAATAACACAAACTATAACTAATATGTGCCTTTTGTCAAATGACATTTTTTGATTTTTTGATTGTATCCCACCAAGGACACCTGGGCTGGGAAAAACTTTGAGATCCCCACATCGCAGTTGGGCTCAAAATGTGACACCACTTTTAACAATTTGCTACAAGTAAAATGCAGCCTGAATTTCTCCACAGAAGCACTCACATAATCTTCAGTGCCACTAACAGGTTTTACAGCATTCAATTGAGGGGATAGAGAAGAAGTGAAAATTCCCATCTATTACAGCAGATGAAAAGCCAGAGAGGTTAAAATGCAGCTTTCCTTAAATGGTGGTTTATTCTGCATATTTGTTATAGTATTAAAATCAAAATATAGAAAATTTACTTAAGGTACACAGAAAACACAATTTTTGGGGGACCACTTCCAAAATGATCAGTTCTACTGCTGCAGGGCTTTGTGTGTCTAATGAACAAAAAAAACTATAAAAACCTGCATTTTTGTCATTAATTTCATTAATCCACCATTTGAACATTTGTTTTAAAGATCTCATTGGATCTTTAAAACATTGGACGAGAAAAACGGAAACTAAACATATTCTGCAAATGGAACAAAAAGATGACAAGTGAGACAGAGCTGTTGATCTGTCTGAAATTTGGGGCTGCTCTCGTGTGATGTTCTGCTCCCTGACAATATTTCAAGGTAGGAACGACCTCAGAACGATCCATTTCAACCCCTGCATAAGCCAGGCCCACAGTAATAATTTTCTATTATAAATTTCAAAAACCCTAAACAAACAAACAGCAGAAAACTAGATGAAACAGCAACAAAACCTCTCAATTTTTGTAGGTCACAGCAGTGATCTTTGATTAGGAACAGGAAATAACCCAAACCAGAGTTGGAGAATTCCCATTTTCAGCCTGCTCCAGGCAACTCAATCCCAATGCCCCGGACTATTCCAAGGAATCAGACCAAGAAATCAAACAAAGATCAAACAAAGAATCCCAAAGCATCTTCCTTAACTGATTTACACTTCTAGACATGCAAGATTCAACAGATATTAATTGAAATTCAAGCTAAATTGGTCAGAGAATGAGTTCCTAAAATGCTTTATTCAAGGAGCCCGAGAGTCTGAATTTCTTTCTTCCACCATCATGACTGGAAATAAATTTGTACTGATGGATCAGCAAAGCACTGATACAAAATCAAAGATTCAGTAAGGGTTTTTTTCCACTCTGGAGCACTGTGGGAGTACAAAATGACACGTTCTGATATGCAGCCCTGCTGTAGCTGCTGCAAGAGTTACGAGTTATGAGTTCCCAAACTTTTCTACAATTGCTTTTATAATCTCTTTCTTTTAATATTCTCTTTTTAGGCTATAACTTTAAAATTCTCTCTAAACCAATTGAGAAGCAGAAAAATAAAAAGGCAAGAAATCCAGGGATTTTAGAGTAAAAGCTATAACTGTGCAAGTTTTTTAGGTTTTTTTTTTTTTGAGTAGTTCTTCTGCTAAAAAGCAGAAGGGAGAGAAAGCCGAAATTTGAAAGTGTTGAAGGGAAATAGGCCCTTTGTTGAATATATTTAAGAAAAAGCATTGATATGGAACTTCTCAGTATGCTCTCTAAATTCTTTAATACCACATGGCATGATTCACAGCTTCTGTTTTCTTACCAGAGCTTTTCCAAAACTTTCCTTTCGAGACATTGCCCAAAGTTTTCTCAGGGATGTGAATGGGATTTCTCTTGGCCTGATAGTTCTGCTACACATTTTCCCCTTCCAATAACTATTAAGCATTCTCAGGTGCCAAGCAGTTCATATAATTGAGAATTTGAGTATTTCATTCTGGGTTTATGCAAGGGAGGAATTAATCCTTTAGTCACTCACACTTCACATGCATTTGTTCAGAAAGTCGGGGGTGTTTATGTTTTCTCTCCAAAGAAAAAGTGTTTCTTGGAAATCTGAGGAGTTTGTTTCCTGGGTGTTTTATTCAAAAGCTTTGCCATGTTCTTCCTCACTTCCTGCAAGTTCACTTAACAGATTTTTGGCTCCTCTGCAAATATTTTTTTATATAATGGTGATGCACATAATCATCTGTTGGCCAGTAGCTGAAGGAATTTGACAATATCCACGCATGACAAGTTTTTTTCAGTCCCCTCATCGAGTTTTTATTCTTTGTGCCATCTCCACAGCGTTGCCTCCCATTTATCATTTCGTCCATCTGGCTTCTGCTCTCCATCTCAGCATGAGGGTGGAGTTCACCTCTGTGGAGGCTCTTACTGACACATAAAACCCTGCACCCAGAGATCTGCCCTGGCACAGGTGCCCAGAGCAGCTGGGGCTGCTCCTGGATCCCTGGAAGTGTCCAAGGCCAGGCTGGATGGGGCTTGGAGCACCCTGGTGTCCCTGCCCATGGCAGGGGTGGGATAGGATGAGTTTAAGGTCCCTCCTAACCCCAAACAAAACATTCTATGCCTATATGAAGCTACAAAGTCTCCTAAGAACGTACCTGGATTTCAGAGCTTGATTTTATCCACAGCCCACACTGGGCTATAAGAACAGTTTTGAAGCTGCATCCCAGTGGATAATAGCCAAATGAAAATTCTATGTAGAACAGGCAAAAAATTTCATAGAACAACCAAATCAGGCAAAATTTGGAGTTTACTGAGCAGTGTAACCTGAGGTAACTGAGTTTAAACCCCCTCTCCCTATCTGAGGATACTCATTCCCATCCATTCCTCAACCCCACAGTGGGAATGCAATGCACAAACTGAAACAGCTTTTCATTCTTTTTCCAGAATGTGCAGAGTGGAATAACTAACAATTATCACCCAGATCACCCATATTCCTCTAAAAGGACTCTGTGTGCACACACTGTGTTGGATATGGTCCATAAAACTCACAATTCCTGAACATGCAGCTTGGACCCTTCCTGGGATCACAAACCCCACACCACTTGTTCTCTGCAGATGAAATTTCTTAAATTTCCAGATGTCCAGGGGACCATTTGGATCTACTGCTTTCCCCAGGTACTCAAATATCCAGAAATCCTGAACAAATGTATTTAAGTCACTGAATTTCACGCTTAAAAAAATTCTAAGTGAGGAGGAGAAAAAAAGAAAAATACAGATTTATCTGGGGAATGTTAAACATATGCTAACCCTATGCTCCTTTATTTCTGCAAAAAGAGAGAGAGATGGTTAATGTTTTTATGAGACAGTGATAGTCAACCCTGTAAGAACCATGAAAATCTCTTGTAAACACAGCACTCATCACAGAGAAATTCAGGTGGAAGGCAGAAAAATGAGGCAGAAAGCAGCAAAATAAGAGTGAAAAATAAACAATATGAAGTACCAACTTCACTATGCTGTGCTCCTGAGTTGGAGGAGAGATACTGGAGAAGTTCCTTGAATAAGACTTTTAAAACAAGCCTTTCAATTTCTTTTATGATTTTGCCTTAAAAGGAGTGTGAAGTTTTCTAGTGATATAAAAATTAGGGGGCATCATCCATACACAGAAAGGTGGGAGTATGTCCTATAAATGTGTATTTGATCAGATTAATAAAAATGGAATTAAATGCAGCTACACAAAGTACAAGTTGAAGGTGGCACATTAATCCTAGAAAAACAGTGGTGGGAGAGGAACATGAGAGATCAGGATAGAAAGGTAAACGAAGAAGAGATTTTAGTCTTGGCGTGGATATAAACAGGCATAAACTGACTGCCACTGAATTTAGGCTGGACACCAGAAAAAAAGCACAGGAGGATCATTCCTGAAGAGCAGCTCAGTGATCCACCCCACAGGCAAAGCAGAGGAAGGAAAACACTCGACCATTTTCGATACATTTTCTGCACAGGATTTTAGGTTCTGAGCTGGTTTTTTGCAGTAGGCAAAAATAAAGCCTAAGCTAAGCCTGCGTCATTAGCCTACCTCAAAAATCTGTTAAATTCCTAGGGAAACGCTGAAATTAATTATAATATAGAAACTGGAAGTTGTTATACTTTCCTTAAGAGCAAACAGAAGTTAGGGAGGTCAGGAAACCTCATGGAGGATATGGAAGGAGACTTTTCTGTGCCTGGAGATGCTGGGGAAGAATTTGGCGAACAACTTTGAACACTGCTGACTGGACATCTTTGCATGATAAGGACCAGATGGAAAACCCAGAAGAGACTCCACGAATTCACTTGCAAATTATCACTTAGCATTAATTATGCCCAGAAATCTGCCTCGCATTGACGTCCGCATTACCGAATACTCCAGCGCGGCTATATCTACGTAAAAGTTTATAATCAAAGCCATGCAAGCAATTTCAATATTGCAGGGCTATAAACAGATTAAAGATATGATTTTATGGAAGTATTTGGGTTTGCAGTGAAACATTTCGCCATTGTGCCATGTGTGGCTTTTCTGCCTAGCTGCAAAACTCCAAACAGGCTGGAATAACACAGCTTTGTGATTAACCAAACAACCAATAACCCACAAGACACGGCCATCATCCTTATGTAAATAATGAAAGCTTATTTTTGCTCACTAATAGCAGGCACACAACAATGAAATGCTTTTAATAAGTTTTTAAGAGGATAAGATCAAGGAATCAGTTTGGCGAGTGCCCTTTTCGATGGCCGCACACCGCGGCCGTGGCGTGACACGTTTGCATTGTTATTCGGCCGTAAACAAAATGAAAAGATCTGTCATTGAAATTTAAACAGAGAGACTGGTTACATAAACTCCAACATTCTCAGCCCCAGTGCAGTACAATCAACAGTCTGAAGAGACCGTACAGCTAAACAAAGTTTGGGGATGTTTTTGGATAGGGGAGAAAGATTAATAACCAGAAAATAACTCTTGGCTGCCGCTAGGAACTCTTAGGAATATAATTTTAAATTTGTGTAAATCCAAAGATGGATGCTCAAGCTTATGAAATAACCATTTTTTCCGCAGCGTTGAAATACACACCCACGTGGAAACAAATCTTCTCGCTGGCCAATTTTAACAGAATATACTGCTTTTACCAAAAAAAGCAACTTAAATAAATCTGACCTATCTGTTCTTGTAGATAATTGTAACTGCGGTCAGCAAACAACAAATCTTCTATAAATGGTCATCTTTCCAAATTATTCTGGCTTCAGAACAGGCTTGATTAATTGCACAAACACTGCGTGCCTCTGAATGCAATTTGTGTGTGCGGACCAGCAGAGGATGCCTGAGACATTCCCAGCAGTCACGTGGGAGAGGATTTCTCTGTTTGTTGCAGGTAAACAGCATTTTACTTCATCACAAGACCCTGCAGATCTCTCCAGTCCCAAACAGAGCTGTTGCCTTGCCCTAAATGCAAATATTAGGGCAACTGGAATGAGAAGGAAGCTTGGAGAGGTCTCCTTCCAGGAGAAACTCCCCTTCTCTAACAGCATCTCCTGCTGCTGGCGGGCAGTGGGAGGTGAGTGCTCCCAGGGCTCCAGCTGGATTCCAGCAGCTGAATTAAATCCTGTGCCTGGCTTTGAGGGAGGGCTGGCCCTGGGTCATCAGGCTTCTTTCAGCAGCAGCTGACACCAGGTTTGCTTGGGCTCAGATCTGAGCAGATTTCAAGATCAGCTGGATACAGACTGTGCACTGAAACCCATGGTGCCATCATTGGATAAAATAAACACATGATGCTCGTGAGCAGAAAGCCTCTTGTAGTCAACTTAGCTCTAGAAAGATGATGAATCACAGCCTAATCTCTGCGGTATCCATCTTCCCTGAAATGCTGGAGGACACCATAAATTCAGGTTGAATTTTACATGTGGCATATTGTTTATAAATGCTATTTGTTGCGTGTGATTGAAATAATCTCCTTAACTTCATCAAAACCGTGTCAGACACCAGTGACAGCTGCAACTCACAAATCAGGATTTCTCATTCAAGGGTTAAGGGGATCTTCCCACTGAAGAGTTAGAGAGCATCAGGAAGAGTAACTGGAGAGGGCGATCTGACTGTACTCCTCCCTCACCTTCAGGAGGAGTAACCATCCTCTTATAAATGCCAGGGGAAAAAGATCTGGGACACAGAGCTGATAAGTCAGGAGCTACGCACAGATAAATTGGCTACACAGCTTCCCACAAAGCACCCAACACCTCCTCTCCATAAGTCCCATCCTCTGGAGCAGTGATATGATGTACAACACAGAGCATGGGCTTCAGTTTGGGAAAAATCAAAATGCTGTGCAAAATCAAAAGGGGTGTAAGAGAAGATATTTGAATTGCACAGATGAGAATCTCACACTCCTGCTGGCCCATGTGCTCCTAAGCTCTCACAGGGACGCACCCATGGCTGCCACCCTCCTCAGTTCTACCTGATTTACTCATGCAAAAAGAAAACATGGGATCCACATTCCCTTCTGTTTTGGCAAAAGGCTTAGCACTGCCTGTTTTGTTTAAAAAAAAGAAAAAATCCACTGCAAATTTAGAACCAGGTCCCATTTCATGCCAGTTCTAAATGCTCTAGACCAATGTTTTTGATAAATTGTGCAGCTCATGGCACACCTCTCATTTCTCCTCTTTTCTCTATGATGCATAGAGTTAAAGTTGACAAAAACTTGCTGGTTTGCAGAATTTAGAACATTACACTGCCCAGATTGACAACATGAGCTGGGATGGTGCCAGAAGAGCAGCAATGATTTATTAGGTCTGTAGCACTTAATCCAAGAAATAAAAAGGACTTATGTGACGGATGAGCATAAATGAACTATTGGGTCAGACATCCATTTCTTAAAAAGCAAAATAAAAAAGGTCTGAACCAAGATACTATGTAGGGTTTAGTATACATTAATGTATTAGAGCTTTGCTAGTATACTTTTAAATTTCTGGGTTTTAAACAGCTCCAAATGATTATTTTTTAAAAAACAGACTAGCTGAGATAAATACTTACCAAATCCCATCACGTCATACTGCCCTTCCCTGGTAATATCACCATGGCTCAGAAAACATTTACAAAGAATTAGGACAGAGGCCGAAACCCTGACCCGAAGCCAATGACCAAATTCACATTGTCAGCAGAGATGTGGAGTTCCACGTTAAAGCCTCTCCTCTCCTGCAATGTGAGCTGTGAAGGCCGAGGGGCATTTTACATCATCCTAGGCTAGATCAGAATCTGCACAAGGGGCCAAAGAGTCTTTAGGGCTGAGTGTGGTCTGAGTCAACACCAGGAATAAACCAGTGCTTGAGTGCCAACATCATGTTCTACCAGAGATTCCTTCTCAAAAACATGGTAGCAGACCCACCATGTGATTGTTCTGTAATTCTGGGAGATATTAATAGGAAAGTGATTTTATTCTTTCTATGAATCTCTCTGTCAAAGCCTTAAGATGCTGTGCTATGAACTCTACTCACCTGAAAAAAAAAAAACTTTTTTCTCTCCCATCTGTAGTATTGATAAATCATTCCCAGCACATAAATTTCCCTCCTAGCATAAAAACTTGATCAGAAAGCAATAAAAAGTACAATAAATAGCCAGCTCCACTCTAACCTGTGTGGTTTGACACAGCTGAACAAGCTGTGAAAAGGAATATTGTTCCTTTAATAGAACGCCTGAATTGGTGCTCAAAACAGATTGGGCTGACAATTTTTGCAACCTTGGTGTCTCCTCCAAGATTTACAATGGCACAGCTCCCCTTTTTAGCAAATTAAACCTTGTGTCAAGGCTTAAAATTAAATCCAAACTTCTTTTCTTCTCTGTACAGAAGGAACAAATTGGCACCACATGCCAGTAGTCAAGGAGTGCTGATGGGAAACAGAGTGAAGGGAGCGCCCTCCAACCTGGAAGGCATCACTAGTCAAAATCAACTGGGATAAACAGTCAATTCCACTTAAAGTTTGACATCTAAAGGCTCGTAGGATAGAAACATTCAAATATAAGAATTCTTCTGTACCACACGAACCTGTCTCGGTGCCAGCACTTCAACTTTTCTGTGCTGCGCAAGCACTTTGTGGGAATCTGCCTTTGGTGGGGTTTGATGTTGTAAGGTCCCGCCTTGCCAAAGCCTTTTTAGTTTGTTCCAGAGGGGAAAAAAAGGAAATACAAGATTCAGAGAGTATGAACATCACTGACTTAATGCCACACCGCCTACTGTTACCAATAGAATTTTTTGCCATTATGCAGGATTCTGGTTTATAACATTTAAAATCTTATTTGAACCCATATGTCAGATAAAACAAAAGGGTATTTCTGAGGTGAGGCATATGAACTGTTTTCATGGACAGAAAGGTAAGAGTAGCTTTTACAAAACCACACAAAGGCTACGCTGCTGTCCAGTTAAGGAAGGCAGATCATGCCATTATGTGGTGATTCCTGAAGGGGATCCCTCCCCAAACCCCACTGTTTGCACACAAAAGTAACCCTACACTTCTCGGGTTAAGAACCAAACCCCAGCCAGGACTCTCAAATTTTTAGTTGTGCTCTGCTTTCCCAGTACAGAAATTGCTGGGGGACAAAAAAAAAAAAGGTTCCTTTTAAAATATAACAAAGGGGTTAAATACACCTAGTTTTAAAAGTCCCTTTATCTTTTTTATAACTATGTAGGTGAGAGAGTGTTTGAAAGGTGACATGAATCCTGCTTCAATCTTTCCATTGGTCTTCCCCTAATGTTTGTAATAAAAATCCTTATATTAGAAAGATCAGCAGCAAAACATCACACCTGGTTAGGGATGAAAAGTGAAAAGGAGTTATTTTGTCCTGTTGTAGCACATCAAAAGTAAGCATTCACTCCAATTTAACCTTGGCTTTAAGCATACACACAAAGTTTTACAGGATGAGGAACTAATTTCAGAAACGAAACACTCTACAGAGATGTTTGCAGAAAACACAGCAAAATTATCAGCTCAGAACCCAGCACAAGCAAGGCAGAGATATTTAACAGCAGGAAGATATTGCAGTAAATCGTGGGATCACAGGATGGTTTGGGTTGGGAGGGACCATAAAGCCCATCCCATCCCACCCCTGCCATGGCAGGGACATTTTCCACCATCCCAGGCTGCTCCAAGCCCCATCCAGCCCAGCCTGGGACCTTCCAGGGATCCAGGGGCAGCCACAGCTGCTCTGGGCACCCTGTGCCAGGGCCTGCCCGCCCTCCCAGCCAGGAATTCCTTCCCAAAATCCCATCCATCCCTGCCCTCTGCCAGTGTTAGCCCAGATTAGTGTTTCAGTTGAATACCAGGACAGAATTCCTCCTTCCTGCCGCCTCACCAGTCCATCAGGGATGGGGTTATCCCCATACACATCTGGAATATCATCCATGTTATGCAAATAGGGGCTACTAGAAAGAGCCCTGGCTATGCAGAGTAGGAACAACAAAATTGTAACCTGTAATAGTTTGAACAATTCTCATCAACATTCCCAAAATCTGAGAGGAGCAACCAGAGCAGACCATCAGCAGTCCCAACACCAAACCTGGCTGTGTCAGAGAGCCAATGTGAAACCAGTTGAAAAGTTTTATTATCCCAAATTACCAGTTTTAGAGTAAAGGTTTAATTTACATAGATTTTTTTTTTTAATATGCTGTTATAGGTGGTTTGTTCTGTTGCATTAAAAAAAAAAAAAAAAAAAAACACGCTCTACTGCAATTTAGTTAAAATGTGACGTTTTCCAGACTAGAGAAACACAAAACCCTGCTGCACATTGACTGGAAGAAGTGATCTGCCAACTGGAAGGCAGAAGGAAATATCCCTGGCACTGGCCCAGGCTCTCAGGTGAGCACCAGAGTCTCTGCTCATCATTCAACCTCCAAAAGTGCCCAAATTCCACAAAAACCACCACATGAAATTATTTTTTACTGGTAAATAAACATTTCAATGGGGTAACTGCATATGGCAGATGCAGAATTTTAAACAAGGATAAATTAAAACATAGAGCAGTGCTGGAGTTTTGCATAACCTAGCAGGAACTTTTCTTTCATACAGCATTTCTCAGCTAAAGTTTCATTTCTGTCTTGCAGTTCACCTCTATGTTTAAATAATAATTATGGTTGTGACATACAGTGACAAAAGCCAGAAAATTCAAAATTAGCAGAGACAGACTCTGTCCATTGTTTGAATGTGCTCAGCTGGTTTTGCTTTACTAATACCACCAAGACAGAAATTTTCATTTCCCAAAAACACAAACTTCTGGCAAGGGGTTACAGAGTGAAATAAATCTTTTTCTTGGAAGAAACTTTTGTTTGACACCTGAATAATTTCTGCTGGTTTCTCTCCTTTTTCCCCCTCCTTCAAATGGAGTCTTAGAACTCCAAGCCAAAATACAGAGTCTTAGAGCTATCACAACAAAAGCTCAGCATCCAATTTCTCCTTCCAAACACAATCTCCTCCTAAAATACATCAACAAATCCATCTCCTTATTAGCCTGCAAGGAGCTGGGAAGCCTTGCCACAGCAAGGACATCTCAAACATTCCAACATGCAATTGCTTGCTGACTGCTGGGGAAGCAAAGGTATCAAAGCACAAACTTTCAGAGCTTGCTGTTTCTGTTTGGAAGTTTTAAGACAGATGCTCTTCATTTTCTCTCCTAATAGACTGGCAAATGCTAAATGCATCTGACATCAGCAGTAATACCTCACATTCCAATGGCAAATAATGAGTTTATTCTACTGTGTACCATTTTTGCCCACCTGTTTCCTCTCACAGATTACTCCTTTTTTTTCCCCCTCCTCCTCTGTATGTGAGAAATCCCATTTTTATGTGTTTGTACACACACATTATATATCTCCTGCTTTCTTTAACGTTGAGCAAATACAAAAATGCCCTATTATTCTCAATGCTGAGAGCTGCTAAGCAAACATTTTCTTCTCCTTCTGATCAGCTCTTTTTCTTTGCAATACAAGAATAACCACAGATTTTTATTTCTTTTTCCAATCTTTTCATTAAGTCACAATCCTATACTTACTGGAATTGACTGGAAATTTGCCACGGAGCTGTGCCTGTGCAGGTTTACTCTTTTGGTTTAGGGGACTAATTCCAGTATAATGCTATTGTATCTGTTGGGTTCTGCCCCCCAGGAATTGGGCCCACAGCTCCACTAATTAGTATCTGCTCTGATAGGACACTGAATCCGCCAAAGCTTTGAAGTGGATCTGCTGAAGCCATCACCTACAGCGAGATCCCCAAAGACTAAAGTCTTTTAAACACAAGAAAGCCGGGCTTTATTTGAATAAAATTAGAAATTTCACTTTCAAATGGAGAAAGCTCAAAGTGGCTGGGGCAGGCAGGGCTGAAGTAGAAAGGTTTCTGCTCCACTGTCTCTCTCTGTCCTTGATTGTGGGCTTTATTTCATCTGATTCGAGTCGTTCGCAGGAAAATTTGCCCAATTCTCTCTCATCCCTACAGTGATCCTGGCAGCTTTGGGGCCTGGCTGGTGCCTGCTCCTCCTGGCATGTGCGGAGACATTTGTGCCCATGTGCCACCCTGCCAGTCCTGCTGAGCTCCCTGGGCCGCCCAGGGACCCCACCTTGCTGAGAATTCCATGGGCTCCCCAAGCCAACCAGCTTGTCCCCATCCCTAAAAACCCCTCTGCACTCTCTTGGCTTTTCCTGCCTCCACAGGTCTTGGGACATGGGTTCTCATATGGAAAATAACCTTTTCTGTTCCCTTTCTTGTTCATTTTACTCCTGGGGGGTTTGTCCTCCTCTGTGGGAATCAGGAAAACAGAAACTTCCACAGACACAGGAGGGTTTGATCTGCAGCCTCGGGAGAAGCTTGGATTGATGAAATCAACACAATATACAGAAATTAAGAAGAAAAATAATAAACTTATATTTCTATAGTTGTAAGAATATACCTTTAAGTGAGAAACTGTATGGATAAGATGGTGAAGAGTTTTTAATGTAGGCATGTGGTTGTATAGAGTAAGCTGAGAGTTTAGGAGTTATAATAGAAATATATGTGTGCACGTGAGATAGAAGACCATTAAAGTATCCACAGTGCCGGAAAATTAAGAAAATAAGATAGGTCAGAAAAGCCAAATAAACCCTGTGACAACTGTCTATTAATTTAGAAAGTTCTATACTGCCTTGCGACAAAGAACTTGGGACTACTCTTGAGCTATGGCTGACTGCTTGCTCTTCTAAAATCTCACAGCCACTGAGATTGATGTTTATCTGAGCAATAAATCCTTCTTAGCCTGAAAATAGTCCCATCCTTTCATTAAAGGCAGTGACAAATATACTCCTCATCCCCCTGGAAGGCAAGAGGGAGCTCTGCAGATCTCCAGCCCTGTGTGCTGGTGGCAGATCCATGTTTGCCTCTCTTATCCACAGAAATCACCTGATCCCTGCAGTCTGCTGAAACTATTCCTCCCCAAAATCCCAAATTATTCCTTCTAGCCCCTTTTCCCTCCCTCGCTTCTCTTCCTGTCCATTTGCAAGAGCTATAGCCACCCATCATTTATAATTTATTACCAACCCCGCAAATTTCACATCTAATCCACAATTCAATCCAACTTCCACCACCTCTTTGCTACAACTTCCAATCCTTGGGATTTTTCTCCTCCCTTACTGCCCTGCACTCCTCAGATGTTCTTGCAAATGGGCTATTAATTGCCAGCCCATCTAATGGGAAAACAAGAAAGCTAGCTAGTTTTTAATTGCAGGGTTGTTGGGATTTGTCTCTTTGTGTTAATACTTCTCCCAGCCTACAGGGATGTCATTTTACCTTTGTTCCATTATTAGTTTTAACAACTGTATTATTTATTTTTGCTGCTTTTCAATCTGTCATTGTTAAAAATCCATTAAACTATAGGGGATGAATATTTTTTTTTTCCTTTCCCCTTCTTTATGCCCAAGAATTAACAAACAGTTTAATTAAGACAGATAAACAGAGTCATGTTGGTTCCCCTGAGAGGATTACATGCACATCTGATATTTTCAGAAGAAGAAGGGTGTTGGGGGGAAAGATTTATGAGATTTTGAATATATGCAAAGTCATAGTTCTATTTTTTTCCTTTTCAACATGGATTTTCCTTTCCACTTGGAGCACAGGCCCAGCTCCCAGCCAGGGAGAGCAGAGACGTTCTACAGTGGAACCAAAATTTTAGGTTTGTGTGTGCTGGCTTCAGGAAGAACGAATGTAGTGATAGGACAGAGGGAATGGTTTTAAGCTGGAAAAGAAGAGGTTTAGATGGGATATTGGGAAGAATTTCTTCCCTTGAGGCTGGTGATGCCCTGGCACAGGGTGCCCAGTGAAGCTTTGATTTTCCTCTGTCCCTATAGTGCTAAAATTTGAGGAAAACATTCATTTATTTTAGCTGATACTGTGAAAACCTCTAGAGGCAAAGGTGTAAATCTACTTGCTAAATAACCTCTAGTACATTTTAATTTCCTTTTTTTAATTAAAAAAATAAATAAACCTGGACATAATCAAATGCACATTTGGAAATAAGAACAAAATTTCATTGAGTCAATTTTTAACACCTTGTATAATAATTTTGATTATTCTCCAATATTAATGCTACATTGAGGTAAGGCAGAAAAAGCTGACACCAATGCTGAAAGCAACTCCTAAGTTCAAATCCCTCAAAATTTTCAACTTCAGATGAAACAACATAAAAATAACCTCAGAAGTCTTCATCCATTCTGAGAAATTTATTAAATTAAACTGTATTACAGGAGATAGACATGTTTCCTTGCTGCAAATTGCAAAATCATGATCCAGAATGCAGCTGAGAAATTAAGGAATTAAGATGTTCAAAGCAGAAATGCAAGTGTGAAATGAAAAGTAGAATTTTCACATAAAAATTTAAAGCTGCAAAAACCACATCTTCGTGTTTTCTTTTGATATAATTATTGTATAAAAAGCTACAGGGTCATAATTAAAGCCCTTGATCTTAAAAAGTTACCCTTAATTTTTCACTCTGATGGAAAAATATTGCATTATTTTAATAAGGAGTGTATGACATTATTTCTATGCGAATTTTCTGAGGTGTTCAGGACATATTTGAAGGAAAGCCTGTGCACTCAGCTACAAAACAATACAAACACCAAAAAAGCACCTCAAAATACACACCCTCCAAAAAAAACCAAATTAAAAAAAAAACAAAAAAAAAAAAAACACAGCCAAAAAAATCCACAAAAATAAAAAATTCTAACAGAAAAGATTGAGACTTTACAATTTCCTGACTAGTTCCTGTTTCTGTGCCTAAAATAACTCCCACCTCTACCAGTCAATAATTTGGTCTGTTTGTTTCTTTTTAATTAAAGCAATAAACAATTAATTCAGAGTGTGAAGATGCAGAGTCCCAAAAATAAAGATGCAAAAACTAAAGTCCTTTTAAGAAATCCCATTCTTTAAAGTCCCAGCACAAGTCACAATAACAGGGATAGTTTTTGTTACCAATTAATCGAGTAACTGGGCTAGAGAAAGTTGAACTTCAACTAAAAACCTGCATCCAAACAGTCAATGCAAATATTGTCAGGATGCTTGTCCGTGAAAAAATAAAATTATTGGAATCAAATTTTGATACAATTCTGTGCAGAATGACAACTCCTGCATATTTGGCAGGCAGCCCACTTGTGTATGCAATGCATAAAAACTGTAAGAATGGATTCCATCCTGACTACGGGGTGCTTACTTTCCTTCAACGATAATTGTCTTAATGCCCGTTTTAATCAGTATTAACTACCAGCAATAACACGCTTTTAATTATGTTTTAAACGAGTCCTTTATTGGGCTGTTTTGGGAAGCAAATTAGTCAAAAGGAGCTGTTAATCAAAAACGTGTTACTGGCACAAAATAAATGTTCATTTAAGGAGCCATTTGAAATAAACCTGGCTCATTGACTCTGACAACCTACAAGGACACTGGGGCCTCCCGAGGATAACTCCTTCAGCTCTCTCCCAGCTACGCCTTGCTGCTCAGAAGTTGTAAGTAGGAGCATTAAGCAGTTCAGGTCATCCATCAGCTAACTTTTACTACTGTACTCGGGAAAATGAGCCTCCTAGGAACTTCGCAGCAGATCTATTCCTTCATTAGCTGAGGAATATTGAGAGAGATGCTCCTGTCATTACGGAGGGAGAAATCTATTGCAGGGAATTTTGCTGGTGTCCCCTTTGTCTAGGAGCTGTCTTTGTGGATTCCAAGGTATTTAGGCTGAGGAAGTGGCATCATTAGCCGTGAGCATCATTTGTGTGTGTTCCTTCCCTTCTGCTGGGCAATGGCTGTGCCCGAAAATTCGGCACACACCTAACACAGAGGTGTCACTCGATGCCAGCCCTTAATACCACCCTCACAGCACAACTGCAAACAGAAATTCCATTGAATCTATTCCACTGCCAGGTCTGAAAACTTAATTTTGCTGCTGCCACTTCATTTGGAGCATTTCAGATTCAAACAAACTTGAGTTAGAGCGACGGCCAGGAGTCTGGGTTTAAAGCCCACAGATTGTTGTTCTTTGGCTGAAGTTGGACTTGTAAATTTTAAGGCAATCTTGCTTCATGACAAAGAAAAAAAAATCATAATTTAAAAACTGATCTGATTTTACTCACTTGGTATGTCTTACTTAGTTAACTCCTTCGAAGTCAACTCTCACCTCCAACACCTGTAGCTTAAGCTAAGATCTCACTGAGATACCATTCCCCCACCCTGCCTGTGACACAGAGTGCTGAAACAACATAAAATGAGCCATTATAACTTAAAAAAAAGTGTTTTCCTCAATCAGGAGCCCCTTCAGGACTGTACTGGAGTGAGCTCTGATTGGGGAGGCAGGTGGTTAATTAAGCATCAGCTCACAGTGTGTCCTTACGAGACTGAGCCTGGGGGCAGGAATGAACTTGCAAGAAAAGCAATTGCTGGATTCACACCATCACCAAACAACCCCAAAACCTGAGCAAAGCTGCCAAAAATCATACACACCCAAAGCTCAGGGAGTGCTGCATGGCTCCGTTTGGCTCCCCAAAGCCTGCTGCCCCCCCTAAAATCCACTGGCAGTGCTCATGCCCAATGCTACCACAGGAATAATGGCAACACCAGCTCCCAAAATCCAAATTCCCCAAAGGTAACTGAGGCCAGCAGCAAGGCAGGTCCCAGGGGTGCTGTGACACACATTTTAAATGGCATTTAAACAGGGGTTTACGGCATAAACCACCACCCTTCCTACCAGCCCAGCCATACCTGCACCACCTTCAACCTGAATAACTCCCTGCTTATCCAAAGCAGAAATTCCACACAAGCACCTCATCAGCTTGGGAAGCAGCAGGAGGGGGGCAGAGGGAGGAAGAGGTGCAAAAACCTGGTGGGCAGCAAATACCTGGGATGGAGCTGCCTTCTCTTCCTGTTTGTTTTCTTATTTTGCCAGAGAAAACCCCACCTGGCAAGTCCAATGCGCAGAAATCATGAGCAACACAGCAAACCCAAGCGGCAGACAGACATGAGGGCCTTTCAAAGCAGTAGGAAAAGAAAAAAATAAACTGGCAAATTTTGACCCATAATTGCAATTTGTGACTCAGCGTCCTGGGATGGAGGGATTATGAAAGGTGTGACTGATTGGGATTCCTTCCTCGTTAGCAGCATTCCATGATGTGTTTAACATCCTCTCGTGGTCTGATAAACACATCTTGATTTCATTGACTTATCTTAATGCTTTCAGTATGTATCTGAGGGAACAAAATGTCCTTTAAACACTGAAATTAAGGGCTTTAATGCACTTGAAAAGAATGAAATAAAAATTTTACTAAGGACAGCACAGTAAAACACCTTGAGACAATTACTCTTAATGAAATACAAAGATTACCAATAGCTACTGACATCTTCCATTACAAAAGCCATTATAAATCCTGTCTCATGGAGAAACTTTCCCCACGTTTTGAAGATTTTCACTAGACCATAATTGCAAGCCTGATTTTTATTTTATTGCGTTCAAAGCTGATTGCACTTTTTGATGGACTTCATCATGCTCCAAAAATAGCATAAATGCTTTCCAAGATGTGGGTTTAAGAAAGTTATTGGGACTGGCAACTTCTTTTTCAAATTATCATTCACGGATCTATTTTCAACACCCTCTTTCTCAGCCCATTAAGTGTATTTCTGCAGCCTTCATCCACAAGCCACAGTAAAAGGTTCTGTCTGACCCTGCTCCAGAGAAGTGATACTCTCCTGCTTCCAGTTAGCAGCAAAACCACAAGCGTGGTTTTGATTTCTTCTTTAAGTTTCTGGAAATGCAGAAATGTGGTCTTTTCAATAAACTGTAATTGCTGCTCTTTTTCTTTTTTTTTTTTTTTTTTAATTTCTCATCTTCTTCCTCACATAACTATTCAAGTTAATACTCCTTGTATTTTTGTGTGTTTGGGCTTTCATGTTGCTTGATGCAAAGTGTCCTTTGGGGATGCAGTTCCTGCATTTTTTTAATTTTTTTTTTTTTTTTGTATTAAAAATGAACAGGGAGTAAGGAGATAACTCTCTTAGACCTGGTGAGAACCTGCAGAGATTAATTCTCTAAGCATGAATCATCGAGATGACACCTTAAAGTTACAAAGCCTAAGACAAGTCATTAATTCATTTTCTCAGCCCCCACAAGAGAAAACAAAATCCTGACAGAAAGCTGAGACCCAGAGACACGAGCTGATGGATTTAACAACCAAAAATAATCATCTGGAAGTCAAAGGAAGATTTGAGCGTTTTACTGGTCAGTCCAACACTTGAAAATCCCCAGTATCAACAAAACAAAACAAAAAATCAAAGATATGAACTGACAAGAGCCAGCCCTGTCCTTCCATCACCTCCTTTCAGCACTAAGTTCACCAAGTAAACTCTGAATTGCAAAAGAAAGATAATTCTCAAATCCAAGCAACCAGGACAGGTGGTACAGAAAAAGGATGAAAAAAAAAACATTACAATGTATAAGATTTTAATCTCTTATTTATGATTCTTCCATAAAGTTTATTATAAGTCATTATATACATCTCCAAGTATCTCATCACAAAATGACATTTACAATGTAACCATAGCAAAATAATTCTGCACAGAACAATTTGCAAAATATCACATCAAAGGTAATGTGGGAGTACAACATAATTGTAGCAATTTCACCATATTAATACTATACTGCTCATACTTTGGGCCCCCAAGCAAAATAACTTTACAGGCAGAATAGGTAGGCAAAAATACTTATCTCTGTTTATATCCTTTTATCTTAGATCTGCATGGAGCAGGGTGTGAAATATATAAAGTATATTCAACATGACTAATAGGTCACGCTACTGCTTCCAGTGAAATCCAGGGATTTTTAGGCACAGAATTACATAAGTGGTCCAAATCCTGCTGTACATCTGAAAAAAAAAAAATCTAAATACAAATACCTCTAAAAGCACCATTGGGAAAAAAAAATTATTACTGAAATGTCTCCTATTCCTATTCTGCCCTAACAAATCCTTCAGCACCATGAGAGACACTGAAAGCAGCCCTGAAAATGATTTATTTAATGACGGGATGAAAAAAGAGAGTGAGGGGAAGACAAAAATAGCTGCGGACCAAATCCGCACGAAGCGTAGCATGAAAGTTTTCTGGGAGGCTCTTTCAGAGTTGGGCTGTTGCAGGGACATTCATCTAACCAAATATGAGGCCCTATGGGAACTCTGAGGAGATTAAAAAGAAATAATGAAGGCATAATTGTGGGTTAGCTGGGAATAGCTCTTTCTCCTCCTCAGCATATGGAGAAGTGTGTCAGTCAGATGGTGCACACTGGAAGGTAGAATACCTAAGGGGTTTCAGTGCCTGATGCTTCTTTATCTCTTTGTTTTGCTTTCAAATTTCTTTTTTCATCTGTTATTTTAAGAGATACCAGGGCTCGAGGTATTCTCTGTGGGTTTGTCTCGCTGCCTTTTTTTTTTTTTTGTGTGTGTCTTCCTCAGGGTGGGAAATTGGAGAGCCACATTCTTTTATGCATTGAAAATTGTTTGAGCATACCTGCTCAAACTGATCAGAATTACAAAGCTGAATACCTACAACTGTTTTTTGAAGGAATTTTTAGAAGAACTACTTAAAGAAAAAACAAAAACACTGTAGACCAGCACTCTTGGAGAGTAGTCTTTCATTTGCTTTAACATCTATTATTTCTACAGGATTTGCTGGACATAAATTTCTCCTACTTTAAATAAACTCTTTTTAAATCTATTCCCTTCCACCTGGCAAAGCAGCTCCACCAGAGAATGTGGGTGGAGAGACTAAACTGATTTTAATGCCATCAAAACCAAACCCCAGTACTCATGCAGGCAGCACTGGCAACAGCTTGTCTCCAACTGAGCTCAGATTACAACACAGAACCTGTGCACCCTGTTAGAGGTGTGTGCCAGGTGAAAATTACCAAAACCAGACTGATAACATTAAATTGCAGATTAAATTTCAGCCTGTGTTCTCCATGTTCAGCTCAGCCCAGATAAAACAAGCTGCTGAAAAGCAAACACCAATGCCTACCTAAAACGTTTTTCACTCTCACCCCTGTCTGTGAGACCCTCAGCTAATGCAAAAGACAGGTTGAAGTCCCAGTGCAAATGCAGAAACATAAAGCAGAGTGACACATCTTAAGGCAAATTGCTTTGGAGCTACTTTGTGCGCCCTCCTGCTCCTCTCCTTTCTCCACAGGGATGGAAGCAGAGATGGAGCTCCTGGAGAGCCACAACACCTCCTCACGTCAGCCAGCATCTCATCCTGCCCTGCTGCTGGAACCCAGCAGCCCCAGGGACAACAATCTGCATTTTGGAACCACTTTTTAGCCCTCTCCCTGCACAAATGATCAAAAATTACTTGCTCAGTTTCCCTGCTTTGAGAACGTGGCTGTTATTAAGGAATACAAATGCTAAAAGTGGAGCCAACTCACCAAATTTTCTACCAAGCAAAGAAGCCACCCTTCAGCCCCGAATATGTAAAGGACCTCTTGATATTTCAGAAAGATTGTAGGATTTGTCTCAAATCAGGCCAAATGCAGTGCAAAAACAGATCACCATCTCCAGGCTGACTTCTCCAAACCCCAGGCAGGAAGAGAAATAATTCACCAGCTCGTAAGAGAAATAATTCACCAGCTCACCACCACTTGGATAACGGCTGAGAGAAAGGAAAATCACTTGCAAAAAATCAAACAATGTAAAGAAAAGCTTCAGGTTGAGAATATTTATGTGACTTATCGAGAAAGTCCCAAGGATGAGTACACAGGAATTTTTGCTTGGAGGAAGAAGCTCAGGGAGTTGTAGGGATGGAGGTGGTGGATGGGGCATGGATTCAGAAGGATTTTGGGATAAATTCATTGGCAGACACATAACTGGCTCCTTTGGTGGACACAGCCATGGGGTGAGGCTTTAGGGCACATGGAATTCACTCAGTTTGGAAGGAATGGGATTTCATCTTGCCCAGGGCTTGGAGGCTGATGTTTGACCCCCTTTTCATCTTGAACAGGCATTTAGCCCAAATCACAACCCAGGCCATCGTTAGCAGATCTTCCAAAAATATATTTGAGCCCACTTATGAAAATTAGGCAGAGCAACAAAATTATTAATAATTGCTAGGAAAAAAAAAAAAAAGGCAGGAAGTAGTGGAGATTAAAAGAAGATGATGTATTAGACTGGAAAGAGCGAGTCTCCAGAAATTATCCTCATTTTTTTTTCAAGTTGAAATGGGTGAAAGTATTTTACAAAAGTTGTTTTTAATGAGACATTTTCTCTACATCATATCAGGACAGAACTGTGAACTTTTTTTAATGGAATTACTTGACAAACTGATCAGTGCCATATCACTGCCTCCAGACACAGTTCTTTTAATGATGTCCAAACTACTTAACTATTAAAATGAAATTGTGAGCCAGCACAGTAGGAAGTAGATTGAGCAAGCTGAAGATCAAAGAAGATACCATCACAGTGGCCTTTGTGTGCTCACTGTAGGTTTGCTCTAACTGAAGGGTAAAGTAGTGGGGAATTGAATTAGATTGGGTTGGTTCTGTACCAGAGCACTGAAGGCAACATAAAAGAAGGGTCAAATAAAAAAAGCACGAGCCTACCTTACCCTGGGCAAGATTAAAACTGAGTCTAGAATGCCATCAGCCATCTTAACACTTCATCTAAACAGTGCTGGGAACACAGACCTCAGCAATTTATTTATTTATTGTATTCTTCTGTGCTTTCTATGCACACACTTTACTCACAGGTAAATGAGATCACAGAATCACAGATTAATTTGGGTGGGAAGGGACCTTAAAGGTCATCCAGTCCCACCCCCTGCCATGGGCAGAGACACCTCCCACTATCCCAGGTTGCTCCAAGCCCCGCCCAACATGGCCTTGGTCACTTTGCAGGATAGGGTTTAATGCCTACCACGAGAAAAACTAATTAAAGAAAAAGATGCTACAAGATTCCCTCATTTCCAAAAGAAACACAGAAAGAAATTAGTGAAGTAGATGCAGGGCTACAAAGTTTTCCCAGGTACTTGGATACTGAAAAGGAAAGGACAATGTTCTTCCCTCTGCTCCCATTCCCTCCTGACCTTTGCAGCAGAGATTTTTGGTACAGAACCAAGGTAAATCAATGAATTAAGAAATTAACTCTCTTGGAAATTAGAGATGCTCTTCACACACCTTGCTTGAAGAGCTGGACTCACCTGGTGCTGGCAGTGAGATTGAATCTCATGAACTGCACAGAATCTCTACACAGCCCTAACTTTGGGAAAGGCAAGCACCAAACGGAATCTAATGGGTAACAACACAAGAAACCCCCAACAGCTCATTAAAAAGACCTTGATTTAAGGATTTTGTATTTGCACCTCTTAAAGCAACACCAAACCCACTTATTTCTTGTTCCAGGTTTGCACTCTTTTACTTACTTTGAACCTGCACTCTTTGGGATTATTTTCAGCTTTAACCTCTTATTTTTAACAATCCCAGGATTAAACAGTGAGCAGACTGCAGGAGAGACCACCAGCATTTCAAGACAAAAGTGATTTATTTTTTACGTTTGCACTTTATGCCACAGCCACTCCTTCTCCAGGAGCAGTATGGACATGCAAGCACATGGAGCTCGTGCTGCAATTTTAAAATTTATTTAAATGAAACCTAAATAAATTTTAAATATTAGCAAGAAGCTACAGGTGCTCAGGGAGAAGTTATTTGTATTTTATGGGATTCATTTTCTGCACAGTATGTGGAGAAAATTAGCTGCAAAACTTTGTTATTACCCAGAGAAGTTGCCTGTTTAATTCTCCTTTGTTGTTTAGAAGATTTACCTTTCCATAATGTTTTAATATTTAAAATATCAGAGTTTGAGTTTGGCAGGGGAACAGGGAAGGGAGGAGAGTTTTGGGCTGGTTTGGGTGTTTTAGGTGTATCCAGGGTGTGTCCCAGGGGTTCTGAGGGTTCATCCATCCCTGCCAGGACCCCACCTTGCAGATGGTGAGCCTGGCAGGTCCTTCCAGCCTAAAAACATTCCTACTCTGAGTATTTGGGTTCAATTCCATGGAAAAATCCTCCTGAATTAAATTAGACTGAAACAATCTTCTGTTTGACACCATCCTTCCATCAAAACTCAAACCACTGCCACAAAAGGAGAGAAATTTGTGTAAGACATAATAGATAAAGAGAAATTACTGATCCAGGAGTTTTTAAAAGAAAAAATTCTCCTTAACTAATTAATTCTCCTTAAAAGAAAAAACAGCAAATTAGCCCCTGAAACAGAGCAGTCAAAGAACAAATCCTGCCCATGAGCTCTCTCCTTGTGTGACTTTCTCAATTTTTTTGGGGCCGGGGTATTTAATTTTGGCATTTTGCTTTTCTAAAGCTGAGGGGAACAGCTCATTTTGGAGCCCTGATGAATCACTGGGCTAGATGTCCAATAACAAATGTGATCTGAGATAATACAACTTGTGCATCAAGGAATCCTTGGATCTTCAGTGGAGGAACAGAGCCCCAAGGCACACACAATTCCACTCAAGTTTCTGTGTTCTCATCCACTCCATAATTACACATGGAGAATTTTAATTTGCGTTTTTGCAGAAGTTAAAAATAAAAAATAAAAAAAAACAGCATCGCACCACACTTTTTTCTCTTCCCCAAAAACGTCACGAGTTTTATGTCACATCATGACTTAAAATTGTTTCATTAACAAGGATTAATTAACCACCAGGTTGATTGGACAAGTGGGCTACATCCTAAGTTTCAGGATTACAAGAAGAAATCAAGGAGCACATCTGGGTGTGATCCTCTAAAGTAGAAAACCCTGCAATTTGGACTTCAGAGAACTGAAACTTGACTAGCATTGAATTTTACCTGCTAAAATCCCAGCAATTCCAGTTTCAGGGATATTTCCACACTCCCCTGAAGTTTATTATCTTTTTTCTCCCCTAACTCTATAATGTTGTATACACTCTATATGTCTTCTTTTAAAGTTTAAATCTTACTTTTCCACATAATCCTTGATCCAGAATTCTCTGGGTTTGTGGAAATATAAGAAGAAAATAAAACCAAAAAATATGCTGGATTTAGACTAACTTTTCATGTGCCTTTTGGCTTTTGTGGATATAAATGAACAGTGGCGTTTCTCTGGTTTAGATTAATTTTGGTAGCTCTGTCACAAAACCCAGATCTTTTCTGTAGCACAAGAAGGAGAAACAAGAAGAAAACAAAACCTAAGATTAAATTGGAAAAAAAAGAAGGCAGTTTTCCAGTCCCTAACTTGCTCTCTATGCTTTTTTCCATCATGCAGGTGATAGGCTTTTTGATGAGATGGGCACTTTTTTAACTTTCAGAGTATTAAAAATATTATCACAGCTCCAGACATCTTAGGAGTCATCACAACAACATAAAAAAATATTAATCATGCTGATAATAAGATTTTAACTACTGTTAGAAGCCTAGTAATTTGCCAATTTGGTAAAAATTACACAGGAGATATTTCAGTCTATGTGGGGAAAGTGAGCTGAAAAAAAGCCCCAAACCTTGCTCAATTTTAATTCGTGCCCACTGGAGTTGTGGCACGAGGTGTATGTTCATTTTACACTCCTTCAGCATAAGCAACTCAGCAAAGTGTTCTCACCAGACATGAAATATTTCTCCTTCCCTACTCTTTCATTGTATTTGTTAACACCTCAAATCAAGGCCCAAAGACAACATCGTCCTAAATCCTTAATTTCATAAAAGCAGAACCAATTTTTCACTCCAGACTCTACTCAGTTAAAGGAGCTCTTGTGTTCCCATTTTCTCACACTAATTCCACAAATAAATTCCTTGCAGGACAATACACCTGGAATTTCCTTCCCTACAACAGTTTCTTAGCTCACAGGTGTCTTCCAAGAGTGAAACACTTCAGTCTGGAACTACTCAGATAACCTTAAAAACCCCTTTTTAATGAAAATAAGGTGAAGAGCAGCGTGCAAAATCAAGGGAAATGTGTTTGCCTTGTGGGCATTTTCAAAAAATCCTCAATTTATATTAAATCAAAAAACCCCAAACCAACAAACCAAAACACAACTTTTGAAATAAACCAGATAACAAAAATTACGAGAGCACCTCATTCTTCCTCTCTTTTTTCTGAGTGAAGCCAAATTCCCAACATGTATCCAAAGCCCCCCCTGAGCACAGGACTCACCAAAGACACCAGGCCATGTCCCTGCAGAGGAGCCACCTGCCAGAGGTGGGGACAGGTCTGGAGAGCAGCAAGGACACCATGAACACAAAGAAGAGAGCTTAAAAATTCCTGAGCCTGGATTTTCAACTTCCAAAACCACCAGAATGAGTTATCTTAAATAAGGCAGAGAGTAACCAAAGGCTCCTTTGCCTTGCAAAACTTCTCAACTCTCTTTTAAGGAGAAAAACCTGGAAAAACTTCTTCTCACCTGTACGTCAGCTGTGATTTAAGTTCCCTGCAAGGCTGAAATGCTTTGATCAGCTTCACCTGGCAGCATTTTCCTCCATCCCCAGCAGCTGAGGGAAAGCACAACAACCTGGGAAAAGCCACCTGTCCTACCTAAACCTCAGGAATTTGATGTTCTTGCTTCCTGCAAGGTGCTGCATGGGATGTTGCTCAACATCTTCTGGAATTTTGGAGTGCAGCTCCCCGAGCCAGGGTTTAAATCCTCCCCCCTCTCTGTCTGGCACACCACCTGCACATGGTCACATCTTATTGTTTCAGGGATAAAGATTGTGCCAGGCATCTGACACGACATTTAAATTATTCATCCTCGGGGTATTATTTATTCATCAGATCTTGAGTTATCTTGCTTTGCTGAAGTACCTGGTTTTTCGTGCTCAAAGAAAAAAAAAAAACAAACAACAAAACAACAAAAAACATGCCATTTTCTTTGTTTTAATTGAGGTTTTGTGACTTTTTCCAGCAGCTGACTGGGTGGCACAGGTACCACCCTGTGCTGGGTGTTGCTTATTCAAGTTTTGAATAAGTGTCATTCCTGACTGCAGGTATTGCAAGGTGCTGCCAAGTTCTGCACTTGATTTTCAGGCACCTGGCCAAGCTCTGAACTTCTGGGGGACAAAAAAGGACTCTGGGAGACTCTTCTGAGGCCCACAGATTAATTTGGTGTTGTACACGAGGGGTTTGATATTTGGGAATGTGACAGATATGTCTCACCCAAACTGCCACCAGAGTACCAATAATTAAAAATCTTTAGTGTGGAATGGAGCGGCCTCAGCCCCTTGGCTTTTGCTGTATAAAGCAAATAATGAATGTCTTTTATATCTTCAGACCATAACTTTTTCCTCTGGGCACAGCCAGCCAGCAAAACCTGGGCTGAAAGAGCCATAAAAGTTTGTTTGGGAGTGCACAAAGCTGGGAAAGACAAAACTTCACAGGTTTTGGGTGTCATGCTCTGGAATAAAAGTGTATTTTTGGAACTACAATTCTTTTATCATGGTTTCTCTACTCTTTCACACACTTCTGATATTTAAGATGGTGACTCCCCCAGCCACAAATAGAAATATTTCTGACCAGAACTGCCACAAGGTGAAAATGGCAGTGACGTGTTACTTTGCCTTTGAGGTGGAAGCACAAAAGGACAATCCCAAATTTCCTTCAAAGCACAAAAAACATTGACATTCTCATGATGAACACAGAATCACTTGGGTGGGAAATGTCCTCTAAGACCTCCAAATCCAACCCCCAGCACTGCCAAGGCCACCACTGACCCCTGTCCCCAAATGCCACACCTAGATGGCTTTGAAATCCCTCTGGGATGGGGACTCCACCACTGCTCTGGGCAGCTCTTTTTTCTTTGACAATACCTTCAGCGAAGAATTTTTTTCTTATATCTGATCTAAACCTCCCTAAGACACTTCTAGGAGTGCAGAGTTAAAACTGAAACTTTCCTATTTATGAAGGTAACACTTAAGGTCTGATACCTTCCTGCAGCGAAGCCCCAAGACTCCAAAATATATCTAAAATTTAAATTACAACAGAAATGATCCCTAAAAACCTCCCAGTTTTGCAGACAACACACTACCAAAGGCCCTGCTCACCACGGTGGTTTTTGCACCATATGACTTCACAGTAATGTTTTCAACATCAAAAAAAAAAGGTCTGCAAGGCTTAACTCACCAGTTCAGACATTTCCCTTGCAGTTAAAAGTTGGCTTGTGATGAAGGCTTCAGTCTGGGAACAATCTTTACCCACTTGAAGGGGGAAAAATCCCAACATCTTACTCCTAGGCACTGTTGTTATGGTGGTATAAATTGCATTTTATCAGTTTCAGCTGTTTTTTTCCCTGGCCTGTACATAAAAATCTGTTTTTAAGCTGAAGTCCTTCAAGGTTTACTAACCAAATTTTGCTATCAGTTACACATGCAGCCCTATTAATGCTAATGAGCTGCTTGAATTTAAGCAAGGGTAGAATTTGATCTTTCCCCTATTATGTTGTAGGCTGTCTAGGTATTTGTCTGCTTTAACTTAAAATCTATTTAGCAATTTCTCCTCTATAATGAGGAAGCCCTGCGAAAGCAGATCACAGGATGCCAAAGGTGCAGCACCACCAGGTCAGAGCTGCACCTCCTCTCTGACAATGCCCACTGCTGGGTGTTTCCTAGAGAGAGCCCAAAGCCTTCAAATCAGCTATTATGGAATAGTTTGCCTGGAGAAAAATATCTTTGACCTGCCTCTCTCCTGGCTGTGCTCTGAACCATGAGTTTCCCACTCTTTACAGATTTTTTAAACCCAGGTTCCTGTAATCAGATCTGTGAATGACAGTCCAATTCTGCAGCTCCAGAGGGGCCTGGGCAGTGTGTGCACAACAGCTTCCATTAATACCCAATTACTCCATGTATTTACAAGCCATTTACTCTGTTCACAGTGCAACTCAAAGCAGAGCCTCCTCTTTGGATCAGCTCACATTACAGCCCTGGCCACAGGTTTTTAATAATTTCTAATTTAAGAAAAATTAACACTTAATTACAATGAGTTTGAACTTGAGAAGGGCTGCAGTTAGACCCTTTCTCTTTTTCCCCTTCTGCCTGTCTCTGCCCTTTTTTCACCCACAGGCTGCCAAAGAACACCAAAACTGAAAAATCTAGTGATTTGACTTTAAGAACTGTGGCCAGTTTTAACTTTGTACCCTATACTTGTAATGATGCAGAATTTGTTTCTCACTCCTTTCCAAGCCTTTCCTTATTCAGTTCACAGCAAGCACTTACTCTGTGTATTAAGATGAAAGAGAAAAAATATTAAACAGAAAGAATTACCTGTGTAATTTTATAATCTGTATAATTGCACACAAGTTTTTGGATTGTATATAACTGCACGTGTTATCTTTGATTTCCGTCAGCCTCGGTGCACAAGCTGGACAGTATATAAGAAAAGAAAGATAATTCATCATCTTTATCACAGATTCTGGCGGGATGTGAAGTTCCCTAACCCAAACTATTCCCAGGGAGCTGGGAATTTTCCAGTCCTATTTCTGAGTCCCTGATTTTCTGGATAGCAGGGACATGTGCTCCAAACAGGGTGTCAGGATCTGGGTGTCACCTGGAGCCCTGGGGGAGCTGCTCTCTGCTGACATCCCCCTGCTTTGGCTCCTGATCTATTAGCACAGAAATCACTCTCCCCACCACGGGGTCCTGACAATTAACCACCATTCCTAAAGCACTCAGATATTTCCCAGACAGCAAATGAAGCAAATTAGGGATGACAACTTCAGAGCATCAGGTTTGAGGAGCGTGCGAGAGGCCGGCACTCAGCTCTGGGGGGAGCCTTGTGCAGGGTGATGGAGCAGAGAACCATGGAATGTCTTGAGTTGGAAAGGACCCAAAGGGATCACAGGAGTCCAGGTCCAGACCCTGCACAGGTGTCCTGGGTTGTAAGATATGTGTGTATTCAATTCTCATCTGTCAGAGGTGGGGCAGTTCTCTGCTGTTCATTGGGCAGTTTTCTTTATCTCTTCCATAGCCAATCCCACCTCCAGGAGATCTCTTCTGTTCATGGGCCATTAATTATTAATTATCTTCTGTCCGTGGGCCATTAATTATTAATTATCTTCTGTTCATGGCCAGTAAGTGTCCCTGCATGGCTGATCAAATTCCATCATCCCATGGGGAGATGCTCCGCCCAGGGGAGGAGCCAAGCATTCCTACCTGGATCTAATCTGAGCTTTGGGACACCACAGCAGCCTTTGCCCACTGCATTCCCAGAGGAGCAGCTTTCTGCTCCCCTGCACTCCCAGAGGAGCAGCTTTCTGCTGCCCTGCATTCCCAGAGGAGCAGCTTTCTGCTTCCCTGCATTCCCAGAGGAGCAGCTTTCTGCTGCCCTGCATTCCCAGAGGAGCAGCTTTCTGCTGCCCTGCATTCCCAGAGGGAGCCCAGGCCCATCTCCAGCAGCCCTGGAGCTGCAGAGGAAAACTCCCCCCTTGTGCAGGATCCCTGCTCCAGCAGAACCACAGCTGCAAAAATTGGGAAAGCGTTTTGGATAAAGAGGACAAACTAGAATTTTTCTTTTAGAATAATTCTTCACTGGCCACTTCCAAATGGGAAAGTGGTGCAAAGGAAAGCTGAACTGGGTCAGAGAGCTGACACTTCATCCAGCTGCCTGCTCCTGCCATCCAAGCAATGTTCTGTCTTCCTGGAAGAACAGAAAGCAAACTTTAACACCTTGAGAGTCCAAAAGCTGTGTTAGAGATTGAACTTTGAGAAGATATGACAGTAAAATGAAATCATCCATACGTGGAAGGTATGGATGCCAATTCTTTAGAGCTCTCTGGTCAAACCTGCATAATTTATGCATCTTGAGGATACTGAACCTGAGCTCTATATGCCAAGAAAAAGAAGGAAACTTGGCTTCAGTCTATGGGCATAAACACTGCCATGTCTTCATTTCTCAAAAATAAACTTTATAAGCCATGATACTAACGAAAGGAGTTTGTCAAAAGGCTCCAAAGTAACTCTATTTTCCAGTTTACAAATATGAGAGAGGTGAACTCAACCCAAATCTGAGAAAATCCTGATGATGGCAAGCAAACTCTCCAGAGCCTTTGGGAAAAGCAAATGAAGGAAAGTTAAGAGTTAGATTCTGTACATATCTCTGTGTATACACACATGTCACAGATATAAACACAGACTAAAAGAATTTATTCAATGCCTGGTAAGAGAAGCTTGAGCTTTAGGGCATTTATAAAAGTTAAAAAAAAAACTTCCTGGCTGCCATTTCCCCAGAGCAAGCAGGGAAATGCGTCCTGTCCATCATCCAGGTGGTGGACAGTGATTTCCTGGTGGTGGTCACAGCCCAAGTGTCACTGTCGTATTTTCTGGAAAAATCCCATATTTTCTGGAAAAAGGATTTCTTCTCCTGGGAAGCTGAGAAGCCTCAGAGAAAAATGAAAACAATAATTATCTGCTTTGCTTCTCCTGTGTTTTGCTGCTTTGGAATGTGTTAGAAGATTGTTTATCCAGCAGGTGATTCATTGGTTTCATGTGAATTGTTTTGACTTAATGACCAATCATAGTCAGGCTGTGTCGGGACTCTGGAGAGAGTTATGAGTTTTTCATTAGTATCTTGTTAAACCTTCTGTAATTATCCTTTCTCTATTCTTTAGTATAGTTTAGTATAGCATTCTTTAATACAATACAGTATCATAAAATAATAAATTAGCCTTCTGAGAACATGGAGTCAGATTCTCAATTCCTCCTCCACCCGGGGGACCCCGAAAGTACCACACACCCAAGAATCCAGATTAAGGTTTGGCATCAAGTCTGCCCACTCCTTGGCACTGCCAAGGCCACCACTGCCCCGTGTCCCCAAGTGTCACATCCACAGGGCTTTTAAACCCCTCCAGGGATGGGGACTCCACCACACCCAGCTGGGCCAGGGCTGGACACAAGAAAATAATGGCAAAAGGATAAAAAGAGGTCATTTTACTCCTTCAGAGGCAAGTGTGGACACACTGAGCAGTATTGATCCCCAGCTCAGGTGTCTCTGTGCTGCTGGGAATTTTCTGTCCATGGAAATGCCCAACTTTAAAAGCAGAAGTCATCACACCATCAGATGCTCCTAACATTTATATTCATTTTAGCAAATCCAGGATTGGCCACAGACTCCTTACATATTTTATGATTTACCAGAATCTGCTTTACTCTAAGAGACCTAATTCTTCCATTACATGCATCACCCATCCTTCTGGCAGCATAATTTCCATCTCAAACCGGAATAATTTTGCATACTTTTCATTTTAGCATTCTGACAACTTAAAAAAAAAAAGCTTTAATTCTGTGGAGTAAATTATCACCAACCTCAAGAAAAAAAGTCCAGGAAGTTATTAATGCTCTTTCTATGCATAGTTGTCTGTACATTTTTAGTGTCTCTCCCCTCTCAGCTTTATGTGGTGATACATTAACAAAAGTGTCACAGAGCATATGAAATTCAAACCAGCATGGTGAGATTTGCAGGGACATTTAACACATGGCAGGAACTTCAGTGTTTTCCCAAGGGAATCGTGCAACCTTTGTTTACTCTTGGACTTTCTCCCCCAGACCAGCTCCTAATCTTTCTGTGCAAGAAGAACATGGCTTTTACTGCTTGGTTCATTCCCTGGACTGACACACTCAGTGCTGAAATAACCTAAAAAGCTTCAGGAGTTTAAAAAAAAAAAAAAACAGGGAAAACCTGTGGTCCTGATTTTCTGTCCTGACATGGCCAAAAGAGGGTCTTTATTTAAAAAGAGCCCAGAACACATAAATACTGCTGGTTCTCTAAACCTCCAGTGAGGTCTTGTTTATTCCTTGTTAATACCGTCTGAGATGAACACACTGGAAGCACTTAACCAACAACAGCAACAAACTTCTGCTGTATTCAAACAGAAACAAACCACTCAGCTTGTCAATATACACAAGGCAGCAAATTTTCAACATTCTTGAAGGTGTTGGGGCTTGAATCATTTTAAAATAAATCCTGCTTCTTCTCCCAGAAAAAAAAATATACAGCGTTTATTATTAAATTTATTGTGTGTTTCATTATCATATTAATACTAATTATTTAAATATAAAATTATTTTAATAATAATATAATAATTACTATTATTTAAATAATAATAAAATAATAAAAATAATTACTATTATTTAAATAGTAATAAAATAAATAATTTAATTTTAATCAAATAAATATAATAAATAAAATAATAGATTAATTATTTAAATATAAAAAATTATATATAGAGAGAGATTATTTATATATTTTATAAGTAGATATAAAATAAATAAATCCATCTTATACTTGTTTTTTTTCCAGTAAGATACAGTCAGTGAATATACACAGGGTGGACAAAATAAATCAAACTAAAACTGCATTTAATAGTAGAATTCAAATTCATGCTGCTGTGTTACTTGGTCATATCCAGCACCAGAAAACTCTTGGAAAGATTCCATATTATTTAAGCATAGGAATGAGGAGAGACTCAGTTTTTGGTGGGGTCTAGACCCAGCTGAGTGCCCCTCAGTCATCCATTTAAAAAAATAGAGGCTGTTCAGCCTGGAGAAGGCTCCAGGGAGAGCTCAGAGCCCTGCAGGGCCTGAAGGGGCTCCAGGAGAGCTGCAGAGGGACTGGGGACAAGGCATGGAGGGACAGGAGCCAGGGAATGGCTCCCACTGCCAGAGGGCAGGGATGGATGGGACATTGGGAATTGGGAATTCCTGGCTGGGCTGGAATTCCCAGAGCAGCTGGGGCTGCCCCTGAATCCCTGGAATGTCCCAGGCCAGGCTGGACAGGGCTTGGAGCAGCCTGGGACAGTGGAAGGTGTCCCCGGTGGGATGGGAATGATCTTAAGACCCCATCCAACCCAAACCATTCCAGGATAGTTTGTTCTCTCTGCCCTTGTGTTTGTATGAAGAAAAAGTGCCCCAGAAGAGCAGGAAAATATCATCCTGGGTTATTTGGATTATTCCTGTATCTCCCACATCCCTGCACTGCCATTTGCATCCCCAAGGGTGCCCTGCATGAAATAATTTCTGCACCTGGGTTACCCCCCCATTGCCAGGCAGGAGAAGGCAGAAGAAATCCCTTTCCCACAGGCTCCTCCACCCTCTGGAAGCACAGGCTCCCACAGAGCCTGCATGTCTGAAGGAAAGGGAAAAAAAGCCTTTCTCAATGCTAGGATTTCCTCCCGATGTAAATTTTCCCCGCTGTGCTCAAGTGCAAGAGAAAGTATTTGCTGCACATCCTTTGGGTGTGAGGTCATGGGCATTGAAATCCCCCAAAATCCCCCAGAGAGGCTTCAGGAAAAAAACTCTGGGACCTTTGGAAGGTGCAGCATAACCTCTTTATCAGTGTTGTGCTGCTTTGTGGGGTGCTGGTGATGCCTCAGGTTTCAGCTTTTGTATTTTTCAGACTCTGTGCTGCTTTAGTGTGCAGTTCTGAGCTTCACATTCAGTGTTGGTGAGCAGGGAGACAAAACAATTCCTTCTCCAGCTGGGCACCAAGGACAAATGATCCAAATCTCAGGTCTGTGCTTCCAGAGCACAAACAGCTGTGGAAGAGGTTTTACAGCAGCTTCTGAGCCACAGAGAAGTTTGACAAGAGGATCCATTTTTACCCCTGAAAGAATTTTCCACCAAGGTCTTTGACATAGAAACCAAGAAAGAAAGAAGGATAAATAGAAACCTGCAGCTGCCTATTCCAATGAGCACTTTGTTTGTTTCTCGTGACCAACGAGTAAAGTGTAAACTTAGGGGTTTTGTAAGAATGTATAAAAAGCACGTTTGAAGCCTTCTGAAAATGGAGTGTGTTGCTTTGTACTGTCTCTGTCTCAACTACAACAAATAATGTGGGCTGCAGAGAGAAAAACAAGCAGGGTGGGATTGCAGGGGCTAAAGCTGGAATGGGACAATGAACTGCAAGGTGCAAATGGAGCAGAACTGATGCCAGGGAGAGACCCCGGGAGCGCTCGTGCATTTTGGGGCCATTTTGGTTCATCTTGGGTGCAGCCCTGGCTGGACTTTGTGCTGCCCAAGGTGGATCCATGGAGGAGATGCTTTGAATGAATCCCTGCTTTATTCTGTGACTCTGTCCAGCCCCTGCTCTAGGGCACCACAGGGACAAGAAATAAAGTTTTTCCACTCCCCGATGTCCAGCCCATAGGAAGATCCCTCTAACTGTGCACACACAATGCACCCTCCCTTCTCTAATCCTTTTATTCCTGCCACGGCCAGCTCTGAAATTTCCTCAACGGCTGCAAACTTTTTAGGGTTTTATAATGGCAATCAGCGATTTTAGAGGGAATAAATCTCTCCCTGAGCCTGTAGCTGTGGATAAAGCATCCCCAGGAATAAGTCAGGGAGAGCGTCGGCAGTGGAGAGTGCTACATTTCATGTGCTGCCACAGAAATGCTTTCTGGCTGAGGTCTAATATTAATCTATTTTGTCCCTGACACCCAGTAAAACTACAGTGTAGCAAATGCTTTTAAAACATACATATTCAATAGCAGATGCAATAAAGTATTCGGGACTGTTGGTATGAAGAAGGTTCACACACACACAAATATCTTTGAAACTCCAGTTAATCAAGGTGTCAAAGTAACTAAAGCAGTTTTACAGATTTTATTGAAAATAAATCACTTTATTATATACTGAAATATATATTATTGTTTCTCCGTGGAGTTTTACTGTCTGCTCGCCTGCATTTCTTTTTTTAAATAGAGTATCTCCTGCCCTCTTTAGTCCAGTTTTTATAACTACATTTAGCAGGAAATTCAGCTTTAAAGCCCATCTCCAGCCTGCCTTCTCCTCCTGCCCTATGCAAATAGCCCATTATTAGCCATTTTCTGGCAGGAGAGGAAATGATATGATGGCTCCAGAGCCCCACATTCCCTCCCTGCCCAGCTGCCTGTGGGGTGACCTCATATCCAACTGGGAATCTGGAGGTGGCTCTGAACCCCCAGAGATTTACACCTTTGTCTGCTCATTCCTCAGAGAGGATCTTCCACACAGGGATGCACAAAAACTGCTCAGAAATCAGCCCAGGAAAGGCTCAAAGGAAATATTTGATGTGACCTAATGGACACCCTAATTGGTATTTATGGACTTCCCAGGGAAACTTTAGCTGGAGGTTTTTTAACTCCTCTTATTGAGGAAGTGCTTTCTTTCTAAAGATGGGATCTGTCTCAGATCAGTTGTTGTTAGACAACGTATTCCTTTAAAATTCAGTGTTACACAAAGCTCCTATTAAGTTATCCATTGGCTATTTATTTTTCCCAGCCACACTGCACATTTTCTAACATTTTCTTATTGCTATAAAATAATCACTTTTCTAAAGTTATCGCATCTGCACGAAAAACTCCTCCATCATCTTTTTTTTTTCAACATTTCTCCCTAAAGTTAAAAGATGTCTAATGCAGTCCATGTATATAAAATAAATACTTTCAGCATTTTAGACTGCTTTCTAAACTGATAAATTTCACCCTGATAAATGCAAATTCAGCAGCATTTCTTTTAAGATTACTTTTTTTTTTTTCCCACCCCAAAACCGGTTTGAAGTGGAAGCGTGGTATCTAAAATGGATTTAGAATATTAAAAAATTGTATCTGTGCTGAGGAATTTTTTATATTTATAAATATTCCTGTATATTTCTGTATTTCTTATTCTACATCAACCAAATTCAATTACATTTGCTGGTTAAGGGAGTGATGAGGACTTGTCCAGGTCTCTCCCTCTCTCCTGGTTCCTCAGCAGGACAAAAGTGGGACCCAGGGGATAGAAGAGGGCCAACCTGCAAAATCTGCATTCAAGTGCTGAATTCAGAGTCACTGGAACTTTTATTCACCCCTGAGCACTTCTAGGTTGTATTTTATGTTTTAACACCGATCTTCACAGTTCTTTATCCATTTAAACCACAGTAACTTTGAACAGAAATCTCAAACTCTATGGTATCGATAGCAAAGGATTTTATCATCACCTCTTAACCTTTAAGGCAAAAAACCCCAAGAATTATCAATTTTCCAAATAAGTGTTTCATGGGGATTGTTATTCATCACCAGGAAATTCTCAGGCAATTTTGATCACAGGGAAAAAAAAAAAGTGCATGTTTTAAGTGAAGTGTACATGGTTTCTTTCCAGCTGATCAGCCCTGATAGCACATCAAATTCAAAGCCTTGTGTCCAGCTATTAAAGGAGAATTTAACAGCACAAATGTGAGTGCGCCTTCCACACTTTAAAAACTGCCTGTAATCAAAATCTAATTAGTATTCTATTTTCCTAGTGGGAAAACAGAGAGAAATGCACACAGACAGACATGGTGTTAGATATTAAGCCAAAAGATGTCTCCAGAAACCAGCCATTCATCTTTTGCCTTTTTTTTCTCCCTTCTCTTCCTTTATCACCAAGATCTTGTCTCTTGAAATACAGACATCACTAAATCAAAAACACTTACCTTTTCACATCATTATAGAATTGCTCAGATTAAATAAGAGCTCTGTGCAGCTCCTCAAATCTCAGCTATGTTTTCAAACCACCAGGGAGGGCTAGTTCTTCCTGCTCACACAATTATCAAATTGTTGCCAATCTGAGCGTTCCCTGTATCAATCTCATTATTATTAAGCAGTTGAAATCACCTATGGATCTCATTAGCATCACTTGGAAAAAGGTCACAAGGTGACAGCTGCAATTTGCTTTAAAATTATCATCGGAATAACATTTTTTTTTAGGGATTCTTGACGTTGTTTTAGTGCATTTCTCATGGTAAAAAGGAGAATTTAAGGACCTTGGAACTCTGCTCAGTTTGATTTGCTTGTTGTGGGATTTTTTTGTTTGTTTGTTTACTTTGGAACTAAGAGGGACATGATCATCCATCCTTTGTTTTCCTGGTGGAACTCCTGAGGTTACTGGGTGGCTCACACTGTAAAAGAGAGAGAGGTCAAATCAGTAAAGATGAACTCCTTTTGAAAAGTTAATTAGTCACTGAAAATGCATGAGCATTAAGGGGAAAAACAAAAGAGAGGAAAGAAGTGCAGTTTTAGCAGGACTTTCTCTTAGCAACTGCTCAGTTTTCATCATTTCATCTTTTAAAGGTGTCTGTCAGTTTTCCAGCTATAAAAATAGTCTTAAACAGAAAAAAGAAACATTTTTTCAATATGAATAAAAGCATAAAAATTGCCTTCCTCATGTTTTCAGGGGAAAAAAAAAAAAAGTCTGCCAGAACTTGTTTATAAATTACAAGTAAACACAAAAGAGAACAATCCTTGCTGCCCGTCTCCCACTCACTTTTAAGTGGATCACTCTGCAAAATATTCTGCTGTTGGGTTGATATTTTTAGAGGGAAACATTTTTGCTCAGTAATGTGGAAATAAAATAACTGCAATCACTTCCTTCCTCTGAGAAAATGAGACATAGCATTTTATATTTAAAATTCAATTGAGAAAGAAACTGTATTTTTTTTTTACCCAAAGCCTTGGAGCTGTGCGTTGCTATTTTTTTTTTTTTTCCTCTGGTCTGTGTCTCTGCTGCATTTTGGATCTGAACTTAATAGAAGATGCTGCAGAAAGCAGCAGCTACAAGTAGTGACAGAGACATCAAACAAATATGCAAGGGGAGGACAGAGGAGATGAACAAAACAGCACTCACAAGTTGGGGTTATGATTGCTCTGGATGACTGTAAACTGCCAGAGATTTTCATTCCTGTCTCTCATTAATTCCTCTTACTCCTGAAGCACTATCAAGTGGGAATTCTTTTTGAAACTGCTTATAAGATCACCCGGGTTTTTGGGCACAAATCTGCTGTGCAAATCGGTCATAAAAACACCAAAATGACCCTCACCAACATTTGCAATTGTTGCCATTTTTAACAGCATTTAAAGAGCATTTTGCACCTCTCCCCTTTTTATTGAGGAAAGGAAGTGCAGATTTTAAAGCAGATATTGCAATTTCTGCTCTCTTACCTGAAGTATTACTTCAGTATCCACACCCTCTAATGACTCCACTCCTTCTTGCCACAAACAACTGCCTGAAACAGCTCTGACCAAAACACAAACCCCACAAATAATTACACAAAACAATTTGCCTGTTTCAGAAATAAATTTGCCTAAAAATGAGAAATATCTCTGTCCAGACACAAATATTTCATTAACAAACCCTTTGCATCTCCCTCTATTTTAACTACTCACACAACTCCACAGAACATGATCTTGTAATACAAACAGCCATAAATACACAACACACAAGGGCTAAAAATGTATGGCTATTAATATTTTTAATAGAAATCAGACCTATCTTCCAAAGGCGTCCTTTGTAGCTTTCTTGCCTTTTAAATTCAGCTATTCTTGAGCAGTTTGTCTTTGAAATATGTCAGGATAATGCATCATTGAAGTACTGTACTGAGACTGTACATAAAATCAGTCACGTTCAACAAATTTCCATTTTACTTGGATTTTTTTTCATAATTATTCCTCACTTCTATCACAGCCCCATCCTCAAGAGCTCTCTGGTTGCACCACTAAAATTAACCACAAGCTACAGGTTCTGTCTCCCAGGGACTTGCCATCAAGAGAAACAGGAGGTAAAGGAAGAAAGCAAAATAAAATACTTGTCCTATCATTCTGTGAATAATTAACCAGGTTGCAAAATTAAGCACCGGACAGATGAGCTAGATTTGAAAAATACTTTGTTAATTGACCAGAAGCATCAGAATGGTTTATTTCTCAACCTACAGATTTTGAAAGCTGTGGGGAATGGTAAAACAAGGATTTAAAACCTGTCTTAAAACTTCTGGCATGAATTGGCAATGCTTGGTGCAAGAAAGAGTTAAGTCTAACAAGCAGAAAAAAAGAAATTAACTAAAGTAAGGCCCTTGTGATACAATGACACTTGCTCTATGCTCTTACAGAGAAAAACACGATGATAAAACACCACAAAGAGGAGTGTTATGAATTTTATTAATGACTAGAAGACAGTGTGCAAAACATCAAAGGTCTGTGGAAAAGATTAATGACCCCGTGTGAGACTGTTTAATTACCTCCAGCTAATTAGATTCTTGACCAAATTTTTAATATCTGCATTCCTTCTAAAGCCTAATTGAGATTCCACATTATTTATCAATCTTTCAAAAAGCCCTTAGTGCGCTGCTTTTTTTTAGGGTTTTTTTTTTTTTTTCCTTTGCACTTTGACTCCATTTATGGTCAATTATTAAATAAATAGCAAAGTAACTGTTCTCTCCAAAGTGTGTCTGTGGAACACTTTCTGCCTGTTTATTTTGACTGCGAGCCTATCGCTGGCATCTCTTGGACATAACGAAGCACTGGGAGAAATAAACTGACCGACTGCACTGTAAACAGCGTCGATAATATTTTTGTTATCGTGCTCAGGAACTCCTCATGTGGTTTCTGTAAATCAGCCTTTGCTGCTGGCAGTTAATCCTGACTCCTTAGGCCGGGCCCAGCCGCAGCGCGAGCGTTATCGTGCAAAGAGAAGAGGCCCGTCCTTGCCGTTGGATGATTTTCCTCCTGTCCACGTAGGAATACTCCAGTCCTCCAAACCACCACTTCAATGACTTGTCTTTTATAAAGAGACTCATGTCAGAAGGCAAGGGGCACCTGCAATAATTATTTATTTTTTTAAACCTCTTCAGATCTCCCATTACCCAAGCTAGCGACTGCTGTCTGCGCCAAACGTAAATACTGACCTTGGTTTAAGGATTACCTTGATTTTGCTTTAAGTTTTTCCACAAAACTTTTACCAATTCATTTTGGAGTGCAGGAAAAGGGAAAAAGCCAGGCATTTCAAGGTTTGTGGTGGAGAACACAATTTTGTGTGACTTTGGATAATAAAACCCTTCCCAGTTCTGCAGAAGCAGTCAGTCTCTGCTCTCTTCCTTTGCTTTAGCCATAAACCCAAGTGACTGATTTGAAACCATTTGCTTCGAAAATCCTTTTGTATGTTTTATTATAAATTAGAAAAACAAAGTGTGCACACACAGAATGATATCTTTATATTGCATGTATAAAATGAAACACTTCGGGAAAATTTCTTTGCCATTTCATATAGACTTTTTTCCAAATTATCCACTAGAGTTTAGCTCATAAAACCATACCACATATATGGAAATATAGGGGATAGATTAAAAGAAATAGATGTATTCTCTATTAAATTTGACATGTTTTCTGTTATTTGTATAAAACATTGCTGGCTGGCACAACTATTAAAATACAGAGGATTTTTTATCTCTGATGTAGCCATGAGTGTCTGTATGTTCAGACAGACACTGAAAAATTCTACAACATTTAATGTATGCAACTCTAATAAATGTAGAGGGAACAGGACTTGGAGGGAGGGATCACATTTTTCATTATCAAGTTTGCAACAAGCCCTATCCAATGGGCTACAAACATCCATTGTTATCACAAAAACACATCATTTAATAATATAAAAAAGTGCATGTCAAAATGGCAAAGAATGCAAATCAATACAAAAGGATAACAAACCAGGCATGGAAGAGACACGTAATACATTATCTTTAATTTCTTGGGAGTGACGAAATATCTGGTTACACACTAAATCACTCACAGGAATCCTGCAGGAATAAACTTATTTGGGATGCAGTAGTCAAAGTCACTTATCTCTCTGATGCAATAAAAAGCTTTAAGTGCCTAAAATCTGTGTATCCAGGTATTTATTGCTTGCTCCAGTTGGTAGAGAACTGCTTCAAACCCATTAAACACTTTATCCTTATAGGTATGGATATTAATAATATAATTTGCTTTGTATCAATACACCATAAATTAGGGTCATGCTTTAGGTTTGTTACTCGGTAAAGAAAGGATTAGGGGAAAAAATGGCCTCGTTAAACAGAGAACCCACTTTTTGCAAAACTGAGTGCACTTTTGGTGTTTTCCCATGGAAAAAGAGCTGAGATTTGCTGTCTTGCCCTCAAGACCACCCTTATTTATTTCACCAGGCTGAACAGGGTCAGTGTTTCTCTCTCCCAGCCTGCACCTGAGCGATTCTCTCTGTGCCTTTCACATCTGATCCACAGCTCCAGCCCCAAATGTGTGACAGGTGACAGATGCTCCTGTGTTTTGGCAGGACCATGATGAATATTGGTACTGAAGCAACTGATCTGGACGGATGAGGTGATGATAGGATTAATTAAAATGGCAATTCAGGCCCAGTTTAACTAAATGCTGTGCTTTAAACCAAGCATTTGATCTGGTTTTAGAGCCTTCATCAGCCCAGGGAGTCCCTGGGGGCATCCCCCGCCCTGCTCCCCACCAGGCATCCTCCAGCACCAGAGATTTCCCTTCTCCCCCCTGCCACAACACAGGCTGCTCCAGGGAGGTTTAAACAACCACAGCACGCTCAGGCAAACTGAGCAGCTCTGTATGGAATCATGGAATCACTGAATCATTAAGTCTGGAAAAACTCTCTAAGATCACCAAATCCAACTGTTAACACAGCTCTGCCAAATCCACCACTACCCCATGCCCACCTCTCCACGTTTTTTACTGTTCAAATCTCCACTTACTTCATTTATTTCCAGCTATGTGTGGATGCTGCTGATGGTGCAATAATAATTTCAAAACAAACAAACAAAACTCCACACCCACAAAGCAAACAGAAACCAAATGCTCAGTTTAACTTGACCCAGGACAAAAAAATTATCTCTGCTGAGGAAGAAAATTTGGGGATTGGTGCAGCATCCAGAAAAGGTAGTGTGAGGCTGAGGGGACGCCACGAGGCAGCAAGAGCATTCACTTACTTTAAAAGAGAATTTATTAGCCCAGTCTTCCCCTGTGGCCTTCGAGAGAGTCGATAACGAGCTTGTCTCCTCTGCTCTTCCACCTAGGAAAGACAGACAGATACCTCCACTGCTGACCCAAAATCTGCATCTCCCTGGGAGGGACACTCAGCCCAGAATTCTGCTCAGAGCAGAATTTCTTCATTTTCAGTAATATTCACTCTCAATACTCTTATCTGGGATTCTTCATCCCATCTCGAACTGGATATTTAAAGTAACAAAACAATGGAAGCTGAATAATTATGCTAAAAGAACAGAGTAAGACAAATTTTGTTGTTTGGATTTTTGTTTTTCTGAATTTTAAATAATCTGTTTTGTCCTAATCTGCTGAATTAGTGTTTGCCTTTATGCTATATGTTCTCATATGTCTGGAACTCTTGCATATTTTTACATCTTTACCAAGCCTGCCCAAAACCAAGATCACTTCTAACTTAAAGTGCTCCTAAAAATTTGAAGTGCTCTATTAATTTTAAATTGCTCTACATCATGTCTGCTTAGAATCCCAACTGCTTTTTCACGCAAAAAATATTAAACTATAAAACGCACATCTGCAACATAACAGCTACCCAGCTTTTTTTTTTTTTTATTTTAAACATCAGCTTTCTGTCTTTTTCCTTTATCTTTGAAAGAAAAAAACCGCTCTCAGAGAAAAATAATAGAACGACTCATCATAGGTTTTATTGTGAGCCTCCCTCTATCGAAAACCTTTTAGGTTTGTCACAGGACTAAATATATTTTATGTCCACCAATTGGTAGCACATAGTCCGGCCCATTAACCCTCTTGACCTCAGTAAATTATGATTTCCTGGCAGTAGCAGCATCCCTGGAAGACTGACACATCCCCAAACGCGCTCTGAGGGTTAACAACCCTCCCCAGGATTTTTACAAGGCACCTCCTGATCCCAGACTTCTGTCTCAGGCAGCTCTCCCGAAAATGTTCTCAGAGCCTTTGGTGTTTGTAGAGCCCTGGCTTTATCCTCAGCGAGGGGAAGAAATGGCATGGCTTCCAGCTGAGCCCATCAGGTTAGCAGTGCAACAACAAAGCCCTGGTGCTCCACCAGCACAGCTTCCCTGCCGGGCACCTTCACAGGGTCACCGAGGTGTCCCTCTGCTTCCCTTTGCTCACATCAGCTCTCTGTCCCTCTGCTTCCCTTTGCTCACATCAGCTCTCTGTCCCTCTGCTTCCCTTTGCTCACATCAGCCCTCCACAGAGCCATCCCCTCACCTGACCCTCAGGGGTCTGTGCAATCCAGCCCTGCCTGTCTCCCACCACCTCTGTCTTCTCTTTGATGTTTATAAAGGGATGTTGTTAAAAGGAACTTGTTGAAAGACAAAGGAACTCTGTTTACTGGGAAGATAGGGCTGACTCGATGTAAACTGTATTTTAGTCAGGGTAGTGGTGGGCTTTGGTGGTCAGGCTGATTTTTAGGACAGATTTTTAAGCTGAAGGCCTCTCATTTCCCATACTTGCATAGCAACTCTAGCACTAACAAGTGGATTCACTGTCAAAGTCATTTTCCTTGTGCCACTGTATCTGAAGTACTTTATATTAATCTATCAAAAGGTCACTGCTCCTTTAGCGAGTGACCATAAATATACACAAATACAAAAACCCTGCTCTGAGCATGCCATGGATCAAGCTCCTCCAGATCCATATATATTTGCTGCTTTGCCATGGAGATATAAAACCAGCTGAGTGATGGGATGAAGCAATAACCCTTCCCGGCCATGGTGCTTTATCTTGGGAGTAGCCTGGGAGATGCTGATTATTTACACACAGTCCATCACAAGAAGCTGCTCCTGGGATATTTTCCAAGCAACAGATTCACACAAAGTTGCTTGACTTTAAATTAGAGCTGGATCTCTACGTGCACTTTGCTCTTCAGGGCATCTCTGCTACCAGAGCAGCTGGGCTCCTGCTGGGGACATGGAGTTTTGTTGGGAGGGGCAGCTCATCTGCCATCCGGGATTAGAAGGGACATTCCCTGCTAACCAAGGAGTCACCTGCCTGATTTGACCAAATTCCAGTTTATTTTCTGAAATTATCCCATCTGCACCCTCATGAATGTCTGTAGCAAAGCAGGATCACTTACTGACACAAACAAGGCTCCCACCTGGAAAAAGGATGTGATTGTGTCTTTGGCAATATCTTTTATCCATTTAAAGAACTTCCTTTTTGCATTATCACAATGTAACTTGTATTATTGGATGCTGATTCCTATACTCTTTGTGAATCCATACAGATTCCCAGTGGGATTGTGGCTCCTGAAGGTTTTTGATGCTCATTTTCCCTTGGAGACAACACTGTCAGGTGAAACTTTTTCAGTCCTTAACCACACACAAATCTAAGGGTACTTAAATGTTTGTTTACTCTGCTTAAAAGACAATTTCTGTGGCAAAGGCACTGATGTCTTTGTCTCAAATGAGATTAACATTTCATTATTCACTGGATCAAAACTTCCCGTGGAGGCAGAGGCAGCAGCTTTATTTTTGCAATGTAACATCTCATAAAAAGGAGAGGGACTGGATGAGCTTGAAGGTCCCTTCCAACCCAAACCATTCTGGGATTCTGTGATGATTCTATGAAACAGCAATGAGACCAGAAACACTGCAACAAACCAACAGCAACAAAACCAAAGGGTGATTTCATCTTTCCCTCTGGGAATTACATTTCCCTTTAATGAGGAGGAGCCCCACAGCCACCCCTGCTGCCCACAAGGCTGGAACCCCCTCCTGCAGCCCTGATCTGCCTTCCTGCAGGACAAATAACTGCTCCCAGCTGGAAGTGTAACTGAAACATCCCGTGTAACTTTTAGTTATTATAACTTACAACCACATTGAAAATTTCATCTTCCTTACTGCTCAATGGGGAAGTTATATTTGGGAATATTATGGGGAAGCAGTGAGACCTACCCATGAATCCACCTTAGCTATAAAGCCTCCATCACTACTGGAGTTTTTCCACTCTGTACCAGGAAACACTGAAGTCACATTTCCCCTTTACCTGACTGCAAGATATTTAAAATAAAATGGCTACAGCTGCCATAACAAACCCCCCATTCTCTATCCCATCCCCTGGGACAGCTTTCTGCCACTTGAATGTTCTCAGAGTTCCAGTTTCCTGGACAAGCCTTTGGTTCAATAAAATATTTGCTGGATGCAAAACCTGTGGTTATATTGGGTTTTGTTAAGCAGTTCCCTAATAAAGGCCAATGCATGTTGAGCCTTCATAGTAACTCAGATGTGACGCAAATAATACAGCAGATAATTGCAGTGCCCTTTCACTCACCTCAAATTTAAACAAAGGTTAAGCTGCCCTTTAGAAAAGTAAATATTTTCTGTAGTCAAATAAGTGTAGACACCTTTAGAAACAAGGATATATTGCCAAATGAAACTGAATGGAAAATGGTTACAATAGAATAATTTCAAAATATGAAGGATGCAGAGCTGCTCAGCAGAAGCAGCAGCCAGACATCCTGGCATCATGGACAGTCCCTTACCTTACAAAATTCCCAGGCTGGTCTCCATATGTTTGCCAAGAACTGTTGCTTGAAATGTCTGTCTGGTCACAGCAGATAGGAGAGAGAAATATTAAAAATAAGAAAGTGCGTAATCTCCTCTCCCCCTTAAGTCTGGTAAACAATTTATATCAAATTTCATACAACAGAACGAATCCGTGGACCTTTAAGTAATTAAGAAACAGACACCGAGGCTTAAAAAATAAACTTTAGGGGAAATCTCCCATAGTGGCCAGGAAATGGCTGGTGGGTTTTATTTAGTTCTCATAGCCCAAGGTTTAGCTGTGAGGGAGATAAGAGCCAGGTGTGTTTTACACATCTAATTTGTTTAGTCTGAAGCTCATTCAAACAGCACTTTTCATCTCCAAGTTTGCACCCGACTTCTAAAATCTCAGTCAGAAATAGTCACGGACCCCAAATGAGAGGGATCACCTTTGTGGGGAGGAAATTGTCAATTATTTCTGGTGTGCCTGGTTTTGGGGGGTGGAGGGTGCTCAGGCATCCATCTGGTGGCTGTGCTGAGCTGGAGCCATGGACTCACTGAGGTTGGAAAAGACCTCCAGGACCATCAGGTCCATCCTTCAGCTGATCACCACCACTTGCACTAAACCAAAAATCCTCCATCTACTCGTGTTTTGGACATTTTCAGGGATGGTGGCTCCATCAGATGGTCCAGATGACCAGCAAAAAGTCAGTGCTGTCCAATAAATCCTCTCATACTAAAGGCAAAACCACCCTGAAGGTCACTTCAAGGGATTTAGGCCCAAATAATCTCTCTCTGCTGCACAGCTCAGTGAAAAGCTGATTAGTGCCCAAATATATCTGAATTTCTACTTTGAGATCAGCAAGCCATGAGTCCTCTTTTGGATGTGGGAGGCAGCTGAGTGTGTCTCCCCTGCTGGGAGCAGACTCATCCTCCAGGGATGCACAAGAAGAGGCTCCATGGCTGCAGATCTGCAGCCAGACTTCACCTTGGCAGGGGCAGGTAGAGGCTCTGTAAAGCAGACAAAAATGTTAAAAGCTTTGTGTTTTAATATTTTGGCTTTCAACTACCTCTGGCAATGAGGGAATTGCAAGATATTTGGTCAAGGATCACTTTATACATAAAAAGCAAGGGGTTAATTTGTGGCAGTAACATTCCCAATGCTCCAAGACATGGCAAACCAATAGAAAACAGATAAAATATCCATTATTACCATTGCAGTACTGACTAACCTGACTTCCAGGCTCTGCTTGAGTCTCCCAATCCTATTGGTGTAAGTCACACCCAACTTCAACTGTACTTGCATTTTGACAAGGATTAATTGTGCCCTTCTCTGTTTGATCCACTAAAAAAAAAAATAGCCAATGAATTTACACCCTGTTACTTATTCATGAACAAGTTGTGCCCCTGAATTTTAACATGCTATTCCTTAAACCATCAGCTGTATATCTGCTTTATGTGATGCTCCTACATAAGCTGGCAGTCCATCAATTCAGTGTCCATACATTTCTTTGAAAGCTATATTATAATTAGAGCTTAGGTTAATACTATTCCGTAACCATAAAGCAGACGTAAAATAATTATAACTCATTTAGTGAAATTAGAAAAAGAGCAATTATTAGGCTCCCATTGTGAGGCTTTGCTGTGAGGGACAGATAATCTATCTGCAAGATGTACTTTAAGAACACCATTTTGAAAGAAATAAAGTAGATAAATTACTGTTTTGTTTGGGTTTGAGAAAACTTAGCCCCATAAATACAAGTTCAACAAACATAAAGGATGTGTGCAAGGGAAGTGAAAGTTCTACTGCAAGGAGAGAGATTAAAGTATTTAGATGAAGCTTTCCTGACAAGGGCTCTCAGGATGTTGGGAAGCTTGATCTGCAAAGATTTGCAAGGCATTAAATACCACAGGGATGTGGACAAAGGCCTATAAACTTCCAGCTAAACGTGAGGATGTGCAAGGCTGGAGCAGGAGGGAGTGGGATCAGCAATGCTGACGTGAGCCTGGGAGTGCAGCACTTCACAGAATCCCAGAATGGTTTGGGTTGGAAGGGAACTTAAAGCCCATCCCATTCCTGCCATGGGCAGGGACCTTCCACTAGACCTGGCTTCTCCATGCCCCAGTGTCCAACCTGGCCTTGAACAATCCCAGGGATTGCTGATAGGTTTAATTAGGATTTATGCATCAGGATTTCTCATTCTCCAGGCTCCTGGCATGCTGAGATATCCATTTTTATGGGAAGAAATCACTTTTTGCTGGGAACATACCTTCCAGGCTGAAGTAGAGCTTAGGACTGTATTAAGCCAACAATTTGCCCACTTTTACCTTCTCTGAAAGGAGACTAAGATAGCAAAATTCCTGATGAATCAGCAACTAAAATGATGCCTTTTACTGACAGACTCTTGTCCAGCTGCTGCTCACACGGAGGAAAAATATTGTTATTTCCCCAATATTGTTATTTCCAAGCCTTAAAGGACAGAACCTGCAGATAAGGGGGATTTTTCTCCTCCACTCCCAATGCAGGATCACAGTGCTTTAGATCTTTGGTCCTATGGGTTTTTCCTTTTTTTTTTTGTGCACTTCTAGTAATAGAAAATTACATATTAGGCTGGAAAAGAATTCGTTTAGATTGGATATTGGGAAGAGATTCTTCCCTGTGAGGGTGGGGAGGCCCTGGCAGAAGTTTCTGAGAGAAGCTGTGGCTGCTCCTGGATCCCTGGCAGTGTCCAAGGCCAGGCTGGACAAAGCTTGGAGCAACAAATGCAGGGGCTGGAACTGGATGAGCTTCAAGTTCCCTCCCAACCAAATCACGCCAAGATTCTGTTATTGATCAATTTGTAAGGAAGTTTGACTTCTTCCACCTCAAAAGTGCTCTATAAAAGGCATATGTTTCTCATGAGAAGAAGAGGATCTGAACAAAAATCCTGCTGATGGTACTCAGAGCCCAACCCCAAATCCAGAGCAAGACTCAATCACAGGGAAATCAATGAGTTCATAAAATGTGTAAAACACATTGTGGTGGCAGAGCTAAGCACAACAGAGCACAGAGAGGCTCCTGCTAACTGCTAGCTTTAAAAACCACAATGAATTAAGCACCAAATGGCTTTAAAGTGCCTGTAATTTATTCAAAGCAACTCTACACTGATATTTCTCATTTCTTTTGGGGTCAGCACATTTATGATTCATATTTTCAGTCTTATCTCTCCGCAGTTGAGAGAGACAGAAGGAAGCCTCTACTATCAGGCTGATTTCAAAAGCTGGAGGTAAAAACATCAAATGTCACACAATATGGCAAAAAATATCTCAAATTCTATGACATTCTTTGTTTCTTCAGCATAATTTCTCTGGAATGCTTTAGAACTTTCAAATTCCTCCCTGCTTAATTTATAGCTACATGAGAAATCAATCAGCTATCAAGGTATTTTGAAAAAAAAAAGGAAAAATCACATTCAAAATACTTATATTATTTTAAAATTCATGTGTTATTTAATGATTTCTATGGCCATGTAAAACCTTGTTTATTGGTTTGTGTTGTAACACAATTTCTCATTAAATGAACCCTTGGAAACGGGAGCGTGGTGAGGGAAATCTGACACTCCCAACATTTCATGTAAAAGTTATGCTGGGCTTCCTGTTTAAATAGTGGGAATGTGCTGCTGGAGCTGTAGGAATGGGGGAACGACCCCACTTCATCGCTAATTTTACTTTCCAAGTGACTGGAAAATTCTCCAGTGCTTCCTGTTAAACAACACAAAAGACAAGTTCAGAGACCTGGTACCTCTGACAGTTGTGAAAGACAGGGAAAAAAAAAATGAATGACATTCTCCAGAGGATATTTTTCTGTCACTTAAGCAGTTTACATATTTCTCTACTTTTACTGTATTTTTCTTCTTCTGATCACCAGGGATCGTATGTGAGTTTAGGGTCATTAGGGCTCTGTCTAGTGCCAGACAGATTCTGCTACAGTCAGATTTTTATGATGACAGCATGAAATTTTTGGAATGCACTGGTGAGTTGTGGGACTATTGACTGTCATTAAAAAGAAAAAAAAATAAATATATCTTTTCTTTCTTGCACTACAAGCAAGCCTTTGGCTTTAAATTTTGCAAAATACAGATGATTTCTTTGAAGAGATGAAAAAAGCAGCAACTGTTTAATAATTAGTATTAAAAATATTGAACTGATTATTTCCTTTTGTTTTTTCAGGTTAAGAGACAGAGAACAAGAGTAGGCAAAACACAAAATATAAAAAGAAAGCCAATGAAGAATTTGACATTTTTATTTAATTATTTCTTTCCTTCTGTCTCCTTCCCCTTTCTTTTCAGTGTTTCAATCTGTTCTCCCCATCCTTGGGGAACACTGCTTGAACCTGCATTTGTGAATTATAAGCTCTCTGTACTCTACATAGCAGTTGTTAAGGATCAACTGATTAACCATTTTATCCAAGATTTAGAGGACTCATTCCAATTTTTACAACTCCATGTGGTTTTTAAATATTGTAATGTTTTCAACCAATACGTTTTCCATCTCCCAGCTGTAAAACAATACCTATTGGCTTGGGGGGAGGGAATTTATTTTTGTATAATTTTGGTATAATACAATTTTTTTGCACACTGCTAGCAGCATCTTCTGGGAAAGAGTGAAAAAAGCCTCAAGATGAAATATTGTTCTGCTCATTCCTTGTTCATTCACTTGGGCCACTGAAATATTATGGTCCAAACATTTGTTAGCAAACTGAACTACCTAGGAAGGGACAGATGATGGGATTCACAAATTCACCTCTTTCGTTGGCTTAGCAAACCCTTTAAATTCTTTCCTATATTAATATCCTGTGTATTTTTAAATTGAGAAATAGAGGGCTCACACAAAACATGCCAAACTCAGAAGATTTGTCTGTGTGGGCACTTAAAACTGTTTTATTGAACTGTGGGTTTGTGTCCAGACTCCAAGGACAAGGCATGGCTGGAATTTGTGCCCCTCTGCATCTTTTAGTAACAGCATTTTCTCTTGGAGTTTTCTCTTTATTCAAAAAGTTGCAAAACAAAAGGTACAAATTGACTTGAAGGGTTGGTGAGTAAATTTAACACCAATGTGATGCACTGGGAACCTCAGCCTTTGTTTTCTAATGGCCTTAAGAGAAAAGTCCTTCCTCAGGAAGTTCAGATGTGTTTTCCTGAGCATCCAAATTTCTAAGGCATGGCTTTGGGTTGCAAATTTTAGATCTTTACCCTTTCAGCTGATGTCAGTGTAAATATTAAAGGCTTTATCCCCTCATGCTCCTACCATGGCTTGAGCTGTACAAAGAATTTACAGAGTTGCCTGTTTATCACCACCCCCATCACTGATAATACCATAATATTGTGATCATATTATCACAACATAGCAGCTAATACAATAAGAACATAATGATGGTAATTATAATTTTAGCTAATGTTATTTAGTGCAATAAAACAAGGCTATAACAAGTATAATAACAAAAATAATATTTAAGGTCCTGAGCAGGAACAAACATGCTGCTTGGGCTAATGTACAATGTACACTTAACTGTTGATTTCACAATAAAATCTAAATACTATCAAAGAGCACCAATTTGCCTCACAGGAACTAACCAGGCAGGACAAATTTAAATTGGTTTATCCTGCATTCTTTGTGAGTTGAGCTAAATTCATATTTACCACAGAGCAGGGACGTCAGCACACACTGCAGAGACATCCGTGCCCAGTTAACCCAAACTGGAGCTCTAAATTAGGAGGGAATTTCTACATGGCCTGATAGACCCTTCTCAATTAACACTGAAGCATCTTCATTTCACTATAAACACAAACAAAAATAAGACATGATTAAAGACACAGTGTCTTGGTTTGAAAAGCCGGGTGTCTGCTAAGGAAGGCCCCCCTTGAAATGGAAAATGCAAACTCCCTCCCTCTGAATTACTATCATTTTGAAATTTTAAAAAGGGGTTCTCAGGCAAAGATATGGGAATAGGAATAACAGTTCTTTACTAGGAAAATTGAAAATACAAATGCAATAGTACAAACGAAAAAAACCCACTGCCAGAGTCAGAGCAGGAGCTGCCCCCTGTGTGTCAGGGGGGTGGCACAGCCCCATCCCATGGGGGCTCAGCCCTCCTGCAGTGCCAGCTGTGGTTCTGCTGGAGCAGGGATCCTGCACAAGGGGGGAGTTTTCCTCTGGAGCTCCAGGGCTGCTGGAGATGGGCCTGGGCTCCCTCTGGGAATGCAGGGGAGCAGAAAGCTGCTCCTCTGGGAATGCAGGGCAGCAGAAAGCTGCTCCTCTGGCAATGCAGTGGGCAAAGGCTGCTGTGCTGTCCCAAAAGCTCAGATTGTATCCAGGTAGGAATGCTTGGCTCCTCCCCTGGGCGGAGCATCTCCCCGTGGGATGCTGGAATTTTATCAGCCATGCAGAGACACTCACTGGCCATGAACTGAAGATAATTAATAATTAATGGCCCATGAACAGAAGAGACCTCCTGGAGGGAGGATTGGTTGTGGAAGAGATAAAGAAAAAACTGCCCAATGAACAGCAGAGAACTGGCCCATCTTTAACAAAAATAGAATACACACCCCCATTTCCAACCTAGGACATGTGGTCACTAATTAAGACATGGACAACCAAATGCTCAGATCCGGGATTCCGTGATCCCACCCCTCTGGATATTGCTTGGAGTTGTGAGCCACCAAGTGAATCCACCTCCTTCTCTGCTTCTCAATAGAGAATCCCCTAAGGAACATTCCAGAACTGGGGACATCCAGTCAGGATGCAGGAGAGACCCAAACCTGAACCACAGCAGGCCTCCTGCAATTTCTAGTGTAACTCGTTTTGCCTCACCTGCTCCATCTGGAAACTCCTCCTGATGAAACTTCTTTAAAACCAGTATTAAGTGATAATTTAACTCCTAACTAAAAGCCTTTGCACAAATAATATCCAACAAATACTATGAAGCACTTCCTGGGAAGACAATGGGAATTTTACAATTATTGTATTTGTAAGGGAAGAGCTTGGATCTGAAATGTGCTAGTACTTGGACTTCCAAGCCACTCACATTGAGATTTTCCTTTTTTCTCTGTGTTAAATAATGGCATTTGCTTCCTAATATCATATTTCTCCAAGGGCAGCTGGGAGGATTCTTGCAGGTACTAATCCAGAGGGCAGCACAGAAGAAAAAAATAATATTAAATCATGCAGAGCTGCAAATAAAAAGGGCAAGAGTATCTAAATACAATAGTTTATAAATAACTGTGAATCTTGTAGGATCTGGGTCAAACCTTTCATGCCAGGATCTCTCCATTCTTCCTGTGATACTCTGCAACTTCTAATTCCCACAGTACTTCTCCCAGTCCTCCCCATCTTAAATTTCCCATTACAGAAACACAAATTGCACAATCAATGCATTTTTAATTTTTGAGTTGAAACTGTAAGGATATTTTTCAGAGAAAAGCACCAAAATCTGCCTTCCTGTGAAAAAACTTTTCATATGAAATTTTCCTTTTGCAATAAATTTCTTTTGCCGGTAATATCCCAAAGAATTTATGGCACAGCAGTTTTGACTGATGTGCTGTTCCTAACATTGTTACACTGATAGGAAATCCACAATATTTTAATAATTTGACTGCTGCAGGCTTAAAAAAACTAACACTGGACTCTTAACGGAAAGAACATGAAAATTTCAATTTTATTCCCAGTTTTCCTTGACGTTATCTGCAAGTCTTGGACCAATCCATATCCTGCCTTACCTTTTAGCTGTTTCACATGGATCCCATCTCTTTTTATGGGACTCTTGATGCCCACTGATGTTTTATGCATAATGATGCTCAAGTTTAATTGAGCTGTAAGCTTCAGCTTAATTATGAGCCTTCGTGATACCTTCAGCACTTTTTCTTCTCTGATTACTGTAACTGGTTCTCTCCAACCCCTTTAAAATCCTTAATCTATTAAACCACTTGTAGACAAGTCATTTTTAGGAGAAAGTCTAATTACTCTGTTGCAATTATCTTAATGCATCCTCGATATTTAGAGGAAAAAAAAAAATAATAACCTGAGTGAAATGCACTTTATGGACTATTCCAGACATTCCCATTTAATGATCTGAGTCACACTGCATGTCTCCTGTGCTTAAAATGAATTTATGTGGAGAAAGTGACACTCCAGGTCTTCTCAACTCTTTGGTTAAATTTCTGATCATTAACATTTCCCACAGATTTTAGAGATGTGACCATCAGACTTGGTGGGCAATTCTGCTTCTCTTAGTGCAAGAAATTCTCATTCTTTCAGTTTCAGAGCCAAAAAAAAAGAGGTAAAACTTGAAAAAAAATTCATTTATGTGTCTTAAATGTATTTTCAAAAACACCAACCATGAACCTTTCAATAGATCAGCTTTGCCAAAAATCTGATGGGTTTTCATGGAATTAAAATGAAGAAAATTGAAATGATCCACATTTGAACAAGATCATGTTCATGCTCATATATACAGATTTTGTAAAATCAGATTATATCAAAATAATGACATTTGATCCAGTCAGTTTTTTCAAGAATAAATTCTTTCTATACTTTCTATACTTATAATTTTATCTATTACATGTAGAGCCCCTTTCTACACATTATAATAATTAGCAGTCATATAAAATACATTTCCTTAAATCCTGGGTGTTGTTTGTCTATCAAACACTGCTAAGTGCTAATTTGTAAGAAGTGATTTTACTTTTTTAAGGCAATATTTAGTCAATTTTGATTTATCTATAAAAAAAGAGCATTTTAAAATAAACTTCTTGCTTAAAAAAAAAAAAAAGAAAAGAAAAGGAAAATAACTAGAAAGCACTCTGATATAAGTCCTTTTAGGTCCAAATCCGATGCACTGTTCCTGACCCTGAGATTCCTGCTTAGCTGAAATACTTTAAAATGCTTCCTGAGGGTTTGAAAATTAGTCTCAAAATTAGCCAACACATGTTATTCAAAAACCCAAAGAGAATAGATGTGTGACCTTGAAACTCTTTGTAATTATTTTATATCTCCTCTTTAAAATGTAGTACATTTTATAGTTAGGAATTAAACTATATATTGTCTGCAAATATAAATGTATTAACTATATAACTAGTAATTAAAACCTAAAATAAGAAGGAATTCACACTAAGAACCAAAACACACCAGCCTAACAAATGTGTGTGAGAGGAGGGAGCTGTACATTGTTTTTGTTCATTCAGAGCTGGAAACCAAATAACATCTAAGCTCTCTGTATTTCAATGCCTTTATATCGTTTGTGTTAATAATGCTCTGTCATTTACATTGGCATATGCACTGAGAGCACTGAAAAATAAAAATAAATTCATTTTAGAAATTAGAAGGGCAAGGTTCAGCATTAATGCTGACTTTTCTCTCTCTAGTTCAGTTTCTTCACTTCTTGTACAAGCACAGCTTTAATGTTACACAAGTCCTGGAATTGGACTTTATTTAGGATATTTCTTCCCTCTTCAGGATTCCTCACTTGTTCCCTAATTTATAGGCTTGTTTTCTGCAACAGGGATCTTGATAGGGCTTTTTTTCCTCATTTCTTCACTCGATGACCACATAATTATCTGCCTGTTTGGTTAAATTCCTGAATTTGGGATCAAATAAATTCCTTGCATATAAATCAGCATATCAAGTACAAGGAACGTATCAATTCCAAATCAGTGATTTGTCCTCTTGCATTACAGGCTGCTTTCTCCAAAGGCATCACTTTACATTTTGCACTTCACCAAGTGCAAGACTGAGCTTGCAGTTCTGGGCATTTCTGAAGCCTCCTGCTCTCCCTCAAATCCTGCAGGATTTGCTGAAACATTCCTCGTGGAGGACAACTGTGGTTGCCTAAGGAAATGCAGAATACAGAAGTTTACAGCTTATCAGCAAGTCCTGATTACAGTTTGTTCTTTATTGTCAAATGGGGATGAGAGATTTCCTTGTCTCTCTCTGCTTCTGTTTTCTTTTTAATTTTCCCCCTTTTTTCTTTCTTTTCCATTTTTCTCCATTTTCTTTGTCATTTAAGCTTTCTGTAACTTCACCACTGTCATTCAAACTACTGGCAAAATATCTCCAGAGAGTGTTCACATGTTCATAAAAAACATATTTTAAATCTATATAACTCTTCTTGACCAGCGATCTCATTTTATATCGGGGAAAAGGAGAGAGAGAATTTCCCATTTACAAAACAAATGCTCCACATTTTTCTCTATTCCTTCAAAGCAGCCTTTCCATAATACATTTATAGTGTTGGTGTTGTAACATGATTTTTCAGGCAGGAGTTTCCTTCCAGGTCTATAACACAGCCCACTAAATCTTGTGGTGGGGCGATGCCGAGCTAGGAGAGCGAACAACGCCGGGCTGACAATTCTCAAAAGCAGGAGCACTTTTCTGCCAAAAAAACCCCACTCACAGCTGCCTCCTCATTGCCTGGGGAAGCTGAGGTGTTCCCCTGGACCCATTTTGCAGCTCTGTGATCACGCCAGCGTTGGGGTGTTGCTCTGTAATCCGTGCAGATCAATCCAGCCTCGTTAGCATCGCCCCGGCCTCGCTCCTGCAGCCTGGTGCCAGCCTCATCTGCCAGGGTGGGCAGCTCTGGGGGGCTGCATGTGCCAGCAGCCACAGCTGCTCTCCCTTTGCTCCTTCCCCCAGCAGGGCACTCCTTCTCCAGGGCTGGTGCCTGCTCTCCAGGTGTTAGAACCCAGGACATTCCTCTGACTGCCTGGATGGCTTGAGATCCTGGCAGGGGGCTCAGAGACCTTGGCATGGAGTCACAGACACCTGTGCCTTGGATTTTAACCCATGGAAACAATTCCCAACTTTGTCTGAAGAGTTACAAGCCACAAGAGTTTGAGTAAAATGATAGTGAATTTGTCACAGGGTGAAAAAGTAGAATTTTGGAGGTTTTAGAATGGGGGTTCAAGAGGCAAGATGGAGGAATCTGGGTGTCCTGTCCTTCTCCTTCTTCTTGTCCTCCATCTTCTGCTGGGATGGTGACACTTCTGGATTGGTTTAGGTAGACACAGACTGTCTAACATAAGTGACAGGTATGGGAAAAATATTGTAAATAAAGTACACGTAGTTCTTAGTATAAAAAGCCAACACCACCCTGAGGGTGGTCAGTGTGCCTCAACCCGACCTGCTGGACAGACCTCAGCAGGTCAGAGAAGGAATGTAACAGATAAGAGAGAAAAAACAACTTTGAGAACCAGAGCGGAAGAATCTCAACTTCTTCTTCGAGCGCAAAGCTAAGAAAAAAGGCTTTTTAATACCTTGAGAGCCTTTTCAACAACAAACCCGAGATCCAGGTGCATTCCCTCTCCAGGGCTGCTGCTGCTCACCAGGTGCCCATGCCTGTCACTGCTGAGATGGTCGCAACCCATAGAAGAACTCCATGAACTTCAGAAGGCTTCTTTCTATTTTATTATTATCTTTCTGCAAAAGATATAAAAGACAGCATGCTGTTTTTTACCTATCCATTGGCTTTATACCTATCCATTGGCTACAATAAATCAACATAATGTTCATTGGTGGAGGGTGGTCTCCACCACTGTTTTCCACACACGTCCAACTGCAAGGTCCCCGCGTTTATCTCTCCTCCTCTGTTTCCATGTCAACAGCCTTGGTAGAATTCCTTTCAGGGGCAAAGACAACTCTTATCAGTATCTCTTCTTCAACTAACTCTCTCTGGCTAACAGGCCAGCTGTCAGCCCTTTCCACACATGCCTTCCCAAATTCCAGCCCCATTGGGACATGGGGACATTGGCCACTGGCTCTCCCCCTCCATGCTCCTTGCTCCTTCCCAAAGTGTTTGCCTTGCTGGTATCACACTACTCCTGATTGATGAGCTCCTCCCCACCTGAATTTCCAGCTTTATCCCTTTGCCCATACTCCAAAATTCACCCTGGAGTGGCCAATGGAATCTGCACTCTGCAGCCATCCTGGTTTTTGGTACCTTGAGACACGCAAAGAGCTGCAGTCTGAATATTGCAACTTCCACATGATTCAGGCACTGAGGTGACATCAGATCTCAAATTAAACACTTCCATGCTGCCAGAACCTTCTCTTGGCTTTTTGTCTGGCCCAGGGCTTACCTTGCTTTACAGGGAGTTTGTGACAGTGGTCACAAGGGTTCTTGCATGAGGGAAGAGATGAGAATGTTGACTCCATGTTCAGAAGGCTTGATTTATTATTTTATGATATATATATATATATATTACGTTATAATTATACTAAAAAGAAATAGAAGGAAAAGTTTCCTCAGAAGGCTAAGCTAAGAATAGAAAAGAAAAGAATGATAACAAAAGCAGCTGGCTCTGAACGAGAGAGAGAGCCAGCTCTGCCGTGACTGGTCACTGAATAAAAACATCCACACCAGACCAATCATGGATCCCCCTGTTGCATTCCACAGCAGCAGATAACCATTGCTTACATTCTGTTTCTGAGGCCTCAGCTTCTCAGAAAAGAAAAAACCTTAAGAAAAGATTTTTAGTGAAAAGATGTCTGCGACAGGAGTTCATATCCATAATTATACCATCTCCAGAAGAATCAGGCATGGATAAGTGTTCTCTTCTGTCCCTCTGTTTACTGCTTGGAAGTGACAAACCTGGGAATGGTTTGGAAAGGTGATTGTGACATCTTTTGAAGTTTTTTTTTTTTTTTTTTTCTCTCAGGAATAGATTTACTAAACTAAATTCTTCATAGTTATCTCCTGCAAAAGTTAAACTGTGGCAAAATTGGAAGTTCAGTCACTATTAGAGAAATGGTAGAAATTGCTGCAAATATTGGTAAATAGAAATGCACTCAAATTCAGAGCAGAAACACAATAGTTTTCTAATAATTAATCACAGAAATAATTCATATGCATCCCCTTCTCTTCAGGACTTTAAATAAAATTTAACACTATTTTTCTAAGAGGTTATGCTTTGGTTCACCAGGAGGTGATGCATGATGTAGAAATGGGTAAGACCTACAACTTGATGCTACAGAAAATCAGCCTGGAGTTTTGCAAAAGGTAATTGTGCTAATACAAATATATATTCTCTGCACATTAAAATATCTTACTCTTCAAAGCTGTATTGAACTTCACACCACCAGCATCAGGGGTGGTTGATACACCTGGAATGTGATTTTCTTACATCTCAAGTAATATTGTGCCAAAAATATGGGGTTTGACTCAGAATGTTAGTCTGAATGGGTGATTTCAGTTATCAGTAATCATAATTTTGATAGAATATGAGTCATTTATCTAAAACCCATAGGATAAAATATATGATTAACTGGTTCATTGCATGTTTAGCTGGCTGAAAATACAGCCAACATTTACAAGAAATTGTTTTCCTCCAGACAATGACTGAATCTGGTGACAGTGGGTCAAACCATCACAGAGCAGAAGAGAATTCAACCTGAGAATATTTCAGCTGAACTTGACCATTATATTTTATTCCCAGCTGCAAATATTTTGCACACCCACAAATTTGGGGATGATTGCAACCACATTTCTCTTCCTCCAGCTGTAGAAAACGCTCAGTGTAATTCATCCTCACTGGGTCCTAGAGCAGCTTCTCTGTTTTCTCATGCCTTGTGTGAAGCACAAACTTTTCAGTCTGAAAGGTGCAAATTTTGTATCAGACCAAAGTACAATTAAAAAAATATTTCTCTGTTTCAGTATCAAAACTGTGAAAACTGGTAATTAGGCAAAATCCAAACCATTTGTATATTTTGGGGTCAGTAGGGACTATAACCACAACCTTTCTAACCCCAAAAAAATTGGGCAGACAAAAGCATTTTATTCAAGACTAGATTCTCCTTATACACTTCATCATTTCCCAGGAAAATATTTACTTAAAAACTCACAGGGAAAATATATTTCATGGGGAAAAGGCTGATGAATTTAAGTAGCATGGCAAAATACAATGTTTTGACTGGCTTTCTACAGTTATTTTTTCATAACTTTTAATAATGTGTTTCACTTCTGGTTTATTCAATAAACAGCTCAATCACTTGATACTGAAATCACTCTCAAAATTTATTTCCCTCTATCAGGCATAAGAACCAGCTTGTTATTTATAGGATGAATGTTATTATTCTAGGGTTTTCCATGGATGTTGACTGCCCACTACTGACTGATTGCCTGACCTTGGGAAAAACAAGATTACCACGACTCATTTTAAGAGAGTTTAAGAAGAAATTAATAGGCTTTATAGAGGAAAAAGTGAGAAAACAAATCTAAATTAGTGGATTTCACTTGAGAACTCATTTCAGCCTATTTGATGGGGCTTGGAGGGTGGGGGTTGGTTTGCTTTGGTGTTTTTTAGAAGGGGTCAGAAGTATTTAAAAAATATGAAATTTGATTATTTCTCTCTGCCCATGTCAACGAATTCCCTCTGACAAAAGATCTCTGGAGATCAGTGTCTGACTTGCAGCCCAGGGTCTTTCAGCACTCCCAAATTCTCTGGGTCCAAGCCAAGGTCAGACACTTCCCCTGCTGCCCAGGAGATGCTGGTCAGGATCTCCTCGGTGCAAATCTTTTCCCTCGTCAGGAAAAATTCCCTTTTAGAGATCCTTCACTGGAGAATGCACCCAGCTGCTACCAGGAGCTTTCCCTGGAAGAGTTTGCATCACATAACAGCTCCAAGCTTTCATTTCAGCTCCAGCAGCCAAAGGCAAAGAAAAAAAAAAAAAAAAAAGGCAGAAGTTTGGTTTGTTTTTATCCAGGGAAAATCAGGACATGTCCCTGACATTGAGATGTCTGCCTGACATTCCAGAGAAATCCAGAAACTGTCACGTTTCCACTTGGAGCAAAAGCTTTGTCTTTGCATAACTACTCTTGGATTGGAGGGGTTATTTCAGATCCCTAATTTTATTTTTAGGACCTGTAAAGTTCCACATGTCATAAGCTATAATCACTCCGAGTGTGCTTACAGTAAATTCATGCCGAAGAATGGATGCAATAAGGGAAACTGATCCCACAGAACCCAGGGAAAAAAAAAAGAAAGAAATTACAAGAAAATTAAACAAAGACACTGTTAGAGAGAGAAAAATAAATTACAAAAGCCTTGTAGAATTATATTATCTTTCCTGCTGGAAATATCTCTGCTCGTGTCTAATCTTTTTCATAATAGTTTTGTATTGGTAGATCTCAATCATTTGTTAACACTCTGGTGCAATCAAACCCTTTTTTCCCTCTCTGTTGTTCTGTGTTGAGAAATTCCAGTTCCTAGGATATTTCTTCCTCTGGCAGCTAAATTTCAGTAGTGTTAAATTTAATTTCATATGTACTGGTTCAGCACGGTCTATTTATTTCTGTAGATCTTAAATTTTAACTGATGATGTTATCAAATTCGGTGTTTAAAAAGAAAAAAAAATTGTTTTGTTTTGTTTTAGAAAGGTCATTCATGAAAATATTACATAAAAGAAATTCTAAGTCTGATCTTTGATAATCTCCTTGAATTTTCTTCCAGCCTGTCTGTTCTGCTTTTATTGCACTCCAGCTTATATTTGCTACAGCTGGTCCTACAGATACACCATAATTCTCACAATTTTTCTATCAATTTCTAAATTATACCACCTGAAATTATTCATTTAAATAGTTCAAGTTGTAAATAATAGATTTGACCATAGAGGTTTCAGTTCCTGAAAAACACAACTGTTAGACCACAAAGTCCAGTCTATATACACACACACACACAGATATATATATATATATATGTATAGTAAATAAACTAAAGAGATATAAGCAAATGCACAAATTCTTACCAAATTAACATCTGAATTAATGTAAGCAGAGTTTTTTAAGAGGTAATAAAATTCCCAGAGGAAAAGATTGACATTTTTTTGGACCAAGCTCCCAAAGGTACAGAACCACAGTGAACTTTGTATTAGAAACACTTTATGGGTCCATTTTACAGCTCTTCTGCAGTCTGAGTGAAGGAGAATGATATATAAAAATAAATAAATAAAAATAAATATCAAGGAAATATAAATATTCCCTTGATATATAAATATCAAGGAAATCTGAAACCACTCCTGATCTCCAAAGCTGAGCCCCATCCCTGGACAGACACTGCTGGAATGTGTCACTAAAAATTCTTAAAATCACTGCAGTTTATCCCTGGACTCTGTGCCCCCAGTTTACTCTGGAATTCTAAAAATATACATAAATCTACCATACAAAGGATTTTTTTCTTTAATTACCATTTTAATTCTGTTCTATAGATAATTATTATAGAAGCAGACTGCAGCTAATGATGTTGCAACTGCAGAAATATTCCAGATAAAGATCTGGAATATTTCCCTTTTCCCTGAGAAAAGGATGGAACCTCTTTCCATCAGTGCCATTGCAGTTGCAGGTGTTTACAAGACATTGACTCATAAAATAAACTTTTTGTGTTAGAGAACAGGTAAATTTTTTACAAAATTAAAAAAATTGACCTTTTCTGCTTAGGAAAATGACAGTTTCTGACACTGGTGGAAATCTTCCGATCTTCTCTCATCCAAAGAGGAAAAGCATCCTGGAAAAAAAAAATTATTCCCATTTGGGCAAGTTTGTCTTGTTCGTTCCAATTGCAGAGAGAAGCACAGTGCCTCATCTTTGGCTGTGCACGATCATCATAAACTGCCTGAGGGACTGGCAGGAAGGGGCAGAAAAAACAACAGCTTACAGCCATTTTCACATCAGAACACAGCTGTAAGGAGAGATAATAATGGTGCCCTCCTTATGCATAACATCCCTGTGTTTGGAGCGCTTGGGAAAGGTTTTATTCCTCTCTGGAGAGTGGCTGCCCACAAATCAAGCTGCAGATTATGTTGGGAAGGGGTTGTCTGCTCTTCCAAATTGGACATCTCCCTCTTGCAGGTGAACAACGTGCAAAAAGGAAACACTGAACGAGAGGAAATCAAGATTTGGGTCCTAAAGCTGAGGGCACCAAATGTGAGGGATGGAAAGGGAGCTTTTCTCTATTCTGTTTTTTCTGATTTCTCTCTAATGAGTGAGCAGTGAATTGGCTGAATCCCACTCTGAAGCACATCCCCATTGCTCTGACCCAGGACACATCCAGTATCCCAAACCCAACATGCCAATGTTTGTCTGTCTGCCTTGCAGGAAGTCAAAACTCTTTATCAGTAACATCAAGCTGTCCCATTCCTTATTAAAATTAAATTTTCATTGAAAACACACCCAGTCTGTCAATGCTGGCAGTTAGTTTTTTAAATTGAAACCGAGAAATTGCAAGATAAAACTATAAAATTATTTTATATATCAGCCAGGCAGCCCTTTTCTTAGCAGAAAGTGCTGAATCCATACCCAGAACACTTCAGGAAGCACTTTGGGATTTTGGAGCCAGAAATCATGTTCATCCTGGATGGATCCAGCGGTCCACCAAGTCCCACCACACTGCACCACTTTCCCTCCACACCCTCTCATGGTGGTGTCTGATTTCCAGAAATACAAGTTTACCCAGAAGTTCTTGCAGGTGAAGTGCCCTTGTTGAGCAGCACGGTCAGGAAATTCTGAGGCCCTCATAAAATTGCACTTTACAGGCAGGATGGGAACTCCCTCAGTCACTAATTACACACCTTGGATAACTGGTCCCATTTCAAGACTCCCTGTGGAAATTCTTGTGGTACTTTTATTTTTTCCCAACAGTTATAACGTTTTTCATTAATCATTTGGATGCATTTGGCATCCACACCAAGATTATTCTGTCAAACAAAATAGAAACCATTTATGCCCTGGATTTCCTCAGTTTCTTATTTAATTGTTGGTTGTGTTTCCTCTCATGCAACTGTTGTTGGTTTGCAGAGCGAAGCTGGTCTCTGCACTTTGCATTGAGTAAACACAAGCCTGTCTGCTGGTTCAAAAATCCTGGAGATTTATTAAAAAAATAAATTAATTAATTAAAAACCCCACCAAGTTTAACTTCATTTTTTTTAATAAAACTCAGTTTCTTCTGATCTTCATATGATAATAAACTTTCCTAATATTTTCCATTGAAGATTAATACACTTCTCTAGAAAGTTATATCTAATTTATGTGACTTTAAGGGTCATGCTTTAATAACAATGATGAAACACGATTATTACTTCCTAATGCTGAAATTACAGTTTTTACATTGTAAATTTTTCCTGCTATGCGCCCTGTGGCACTAACATTTTTATCACTCCATGTGTTTCTAGTTTTAAAACCTTTACCCCTGCTGTTTGAAAAATATTTCTCATTTTCGTCCCCTATGGAGTACAGAAATCCCTAAAGGCAAACCATTAGTGATCTTTCTGCCTTTTCCCAAACACTTATTATGATCACCAGTGTTGCTTCCACTGCCTCATTGGCTTTTGGTAAAGTATGCAAATGAGATGTTCAAAATACACACTTTTTGCAACTGTGCAAGTTCATACTGATTTATAAAATGGGAAGGCTATTAAAGTGACTGAAAATGTCAGCAAGATTTATGCATGGGTGACAAATTGTATTGGAAATGCTCATTTTTAACGTGCTGGCCTGGGTTCCTTCTCTTTTTTAAAAAGTATTGGATGTGATACACTTGCTTTAAGGCCATTTGCCCCTCCCATCTCCCCATTTGTTTTAAATAGACTCTGACAGTGGGTTTTTGACCAGGAAAATAAACAAAACTCTTCACATCGATTGTTTTGATCATGGAAAGCAGAAATCATTTCTCTTTTTGCTTGTGTTTATCCATGAAAATATTTAGGAAAATGCTTTCACCCCTCCTTTGGGATGAAACACTCATGGCCCAGACAGATCCTTCCAGGGAAAAATACCATATGCAAATACCATAAAGACCCTTAAAAAATCAACATGTGCCATCTACAAATAGAACAGCTGCTAAATTTGCCAAACGTGGATAAGGCAGACACGGAACTGTAAGAAAACCAGCAAAGAACCCCTGTGCTACAATTGCAGGATAAAAAGAAATATGTTATAAATCAATGAAAACACCACAGAGCATTTCACAATAGCAAGGAAATGATGGAGGAATTTATGAGGGTTCATTTCAATTTCGGCACCAAAGGCAAAAGAAACCTTGTCCCTGATGTTAAAGAGAAAAGGTTTAGGCCCATAATCACACATCATATTATCAAATATGAACAGTCAGAAAAAGCATAAAGAAAGAAAATCAACAAACTATTGAATGTCTTGAAACACCCATACATAATCTCAGAGGTATAATGAGAAATCCTGCTCTGATACCAACATATTTATAACTTCTGTCAACATGAACCACATTATGTGAGGGTTTAAACACTTTAAAGCATAGCATGTGCTAACAACACCAATATTAAGGGAGAGAAGCTGTGCTTTTGTGGTTATTTTCTTCTGTTCCTGTGCACTGGGTTTGGTGCAAATCCCACTCCTGTGAAAGCTCAGACCAGGGCCTGGGTTTATTCAGGAATCCCAGTGCACAGGGTTTGAGACACCCAACCCCGTGCTCGAGGTATTTAAGAGCCTCCTGCCAACAGACACCAGAGTTTCAACAGCATTTAGGGGCACATAAATGCAAGCAGATCTCTTAATGAGCTGTCCCTCACTTGTTTTTGTTTTTAGAGCTGTACAGGAGTGAACATACCCCAAGAGTTCAGGGCTGTGATCATGTGGGTACCCACAGCAGCTACAGATGCAGTCTCCCTCTTCCCAAACTCAAAATGCTTTAAAAGTTATTCTGCAATCCTTTGCATTGAAAAATTCAATACTGAGAACTTAATTCTACTTTTTATATTCAGATCAGTCAGTACCAGTACCATTATTGCTCTGATTTTCCTAATTAGTTCATTAAGTTGCATAATAATTGGTTTACTGCCACCCACTTTTTATGATGCTAGAACTGTGAAAATAAAATTGATTTAGGGCCTTATTCTGATCTATTATGCTTATTCACTCCCATATCCTGGTGCTTGCTGCAGGTTTTTTTCCCCCTTCATCTCTCAAAGTCTGCATATTTTTCCCTGGTTTCACTTAAAATGCAGCCCATATTCCAGTTTTATATAGGTGGGTTTCAGATGTGCATTTGACAAGTATAAACAAATAACCAAAGCATTTCCAATGGAAAACATCTGTCTCTCACCTTAGGAGGTCAAGATAAAACTCAGTGTGTGACATGCAACGTATGAATTTGAATTTATTTCCATTGTGCTAATGACATATATCAATGCCTTGACAGAAGTAGCTGGCATATTATATTAATGGGGCTCTGTCCTAAAAGTGACACTGGAATATCCAGACAAAAGCAGGAAATGGATGGGAAGAGAGCAACTCTTTGTTGCTAGAGTGAGTAGTGGTTCTGTGTGTGAAACCCTGTCCTCCTACTACACAACCACATAGTTGTAAAAATGTCCATTCAATGCAGATGCCAGGTGCAATAGGAGGGAGAGAGAGAGAGAATTCGGGTTTGGATTTGGGAAAAAATTGACATGATGCAAGATTTCCCCAGAGCTGGATTTATATGGATGGCTGGAAGAACACTCATTTCTTTCTGGTCCATGATAAAGTCACACCCAGGTCCTTGTCCTGGGTGGTCACAGCCAGACCAGAGCAGGCACACAAAGGATACAGGAGATTTGTTCAGATAAAACTTAAAATTAGTTGTGGATGTCAGGATTGGAATGGAATGGGAGAGAAGAGGAAAAGCAGAGTCAACAGGTGAAATAAATTGCTCTTCCATCGTTTCTGTTGCTTCCCCAAGAGTAGAAATGCAGCAAGGAATGCTTCATCTCTTCATCCACAGAGCGCCAGAATGGTTTAGGTTGGAAAGAACATTAAAGTTCATCTCATTCCACCCCCTGCCATGGCAGGGGCACCTTCCACTATCCCAGGGTGCTTCAAGCCCTGTCCATCCTGGCCTGGAACACTTCCAGGGATCCAGGGGCACCCACAGCTTCTCTGGGCACCCTGTGCCAGGACCTGCCCACCCTCACAGTAAAAAAATCCACTGAGTGGAAAATACACAGCAACAGCCAAAAAAAAAAAAAAAAAAAAAAGAAGAAAAAGAGAAATAATGAAAAAATTTATGTATTTGCTTAGTGCCTGCACATTGGATACACTTCTGCACACTCCCAAAACCAAAGTTTCCAAAAAAACCTCTTCCCATCTCCTCCTGTGGAGAAAACCATCGAGTTCCACACCTTTCAGCTCCCAGTGGCGCAATCCATCAGCCCAGCCCCAAGCTGTAGTGGCAGGATGAATAAAACAGAATTGGAAAGCAGCTACCAGAGCTTTTCATGAGGTTTTTGCTGCTCTTGGCCTGCTTTTTTATTTTTGGCTGTCGACTTTGCAGCTTTTGGAAACGCGAACCTGATTTTCCCTCCAACAGCAGCGAGGAAGGGAAATCAGGTTCACGTAGTGGCTGAGTGCACCCCTGTGCATGTGCTTCAAAAGTTAAAAGTTTATTGAGATTGCAAACAGTTTAAATGTTATTGGGGATGCAATATGGTGCATTATACTCCCGTGCTGACCAGATGGCTGCCTTAAACAAACCCCACCAACGCTTCCAAGGGAAGCGACACCGGTTTGGAGGTGGCCGAGCCCTCCCTGCCAGAAATGCCATTTTCCTCTCAGGTTCCAATCCACAATCACTGCATTAACTGCTCTGGAACATCGAATCCCAAAACCTTTCTGCCAGTTGACTGCTGTCCATTCACCCTCAGAATTTCTCTGAGGCAACAAAGCACTCGTTTCACCAGGAATTTTGGTAAAAGCTCTTGTGGAGACACAGTTGGCTCATTTTGGCAGGAACCAGTTCTTAAAGCATCTCAGTGAGGATGACTTCAGATTATACTTTGAGAACACTTAATTGGTGTTAAATAGAGGTTAAAATTAGAGGTTTAGATTAACAGGAAAGAAAGAAATCTGTGACAGTGGACAGGCCCAAGCACAGGGTGCCCAGAGCAGCTGTGGCAGTCCCTGGATCCCTGGAAGTGCCCAAGGCCAGGTTGGACACTGGGGCTTGGAGCAGCCTGGGATGGTGGAAGGTGTCCCTGCCTGTGAAACTGATGAACATTAAGGTCCCTTCAACCCCAAACTGGGGATTTCTGGGATTCTATGAACCACCATCAAACCCATTTTATACACTCACGACAAACCTGAAGCACAATTTTTAAGGGAATGATTCATCTAGTGGCTCTGTGCTGCAGACCAAGTTCTGGAACTTCTCTCCATGCTGAGGGAATACTCATCTTACTGTACAGACACTACTGTTTTCCAGTTCTCACCATTCCCCTTCCCTTAATCCATTTTCCCTGTTCTCCCAGAATATGATCTCATTTGATGAATGCTTTGTCTCGATGTAAATATTTTCTAACACTGCAATAAAGAATCCATTATAAAAGTGATTGAGATGTTTCACATAGTTTTGCTAAAAAGAGATGATTTGCACTTTTTTTTTTTTAACAGCACACTTGAAGGGAACTGATGTGAAGTTAGTGCTATAATAAAAATGTAAATAAAATTCATTATAGTTCATAGATTTCCTGATACCATCTTTATTGACTCAATATTACTGAAATACGTAAAAATAAATATATAAAATTATTTTGAGAGTTCATCAGAACACCTTATTTTATCATCATAAAATAATAATGGAAAATCCCTTCAGGGAAAAAAAAAACAAGATGACATTTACAATACATGAATTTTCTTATGTTTTCCACAAGTTACATAAAATTAAATGTATATAATTAATGTTCCCCTGTTTATGAACAGCAGTGCTTTGGTCTTGCTGCATACAGTGTCTCAAAACCAAGACATAAAATAAACCCATTTGCAGGATCACAACATTTTTGATGGTTTCTTGTAACCATCTAAATCTCAGCACTCAAACGGTGTTTGTCAATGAATCTTTTAGCTTAATTACAAGATGTCACACGTGCTCTGTGACCTGTGTTTGAGGCCAAGGAACATTTATATCTCACCAGAGCAAATGGAGCTGTTAGCACTGAAATGCAGCATTCCTTGTGCTCCAACTGGAGCTGACAGACGTCAGGGATCGTTTGGAATCCTCGTTACAAACTGTAATTTACTTCTGGGGTGTAAGTCAGAACACGAAGGCGTGTCTCAGATTTAGGGATTGGGATTTTTTTTTTTTTTTTTTTTTGTCCTCACATCTGTGGGATCACAGAAAAATTTAGGAGGACTCAGCCATGACCCCTGCCCAAGCAGGGTCAGCTCTGTGGCCCAACCCTGTTGCTGAGTACTTGATCCACTCTTGCCCTGCAAACTTCCAGGGGTAGAAATGGCTACTCTGGAAAAATTCCTGCCCTGCTTGATACCCTCATGAGGAAAAGGTTGTCCTGTGCAGTGTGATGCTCCAGCTTTCCAAGTAGTGCTGGTTGTCCCTCATCCCCCTGCCCCGCACAAAGTTCTGAGCAAAGGGAGGTGGTCACAGGTCACATCCCTGCTCTGAATGCCCAGGATCTCAGAGGAGAGGAACTGAATGGTTTACGTTGGAAGGGACCTTAAAACTCATCTCTTCCCACAGGCAGGGACACCTCCCACTATCCCAGGCTTCTCCAAGCCCCATCCAACCTGGCCTTGGACACTTCCAGGGATCCAAGGCCAGCCACAGCTTCTCTGGGCAACTGGGCCTCACCACCCTCATAAAAAATGAAGATGCAGCAAGTTCTGCAAACACATTGAGAGCTCCCCCTGTGGCCTCCTCAGGTCACTGATAAAGATGTTATCACCAAAAAAGGCCTCAGAGAGCCCTGCAGGTTCTATCACTTCCCACAGACATCCTGGGGTTACAGCTCCATCCTCCCATGAACTGCTGCCCTCTCTGAGCCTGCTCATCCAGCACGTTTGGCTGGGTTGGTTTGGTTTGGTCCCAGCTCCAGCTGAACACACACCAACTCTTTCCTAGTCATTATTTGTTCAATAATGACCCACGTTCTAAACTCTGATAGGACAACAAATTTCCAGAAATTTCAGTGAGAAATTAAGAGTCTGACTTTTCTGTCTTCATAAATAGAATAAGAAGCTTCTCCTACCTGGATAAGTTTAAGGCCGGGACTACAGACATTATAAACTCCAGCAGTCATCCCATGGCATACATCATAAGGGAAAAGCGTGGTCTTGTGAGCACCAACTCAGCACAGGATTGGAAACTGGGGGATTGAACCCCAGTTCTATTTTTAACATGAATTAGTCATTGTGTGGTCAGCTGAGAAACTCATCTCTGAGCAGGCTCTGAGGACATAATCATGGAATCATTCAGGTTGAAAAAGCCCTCCAAGACCATGGAGTCCAAGCTGTGCCCAATCCCCACCTTGTCCCTAGCCCAGAGCACTGAGCCATGCTCAAGGATTCCTTGGGCATCTCCAGGATGGGAACTCCAAACCTCCCTGAGCAGCCCCTGCCAATGCTCAGCCTCTCCCTCATTAACACAGGCTCTGATTGAGAACAAAGTGACATTTCCAGGTAGCCTGGGCTTGGCCACCACCACTGTCCATGGTCACATCCCTGCTGCACAGCCTCTGCTTCCCCGCACACCACAAAACAAGCCAGCAAAAGTCACCACGCTGGACTGGCAGCCAAGAATCAGAATAATTTTCTTCAGAACTATTCCAAATAAGCTCCAAAAGTCAAGAACAACACTCTCCCCATTGCTAAAACCTCAGTACAGCTGTAACATTTAACCCAGCCCTGTAATTAGCTCTGGGTACAACTGAAAGAGTCTGACACCAAATCCAGGAAAAAAACATTTTGCTTTTCTACAATACATAAACAGACATCTTTCTCTGTGCATTCCTCACTGGATCTTCAAGCCTCTGCCAACTTGATTACACAATTCTTAACTAAATATTTGCCAATTGCAGCTGCGATACTAAGTAGTGCTGCTTGAAAATTCCTTTAGCAAAAAGAAGAAAAACATCATTACAGCACTTTTATTTTTAGTGGCTTTTCTTTTCATGAAAAAAAAATCCCTTTATGTGTATTAGATAGCATGCTGTAATGAATAAGAACTTAAAAAATATATATCTACCAATAATTTTATATTTATTGCACTTAATTTAACATATTATCGCACAAACTACATAGGCAGCAGTTTTGCTGTGAAATTATTATACTTAAATGAACTTTTGACAATGTATTAATTACAAGGACATGACCACATTTATTCTGCTGATCCGGTAATTACATGCATTAAAGAAATATTTATTCAGAAACCATGTTGTGTACTTCAAAACAGGCTTTTATTGCCAGGCTACATTTCTTGTATACAAACTGCCTTCTTGCCATTTATGAGCCCTTTTCGAACTTTTACAGAGGGCCAGAAACACTGAGTAAACTCTGGGCTGAAACTTTCCCTGCACATTTGAAAGGACCAGAACTCTCCATCAGACACAGACCTCAGGCTGGACAGAGAGGCTGGGGCAAATCTGCCCAGATTGGTCCTGCCTGGGCTTTACTGTGCTGTTTTATGGGGAGAAGATAAGAAAGAGGTTCAATAATTTGCATTTAAATTGGCAAAAATTAATTTTTGTTTTCTAGATATGAAGCTCATGCAACCCAGCACAGCTGTCATTGTGAGCCTAAAAGTACACAATATTTTCCTTGCTAGATGTGGGGATATCCCTGGTAATAAAGAGTTCTGTCGTCATCACATTCCTGAGCACCCAACAAGAACAGGTGAAATGAAAAAGCCAAATTGACCCCCAGATTTTGTTTGCAATTTGTGGTGCAGCCCTTTGATTTTCACTCAACATGAAAACCTGTGAATGACTAAAATAAGAAAACCAAAAACTGAACACCAAAGGTCTTATCTCCAAAACTGAATCCAATTTTCCTTCTTAGCCAGTGCACATAAGCAGTCAAATTTTCAATTATTTTTATTAACTTTTAAGGCTATCCAGTTCTGTTGTATCTGACAGCCAGTGCAAAAATTTGAAATATTCTCACTTGCATTACCATCTTTCCATTAAGAAGCAGAGAACATCTTCACAAAAGGAGGATGTTTGTCTAAATAAAACCAACACATTTCTGCCCTTTTCTCTCAATGGATGTTTCATAATGCCAGGAAACATTTATGGAGTCCTCAAGTAATGAGTTGCTCTTGAGTGTGAGCAACAGCCAAAGGTTAGCCACCTGATAGAAACCTCTGCATGTTAAAGCAATCTAATTTTGCTCTGTAGTTGTTATTAATTCTTATTCTATAAGCCAGGATTGTTTTTACCATGTCATTGCTTTCATTTTTAATGGAAACTTACAGTGCATGAGAGAAAAGGGAGAACTTTGGAATTCTGAATGAACAGCCTTAATTTTCATAACCACCCTAGCCAAAAGAAACAGTTTGTCATAAAGGAAGGGATGTAACCCATTATAATTTGTCTCCAACTATGAAAATAACAAAGCAAAGCACTAAGGGAAACAGGCACAGCAGCCCAAACATTTTAAAATGTGGGTTTAGGTTCATTCATGGTCTAAATCACTAAATCAATACACAGGGACCTTTCCTACCCACATGAAAATATTTACTCTTGCAAATTGGAAGTGCCCAAGGAAAAACTGGACGTGACCAAGGTGGGGTTTGGTCACAGGTTGGACTCAATGACCTTGGAGGGCTTTTCCAGCCTCAATGATTTAGTGATTCTGAGACAAGTTTGTGTGACTTTTTCCCAGTTTTTAGATATTTAGAGTGACTGTCGTGTACCTGGAATGTCTGATATCTAAGGATGAGGTCAATCCTTGTTCCTCATCACTTTCCAAGAACAACTGCCACGATTGACAAACTGGACACAATTTTTTTTTAATCTTAAGAGGAACTAATCAAGTCAAACAGGCCCATGTTTGGTTTAAGACAAACCCCAGCCCCTCGGACAGGAAAACAAAGTCATGGTGTGATTTCAGACCTTTTCACTGCTGTAACAAACAGCAATTTTGGGTATAGGATAACTGCAGCAAGGTGGAAGCTGTGAAAGGTTATGCAAATGCAGGGAATTAGAATTCTATCTCAATGTCATTACATGTGTCTACTTAGATGCACATTTTCTGCTATGTTTAAGTTAAACAAAACACTAAATGACTGTGTAGTATGACATCTCATTAATATGTTTCTATTCACATCTGTGCCTTTAGTATTAAAAAAAATAGGCTGTTCCAGTGATAAGAGATTAAGTCCTTTAATTAGAAACAAATGACAAATCACTGTTAACCCCATGTGATGCTTTCTCAAACTTCCATCAAATATTCCCCTTAAAACATTATTAAGCACAAGTTCAGCAGATCTACTTCCTAGAAAGTGCTATTTAACAAAGCCCAGGCAGGATGTTAATACTGAGGCTGAATTACAGGTTGCCAGAGCATTTCCTGCAAGGGGATTGACAGGGGATCATTTTGTTATGGGGCCACCTCCAGCGTGTTGTGACAACCAGTCATTACACCTCTGAGCACAGCACTCAGCTGTAGGTTTCTACAGGATGCAAATAGCTCCAAATGGGTTCAATTTAGAGACAGCAGATAATGTATCATTCACTTCTTTAAGGTAGAAGCTTTTAATTTTCAAGGAAAAAGAAAGAGGAGTACATTTCAGTCTCTGGGAATAAAGATCTGCTTAACAAAGCCCGCCAGAAACAAACAAAACAAAACAAAAAAATATGGAGAGTAGCAATAACTATTATAAAAATAAAAAGCTTAACTTGCTTTTCCCACTTGTCTCGGAGCCCCACAGGCTGTGTTAGCCCAGCATCCCTATTTACTTAGGATGCCACACAACTGCTCATTCCAAATCTGTGCTTTGCAACTGGTGACAAATACTGGGGAGTAAGATTTCCTATTTGCATAGCAACCCTTTCATCTCGAGTAGTCCCTACAGATTTTGCCAAGTACCCACACAGAAGATCAAAATGGAGAGCAATAATTATTGACGACAACTAATTCACGGTACAGGCACGGCAAGAGTTGAAAAAATCAGATTTACCAAAGCAACAGCAAAATAAAGAGACAGAAGATGTCCAACCTGCTCAAAAATGGACATTTTTAGGACTCACAAGAAAAAATTTGCTAGTTCAAACCACAAACATAGCTCCAGGTATTGCAAGATTGCACATTTTTGGAAGTGCTAACTGTGTTGGAAACAAAGACAAAACTCCAGGTATGTAAAAAGCAACAGGTTCACAAAGGTTTTTATAAATCTTTTGGCCTTCTGTCATCTTATTCTTGCCTTGGAAGCTCCAAACACAAAATTTAAACAGTGCTATCACTTCTCAAAGTCCACTTCTTTAGGGTAAGACATCTTATATATATAATATATATATAATAACAGAACAGGTTATTTTGCTTAATGTTGGGGTTTTTTGAAAATGATATATGGATACCTACATAAAGAGAGGTCAGTGGCAAATAAAATCCATTTTCTACAACCACCTGTCCATCACAGCGTTTAGCCAGTACTCCATACAACTTTAAGGATTTCTCTGTGTGTTATTTAGGTTTGATTTGAGGGGTTTTTTCTCATCCACAACACTGTGAGTTAACATAAATGAAAGTCAACATCTGACAAAGTCAGACAGAAAATGTTTGTGCACTAAAAGAAATGGCCCAATATGCAAATATGGGTGTTCTTCTGCAATCTTACTGTAAATACAATGCAAAAGGGAGGTAACTTGCTAATATATCATATTATGTGATATATTTGAGAGCTGGAAATTTGGTATCGAGTGTATTTTTCTTTGTCTTCAAAGTAAAGGAAGGAATACGCGAATCAAAAGCCAGAGCAAATGAAAGGTACTTTGTAATTGACATTTTAATTATCTTGTTTGGATATTATTCATTTTATTTATTCTCCTAAATGCAAACAATTCTGGACCACTGTATAAATATTATCTCCACTGGAAGCCGTCAGTACCTCTAATAAAAACGTACACTTGCTTGGCTACCGAATCCAATTAAACTTATTCTAAACATACTGTGCTCATTGTAACAATGTATTCCTGAATAACACACAAAAGACTTTGGAAAGAGGGGACAGTTTAAACCAGGCCAGTGAAAAGACATAATTAGAGCTGTGTGGGCTTGGCAAAACCATCTCGACAAACGAGCCCGAGGTTACTTTTGCCAAAGCCCTCCAGGCTCACTGAGGTTTCATTACAGTGAGGAGAGCTTAATTCTGGTAAGTATCAGATATAATAGGATGTAATCAAATATAAAATAACAATAATTAAAAAAAAAAAAAAGTGGGAAAGAAGAAACTGAGCCCTCCTCAATGAGAGTTAAAATAAAAGCGTGTGTATTCACTCGCTCTGTTACAAGCGGGTTCAGCCAGTGCAGGTTTGTTTGGGAAGAAGAAAACCTGAAGATGAATTGGTAGGATTAACACACGCAATTTATTTTCTGGAAACTCTTTGTCTGAGCTTGGGTTTTGCCCACAAACCTCACAGGGATTTCTATATCTCCTGATTTCCAAACGCACACTCAGGACTCGCTCGCAGGGCAGTCAAAGTTACTTGGGGTGGTTTCATCTTCAAGGGGGGTGAACTGGTCTAAAAAGGAGCATGTAAACAACTCTTCCAGCTTTGATTACCCTTGGACAAGAGACCAGAGAATGTTTTTGAAGAGTTTCAAAAGATTTAGAGCTTCAGAGGGAAGTGAGAAGCTTTTGGTGACCTTCCTGTCCTCCACTGAGCAGGAGCACTCCCACCTGCTTGCAAGCAACATCCCCAACACTGGGCAGCAAAATCCTGGAAACTGGATCGTCCTGGTGGAAACTGAAATCTTTCAGTTCAATCTGCTAAAATTAGGCTTGAAACCTGATGTTCTGAGCATGAGAAAGGAGCTGGAAAGGTGGAATGCTCTCTCACACCCCCTCGTTTCGGTGGGTGCTGTGTGAAGCTCATTAAGGGAGCATGGGGAGCATCACAGCCCTTCCATTTGGATGCCTAAATATAGACCTGGGAACCTCAATTTAGCTCAGTTTTGGCTTAGGCTTCAATTGGGAGTGAAAGAGCTAAACCAGTTGTTAAACCACAACCTCACAAACCAGTAAATTGGGGAGGAAAAAAGGAAAAAAAAAAAAAAAAAAATAGAATCCTGTGTGATGCTATTGCAGGGATCAGGAAATCAGGAATCAGTGGGTTTATAGCAATTTCCTTGATTCATTCCACATTTCTTCACTGGAGGGAGGGTCAAGCAGCCATTGGTGTGAAGGCGTGACCAGTGCTAGCCCATAGCCCTGACACCCCTCTGACGCACTGGATGGAAATTTGGTGGGGACAAATGTCCTGGGTACCTCCATCCTCCCAAAAACCACCCGGACAAGCAGGTCTGAAGCCATGCCAGCATCAACTTCTGCCCAAAATATCACCCTTATACACATTCCTGTGGGACAGGGGAATTGCTCCCAACCCTTCAGAGGCCACGGGATATTTTGTCATCAGGGACATGTCAGAAGGACACTCTGTGATCGCAGCAATCACTGTGGACAGCCATAATAAAATAACAATAACACAACAACAACAACAACAACAACAACAACAATAATAATAATAATAATAATAATAATAATAATAAAATTTTCATCTTCAAAGCACTTTTAAAACATCTGCTAGCAGATGTCCCCAGCTGCTGGTTAAAGAAGACAATAATTATAGCCCTGCTGACACTCAGGGTGGCAGGGATTCCTGGGGGGATAACGATGCCATTCCAGTCACACCCAGGCCTCATGGCTGCCATGTGACATTTCCACTGCCAGGTTCCAAGGAAACACGTGGTTCTTCCCATCATACCAAGAAGAAGTGCAGGAACCAACATTTTGGTGCTCTCAGACCTCCCTCATCCTCCATCCCAGCAGGAAACACTGCATTGGGAAAATGTCATAATTTTGAGGGAACAGAGGAGAATTCAAGAATGAATTTTTGGATTTTTAATGTATTTTTTCTTTAAATCAGGATTTTCAATATGCCAGGACTTCTTTTCCCATGCAGCCTCACCTAGGGGGAATGTTGAATGAAATCAGATGCATCATCTACCCCTCACCACCTCTTTACCTCTGATCCATGAGCACCTTCTGCTTGTGGATGGGAAATTTGCAAATTAGAGTCATGACCTGCCCATGAATGCATTTTAAATTTTCTTTTCACAGCTCCATGCAACCCTAACCTTCCCTTTGAAGTTAATTAATAGTTTAGGGTTTACAAATTCCTTCACTTGTCTATCTCAAAATAAGCCATTTATTTTTAGGGAAACCAGTGCCACTGGAAATCTGGAGAACCCCTCCACCTGCAAGGAATTCATGGATGTCTCTCAAGAATTCTGTTCCAAAGGAAGGCCCACAAATTGCTGTGAGAGCACACATTTGTGTACAGAAATGTTAATTTTAGTTCTAAACACTGGTTTTTTGGACCTGAATCTTAAACATCTTGAATTCAGATGAAATATCTTCCTGTAAGCCAAGTCTCCAACAGGTAGATTGCTCCCCAGCCATCACCTTCCCCAGCCCTGATGTGGCTCCACCACCTCCCCTCACACTTCAGTTCCCATCCTGGCACATAAAATAACCTGATTTTTAGAAAAAACAATTATTTAATTAATACTAATAAATAAAATTGTTCAAATAACTCAGGTTCTGGAGACGCTTTGCTTTTGTAGAACATTGTAGTCCAAACCCACAGCCTGATAAGAACCTGAAATCTCAGGGGGAAAACTCTATTTAACCCCCAGTTCAACTTCTAATGAAAGGAAACATAGAAATGTAGCTATAATTCAAGATATCGTATGGAAGTCTGTTCAAAGTTTTTTCAAAAATATAAATTACAAGAGATTATTGATTTTTAAAAAGCTTACTTCAACAATCAGCTTTCTATCTCATTCTATTCCACTCTCTCTCGTTTATTCATTTCCTTATGTAAAAGAATTTAACCAAAGGAAACTAGCATTTTAATTCAATTTCTCCTATAAAATATATAATTTTATTTTGTCATAATGGCTGCTTTTATTTCCAGAGTCAGATTTTATTTAAATTTCAGTCCATTAGGAACAAAACTTGCCATTTTCTGATAAACAAAATCAGCAGGGAAGCCTCTTCAAACTAGGAATGTATTTTCTATCAACCTTTGTTCTAGCTGGTCTAAATGACAGGTATATTCCACTTTTCCTGCATTTAGTTTTAAAGATTCTATGGGGAGAAGGGTGAATAAAGAGAGTGACATTTTTAACAACAAAACTAGCAATCAGAAAAGCAGCCCAATGACAGGCATGTGGAAGAAATGGGGGGAAAAAAAAGAAAAATAAAAAAATGTCTGATCCATTGCTTCGGACCACCAAAGAGGACTAATATGAGTCATTAACAGAAAACCGTTAATTTTCCTCCCTGTGACTGTTGTTTGTAGAAGTGCTCAAACCTTTGAGGTTCAGTCATTTAACTGTTTCTTGGAAGGCTGGAAAAGAGACACCAAAGAATTCTTTAAAAGGAAAAGAAGGCAAAAAAACCTCTAAAAAAATAAATGTAGATGTAGAATTGGCTAAAAAAATACAGATTGCTGCTAAAGCTGCTCTTAGCTCAGCCAAAAACCCAACAGGGAGATGACAGCACTCCTGACAGAAAACAACATTCTGCCACGTTGGGTTTGAGTCACGCCACCATGGCCAAAGCCATCTCACTTCCTTCTGAAGCTCTAAATTCTGAGGGAAATCCAACAGGGATTGGGCCAGGGATCTAAATTTCTCCCAAAGGGTGGAAGTTTAGATCCCTGGCCCAATCCCTGGCTGGTTTTCCCTCAGAATTCCCTCCCAGTTCAGTGCTTGGCTCGGAAGGAGGTGACAATCTTGAGGGCAGAGCAAGAAGCCGCCGTCGGTGCTGCCTCTCCAACCAGAGCTCTGAAGTCAACATCAAAATGTTTGTTGGGTCCATGGCATTCCTCAGCCAAGCCTGGAGTCACACAACTGCTTTTGGGGACTTTTAAAAATTATTTCCCCCACAACACAGCACAGAGTGACCCTCTGGCCACCAGAAAACGGCGAGCACCGCGGATGGAAGAGTGGCGCCAGCGCTTTAATGCCAAAATGGGGTTTGGAAGGTTCTTCCGAGGCCTTTGCTGAAGAGAAATGCCACAATCCCATGCAGGGAATGGCTGGATGCTGTGACCCAAGGTCCAGCATTCCTGTTCCACAGTGACAAGCCAGCTTGGAGCAGTGACTCAACAGACACTGGATGGTTCCATAGCAAAGGCTGGGCAAAGGAACTGCAGGAAATGAGGAAACAAAGGAAACGAGGCTGTTTCCAGCAGAAATCCCCACTCTGGCTTAATGAATGCAGTTCTGAAGTCTTCAATCGAGTGTTGGGGAAGAAAATAATTTAGGCCCATTCTGAGCAGATCCGGGAAGTTGGATGCTGCAGGCAGGACCTTCTCACAGCAAACCAGAGGCGGCAGCACACAGCCTTAGAATCATTTGGGTTGGAAAAGACCTCTGAGATCATTGAACCCAACCATGACTTCTCAGAATCTCTAAGGCTGGAAAACACCTCTAAAATCATAGAGTTTAACTATGATTGGAAGTGGTGAACTGCTGCAGGAGCCAAGGAGAGCAGGAATTAGCAGGTATTTTGCTAACCTAAAATGTTTCCAGACCTCCAAGCAATGTTTCTCCTGGGAAATATTAACAAGAAAAATTACAGATTGAGCCTATGGCCTCTAAACCAGTTTCCTTCAGGCTTTGGGAAATGGTTGAGCCCCTCTGCAGGGCATCACTCCATATTCTCACTGTGGGAAGGGAGAAAGGCAGCTGGATAAATCCACACCATGCTCAGCACCTGGAGAATTCCCAAAATCCCAGGTCTGGCTGGGGGGGCGGGGGGGGCTCCTTTGGTAGCTCCTGGAACATTTTCTAAAAATCTCTTCTCTAACACTGACCTTTCTGGTTGAAAAAGTCCAGATTCCTCTGAGCTTTGTTTTGTTTGTTACTAATTCTGACGTGAGGATTCACAGGGTATTCCAAAAGGGGAGTGAAACGAAGGAGTTATTGCAGCCCTAAGAGACTTAAAGGATTATTTCCTTGTAAAATACAAATGACAGTTTTCCTGTAATGTTTCTTCTCCATAATGCAGATGTTAATCCGTAATTTCCTTTGCCAGATGCAGTGTAATCCTCCTCCTGCAGACACCACAGCACAACTGCTGTTGAGAAAACAGCAGCAAGAGGAGTTCATCCTTTCTGAGATGGTAAAAAACAGCTTCGCCAACCAAATTTTTGGGTTCTCCTTGCAGCAGGCACCCAGCCCAATACAGACAGATGCAGCTCTGCATTCAGAGCCCATTTATCTATTAAAAAAATAGCAAAACTGGTACCTGATTTCAACCAAACTCCTTCTTTGAGGCGTGATAGGAGTCACCCAAAATGCTGTTTTGCAACAAACCCTGAATCCATGTATGGAAATTCCCATGAACGGGTCACAACTCACTCATTTACCAGTTGATTTTTGCCACTTTTTAAGGATTCCTCACGCAAAGAGGAATTTTTTAATCTTATGCAGGCTCAGTAAATTAGTTTAGAAACAACATCTTAAAAGTCTTTAAGTAGAAAAGCAAATCCAGTGCGTTAAGGAACAAATCTACTGCACCCCATTAATAAGTAAATAAAGGATCTGGATGGATTTGTAGAAAGGAGGAGGAAAAAGCTACAAAAACACACAAAACTCCATTTACAATGCATTGCGGGTTTTTTTCATTAAGCTTCTGTAGATGATTTGGTATTATCTCCTCAAAATTATTTTTCCTCATTGTGCTATGTTGAGTTCCTCCCCGAGCTATGACAGAAGGAATAATTACCTTCCTCATTAGTTCTACCTGCAGCATGAGTGCCAATTAATCTGGTGATGATATTGAGAGTGGAACCAGTTTGGGGGATTACAGAGCATGGATCCTTAAGGAATTTTGAGGCTGGCCTGGGGTCCCCCCCATCCTCACTGTGCAGCATTTTCAATGGAATTCACCCTTTTCCAAGGCGCTGAGAAAGACCTAAATCCTGCTTTTTCTAAACATTTCCAGAGAGATCCAACAATGACATTTCAAATTCTGCTTTCTCCTGCTCCAGCCTCTTCCCCTCTTGTATAAATTTGTGCATGAGTTGATCAGCAAACACTGAGTGATAGCAAAGCACAGTACTGAAAAGTTCATTAAAGCCATCCAGGTGTTTGTACCCACTCGGGTAAGGAGTGAAGGATGCAGCAGCATTAACTACACCATATTTCAGTGCCATCCAAATGCCAAATGCAGCAGTTCCTGTCCCATCTCTCCAACCACAACACCCCAAAAACTGCAGAAAGAAACCCTGACAGTATTTTGTTGCATTCAGCCTTTGAAAATCATCCCTCCCCAAAACCTCAGATTCCCCCCAGGTGAGGGAGAGACCAGAGAGACACTCAGATTTAGATTTAATTAATTGAGGAATGTGAAATAGTTGCAAGAGGAGGAATGTGGTACCAAACCCACACTCAGCATCTCCCTGTGCCCCAGATGTGGGACTGGCAGGACCCCACACACAACCTCAGATCTGGGGGCAAAGTCAGGGAGATCTGGACAGGAATTTGTTGCATTTCCTACATCCAACAGCTGAAGGTGATACAAATAGTGTAGCTTTGTGCTTGTAGTCAGTTTACAGCTATTCCAAGAGATCCTGGATATCTCAATATTCCCACTCCATCTCCAACAAATATGCTCGAGCAATACATGCTGCAAAACTCTCATCTCAAGTAATTAAAGTGTAAGGAGGAATGTGAAGACACTGCATTGTCTAAAGCACCAAATTCCACAGTTCTCCAAGATTAATGCCCCACTCCTGTAACTTGGTTGTTCTTGGCTTAAGCATTCAACATAATGCTGCTCATTACAGGGAGCAGTGACATCTCTATCCAAGGGGGAAATACTGTTCAAGTCAGCTTTCGTGTTTAAATATTAGTAGTAAATTCAAATTCAATTTCACATGATCAGTGTATGTGACACTAACTACATCAAGGTAGACTTGGGGATTTCTCAGCTCCGTATTGAAGAGAATTACATGACTGAAAACTAATTAGGGAAGCACATAAAGTGAATTTATTTAGTATTCTCTTGTATGTAGTTAACTTCAAGTAATGTATCAAATTTCCCACAGAAAAGGAAAAAAAAACGTGGCTACATAACACTGAACAAAATGCATCAGAAATCAGATCTAGCAAATTATCCTTATTTTTCTTCTCTTTTAAAACTGAAAATGTTTAAGCTGTAATGAAAAAATTATAATAGTAGGGATTTTTCCTCTGGAGAAGAGGAGTTCTCTGGTACCGTGTCTCATGCGGGGAATTAGGAACAGCTGCCATGGAAGAAGAGCAAGCAGTCAAAAGCTATTTGTCCCTCTGACCAAACAGCAAACAGCACCTGAATTTTGCTTCCTGAGGCTCTGGGGCGCATTTCTGGCAGCAGTGCCCTGCCCAGAGCCCGAGTGGAGCCCAGCAGCTGCTCCACGAGCAGGACTGTGGCACCCACACAGAGCAGGATGGTTCCAGCACTGCTCAGAGCTAATGCATGCCAAGAACCACTCCTAAATCTTTCCTCTCATCTCTCTCACATTTTCCTGCTGGTTATAAAAACCTTTAGGATGAACCCAGCTCCTCCTTCTCCCCTCGATGCTGTGCTGGCGCACTCAGACTCTCCATCTTCTCCCTCTCCTCTCAAAGAGCATAGAAAGGAAATAGTTAAAAAAGGTAAACTAAAAACCTTTCCCTCCTGTGATCCCTGCACCCACCAGGTCTGGGTGGCACTGGTGACAACACTCTACCTCCAAACACCCAATAAATGTTCCAGCAGGCTTTTGCTGCGTGTTATAAATGAAAAATATGACAATAGATGTCTTATCAACCGTTTATCTCCCATTGTCTGGCTGTGAGCTGAGCATTAAGTCTAAGTGCTGCTGGGGCTGGGCATTAACAAAGCCATTTGTGATAAATGGAGCAGCCTTGGAGGGTCGCTGACACTTTGACAAGCTTTCCATAGGCACTTTTCCCTGTAATGTTTTTGCTCTTTTGTTTTTACCACCCAATTGAAGTAATTGCATTGTTAGAACAATAATAAAATATGGTATTAATTGGGAATAAACAAATAAAGCTGGGTCTCCTGAAGGCACTGAAATAAGAGGGGGATGTGGCTGAAGTGGCAAAGGGATCCATTCCTTTCACTACCTGCAGTGCTGTCCTGAAAAGCAGAGCAAATAACAATATTACAGAGTCACATGATGAATTATTGATGAATGATAGGTGATTAAGTTCAAAGAAACTTTAAGGATCACTACTGGAACCAGGTAGCTCCTTCAGCTTCAGCCTGGGTTTGTGGTCCTCTCCCTAGGGCCATCACATCTCAACAACAATATCTCAAATAGGAGCCTCACTGAACTCTACTTATTGACACATTCCAGTGGGATCTGTGGCTGAAAGCTGCCTTTTATTCCCCAGGTTCCTATTTATCATCCTGTGCACAGGAAATGAAATATCGAGCTCATCTTTAGGGTGGGAAGCCTCCAACACGCAGCCACTGCCTCCTGCATCAAGACAACACCACCCCAAATCTGAGCTCTGCTTGCACATTCAGGTTCAACCATCAGGCCCAGCTGGAAAACGAGGGAGCAAAGAGGGATCTCCTGATGCTGGAACCAGAGCTGGGAGCAGGAGAGGGAAGCTCAGCTCCAGGGCTGCCCATGGTGCTCCCAGGGCAGCTCCAGCTCTGCCTCCAAACACCACGAGTCACATCAGGCAAATCCTGGCCTGGGGGAGAATCTATTTTTGACTTAGGCACGCTCAGGGAAGACTAAAGTGATGAGCAAACAGATTTTTGTGGCTGCAGCTCTAAGCTGTGTTGACTGTGGAGCGGGGGGTCCATCCTCTGGCATCAGGAGAGGAATTTGCCCACAGTTGGGAAGTCAAACTCTGCTCCTGCCAGCCTGGGAATGTCCTTCAGGGCCTTGGTGTCCCCAAAAGCTGCGCTTCCTTACTCAACTAGCAAAATTCCTGGGGGACAGAAGTCTGAAGTTTGAAAAAATATAAAGCAAAACTTTCCAGCTTTTCCTTTACATGAATTTTTGGTACATGGATTGCTGCTAAATGCCCGGGGTTTTCCAAAATGGGACCCAACTCCCACCCTTTGGGTACAAGACACAGTGGTACAACTGCTATATCCAATAAAAATAGCAAAATTAAAAGTTAAATAGAAAAATATTAAAGTAAATATTTATCAATATGACACACAAGGGCCAAAAATAGATGTGGAACAAAGCAGGGGACTTTGATTATAAGACCAAAACAAACCCCTGATTTTAATACAAACATTTCACAAATCTCTCAAAGAGAGCTCAATAGCTAATTGCTTGGTGACTTAAATGTATAAGTTTGTGCATTATATAAACACAAAATCAAAAGGATCTAATTTTCATTCTAACACTGGAAATGTGCATGAGAGATTTTTTAAATCTCCCTCACAAATTAATTTTCCTGGGGTTAATATAAGTGAAATAATATTCAACCAATATTTTTCTCTAGGCAAGGAAAACATTTGGCAAGAATTTGGGGTGATTTTTCTTGTTGTTTAGGTTTTTTTCTTTTACAATCATAGTCTGTATCTTAGATATGAAAGAGCAATATGAATTTTCTGCCATGGACAACAATTTTGGGATATGATGGGATTGTTGGGAGTGTCAGTGCAGGGCCAGGAGCTGAACTTCCATGATCCTTGTGGGTCCCTTCCAGTTCAGGATATCCTATGATTCTCTGCTTCTTTTTTTTTTTTTTTTTTTTTTAAGCAGTCAAATCCTAAAAATTTCAGCCTCCCAAAGCCTGATCTCACCCACTAGTGATGGTTCCACGCACAAGGTGTCAGGAGAAGGGGAAGGAAGGGAAAGTGTCCTGCATCCCACACCCTTCAAAGCCAAAGACCAAGCTTTGCTCTGAAGGACCTTTTTTCTTTCTGCAAAACCATTTTAAATTTTAAAAACTGTTTTTGAAATGTCTTCATGAAGATGTTTCAAATGCCACCTGATTCAGCATTGAGTTTTTTGGTAGAAACAACAGATTTAGGATAAAAGGCTGTTCACAGCTTCAAAATTGTCCTTTCCACATAAGCACAGAGAGAGGGGGGATGATTTTGGACCCTATTATTCATGGCAAAGCCTAATAAAAATAAATAACCACAACTACAGAAACCAACCACAAATATCAGAACTCATTTCTAATTATTATATTTGATTTTAGCTTGAATATTCAACCCAGCTCAAGTACTGGGTTAAAATATTAAATTTTTTTTACATAATATTTTATCATAATATTTTATTCCCCTGCCTAAACTCTCAAGATAAGGAATAAAAGGCTGAAAAACATGATCTATATAAAACTGATGCTAAGTGAGCTGGGTGACCCCAAAGGGAAGAATCAGCAGTGATAAGTTTGTACATAGATGGGTGGGAGCTGCAAAGAATTTGCTCCCTGTGTCCACTTCAAAAAGGATAAATAGGAACAGGCTGGAACTGCTGAGGAGGAGATTTTGATTAGACATTAAAAAAAAAAAAAAAAAAGAGCCTATAGAGACTGTGGAAAGTCCATCAGTGGTGATGTAAAGAGCCAGTTAGACAAGGATCTGTCATGAAGGATTTGGGCACAGCTGATCCTGCCTCCAAGCCCTATTTCCTATAATATCTGTGCTCTTCCCTCTCTACTTGCACTGTTAATTCAGATTTTGTTCTCTCCGTGTGAGAATATTTTCCTATTTTTACTTCATTAGTAAATGAAACATGTTCAATACTCCTATTTTTCACTTTTCTTTTTCCTGGAACTTCAGGCATCTAGAATTCACTATTTTTAAAATACAAGTGCAGCCTTCAGGAAACCAAAACTGTGGTTTCTCTTTATGTCTATTTTCGTTTAACAAATAGCACACATTAAAGTAAACATTTATCAATATGACACACAAGTGACAAATTAAAAACTGGATGAAAACAAAACAGAATGAGTAAATTACACTAAAACACTAAACCAAACTGGCACCAGGCATTGAGATGCCTGAAGAGTAAACTTTCCCTCCTCTGATATCGCAGATCATGATGGGGGAAAAATAAAAAAATATGTTGCTAAGAAACATTCCTCCTGTCCTGATTTAAACCAAAGATTAAAATGAAGATGAGAAGATGTAGACAAAGTCTTTTTGGTCAAAGAACAAACAACCCATAATTCTCACTAAGATTAAATGTGGATTTATCTCCAGGATCTGTTGCTTTTTATCAGGGAGGTCTTGAAAGGAAGAGACAAGAGGAACTGCAATGCAAACTGCAAATCACCCAGGAAATTCTCCTGAGTTTTGAAATAGTTTGAATGACGTTCTCGTGGCGTTTCCAGAAATAGAAATGCCCACTGCTCAAGTACAGCAAGGAAAGCAAATATCCCTGCTGCAGCAAAATCCAAAACAGGCCTGGAGCTTTCCAACCCTCCCATCATCATTTCTTTAACCTTGTCCCTCTTGCCCGTGCAAGTTCTGGGTTCCTGTGACCCACCCAAAGTGTTGGCACCAGGAGGAATCCATGGCACTTCCATTCGTGGCACTCCCTCAGAGCAGCCTCTCCATCCTTCCTCTCCAAAGCAGTTTTCCCTGAGATTTTTCCCTGTTTGCCCCACACATTCCATTTTTCAGTCAGTGCTGGACATTGTTTCCTTCCAAGTCTTTCTCACCCATTACTAATTTTACTAAAATTTAAAACCTTTAAAATTTAAACCTTTTAAAATTTTTCAAGCTTTTTTTTTTCTCCTATATTTAGATTTTCACTGTTATTCCTATACACACACGCCATATAATCTGTCTTCTTTCTACCTTCCTCAAACCAACTTCCTACTGCAAACATTCCAATCTACTGGAATTTTTAGCAAGAAATCAAGGCAAATTCTTGTCTTTCATAACATGCTCAACAAAAAAAGTTACGTGTTAGAAGTGATTAACTGAATCAAAATCTGATGGGCAAATCAGAAAAATGTCTTAGGTTTTTGTTTTAATCCCTTTCTTTACTCCCCATTGCAGCCTTAGCTTCAGGAGCTGCTTCTTGGAGCCCACTACCAATGGGATGTAAAATTCTGTCAATTAAGCTGAAGTTTAGAAAAAGTTAAGCTGCTAATTTGGTCTCTAATCACCTAACACAAAAATCCCAGTGTTTTGTAATGACATCATGCATAATCATAAGGCAGAATGGGATGCCATCTGTTTTGCACCATTTCCCTTTGTCTTATTAATCAGAACTTATTTCTGTATCTCACTTTTTCTACTCCATGTAGATAATTCAATACCTTTTTTTATTTTAATTCAGGATTTATCTGACCTTCAGGTTCTCACAATTCCATCAGCTCACCAATAAAGTCAGAATGAAATTAGTTCTCCTTACTTCTTGTATTATTTTAGATATGTGATTAAGTAGCAAATAATTCCTACAACCCACCAAAAAAGTCATAAAAGTAAAAAAAAAAACATTTTTTAACATTCTTCCTCAAAAATTTAAGGATCAAAATGATTCTCATGAGCAAAATTAATTTAGTACTTATGTACAGAAGCTATTTCACCAGTCACTGTTAGTGTTGCTTCGCTTCAACCTCTCATAATAACAAATACTCCAGATCCTGCACGTTTCTAGGAAGAAAAATACCTGATTTCAGGCCAGCCCAGAGAGTTGTCAGGATATTTGGGGTGACCACCTTTTTCCTCAGCTCCTATCAGAGCCCTCTTGGTGCCCAAACCCCCTAAACAGCGCCTGTAGGGACTCAATCCTTCCCGGGAGATGGGGGCTGACTGAAAAAACACCCAATGTGATGTTTCTAAACTAAAACACTGTTACAGCTTGACAAATAAACTGATTTATTATCAATTTACCTCTGTGGAATGTGCCCCCCACCTCTTTCCCCACCCTCAAACAGGAATATCCCTCCCAGCACAAACTCTTTGGGGCACAAACCGTGCCCACATCTCGATTGGAAATTACCGAGCACTTTGCAGCATTTCCCCAAAACAAAATAACAACACGAAGGCTGCAGAATGTGCTTCTCCAGCATAAAGCATCTGGTTTCACAGTTCATCAAGAGTTTCTTTTTTCCTCTTATGGCTTTGGGGATAACTTTTTACGTCCTGTTTAGAGGCAGCAGTAAATTGGCATTTCCGAAGTCATAGTTTGAGCAAAGCTGCAGCAGCCACACGTCCTGGTGGTTTTATCAACCTCAGCCCCTCTCTCCTGCTTCTCCTGACAGTTTCCTACATGGAATGTTTGCATTGAACTTGTGGGGTTGTTTTTAGTTTACCTTTTTAAACTATTTTGTTTCTATCCCCTTTACAGGCGGCTCAGCTTGCTGTGCTGACTGAGCTGGGAATTCCCAGAGTCTCATCAGTTCAGGCCTCCCTTTTCTCCTTTATTTAGGGATAAATAATGCAGAGAATCAGAGAATAACTTGGGTTGGAAAGGATCTTAATGCCCATCTAGTTCTAACCCTCCTTTAGAGCAGGGCTGTCCCCCACTTATCCACTCTCACATGTAATTTATATTGATTTATTGTGGTGGGGATTAATTCCAGGCAGGGAGTCTCACTGCAAGCAGCACAAGCACAGCCTCCTACCCCAAAATCTCCTGTTTGACTCTGGCAGAGGTAGAATTGATCTGAATTTTTCAGCAAATTCCAGACAGCCCTTGCAAAAGTGCAGGCTTTAAACCAGGCTTTAACACAGAATACCTTGGAATATAAAATTCCCCCAACATCCTGGCAGGTTAGTGGGGATGCTGAGCGCCTGGACCAACTTGGAATGAGCAGAAATTCCCTGAGCATCCCCAGTCCAAACCCTGCTGCCCCAGGCCAGAGCCTCTCACCACCCTGGAAAACCAGGGTGGGTAAAGTCCTGCTCCTCAAAAAGTTCAGAGAGTGATTTTGTCTTGGGTTTGTAGCACTGTCCCTTCCCCACCAGTTCCTTGGGGCTTCCTGGTGGAAGAACACCACCTCTAAACATCTCTATTATTACAAATAAATAAAATTTACAATGTTACACAAAAACACAAAAAAAAAAACAGTTCACAAAATACAACTCAACTATATAAAAAATTTATTTTCTCCAAACACCAAAAACTTTTCAAATTCTAAATCAAATACTCATTAAAAAAAAAAAAATCCTACAAATCCAACCTACTAAAATCACCCTTGAAGCTCTCTCTGCAAACCAGTCCCTACTTCCAAAATAATCTGGATTTAATACAGATTACCATCCCCTTTCCTTATTTATCACTCCCCCAGTTCTTGTGTGATCTGCAAGCATTAAAAGTTTTTTTTTCCAGGTCATTACTCATTTACACTTTATGCCATGGCTGGGTCTCCATGAGATGCTGCTGAAAACATCTCCATTACTTTTTTGCAATTAGTTTACCACTTTTAAATCTGCTTAATAGGGGCCACAGTCATTTTTTATGCCCTAATTTCTTTTATTGAAATGTCGTGTAGCACTAAGTCAAGGATAGGATTTTCAATACATTATGGCAGCTCCAGAAGTTTTATCAGTCCCTTTAGCTCAGATCTTTGCTCCCAAAGCCTGGAATCTTGGAGCCAGCTGGCAGCCAAACTTTCTCTTAATTCTGTAATTTTAGCTAAGTTAATTCTATCTAAATGAATATCTGTAATTTTTTACCATGACCAGTGCCAAGACCTAACCTTTTGTGAAAGCTGTTCAGCCAGTGTCTTAAACACAAAATAAAATGAATTTTTTTTAATAGAGATAGAAATTTAAATAGAAATAGAAATTTAAATAGAAATTTAAATAGAAAAAGGTAAGATTCATCAAAATAATTAATATTTATAAAAATAAGTAATATCTATCAAAATAAGTCATATTTATCAAAATTCAGATGTGGGGTAAACTGCTGATTTGGGAGTTTTTTTCCTGTTTCATTTGGCTTAGTTTGGGTGTTGTGGTTTGGTTTGGTTTTTTTAAATGCACTCCCCTAGCAGAAATTATTCTGTTTTAGGAAATGATCCTTCCCCCAGTAAAATAATGAAGCTCTTTTCTTACAACAAAACCACTGCAAATTCACCTTTGGAAAGGGTGTCTTCAAGTTAATAATTATTTCTGATTTAGTTAAAGAGTAAAAGGTCCCTTCCAGGCAGATTCTTTAATTCAATCAGACAATTAAAGGTAAGATTTCTCCTTTTAGGATTCTCTAAAGGGTTTGGGTGTTTAACTCTTTTCAGCATGTATGTAATGGTGTATCCAAAATGTTCTGAAAGACCATGAAGCTTTTTTTTTCCATAGCATGCTTGTTTTTCAGATTTTACCAATATTTTTCCTCAACTCTCTGGGAAATTGAGAAACTGATTTTTGAGCCTGTGACTACAATGATCCAGCAATTCATGTGAACAAGTCAACCAGGCAGTGTCTCCTAACCACAGCTTCCTACTTCTTCTTTGAATTATTTATATTATTAATTACATATCAAAGCTGCCCAGGACTCAGAAGATGCTTTAACCAGAGATGCTGCAGCCTGAAAGTCTGGTGATGGTGAATATTCCCTGTGGAATCAGATGATCCATGGCAGGGGCACTTGGGAACAGATAAAATTGACATTCTCCTGTGTATTTAAAATGACTTTGTCCGAATTTATGAGCTCCAGCTTCCAGTCTTTGAGAGCTGCACCTCAGTTTTGGTGGTGCATGGTTTACAGGAAGGCTTAGATCCATTCATAGATATTTTTATGGATACTAAATGTGTGTATATGCAAATAAAACAGCTTCATGCACCAGTTTCCATTGTTATTCTGGTTTTCCTCCATTTTTCTATGAGTGTATTTTTCTCAATTAAGAAAAAAACAATCACATGTTATAACTAAGAAAAGTAAATATTTTCACCCAAAATCTCCATGTCTGATGCATATATCCAAGAGGCAGGAAGTATCCCCAGCCATTCCAGTTCAGAATTCCATAATTCCATCCATCCTGCCCAATATTTGTGTGTGGCTTCTGGACCCGAGTCAGTTCTCTCTCCTTGCTCAGCCAAGGATGGATCATTAGGCTCATACCAATTAGATTTTACTCTAAATCAGCAAAAAGGAGACTTCCCCAATCCCATTTACAACTTGGAGAAAATAGGTACAATTTCCAATCTCAGCCTCCCTTCTGCTCCATTGTTATACAAAATGGGCACCAAAAGCTACACATAACTATAAAATGATTATGATTTATCTGGGTATTTTGTTCCTTTAATCTATTAGGCCAATTGTCCTAATTTAACTAAGTAATTCTGTTAATTTAACTTTGGGGTTAATCTTGCTTTAAGAACACTTTTTGCTGAACAGGAAGACTGTGCTCAGCTGGTGCATTTTCTTTTTCAGACCTGAATGTAACCTTTTTTAAAAAACAACCAAAAAACAACAAAAGTTTTTAGTATATCATGTGATCAATAGATACAAGTACCTTCATTTTTTAAATTAGTCCACGGCTATTTTCCTTTTACTGTTGTATAAACAGGGAATTGAAGGGTAAAATAGTTAAAACTTAATGCTATAGTGCTAATGCGGCTTTTAAATCACATCAGCAGCAATCACTGCATTATAATTAACAATTTATTGAACCAGCAATAAAATGAACATCACATTACTTCTTAAAGCAGCAGAATAAAATGGCTAATAAATAGCATAAGCCAGACAAATTGCAGAGTAATAGAAATTTTCTTAAGATTTATAGTGTGCAGAAAGATGGATGTGCTATTAGTAGGAGCTCCAATACTTGACAAAATTCTTTTTGCAAAGACATAGTTACCAGGCATGTCAGAGTTCACAAGTCTAAGTGGTTTATCCAAATTTCAGCTCGCTGCTATTACAGTGGGAAATACTCATTACAAGGTTTTGTAACTGCAAGCAATGTGTACATTTGCCAACATTCAAACTGCTACTGCCAAAAAGATACTAAAATATTTTATAAACTGTCAAATAACAAGTCTGCTCGCTTAATCTGAGTCTATTTTCTCCTTCACAGGCAGGAAAACCTCCCAGGCCTGATCCTGGGGTCTCCGCTCGGGCAGAACATCCCTCGGACTCGGCATTTCTGAGTTCCCACCAGTTTTCCCCCTATGGGAAGGGCTGGGCTGGGCCTGGAGAGAGGGGGAAGAGCCATTGGGGAGGGAATGTGGATAAAGTGGAGCTGGGAGCTCTGTGAAATACCTCGTTTCTCCCAGGGCTGGGGTTAGGGGAAGAAGCACCGCGCTGCGCTTTCAGCGTTCCTGCTGTTCGCTCGTGTTGTGATTCCTCATGTCAAGAGCGTCTCTCTTATGTTCTGGTTTCAGCATAACAGATGCAGTTTTACATGACGTGTCACAACATGGAGCATCAACTGGAAGGAGTCTAAAAGTGCTTTTTTTCTTTTTTTTTTTTTCCTTGGGGAACAAAAAAAAGAAAAAAAAAAAAAAAGACAAAAAATCCCCGCTCTGTTTTTCGCTGAAAAGTGTGGTGAGGAAGTTTCCTTCAGCCACTGTAAGGAAAAGACTTTCACTCTTTGATTTTAAATTGGGCTATATCCAGCACCTCATGTCCAAATTTCAGGTTTATTTGATGTACAAACCTTGATGTGAAATGGAGTTAATCCCAGCAGCAATTAGCTGTTAGACAATGGGGGCTGGTGCACATCTTCAATAATGCAGCACTCCCTGAACCTTGAAGATAAATTACCATCCATTGGCTGGTTGAAGGTGATGTTGATTACATGGTGAGATTGTTATTCTACCATTTTTCCAAAAGAAAAAAAGGTAATTTCCTAATGACTGTGCTTTTCCAACAGGGAATCCTGCTGGGAACATCTCCAACCTCTTCTCTGGAAGACCTCAGGGTGAAGTTGAGCACACAAGGAAGGGAATTCCTGGATTTCCATCACCCCACAGTCATGGCTGGGCTTCCAGCTCCATGAGGGGTTGGGAACAAATGGATTTTACCCAACTCAAGCCATTCTGTGGTGCCCATGGATTTTAAATACACTGAAATAATAATAAAATAAAGCTCTGAATAAATGGGTGAGTGCCAGCCTGGCTGCACTGGAGTAATTTTTGACACAATCTGAGATGGGGAGTTTGGTCTCCACAGACCAAGCAGGATTTTCCTAAGCTGAATTCAACAAAACTAGATATTTTTGCCTTTATTAATGAACTCCTCTAAAGAAAATCCCCAAGAAACACCAACAATTGCCTCCTTGAGACCCCCTTACCCCTGCCCCTCAATCCTGGCAAGATTTTCCCCTCAACCTTGGCTCTGAAGAGGCTGGAGCATTTTGTTTGAACAGCAAACCTGACCTGAAGATCAGAAAAACCCAGGAGAGCACAAAAATCCCAAAGAGGCAGATTCAGCCTCGGGTACCAACACTGGAGCATTAAACTGATTCCAGACCTGCTGGGATTTAGTGCCCTGGACAAAAGGCCCCAGCACAAAGTTCACAAGGACATGTTAATAGTCCTCATTTCTGCACAGTGATGGGGTGTAAAGAGGGGAGGGTATTGCCAACCCCAAATGAATATTCACATTTTGCAGAGTGCTCAAAAGCAGAAAGAGGCATAACCCCCTTGGACAGCAGACAGGAATAAACCAAAGTCACAGGGATGGGGTTTTCCCTAATATTATTCCATCTGTTACTCATTGATGGCAACAGATTTTTTTTTTTTGCAGAAAAATACAAATACTTCATATCAGCTAAGAGAGCTACCAATGAACACTTAAAAAAAATTCTTGATTAAGAAAATATTAAGTTGAACATCTTCCCCTTTTTTATACCTAAAGCATTTGTGATCAAGGTACAATTTCTGAAACAACAAAACTCATAGTGATAAAATAAATGGTAAAAATAATGGTAAAGATAAAATAATAATGGTATAATGAATTAAAAATATTTCAAAAGCAAGTCTTCTCTTATTTCAAAGAGAAGGAGGACCTAAGCCACCTCCTAATATTCTGAGGACATTAAAATTCTTAAAAACTACTGAAAAACTCACGCAAGGCTTTTATTCCATGTAGAACCCACCCTCCTCTATTGGTTCTGAATAAAACTCTAAACTTCAGACAAATGTCCAACTTGAATTAAGGAAATAAAAAATACAACATAAACCATCTTAAAATATCCATAATTACATGATATGAATCAGTATCTGTGTTTTTCATCACGCTGAAGAAATAGCTGGTGGGCCAAAGTGATTTTTTGCTGTAGGGGTCCTAAAAAGAACAAATATCCAAAAGCCAAGTCTGGTTTTGCTGAAGGTGGGAACTGGAAATTCACTATATGAGAATAAATCTCTGTGAAATTCAGGTGCTGCCCCCCTTTAACTGCACCAAACACTGCAAAAAATCAAAGTATTTCATCATGGGAAATGGAAATCAGCATGGAAATTATTTAATTCATTCCTTCCATCAGCTGTACCACACCAAATTCTGTATTATACTCAGCTTGATTCAGGTTTTAGTGAACTATTCAACAGCTCAGCCTTCTCTGAGATGGAAAATATTTTGGAGCTTTTATCTATGGAGAGACATAATTTTATATGTATAAACACAGACATTTATTTTTTGGAGGCAAACAGGTGAAAAAAAGACTGGTAATACTTGAAGTGTAAGAAATAAGTGGTACAGAAAATTGCCAAGGCTGATATCTGATCCCTGGACATTCCCATCACTAAATCCAAAGGGTTCTTTCCTTAAAATTCGGCAGAAACACAAAAAAGAAATGAAGAAGAAAAACCAAACAAATACAGAAAATAAAATAAAATAAAAATTAAAAAAAAAAAACAAATGTGGGGAAAAAAAAATAGAAATCAATGCAACGCCGACCATCAGAACTCTTGCAGGATTGGCCAACAATGATGTCCCAAAATGATTTCCTCAGCAGAAAAATCTGCAGGCTTTGGGTGAAGGAAAAGATGAGAAATGAAACACAGATAATGCAGAGCTGGAAGGGACCCTCAGGAGGATGGAGTAAAATCCAGTAAAACACCAGTGCAACCCTTCTGCAGTGAGCAGAGGAAAAGATCTGAGTTTGTCTAAAAATTCATGGAAAAATCTATGGATAACAGGGTCTGACTTTTCCAAGCTCTCCTTTATTACCTGGAGAAGTTCATGAATGTCTATTTGTTGGCAAACCAGAAGGCAACAGGAATTAAAGGGTGCCCAGGAGCACCCCAAGCCTGGTTAACAATAGGAAAAATCCATCTTTAGAAGTGAGAATTAAAAATACTTGAGTGTTGTATAAGTAAATGGGTCACTTTAGTTTATTTGGTTTTTTTTTTTTTTTTTTTTTAATTTTTGGATTTTCTTTGTAGAATAACTTTCATGTGGAAAAAAAACGACAGCCTAACAAGGCACGTAGATTTTGGAGGCGTGAAAAGATGCAGTAAATCACTATATTTTAGATAATGGCTTAAAGGAATTAAGTGAAATAAGAGTTTATAATAAAGAACTTTGTTACCCTGGGATATATTCCATAGAACTCTCACAAACTGGTCAAACCAACTCTTCAAGTGTCACAAGTGCTTTCTAACAGCACCAAAGTTTTACACCTGTGGCCCTCAGTGGCCCAGCTCATGGCCAGAGCTGTCCCTGGCCATCATATATTTATTTTTTGGGCCACTGCAGGTGGTCACAGGGGAGTAAAAACAAAGGAAATGCAGAGTTTTACAGTAAAAACAAAGGAAATGCAGAGTTTTTGTGTCTGGCTTTTACATTTTTGCCACAACTGCATGGATGGGCATCAGGGAAAACACACAGGTTTTCCAAAGATTCTTCCTGCAATCTGTGGGATTTGTTGAGCAGCTCCAGAAAGAAAAGTTGATGCCAAATAATCTCCCCAAGGGCAGCAGACCTCAGAAATTCTCTTTAAATGGTTTTTGCCAGACGAGCATGTCCGGGAAAACCTTGTGGAGCGCACAGAGCATCAGCTCTCCAAAGCACAGAATAGCAAACATCAAATATCAGGAAATTGTCCCACAAAGTATCCAGATCACGAAGCTAAACCAAGGAGAACTCTGGGGAGATGAAGGCAAAACCTCACTGAGATTTTTCCAACTTTCACTGGGGTAGAAGAGCCACTGGAATACCAAAACACCCAAACTCTGTTAAATAGCTCTCATTTCAGGATCTAAAAACCTACATTTCTTTTCCCAGTGAAGTCAAAGTCTCTACCAAAGCTGCAATTTCTGGTAAAAATTAATTCAGGTGTTAGAATTTCCAAATTCAGCATGGAAGGGTTTAATTTATTATAAATCAGTTTTGTTTTTGGAACATCAGACACTGGCTGAACAAGAACCTACTAAAGGGGAACACACAGGATTTTGGGATTAAAAAAACTATTGAACTGCCTTCAAAATTCTAAGCCTTCTGTTGTAAATGTAAATAAGTGAGACAGGAGGGAAAGACAGGAATCAGCTAAAATATTTATTAAAAAAAAAAAAAAGTATGAGCTAATAAAGTTTTTATTTGGTTGGGGTTTTTTAAGGATCACCAAGTCTTTGGGAGGATTTTTTAGCTGCTCCAGTGACACTACCCCATAAGAAGTTTCATTAAATCTGCTGAAATAATGTTAGAAACTTGAGCAAGGCCTGTCAGATTTTTGCAATTTACACAAACCAGGTATTTTTGGTGGGAGCAAATTTTCCTATTGCTGCCCCAGAATCTCAGCCTATCCAAAAAGGAAAAACAAAAAAAAAAGGAAAAACAAAAAAAAAGGAAAAACAAAAAAAAAAGGAAAAACAAAAAAAAGGAAAAAACAACAAAAAAAGGAAAAACAAAAAAAAAAAAAAAAAAAAAAAAAAAAGGAAAAAAAACAAAAAAAAAAAAAAAAAGGAAAAAAACAAAAAAAGGAAAAACAACCTTTATTATGTTTCCCCAACCACTTCAGGAAGGTGGGAAAAGCCCTGCTTTAAGGGAGGATTTGAAGGGAAATACTGAGATAAGAGTTTGAAAGGTAAGGGAGGCTCCTCCCAGGTTAATTCCTTATGGGCAGGAACAGCACCAGGCCTTAGAGCAATAAAAAATCTGTCCTGATTTGGGGACAGCAGCAAAACTGTGACCAAAGGACTCTAACATGGCACCAATGATCAGTCCGAGCAGTAAAAGTCTCTTTTTTATCTCTGTCTGGGCAGATTTGATATAAAATCAGTATCTCTTGTGAAAGGAATACTGCATTTTTAGCCACTTGATTCCAAAAACCTAAAATCTTCCAAATGCTCCATGCTTAGAGCCCAGAGCATCTGATTTATGGGACACCACAAGGAAGGATCACATCCCAGAGCAATCTCCGTGCACCTGATGTGAATTTAGATTCCATGTAAAGAGTGTCAAAGTTTTCCCAACTCTTCCCCGTGCTCTTGATTAATAAAATCAGAGAAAAACCAGGATTTTTCCAGTACTGCAGATGAACAGAATGGTTTGGGTTGAAGGAATCTTAAAATCCTTCTTGTTCCACCCCTTTTCTATGGGCAGGGACACTTCCACTACCTCAGATTGCTCCAAACCCTTCCCAACCTGACCTTGAACATTTCCAGGGATTTAATGTCTACCAGGGATACTCTTAAAGAAAAATCAAGCAAAGAAAAAGATGCTACAAAACTCCCTCATTTCCAAACAAAATTTGGAAAGAAATGCATGAAGCAGACACAGAGCTGCAAAGTTTTCCCAGACACTTGGAAAAACCCCATTGCCTATAATCTCTGACCTTCAGAGCAAAGATTTTTGGTGCAGAATGAAGTTGAACCAATGGAATTTCAAAATAAACTCTTAATTATTTAAAAATTTTAAACAGAAGAGATGCTTTGAGCGCTGCCCTTCCTGAGAGGGGTTTTACTCCACTCTCAATCCCCAACCTTGTGCCGCTGGTTTGCAAAGCCAGAAACAGCTGGATATTTACTAACCAAAACCATTTTATTAAGAATAGAAAGAGTTTATGTGGTTTCTAAGTCCCAGTTATGGTACAGGAAAATCAAACTGCAAAATCTCATCCAGAGTTCCCACCCCAGAGGTTTCTTGTTGGAGCCAAGGATGGATAAAGTCCCTGGGAGAACACACCCACCCCACCAGAACTCCAAATCGCTTTTCTCCACTGCCCACACATATTTATGACATAAAAGGAAAAATTAAAACTTGCCCTAGATTAAAAATATTACTTTTTATATCAATTTAAATTATTGAACAATGGGTTTAGTGTCAAAAGCATGAAATGTGGCTTTCCATGGGATTTCACAGAAAACTGACCTGCAAGGCTCAGTGATTTTTCATTGAGGAACTTCAGAGAACTACAGCAAGAAAGGGTTCTGGGCAGTGGAAAAGAGCACAACACAAAAATAAAGAATTTAGCAAGGTAATTCAAAGCAAAAATATCCAGAATTCAGAAGTGAAAAAGGAATAGCAACAACAACAAAGGAATAGCAAACACCCATAACTGTTCAGCACTGGGGAACAACTTTAAAATTCCAGGGGAAAAAAATACAAGGAGGCATAAAAATAAACTAAAAACCCCCAATATTATCCTCATTTCTGCCCCTGATTGCACCTACCTCTGGGAGGACAAATCCTCATATCCAACAGCAGCAGCAGAGCAATCCCACACCTCAATCCAAAAAAAAGCTCTGGAAAAAAGACTCATCTAAAAGCAGTGGCACTGATTCCTCCCAGGCGAGCTCAGCAGGTGAAACCAGCACAGCTCCCAGCTGGGGCTGTGGGGCTGGTGGGGCCTGAAAAAAGGATGGAACTGGGGGAAAATGACACAAACACTAACAGGTGGGGGCTCAGAAAGGCACCGCACCTCAGGAATATTTTGTCAGTGAAATTTCATGATAAAGTCAGAGGTTCTCACCCCTATCAAAGAATCCAGGCCAGTGTCTACATCTTGGATTCAGGATTTTCATTTATTTTAATTATCTGACTGCCTTAGTTCCTGTTTACTGGGCACACTACCTTGTGAGGTGACATTTCTGTGAAGAAAGGAAGCACCAGCTCTTGGACTTGGATATTCCTTGCACACAGTTTATACCACACTAAAATGTCCCAATTTCCTCAGCTGGACAGAGCAGGGGGGGGCAGGAGCAGTTTAGGGCTGACTCTGGGATCTTCTGAGCCACACCTGCAGGCTGTGGGGTGCAGGTGAGCCCATCCCAGGCAGGATCCAGCTTGGGGCTGCTCTGGGAGGTTTGCAGGTCATGGAATGGGTGGGGATGGAGGGGACCTCAAAGTCCATCCAGTGCCACCCCTGCCATGAGCAGGGACATTTCCACTGTTCCAGGGTGTTCCAGCCTGGCCTTGGGCACTGCCAGGGATCCAGGGGCAGCCACAGCAAATCTGGGAATCCCAGCCCAGCCAGGAATTCCCAATTCCCAATGTCCCATCCATCCCTGCCCTCTGGCAGTGGGAGCCATTCCCTGGCTCCTGTCCCTCCATCCCTTGTCCCCAGTCCCTCTGCAGCTCTCCTGGAGCCCCTTCAGGCCCTGCCAGGGGCTCTGAGCTCTGCCTGGAGCCTTCCCTCTCCAGGGGAACATTCCCAGCTCTCCCAGCCCGGCTCCAGCTCTGCAGCAGCTCCTCTGGACTCGCTCCAGCAGCTCCACTAAAACAAAGATAAACAGTAAAACAAAAATTCTGACTTAAATTGGATTCCGCTGATTTCAGTGGACACTGGGCTGGAAAATGCAGAACTTTGTGTCCAGGCTCTGCTCCTCTCAGTGTCCCACAGGCTCATCCATCCATCCTGGAATCCATCTGGGAACACACTGATGCTTCAGGAGGGTGTCCCTGAGCATTTTAATTCTGTTAAGACCAAAATAATGATAAACAAGGATAATAGTTACAAAAATTCGCCCTCCCAAAAGAGTCCTAGAAATCCTAATTTACTGTCTGGTAGCTGGTAAAATAGAAATAGAATTACTTAATAATCTGAGCATAGCAGTTTTCAGGAAGGAAAATTAACTAATTCATTATCACTTCTAATTTGCTGAGGCATAGCTGCCATATTTGTAAAATCAGCAGGTTCAGGAAAAAAAAGCAAGTTTTTAATGAATGTTCTTTTTCTCCCCGTCCCAGATCCATAAATGATACAATTACTTAGCTCCCTCTAGTGCCAATTCCTAAAATAAATTTCCCACTAACGACTGCGCTCACCAATGTAATCATCGGAGCAAATTAAAAATTCACTTGGCAATAATTAACTAGTGAACTCTCAAAGGATGGAGTAAATTGCCATGAACCAAAGCAGAATTCAACTGGTGTCACAATTACAAAGAAAGGTCAAACGTAGGCTTTCTGCAATAACAAAAATCTGCCAGCCATGGGCACACTTTTTGTGGGCTTTGAACAATCCAGGCACACGTGCCAGGGAGGAGCAGCAGGCAGGGAACAGGGACAGCACACAGAGCCCCTCTGATATTTCCAATTCCATTATTAAAGATTTTATTTTCTTTTTTTTTGTATTGTTATATTGAATTGCTTTGTTAATTTCCAAGGTTTTGTAATTTGACATTCAAAAGATGCTCTGTGCTGAAATAAGACACCTAAAATTATGTTTAAATCATTAAATTTTTTTATTTACTTATTTAATTTTATTTACTTTTATTTTATTTATTATATTTTATTTATATTGATTCTTAAAATTAAAATGTAAGTTAAAAACTATTTTTGTATCTAATAATCATAAATATCTAATATTATACATGTAAAAATAATATATTAAATATACTATTGCATTATATGATTTTATAACTATAATACATTAATATAATTTTAACTAATTAAAAGTATAATATAGTATTATAAATTATTATCAATTCAAGTAATTAAATTAATTATTACTGTAGATTATATTATTGTGTATTATATTATTCTATAACTATAAAATATATTAATGTAATTTAAAATAATTATATTAATATCAAATATTATCGTATATTATATTATTATATAATGATAAGTATCTAAAATTATATATCTAATAATAATAAAACCAACAAATACATATCAATAATAATAACAGTACATCCAGAGGAAACCCTGTGCTCATCCAGATGCCGAAGGAAAAAGGCACAACAAGGACAGGAAGGTTCCTCATCTTCTATTTCTGCTGTGCTTACACTCTAAGTTAAAATAACCATGGAAAAAAACCCCTAAAAACAGATTATTTGTAAGAATGTTTGGGGGTTTCTTATCATTGTAGGCTGGATGTTCTGTGCCCGGTTTCTGGATTTCTTTCCTTTGTTTCCACACACAAAACACTTCAAGAGAAAGGATTTTCTGAGCAGGACAAAGGTTGCAGTCACCTTTTATTTGGAGTTTTAATGCCATGGCCATTCTGCAAATACAGGAGTGTGAGGCAGGTCAGGCTGAGCTTGGAAGAGATGTCACCAGAGAAGAGGTGCAAAAATTCCCATTTAGTGGGCATCTTTGGGAAAAAGCATCTCAGGAAACTGCCAGAGGACTGGGATGGGTGGGATATTGGCAGGAATTTTAGGGTGAGGAGCCCCGGAATGGAATTCCCAGAGGATCTGTGGCTGCCTCTGGGAGTGCCCAAGGCCAGGCTGGATGGGGCTTGGAGCAGCCTGGGATGGGGAAGGTGTCCCTGCCGTGGCTGGGTGGGATGGGATGAACTCTAAGGTCCCTTCCAACCCAGCCCATCCTGGGTTTTGTGCTGATTAAACCTTTCCAACCATCACCTCCTGCCTCTTTTCCAGGCTGTTCCAGCTGCATTGCTCTCTGCTGGAGAACTTTCACCACATGACTGTTTCTGAAAGGACGCTCAGCCCCCTGAGAACACCACCCTCGGGCTGTGCTGTGGAAACTGAACCAAACATTTATATTTCAAAAACCCCAAGCCAAGCTCTTGCTTAGGATGTGAAGGACAGGGCAGTCCACGCTGCCAAGTGATCTGATCCACATTTCAGTCACCTTTCTGCAGGAAAAATGAGTCTCAGGCCATAGAAATGGATTTAAACATCCCAGTCATACAAGCTATCCTGAAAATATTTGTAAAAATATGTGATTATCTGGAAATGGAAAGGAAATGGAAAGGAAAATATAATCCATGACAAAACATGTAAACTTAATTCAGAACAAAATTTTAGATAAATTCCATTTCCTTAAAAACCCACAGAATTACATTTTCAACCTCCAAAGCAATATCTCACTCCAAACAGCCTGTAGGTGCTACTGACAAATGATGATTATTTTAATTATGTGTTTTCCACATTGTATTTTTATTTGTGTGACTGCAATAATCAATGTAGCAATATTTATAATAATTATTACATATAATTGTAGTATCAGGTACGAGATATTAAATATTTTATTTTCTAAGTGTTTAAGGCAAGGCTGGACAGGGTTTGGAGCAACCTGAGATGGTGGAAGATGTCTCTGCCCTTGCAGGGGTGGGATGGGATGGACTTTAAGGTGCCTTCCAACTCCAACTATTTAGGATTCTGTGATTCAATAATCCTATTATTATTATTATTATTATATTAATAGTATACTTCCATATATTATAATAGGTCACACATTTCAACGGCTTCTTTCCCTTTATTTTATTTCCAGAAAATAAAAAAGCAAACCAAATCAACAACAAAAAGCCATCAGTGGTATTAAACCACTGATAAATCCACCACATCCCTGCCAAGGGATCAGTGCTCCCAAAAGCCCAACCTGAGGGACTGTTGAACATAATTCTGTCAAAAAGGAAGGTGCTTTGGAGATAAATCATCCAGCAGGAATTTCTAAATTCTAAATTTCTAAATGCTGCTGAAGCAGCACCTGCAGCTCAGTGCAAAGATGCTCAGCCCCAAATTAACCCACCATGGAATCCATCATGGAATTACTGGGATTTATTTGCATGAGGAAGGAATAAAGGGAATTGTGCAAACTGCAGCAGGCAATCAGCCTCCAGCACCCAGAGCAAAACCTAAACTGGACTCAGCTGTGGAAGAGCAGCACAGGTTTGAATTTCTTTCCAAGTTGCGGATTATTTCAAGACTTGGAGCACATGTTTCTCTTTCACATGATTACAAGACAAGTGGTCCAGTATCATTTTTAAAGGCATTACAAAATTTTCCATGGATTTTAGTGGCTTTAAAGGCAGCATAACTCTAGTGCTGTATGTAGTAAACACACATCAAAGGTGCTTTTAGGAATTATCATCATCTGATGAGAAGAGCTGTTTTAAAAGCTCTGCCTCCATTCAGAGGTTCCCAATCCCACTCCTCCTGCTGCTGTCCCATCCCTGGGTCAGGATAAACTTCCTGAGATTCCTGGGATCCTTTGCCTTCCAAACTTCAATGCCCTCCTTGAGAGTCAGCAGCACGAGGGGGTCCTAAGGCTGCCCAAATCAAATCATTCAATCATTCAAATCGTTAAATATCCCTTGATTTAATAGATTTAATAGAGCTCTGTCTGCACTTTGTTCCACTTGAAGCCATCCCCTAGAAAGGAGCGCTTAGGAGCACTACAAAATCAGTAGCTGGCAATCTCTGCATGTAGGACTACCTAAAAAAGCACTGGAATTTTTTTTTTTTTTTTAAGGCAGCTTCTTCAGGCAAAGGGAAGTGGCCGCAGGATTTAATTTGCTCTGCTTTGATTTCTTGTTTCTTTAAACTTTTGCCAAAGGTGATGGGAATGCCAGATGCACATTTTTTTGGTGTACTGTAAAATCCAAATAAATACAAATAGCATATGCCTGGGTTTGGTGTTTCCTCTATGAATTTTTTTTCCCCCTGTGGAAAAAGCAGTCAGTAGGAAAATAGGTGTTTCCAGTTGTCATGAGAGCAGCCACAATGAGGATTCAGTAAATCTCTCTTAAAGAATCACTTACAGAGGGATTGGGAGATGAAGAGACTTTTTCCTGCACATGAAGAGATTTGTAATCAGCAGTTTTCTTTTGTGCTGCAGTTGATGCTTCCAAGATTACATTTACTGCAGCACCGGTGTTTAATGTTTCAGACTGAAAAAACAAACAGGAATGAGCAAAAACAAACGCAGTGGAATTCTCAGATGTTCAGCTTTCTTACAAAGGTCCTTTCTGGCTCACTTGAATTCACCAAGTACTCAAAAATTACTCCAAAAATGATTTGTGCCAGTGGTCTGGAGTTTGACATTCATTCACTGTATGGGAAAATGAGATTATTCTAATATAAACTTCATGAAAACTCTCCAGGATACCTTAAAATCAATATTTGTAAAGCAGAATATTTTAAAACCAGCAGTTATAATTAGAGCATCAGTTCATTATATCTGCATGTACAGTTTAAATTCCTTAAATTCTTGGAATATTTTTCAGCATAGCCTGAAGTACTCAAAGTTTTACATCATAAGAAATTTCTGCTTACTGGAAAGGAAATCAAATGTGGGTTTGATTAATTGATATAGTCACATATTAAAAACTTTTGCTTCTTATCCCATTAAAAGTAACACTAATGAGCAATGGCTGTGACCTTCAAGGGGAAAGCCACGTGTGCTCCAACCCCTCAATATTCACCACCCAAATTTAATCTTTATAATGGACACCTTAAAAGGAATCTGATAGGAAATACTAAGAGCTGCTCCAAAAGTAAAACACTTAAGGAAGATTTTGATTAATGCCTCGTGATTAATCAATTGATTAATACAGTTTTCAATACAGATGTGAGGACAGTGTCTACTTTAATCAACCCTCCTGAACATGGTGAAGACAAATGATGCTTTTTTTTTTTTTTTTGTCGATTGAAAAAACAAAGCCCATTTTAGCAGTTATGCAAATTACAAGGCAAGCTCTCCTTACGATGCCCAGATTTTTTCCTTTTACAAAAAACCTTCCACACAGGAACTGTTAATTAGGTAATTGTCATCCTTTTGGGAAGGAACTCGCTATGAACCTAAAAGTACTCCCACTTTCAGCCAAATGAGTGCACTTCTTTAAAGAAATCGTTTTAGAATTGCACTATAATCCATATTTAAAGTCCCTCTCCCTGATATTTCTTTATTCTGCGACTGTTTCTAATTTGTGATTATGCTTTCCACCATACTAAAACTGAAATCTTTATTCCAGTCAAAAATAATCACCCCGTAATTACTGTGACAAAGTGCCCAAGCTGTATCATTGTGGCCATTCCGACTAATGATATTGTATTAGAATGCCGAGCAATAGACTTCAAATGGAAAATATAATTATGTGCATTAGTTTGTCTAAGCATTTATAAGATCACATATCCATCAGTTATCAGGTCTCATAAAAAAAGCCATATATCACTGTCACTGCTGGTTTTGTTATTGGAAATGGGGGCTGTTGTGGACTCGGCTTAGGATGTGTGCCTCAAATTCCACTTTTTCTCTTGTCCAGTAAATCCTTGAGAGCTGAACTCCTGTAAAATGAGCAGAATTTTCAGCTGGTGGCACAGGAACAGATCACTTGAGAGTTTCACCAGAGCTTAACTCAATGTTTAAGGTGCCAAATAATCTTGGAGATGTGTTTGACTGTACTGTGCAAAAAGTGGCTCACAGAATCACAGGATCTTTGAGGCTGGAAAAGCCCTCCCAGAACATAAACTCCAAGCTGTGCCCACCTTGTCCCCATCCCAGAGAACTGAGTGCCTCATCCAGGAATTCCTGGGACACCTCCAGGGATGGGCACTCCAAACCTCCCTGGGCAGATCCTTCCAAGGCTTGATCACCCTTTCCATGGAGAAATTCCTGCTGATGTCCAACCTGAGCCTCCCTCAGGAATTCTCCAGCCCCTTCCCCAGCTCTATCCCCTTCTCTGGACACATTCCATCCCCTCAGTGTCTTCTCTCTTGTCAGGAGGGGCCCAGAAATTATGCCAAGAATGGAGGTGCCTCACCAATGGATAAATCCTGGCTGAGCATCTCAATTTCTCCTGTTTTCAGAGCTAAGGAAACACCTGAGCACCCTCTGAGCATCCTGAGCAAGCTGAGCACCAACCCAGCTTCACCTTGGCAGATCTGCAATTTAATTCCACTCAGGCTCTTACTCAGCATGGTTTTCTTTGCTTTGCAAAACTAAACTGTTTAAGAGACTGGTGGGGAGAGTCCTTTCCAACCTAAACAATTCTGTGATTCTGTGTCAAGGAGGACGCATGGAATCATGGAATAACAGAATGGTTTGGGCTGGAAAGAATTTTAAAACTCATCTTGTTCCACCCCCAATACCTTCCACTATCCCAAAACCTTCCCAACCTGGTCTTGGGCACTTCCAGGGATCCAGGGGCAGCCACAGCTTCTCCTCTGTGCTAGGGCCTCCCCGCGTATCATCACACAACAAAGTTATTACATCACCTATTTCTACATAACAGTGATGAGTTACCCTCAGAAAACATAAATAACATTTTCCCCCCTCTTTTTTTGGGTCATCTGAGCTGCATCTCTGTGGTTTTGACACCCTGCTGAAATAACACCGCGCTGCGTATTGGTGCCAGTATAAATTTCAGCCATCCAAACCAGGCTGTGTATTTGAACTGACAAAGAATAAATTATTTGCATCTGGCATAACGGATGGCTGTGTCAAAGCCCTGGCATATAATTCTTAATCTTATACATGCCTGTTTACTTGTGCATAAGATAGCAGTGCTGAGTCTCTTCCCAGAACAATTATCAAGTTATTGCTATGGGCGAGCCTGGAACTTCCAGGGAGAGCCACGTGAAAATTCGGCCATGCTGGAGCAGCCTGAGAGGGATGTTGTGGATCAGAGCTCACTGCTCTGCTCTCCCTCTCTGTGCTCCCGGGAAAATGGGAATCGGAGCGTGCCAGGCGGGCACGGAGCCACAGGGGTTTAACTTTGGGTGTTTAACTTTGCTTCCATGGGCTTCCCAGGACAAGGAGAATGTCACTCACCCTCCTCCACGGGCTGAGAACCTTCTGGGATAATCTACATACTGTAATACAAGATAATTTTTAATATGGAAACTACCTTTCAATGAGCAAGAATTTGGTTTTTGGGGTGTTTTCTTTATGGTTGGTTTTAATTAATAATGGCTTTATATGTTCAGAGAAAAAATCCACCAGTGCAGACCTGGAGAATGATTAAGATATGTTGTTTTTCCAGGAGAATTTTCACTGATTTTTATTAATCCTGTAGTTTGTGATGGCTGGGTTTTATCTGGTGTTGTGTGGTTTATATTTATATTTATATTTATATTTATATTTATATTTATATTTATGATTAATGACCTATTGTATTTGATACTCAAATATGCAACAAAAACATGAGAACTACAAGTTTTCAAAGGAACCTTCACTGCATCCCACCTGATTTTACCCCAATAAAGAGCTGGGGCTCGATTAGGGAAGATGAATAGGCCCTGAAATTCCTGCCTCTTTATTAGCAGAATTAATTTTAAAGGGTCAATGTACATCCTAGAAAATTTGTCTCCTATTAAGATGTCCAGATGTTTTTGGTCTCTCTGTCTGACATTCCCACCATCAGAATAAATTGTATTTCCAGCCTAATGCAATAGATAAGAGAGAGGAATAAATCTCATCCAGTTCAGTTGATAAAATTAACATGCTGATGATATTTTAATGTTTCCATATAATCAAGGGAGCATGGATCATGCCTCCACCAGTTCCAGTGTAATTCTCTTCTTTAATCTTTTCTCAAGGAAGGAAAAATCGAGCATTAGAGAGGATTATGCCGCCAACAGTGCCCCAGTCTTGGGGCAAGTCGTTCGCGGTGCGGTCGAGCGGCTTTGCCCCAAGAGATGGGGACAGCGCCAGCCTCGTGCAGTGCCACCGTGTCCCTCACCCGTCCTGGCTGCTGCTGGGGAAGTTCCACTGAGCTGGAGAATGGCATGGACACCCCAGAGCCACTCAGCCCCCAGGTGACCCACAGCAGAGGGCACAGAGGGCACAGAATCGTCCTTGGCGCGCGCGGAGGGAACGGGAGCGGCTCCGGAGCTGGGGCCCGAAACCGCTGGGGCAGGAAACTGGCACGGGGCAGATGGAAATAAAAATGACTTTGTGATCAAGGGCAGAGTGAAGACAGCAGAGGGAAAGGAGATGGGCGGGAGAAAGGAAAAGTAGAAAGGGAAGAAAAAAGGAAGGGAAGAGGAGAAGAAGAAAAGGGGAAAAATGGAAGTGGGAAGGGAAAGGGGAAAGCACAACATGGAAAGGGGAAAGGGGAAAGAGGAGAAGGAGAAGGAGAAGGAGAAGGAGAAGGAGAAGGAGAAGAGAAGGAGAAGGAGAAGGAGAAGGAGAAGGAGAAGGAGAAGGAGAAGGAGAAGAAAAGGAAAAGGAAAAGGAAAAGGAAAAGGAAAAGGAGAAGGAAAAGGAAAAGGAAAAGGAAAAGGAAAAGGAAAAGGAAAAGGAAAAGGAAAAGGAAAAGGAAAAGGAAAAGGAAAAGGAAAAGGAAAAGGAAAAGGAAAAGGAAAGGAAAAGGAAAAGGAAAAGGAAAAGGAAAAGGAAAAGGAAAAGGAAAAGGAAAAGGAATGGAAAGGAAATATCTTTGAATTGAACCTAGGAATTATTCCTACTTGGTAGAAATTGTTGGTTTATGGTGGAATTCTTCAGGCAGAAGAATGTAGTTGAAGGTGTTTGAAGACTCAATTCCCACTACATTTTGACTCTCTCTGGGGATTTCACTGATTCACAGAGCCTTAAACTCCTGGCTTTAGTCTGTACTGTGAGAAACATCAAGATGCATTCTCTTCACATATTTGCAAGGGAAACATTCATCAAGTCCAGGAATAAATGGGACACATCAACAATCAGAATACATTCACATAATCTCCCTACTGTGTGTACTCAACTTCCTTTGGCATAGTTAAAAATAGAAATGTTAAATGAGGAAATTAGTGTAACATTGTTATAAGTTATTGCAACAATTGTATCATTGCTACAATTACTGTACACATGGTTAAAAACTAATTTAGAGACAAAAACAAAGAGAGACTGTCCAAACTGAAAAATAGGGAAACTTCTTTTTAATAATATAAAAATTTAATTCCAAAATAATTCCTCTGTCTTTGCAGGTGGTCTGTGAGCTGGGCAGAAACCTGCTCAAGAGGAAGGGAAAGGCAGAGGTGACACAGAAAAGGTCCTGCTGAGGACACACAGCTCTGCTTTGGCCAGCGCAAGACCCAGAGACAACCCACAGAGCAATTGTTTCAAATCACCTCCAGAAGGAATTTCTACAAGGAAAGGGTTGTTAAACATCCAAAAGAGCTGCTCAGGGAGGTTTGGAGTTCCCATCCCTGGAGGTGTCCAAGAAATTCCTGGATGTGGAATTTCAGTGTTCTGGGCTGGGACAAGGTGGGGTTTGGGCACAGCTTGGATTCCATGGGTTTGCAGGTCTTTTCCAATCTCAGTGATCCTGGGATTTCCACATCAGGAAAATGAGACGGCAGAGACGTGTTTTGGGGGTGTAGGAGGATGAGGTAGAGGATACACAGGTTTAAATCTCACTTACATCCTACAAACCCTAATAATCCACTCCCATTTTCCTTGTGGTGAGCAATCTGTTTGCAATTCCATCCTCCAGCTCCAGAAATGAGTTCTTTATCCCATGGAAAATGGTCTCCATGTGCAGCCACTCCCACTGGCCAATAGCAACATGCCGATGTCAAAATTTACAAACTTTCTCCCAAACTTTCTCCCAAACCAAACTTCCAGCAACTAGAACACAGTGTGCCCTTAGAGCCCTAAATGCCACCTCTGAGCTGATACCCATACCCTGGGGAACTGAGTTCTTTTTCCCATGGAAAGTGGCCTTTGTTTGCGGCCGCTCACACTGGCCAATAGCAGTATGTCGACATCGAAATTTACAAACTTTGCAGGATCTCTCCCAAACCAAACTTCCAGCAACTAGAACACAGCATGCTCTTAGAGCCCTAAATGCCACCTCTGAGCTGATACCCAGACCCTGGGGAACTGAGTTCTTTTTCCCGTGGAAAATGGTCTCCATTTGCAGCCACTCCCACTGGCCAATAGTGGCATGCTGATGTCAACATTCGCAAACTTTGCAGGATTTCTCCCAAACCAAACTTCCAGCAACTAGAACACAGCGTGCCCTTAGAGCCCTAAATGCCACCTCTGAGCTGATACCCAGACCCTGAGGAAATGAGTTCTTTTTCCCATGGAAAGTGGTCTCCATTTGCAGCCACTCCCACTGGCCAATAGCGTCATGCCAATGTCGAGATTTCCAAACTTTGCAAGATTCCTCCCAAACCAAAGCTGGAATTTCCCCAGCCTTGGGGAGGAGAGGAGAAGCACCAAAGCCGTGCCATCCCCCCGGAGCTCTCCCACGTGCCCAGAGGTGCCCAACACGTGTGCTCAGAGCTGCGGGGGCAGGGTGCTCACCCCGAGCTCGTCAGTCACGGCTCTGGCGGTGATCTCAGCGCTCCTGGAGCGGCTCCGACGCCGCGGAACCGCTCGGAGCTGTCAGCACATTTCCAGCAGATTGATGGCTCCGAGGACCTCCAGTGTAGAGGGTAATGTTAAGGATCTGCAGTTACTCAGCTGAGGCTGAGATGAGGGATGCCTCCTTTCCAGGCCTGGTTATTGAATTTGAAAACCCTCATAGGTTTTGCTGTCACTGGTGTTGCTGGAAAGGGACTATTATAGGGATGAGTTAAAAAGGAATGACTGGGAGAAGAAGCTTAAAGGGAAACGAAGATGTATCTTTATGGTTTTCAGGTTACAGCAGCGACAAAAAGATAAAGTTTCACTGTAATGTAAAAAAAAAATAATAATCATTGTGTTAGATTCTGGTCCATAGAACAGCTTTTTTTTACAGTCAAAACTGCCTTAGTGGAGAAGATCAGAGCCAAAACATTTTTTTTACAAAATTTACCCTAAGCAGAGGCTCACCATGAACTGAAATGCAATTTCCATATTCTATTTCACTGACTTTATTCTATTTCATAATGAGTAGCCTTCAACACTAGGTAAAAAATAATTAAAGATAAAAAGCAGGCTGTAAATAAGTGCCAAGTCATAGAAACATTAAAAACCAGACCAGCCCAAAAAAAAAAAGAAAATCCACCAATTTTTTTAACTTGTTACATTTGAAAAGAACTATTGTTTGTCATGTAATTACACCTCATTTTCTGTATAAAATCATTTCTATTCCTGAAATAAGATATAATATTAACCCTCTGCCTTCCCAATCCTACATATTCCTTCCCTTACCCACCTACAGCCCCTTGAACTGATAATGCTGCACATGTTCAAGGTATCTTGGTATAACTTTGTGCAACTTAACGATTAAAAAATGTCAAAAAATTCAGAATGGGAACTTATGAAAAATCTTGGAGCAGCAAATTGAATTCTTAAGTGGTGAACCTGGCCGTACATCTGCAAATTTGTGAGAAATATGGTTCTAAAAAATAATAATATAATCCTGAATATGTATCGCTCACACCTGGGACCGGTTTCTTTGTGCCAGCAAACAACATATTTGTTAAATTAAAAGTACATTTTTCATTAAGCAGCAGGAAGTAGCCAACATAGTCAGGTATAGCTGGAAGGGCAAGCTTCCCCCTAAAAAGAATAGTTTTGTAAAGTAATCTTTTGTGAACTTTCATCTGTGACCTAAAACTGAGAGTTGTCAGCTCTTTTTGATGTTGCTGACTGGGAGGTCCATGAAAAAAGCAGGATTTAGTGAATTTTGTTGGGAATGGAGTGCTCAAATTTCTCCTCCAGAGGCAGGAAGAAGGCTGCCCCTCTCTTCTTCCAACTTCATGGAGATATTTTATTCCTTCACCCTTTATCAAGCTCCCAGTACCTTAAATTAAACCACTGGTAGGATTTTGGTAGTTTCAGCAGGGCACTAATTATCCACAAAATGGACTCATAAATTCAGAGAGTGATTTATTGCTCTGGGATCCCTCTTTCCCTCTCCAACACTGCCTGGAGCACAACCCGCCCCTGCTTTCATCTGGTTTTTCAGCCAACCAAGACCCTTTGCAGAACTTTAACTTCTTCAGTGAACCAATGGTATGAAACTTCCCCTGTAAAACAAAAGGCAAAGCTGCCCACGAGGATTTTTTTCCTCTCCTTTTCATCTGTCAATGAAATATTTAATGAATCAATCAATGGAAAGTCTCTAGGCAGGAGGGTTCTAAACTCACTGCCATAAGTAGGCATTTAATTTTGATTTACTGAGGTGGTTATTGCTTATTAATCAGATAACATTATGAAAGCTGAGTACGTGTGTGTCAGTTGTACATTAATTAGTTACTAAAGTAAGAGAAGCTAAAGAGCACCAGGAGCTGCTTCCATGTCCCCTGAATTAATTTAATTACAAGGAAAAAGTTCCAGAGCACATTCTTCCACATGGGTAACCCTTCATATGAAAACAAATTGCAAGAAATAGTGAGGTCTTCAGAAAAAAAAAAAACAGCTTCTGGAAGTCACATAAGCAGCAGATAAATGTTAGAAACTTCATTGAAAAAAAAAATTCAAGTAATTTTTTTGTCAACAGATTTATCAAGTGTATGCAGGAGAATCAGAAGTTCCTTTTTTTTTTCAGAATTATCCATGCTGTGACTTAGGAACAGTTTGATTGTAAAGGACATCCCATACTAAGGCCAGATGCCTCACAAATTTCCAATTCCCAATAATTCTCAGTGGCCCATCATATCTCTATCCATTTTCACTTTCTCTTTAAATATTTCTCTGAAATATTCATTGGGCACAGCTCACAAATGGAAAATACCCAATATTGTCAGTGCTTTGCTCTGCCAGCCATCCCTCACTGCTCCTGCTGCAGGGAAATGTTCTGGGATCCATGGATTTATTCCCAGGGGTGAGATTTATTCCCTCACCTGCCTCCCTTTCCCAACCACTCTGGTTTATGTTCCCTCTCCAGCACAGGCTGAAAGAAACTTTCTAAATTTAATAATAGTTCTACAAATTTTGGAAATTTGGCTGTTGTGACAAGAGTATTTCTTAGAAAGTACTGATAGATTTACACTAAGCATATTTAAATAATTTGCTGCAGCTGAGTGTTAATCCCGAGGACTAATTCTATTTTTTTCCCTGGTGCTATCCCAATGCAGGCAGGTGAGGAGGCTGCCAGGTTGGTGCTTGTCCTCCCCTGTCACCTCCTGCCCAGCTGGGCCCTTTCCAGTGCCAAAACCAGCACCTCTCCCCATCCTGGGAATGTAAAAACAACAAACAGCCTGGGTCGTGCGGTGGCAAACGCAGTTCAAGTGCCATTATCACTCCTTCTCGTGGTGATAATTAATCCCATCATCGTTATCATAATGAGAAACCACGTTTGGAAAATGCTGATTGAAAACCTTCAATGTAACAAACACTGTCACTCACTGCCCTTTCAGCCTGAGGGATTCTTACATTTGCTGTTGATTAGCACAGAGTCTTCCGAAGAAATTTTTATGCCCCAATCCAAACTTTTCTAGTGTCCTTATGTCTCACTTCATGATTTTTTAAAATGTTCCATTCTAGCATGAAGTGCCAGGATTGCACTTTTGTTCATTAATTTGTGATGGATCTTTAATCAAATTTTTTTATTCCTGATTTCTCTCCCTCTCCCAGTGACAAAGGAAGACAAAAAAATTGAGAGATATTGTCATGGTTTAACCTCAGCCAGCTGCTAAATCCCACACAGCCTCCTGCTCCCTCCCTCTCCGTGGGATGGGGAGGAAAACTGGAGAAACCTGGGGGTTAGTCAGGACCAGGTTAATAACTGAAATCAATTAAGTGAATAATTTTATTATTTATAATAATGAAGAGGGAGAAGGGAAGGGAAGGGAAGGGAAGGGAAGGGAAGGGAAGGGAAGGGAAGGGAAGGGAAGGGAAGGGAAGGGAAGGGAAGGGAAGGGAAGGGAAGGGAAGGGAAGGGAAGGGAAGGGAAGGGAAGGGAAGGGAAGGGAAAGAAGGAGAAAAAAGGGGAGAAAAAAGGGTGGAATAAGGGGGGAAAAAAGGAGGAAAAAAGGGGGGAAAGGGGGGAAAAGGGGAAAATGGGAAAAAAGAGGAAAATGGAAAAATAAATGGAAAAATGGAAGAATGAGCTCTGAATTGCCATAATTACAAAAAAAGAGGTGGCTTAGGGAGGTGACCCCATGGAATGCCATGGACTGGCCTTTGATTCCAGGTCTTCCCACCAGGCAGAATTCCAGCCCCTCCTGCAGCTGCTGAGCGTCCCCTTAGCACTGACTCTCCTTTCAACTTTTCAGACATCTTTATGAACATTTTGAAGCTGATAAATAACCCGAGCCCGTCCCACAGACACTCCTCTTCTGCAAGGCTGATAAGGCAAATCTAAAGTTCATTAGATAAGCGCTGCATTTTTAGAGGCCTCAGATTTGTCTCCAGTTTTCAGCTCACCATTGGGCTGTGCACACTCAAAATGAGGTGTGTGAAATCCAAAACTCCCTGTAAATGACCCAGAGAATCCTGAACTTCAAAAATGTTTGTGAGATTTGTTCTGCACATACCATATTTCCGTAATCTATAGATCTAGAGGTAGGAAATGACCTGATACTGGTGAAATTTAAGCCTTGCACAGTAAACAAAGGTAAATTGGTTGATCAGAGGGGCTTGTCCCAGTGCTTTTATCTTTTCTGGATATATTAATTGGCTGTACACATATGCACAATCATTACATGAAAAATTAAAAAGGAGAACATAACCAGCTTGTCACCATAAATCATACAATAAACATCTGAATGAGAAAATTTAATAAACAATATGTTCCCACAACAGCCCCATCCCCTTCCATTAAATCCATAACCCCCTAGGACTTGTTCTACTATTCTCAATTCCTGACTACACATTATGTATTAAAAGAAGCAGAAAAAAAGAAAAAATCACAACTCACCATGCCTGGATATGTCTCTTTCTCTCACATTTTGGTCTGGTAGTTTGCTTTCTGTGGCAAGAATTCCAGCCTGTGGCTATTTTGGATGGGGAAATGGTATTCTCCTACACGAAAATTCCTTTCATTTTAAAAATGTTTCTAATTTGCATCAAGAAACTCAGTGAATGGGTGAATGGGGTATTCCCAGAGGAAGATCTCCCTGTAGATGGTTAATGTGCCTTTTTAAGGCCAACAGCTTGGATTTGGGATTCCTGCACCCCGTAGGAACAGGGATCATTCCCAACCAGCTCCTCCAATGATGACTGGTGCAGATATTGCAAAATGAAGTTTCTTTTTCTGCAAATGTTTTGCTGCAGCAATTTCTGTCTTTGCTGGAAATAAACCAATTTTTCCAGCCTAAAATTCCCGAGTACATATTTTCCTTTAGAAAGAAAGAGGATGCTCCTCTGGAGAACACAGCGGGATTTAAACCTTTTCCTTCACAGCACTCCAAAGTGACTTTGGACAAATGGCTGCTAATCCTACACTGCTCAGGTGTCAGAACTGATCCTATTGAACAATTTTGATAATTAATTTGACAGAGGATGCGACTACAGCAATTAAATTGTTTTTCCTGACATGAATTTGGAAGGCAGCACCAGCTCTGAGGAATTTCAGACGACAGGTAAATGAAATGATCTGGGGACTTCAATGACAGACATAGGATAACATTTAGGAGCACAAAACTTCCAGTTCAGGAGTTTAGGAATGAATAATAGGTGGTTTTGAGGTTGTTTTTGGAAGTGGAAGAAGAAGGCAAAGATTTCATGATGTGCTGAATATAAATCACTGATGCAACAGCCCCATGAGCACAAATGGTGAGTTGCATCTTATGATAGGGAAGGAATAATATTCTCACTAAAAACAGAATATTCCCATTATTCTACAAGCACCATGTTGGGGTGGCCTAATGCTGCAGACTGTTCACGTGCAGGAGGAAAATTCATCAAAATATGCAAAATGGATACTTGGCAAAAAGTCCAACCCCTCTTAAGGGATGAGAATGAGGGAAAAGTCATTTATTTAGGCCAGTAAAATGAATGAAGATTTGGCTAAAACTAGTCTAAATCACTAGGCAAGGTTGGTGCAAACATGAACTGGCCACAGATAAATTCAGGATATTAAGAGAATATGTCTGAAGGACATCTTTAGGAAGGAGAAAGGTTTTCCCTTGGTAGTCAAACAAATTACTTTAATTTAAAGTGGTCACTTTATAAGCCCAATTCCACTGTATACTTCCTGGAAAAGCTGGGGAATTTTGTAGCCCTTGCTGTCGCTTTGAGCATTTCTTGTCTATTCCATGACATTGGAAATGAGATCCTGACACATTTAGAGTTGCTCCAAAATCCCAGGTAGCACCAAAAGATGTGAGGGCTTCAGTGCCCCAGATTTACTGGCACTCTTTGATTTGGATCTGTCAGCCAGGACAGAGGTTTGCATCCCACATAAAGATGTGGATCCTCATAAACTGCTATTGCAGCACCTCATGTCTCTGTAAATATGGATAAATATATAGCTAATAAATATAGATAATAAATATATTATCTAAATATAAATATAGATCATATATTTATATATAATCACACACATGAGCCCATACATGGCACAGGCTCTCTAGACAAGAATGGATCTCAAAGTGAGGTTTAAATGTAGGTTTGAGATTTGTATTATCATCACATTAAACAATAAATGTGTGTTAAACAGCCTTTTTTGTTATTTCCACTCATTCTAAACACAGGGTGCAGCCTCCCCCCACATCCAGACAAACTGCAGAGACAATCCAGGCTCTTAAACCACATTTTCTTATGCTAAAACCTTCCATCTTTTGCAGATAACTCATCTGATTTCCATGATCATAAAGAACTGGATAACACTAAATTATAACAACAGCAATCAGGGGCATGGGGAGCAAGAGGATCCTCGATTGCAGCCCATGCATCATTCAACAACCCCACAGAAGAAGAGATTGAAAAGCACATCAATTCACATAACTTCCTCCAGTGCCCATTGTCCTTTTCAGTTCCTAATGATGCTGAAGTGTCTCCATGATTAAAATTTAAAGGTTTCCCAGTAACCAAGTAATTTGCCCAAAACTCCTTATCTAGCACTCACCACGAAGACTCTGATTTTAATATACCATTAATCAAGCTCCAGCCAAGTTTACTACTGATACTTTCAATTACAGAGGAACTAACTTCATTCTTCTCAGTGTGGCAGTGAGAGACCACTTCTCTGATTAGCCACAGCCCCTAAAAACAGATGGATAACAGGGCTGGGCTGGATGCACTTTCCTGAAGGAACTATTTGTTGGGAATTACGATTCAGCAAACAAAATTGGATCACTCTGCTGCAGGATAATCTTCAGCCAAATTTTGAGCCTAATTATAATAAAAGCTGTGAGGCGGTTTCAAGTTTTACGGTGTAACAATAACGTGGGGCTTGATGGAATGGAAATTGACACCACAGCGAACCAAGCTCCAAATACCCACGGATTTCCCACCACAAACATTCCCACAAATGCCTGTGGTGCCTGTTTAATTGAGGCACATGAATAGATCCACCACCTTCAATAGGACACCTCGTGCTCTAAAGCGATGCATGTGCACAAGCGATTGCAGGATCGGTTATCGGAAAATGATCCCCGGTACAATTTATAGGAATTCCAACAGATTGCAAATAGCTATGATTTGTCACACAACATCTGGTCTCTTCTCTCCACAATCAAATGGACAAATGGAAATAACAATACAGGCTGTGAAATCGCAGCTTGGAAAAAACAATTAGAGGGAGAGGGACCCCTACCTTACCCTGCCGCAGTGATGGAATTTGCACGGGGCTGCCTGGCTCAGCTAATGAAGAGTCAGTGCTCGTTTGAGCTCCAGTGTGATTGCCACAAAAGAAATATTTAATTCTGAACTTGTTCCCACAGCTGCAGGCAAAATTTCAGGCAGAATGGGATGGTCCTGTTACTGCCCCAAGAAAAACCTTAACTGTTCTGAAGAATCGATGCCCTGTCGAGATGGGTGACGAGATGGACAACATTTTAATGTTTTACTTAAATATACTAGCATTATCATTACTTATATATCTATATGTTATTACTACATTGACTATATGGTTCTGGATGCAGCTGACCATTAATTCTATTTAATTCACCGAGAGAACATTACAGCACATACCTTCCAAAATTGCAAGAACTGTCTCAGCAGTGAAATCAGAGGGACAGGTAACAATTAACTTGGCTGTAAATTAGGAATATCCATCACTAAGCTCAGATTTGTGCAATACAATTTAAACTGAAAGGATATATGCAAAAATGTTGAGAAAAAAAATAAGAGGGTGTTTACAATAACAGCAACTGAGACAGATTTCCATTGACAGCACTACTCAGAGTGTCTGGATGGCACCGTCTGCTGGTAAGTTTGATTATCTGGTGAAAAAACAGTTTGATCGTTAAGAAAAGAGCAATGAAACATCTGAGTTTCCTGTCATTCAAACCCAGCCTCCACAGAGGAGTTGAGATTCTTCACATTAGTTAAATAAAAGTTTGAGCTCTTATGTAGAAGCCTCTTTTACTTAGAGAAGAGACATTTCCGCGAGGTAACAGACTTCCTTTACAGTGCTGTCCAAAGAAACGAGAGATTTGGGTGTTTTGTCAAATAATGAGTAAATCTGTTCTTTTTGGAGTGACCTCAGCACCGACCTCCTCTCTGTAGAACATCAGCACAGCTCTGAGAGCAGTGAAGTCAATGCAACATCCAGGCAAGGAACTTCACATTTTTTGGTATTCATCCAAAAGTTCCCAAATTTCTGCTGCTTTTACTCTTCTTTCAGAATTTTTGTTCCCCAGCAATAAGTGGAATAGATAAGGCATACAAAAGAAAAATAAAACCACTAATATTGTTCCTGAAGTTCTCCTTCATCCCAAACACAGTAATACCTTTTTGGAAAATTTACAACGTTAACCAATTCTTTTCTGTCAAGCAGCAATTTTTTGGCAGATCCCTTTTGCATGATTCATGAAGGACCAGTAAAAGGCTAATTGTTCAAATTAATTTGCGTAAATGACTAAGCAAGAGATAACAAAATTACATCTGCACTTGTTTGGCAAAGATTCAATAGCAGTGGCCCTGTACTGCCAGCTGCTTCCAGACAACACTCTCGCAGAAATTAAAAGCTACAAATATTAATTAATACACTTTTTTGGTACGTTAATTTGCACTGAAAGGTTCCGGAGTACAAAACTGCTGAGAAGATGAACCATGATAATTAGAATTAATGGGATGGATGCATGTTTTTTGCAGCTGAAGTTTTAAAAACCCATGAATGGAACTGGGAACTTGGAACTGACATTCACATAAATCTCTATGATAATGCTGCTATTAGTATTAGAGGGATTAAGCGCCGTGGCTCCGGCGTTATCCATCACATGACACGTTGTATCCCATCTGTCACCGCCGCGCCCCAGACGTGAGCGCTGTCCTTGAGGAAGCCGCCTGAAAAGCTCTGGGAACTCAAGGAATTGCAGGATGGATGGATGGATGGCTCAGCCCCATGACTCCCCAGCAGGAATAATGGCCGGTGCTCTGTTCTTGTCAGCTCAGGGCTTGAGCAAATACTCCGGCTGTGCTTAAGTTAAGTTAAGCTAAGCAGCCTGAATTGGAGATAAATCAGCAACAGCCAAATGTCACTGATTTTTATTGGTCACTCCTTCCCCTCACTGGGAGTTGGGTGCCTCTGGAACTGGTTTCTACTGGGGTTCACCCCAATAATTTGGCATTTTTTGGGGCAGCCAGCACCATTGGGGTTCCACTCAGGGCATTGAAACAACAAATAATTTTTACATGAAATCACTAATTAGTCCCTTTACCTGCTTCACAATGTTATCTACTTATTTGCACAATGCAAATCCCCTTCTCCATGTATAGTATTTGCAGGGACCCCCATGGCAGGGAGGAATGACTAGGACTCCATCTTATCAGAAGGCTAATTAATTACTTTATTATACTACATTATTCTACATTATATTACATTATGTTATATTACATCTAAACTGAATCTGCCAAGAACTCAACCCTACACACAACTTCCCAGAATTGTTTTTCCTTTCTCTGAGGTTCAGAGAATGTGAAACTCAGAAATATTCTTGGGAAGTCGCGCCTTGCTTTTCTCTGTGAAGAGAAACGTGGCTACATCCATGGAAATACTGTTTTAAGAAAACAAAATTTTAATTGTGTCCTGTCTTTAAATTTTGCCTGGAAAAATAACTTCAGATTTTATCTTGGGGCTGTCCAAACTTCTAAAAAATTATTGCATTTTAGATCCTAAAGTACTTCACAGGGACACAGATATGAGATCACACTGCCCATTTCACTAATTACTTTCAATGCTAAGGAAGGCTGTAGAGAAGGAAGTTTCAAGCTTTCAAAGGTAAGAAGTTCTTAAATAGCATTTTTCCTTCTATTTTGAATGTTGCCTGTGCACACGGGCAATAGAATTGGTGAGAAAAGCTGGACCAGAAGGGGGATCTGAAAAAGACCAGGCAGAGGAAGCTATCCTGGGAAGGAGCACCTTCCTCACCCTTCCTAAAAACCACCCCATGGTGTTCAAAGCCTCCCAAAAAAGCAAACACTAAGGAACATCTGATGCAGAGCAGATCCAGAATATTTTCCCCTTGAGTATTTTGGTAGGAAAACCCTTAGAATTATGTGATCATAATTTATTAGAATTTATTGTTGGTGGAATTCTTGGGGGGATGCCTTGTGCAGGGCCAGGAGTCGGAATTCCATGATCCTTCAAGAGTCCCTTCCAACTCAGGATGTTCTATGAGTCTACTCATATTTTTCTTCCTTCATTCTGAATCACTGGATCCTTCTGAATTATTGGACCATTTTCCTCTTGTTCAACAACTCTGCTTCTATTCTGCTTTTATTCACCTACATGGCTTAAAAAAAAAATTAAAAATAACAACTTGTTATGTCCCTTCTCTGATGACATCATGGAATAAAATAAAAAACTCTCCTTGACCCTGACCCCGAGCATGTGGGTTGTTAATTTTGTGTAGTCAGACTGCTCATGGTCTCACAGCTCATGAGAACCCAACCCAAATCTTCCATTCCTTGGATCAATCACAGAGCACAGCAGCAAGGGATGGTGCTCAGCTCCCCAAACCCAGATTTCACAGCCCCATCCAGCAAAAAAAGGCTGGAAAACACAAATTTTATTAATCTTTCAGAGCTTATCTTTAGAGCAATAATAAAAATGTATTATAATTTATTAATGACTGAATTATAGAATATGTGAATATTTTTCCTCAACAATAGCATTATGTTTATGCTCCAAAATATTCACTCGGGTGGGCAGAAACCAATCAGCCTCAGAAATTAACACATTTCAATTAATAATATGAATTAAGATCTTTTTCCTTTCTGTACTCTGAAGACACAACTGCTTACCCCTGCACAGAGATGTGAGAGAGAATTGCTCTGTGAGTCATGTGGGGTAAATACACAAAGAGGTTTTGAGCCAAGTTAAACCAGGGATTAAAGAGAAAACTGAATAAAGTTGTGAACCACAACCCCCAAATAACACAGGAAGAGAAAACAGGATCATGGAGAAAACAGGGTACAACACCAAGCCATTTAAAATTGTTAAAAAGAAAAGAAAATCTGAGGAAAAAAATTATACCATCAACAAAATTTTGCATTTCTGTAGCAGAAAATCCAAGGTACTTCATCAATGCTTCTGTGGGTTATGATCCTGATATTCCCAGTGGGATAATCATCATCACTACAGCTTGGAAAAAGCAACAGGAAGGGGATAAACTTTACCCAGAGCACAAGAAAACCCAGTTTCAGAGGGGGGCAGAGCCCCAGCTGGATCCCAGTGCTGCCCAGGGTGCTGGTCCAGAACGTTCCATTGGCGGCACCCCCTGGGCAGGGAGGGCCTGGGAACAGGCTTTTAATTCCCATTGCAGCACGTGGAATTTGAGGAATTGGAGAGCCTGCCAAAGATCAGCTGGAGCTATCAGGAGTTTGGTAGGCACGGAATTTCTCTGAAATATAATTATCACCTCTGTGCTGTCCCATTAATGCAAAGAGAAACTGTGGTGGCTGTTTGACACCAGAGCTTCTAACATGGACTTCGCTTTTTCTCTCTGTCTTTAGTCAGCATGCTGGGCTTGCTGAGACTTCCCAGAACTCTAGATTTTGGGGTTTTTTTGGTTTTTTTTTTTTTTTGGTGTACAACTGGTATTTTTGGTATTTTATTCTGGCTTTTTTTGGTGTATCATTTTGGGAAAACTTTCACCCTTTTTATGCTGCTGTCACTTCTCCCTCGCAGCCACATCGTAAAACCAATTCCTGGCCATTCCTGACACTAAAATTCATGCTAAGAGTAACTTGAAGAGCTTAATTATTAATTAAATGAACTTCCTTTAGGCTGTAATAATAGACCAGCATTACTAGAAAGAGTACTTAAATTTGAATTTATGGCCCTTTACTGAAACCATTTGCTTCCCTCAAGACAATTCTTCTTTCTTCCATCTCATCAGTCTCATGGCCCAGCACAGGGCATCAAACCTGTCATTATCAGTCTTGGTCTGATTGATACAGAAGATTTGGGGAATATTTGGTGTTTCCAGGGATCTAAAAGCAGTAAGTAGGCAGCTACCACCCAAAATTAGGGGAATTTGTGCCACAGGGCAGGTAGGAAATGGGTTACAGTGGTCACTGAAAATACACCAAACTACCCTCACCCATAAAGCTCCTGGAATTCTGGGCACATGGATAAATCAAATTTGAGGAGGAGGTTAGACAACCATCAGCCATAAATAAAATAATAACAATTAAAATATGCAATAAACCACCCCCACATGAGAATATCCTGGGCACCAATCTCATTTCCTGGCAGTCTTTTGGTGACTCTCAGAAGCAGCTCCTGGTGGCAAAGGGACGGTGCCAACCTGAATTCCCACATGGAGAATTCAGACGGGGAGAGTAGAAAGCATCTTAGAAGTCCATTCAATTTTCCAATTTTGCAAGAGCACTAAAGGAGCATGTACAGTTTCCTTTGAGGACAATTTCCCCCCAGACATGGCACTGAACCCACCCAGGGCTGGTTTTCTTTTTCCTCTTTCCTTCATTTTCCCCTTAGGAAGTGGAATTACAACAAAAAAAGCTGCAAACATGCACCACAGCCATGCTCCCCTCCTTCCTGCCACCCAGCAGAGCTTGTTCTCTGCTCCTTTACTGGGATTTTATGGGGCACCCTGGTGACTCTTTAGCACACCCTGTTTGTTATCCCTGTCCCTGAGCCAGAGGTCGTAAATAAAACCAGGTGGGACCTGCAGTACCCAGCACCCTGTTACACAAAGCGTTTGCACAGAAAGTCTGGGTTTGGCATCCTGGTGAAGGCTTAAATCATGGAGTTTCAGGATGGTAAGGTTCAAATCACGGAATCCCAGGATGGTTTGGGTTGAAGGCTGGAGACCATCCCATTCCACCCCTCTGCCAAGGGCAGGGACTCCTTCCACTGTCCCAGGCTGCTCCTGACCAGCCTGGCCTTGGGCACTCTCAGGGAACCTGTGCCAGGGCTTCACCACTCCCCGAGTAAAGCTGGACTTTTTAAATGGATAAGAGCTGGTGTTTCATCATGTTTTAGCATAAATATCTCTGTGTCAAACACGTTGCTCTTCAAAGAGAAACCCCACAATGTCACTGAGCAATAAATGAATATTCCAGGTCAACACTCTTGCGCAAAATTTGCATGGGCATTTCTGCTCGTGTTCACTTCCCTCTAAACATCCATGCCTTGCTTGGAATATTTTGGTTGTTTCCATGAAGGAAACAGGAGAAAAGCTGCAGGAAATGAAGGCCTGTGGTTCTCCAGGGAGCAGCTGTGGGTGTCAGAGGGGCTGCCTTGATCCGAGCAGCTTACGCCGTATCAGCCCCGTCCTGCAGGACCCTGTCAGGGGGTGGTGAGGAAAAAGTGATTTATATTTGTGCCTCAGACATCCTAATTCCCTCATGCACAGTTTCAATGGAGAGAGACACCAAGAGCTTTAGAAATGTGTGGCTAATTATACATCTCATCAAATGCTCAACACTTAAACTCGTGATGAGCACAAAGCACTTGTCTGCTCCGCCACCTATCCCCTTCCTGGGATGTCCTTTTTAATGGTCTCTTATGTAAAGAGAGTTGGCTGCTTAAATATTTGAAGTCTGCCAGTTTAAAAGATTTAAAGTATTTTTAAAATGCAGAATAGATTTGGGTTTTGTACGCTCTTATCGTTCAAGAAAAACCTTCGCTGATACTTTTTTTTAATTAAAAAAATCCCTTTGGGCTATGAATGCCAAGTTTGAGCCTGGAGGGAATTTTTATTGCAGATATAAACCCCTGGAAATCAGAGTATGTACACATGTACCACCGAGCCTGATAAACCCTTGACTGTGACACTGCTACTGAGGGCTGCTATAGTATCTGATGACAAAACTGACAGATTACTTCTGATGAGAATGTGGAACCCTTTTTGTTTTTAACTTGACCCTGAAGACATGTCATAACATTTGTAATATCTGCAATAAAGTGTCAACCATACTGCTCTAAGACTGCTGGAGCTTGGAGTTAAGCATTCAGTTTAGTGCTCCTACAGCTTTCAATTTCAAATAATAAAGGACTCTTAATTTCCTTTTGGACAGTCCAAGCCCAGTAGAACTGCACTAATTTGTCTTGGCAAATATGAAGTGGTAGTGGGGAACATGACTGCTGGAAAGGAAATCCAGAGGAACAGAACAAAATAAAATAAACCTGTCAATCGTCTCCACATAAATGGGGGATTTACAGTTCAGCAGGAACGATCTTGAGAGGGGATGGCAATAAAAGGAGTGTCAGTGACCACCTCAGTGGCAGGGTTGGCTGGATTTCAGGCTAACATTTCACTGTGACCCTCCAGCTGCACAAGGTTCAAGTATTTTAAGCCTTTTTCCAGAGGAATAAAAATGTCAGGGGTATCTCCCATCCCACGCAGTCAGAGGCGATGCTTTGGTTGTTCAGTTAGGGGAGAGGTGATGCTTTGGTTGTTCAATTAGGAGACAGGAATGCCCTGGGTGGGTCTCCCCAACCCCATTATCTCCCATGATTTGGCCTCCTCTTGACCCAAGTTGGGACCAGAGCATCATCAGGGTTTGGAAAGACCCCTGAGATCATAGAGCCTCACCACAAAGGATGGCCATAAAGAAACCCAGCCTTGCCATGGATGCCACACATCTCCTCCTTGGCTCCGAGACTGCATTTCTAAAGGTGCTCTGGACCAGAGAATCCCCACTTCTCTGATAATCTGGTCCCAAAATTAACAGCTTGATATAAAAGTAAGCACCAGGCAGAGGGCTGTGAAAGACAATATTTTGCTGCCACTAACAAGGGCTGATTTCTTTGTCTAAGTGTACAATATAGTCAAACTGAGCTTTATTTCCCAAGAGATGAGATACTTCATTTATTTGTGCAACTTCCTCAGACTTTATATTCTTGTGTGTTTCAGGACTTCAGCAGTTGCCTCCTTGTAATATTTCAGCTTTTAAGCTGTTTTCTTGCCTCACTGAACTCACATAAGATACATCTGAAAGCTTTAGTACAAATTTACTTCGAATAAAGTCTTCAATTCATTTTCATGGCACCAAAAAGACAGCTTTAATAACTGCAATGACAAATAAACTGGAAATCATTCCAGGCCTTTTCACTTAACTGACAAGTAGAACGCTCTCATAATGAGCCGCAGGTTTTACGTTTTCTCTTTGACCATAATAGCTTCATTTAAGAGCGTCAGACCCTGACACTTCATCATTTATCTACATTATTTCTCATCTTCTTTCAAATAAATTATGGAATACTAGACTGAGCACATAAAAACAAAGTGACTTGTTATCTGTAAACAGCAAGATAAATTGTCCAGAAGTTCCTCATTTAGTTCCTTTTAAATTTAAGGGCAAGTTATTGGATGTACCTTTTTTTTTTTCCCCCCATCCCAATTTTTTGCATTTTTTTACAGCCATCTTATTCTGTTGCCAGTGGCCTTTGTGCAGCCATCCAAAGCCTGATGATAGTGCAAAAGGCATAAAATAATTCCATTATCCCAAGGTTGGACAGGGTAGTGCAGAAAAGAAAAAAAAATAATAAAAATATTGAAAAACCAAATCAAATAAACAACTTCCATGGATATTTCTCTCCATCTGCAAAACTCCTCATCTGTAATACATCTTGTCAGCCTGGCAAATGTGACACATCCAAAGTAATGAACAGTGGGGCTGTGACTGTCCTCGCCCTCAGAAGGAGCTGATATTTCCCGCCAGCCAAGCCCCCCTTCCCGCCTGGAATGCATTAATTCCTGCCTCTGAGCTCACATTCCCTTCATTTCCCAACCACACTGTCCTCAACACAATTAGCAACCTTGCTTTTGTGTTTTAATTAGCGGTGACAGATGAAATCTAGAGAGGTTGGGTTTAAGGACACCCCGTGTGTCCCCAGCACACTCTCCCTGCGGAAGCAACTTTTTCCCAATTTTGTGATTTTCCCAAATCACGTTTTCCCAATATTCCAGGGTGGGGAGACCCCCCAGAGCCCAAGCCCAGTCCTCAACTGGAATTTGTGCAGCCCCCAGCACGTTTAACCCTGCCAGGGGGGGATTCTTTAGGAGGACTCTGGGACAATTCCTGGTTTAGGGACAGGGGAATGAGCACAGAGGTGTCTCCAGCAGAATTCCCATGGATAATGTCACCATGATGGTTTCTGAAAAATCCCTTCACCAGGATTTCTTCTCCTGGCAAGATGAGAAGCCTCAGCTTCTCCATGTTTTGCTGCTCTGGAATGTGATTTGGAGAATTGTTTACCCAGCATGTGAATTGTTTTAATTCAGTGTCCAATCACAGAGCCAGCTGTGTCAGACTCTGTGAGTCTGTCACAAATTTTTATTCTTGTCAAGCCTTCTGATGTATCCTTTCACTTTCTATAGTTTTAGTATATCATTTCTTTTAATATCATATCATATCATATCATATCATATCATAAAATAATAAATCAGCCTTCTGAGAACTTGGAGTCAGATTCTCCTCTCTCACCTCGTCCTGGGGACCCTCACAACACCACAACAGATAAATCCAACAGCCCCAGTCCCAGCTGGTTTAAAGCCTTATGTTTCCAGACAAAGTGAAAACCAGAAAAGCAAAATGTAGGTAGGAAGGCTTCACAGACTTGTCCCTTTTTTTACCTTGCAAGATTACTTTAAAAAGAACAAAATTACAGTGGCAATGGATTCCCACCATGGAGCTGTGGAATTCCAAGATTCCCAACCCCACAGACACAACCAGGATTACACAAAATAAAATTTACATGATTGGAGAAGGGTTTTCATAGGACTCCTCAGCACATTTAAGTCATACCTTGACCTGTTTGAATTTCCAGGTAATCTTCCTGCCAAGCTTTTCCTTTCCCTCTCCAAATCCTGGCACTGTGGGCACCCAGCCATCCTGCAATTCAATCATGTTCTCTGTGCAGAGCAGGCAATAATCAAATAAAGACAAAAATAAGAGTTTAAGCTGAGGTTCCCATCAGCTGCAATTCCATATACATAACATTTTAATTATATCTCATCTCCAGTGTAATAGTTAGAGATGCCATTTGATACAGCTTTTTTTTTTATTATTATTATTTTATTTGAAAAATTAACTCTAACTAAATTAGCAAAAATAAAGTAGTAAAAGTTAATTGGGAATTATCTACTCCAAAATAACTCTTACTGGTAAATGCTTTGTGTGGTTATAAAAGGCTGATAAATATAATTGTATTTATGTTATGAGTATCATGTTTAATTTACTGTACTTGGTTGTTAGACAGCATTTTATGCAGGCCTCATAAGTGAGCTTCAGATTATTGCTTGTATTGCTTTTAAAACAAAAAAATCTCCATCAGATGCAGCACATGGGAAATGCCCAGACTTGAAACAAGGTGATCCAGAGAAATATTTGGGATGAGCTGCATCTGCCTGAGCTAAAAATCAGAGTTTTTAGGATGGGTCGTGCTCAATGTCCATGGTTTAAGGACTGGGATGATTTTTGAGATCCATGGGCAGTTACAGCCCAGTGCACAACAGGAGGGTGATGCTTGCTCCTGGCACTGCTGGAAAAATGGGAAATTTCTCTTTTTTTTTTTAAACACTTATTCTTCAGTTAATGCACTGTTGGTCAGATGTTTTTACTTTCCAGAATGCACAAGTCAGGGCAGTTTATTTTGTGGGTTTCTCTGTTTGCTCTGGTTTAGGAGCAGACTTGAGACTGTGCCACTTTTCTGTTGCTGTTATTAAAAATTATCCACAAAAAGCCTTGGCAAACTTAGGAAGACTGGAAATCTGCACCTACTCTGCGCTCTTTCATACCATTTACACTGGAAATCTGCGCCTACTCTGTGCTCTTTCATACCATTTAAAATAAAGAGAAACCCTAAAAAAGAAGGTAGAATTTCTCTTTAATAAAGTTAAGACTTAAAAAAAAAAAAAAAAAAACCAAAATTGGACAAAATGGTCTCTGGAAAAATAAAAGTGAAATCCAGGCCCTGATCTCTGTGGAGCAAATCAGTCCCAATCTCAATACTCTTTGTGACATCCTCAAAGTGGACAAATAAAGAGGGAAAAAAGTGCTGATTTTTGTCACAATTTTAAGATTTTCCCATTATTTTCTCATTTCTAAATAAATATCTTTGAATGCAGAGTCCTTACAATACCCAGTGACCACGAAACTCTTTAATTTCCACCATTGATGGGTGACATATGGAATGGATAAATTAATCCATCCCTTGATTATTTGGAAGAAATGTCACAGGGCACCACACTTTGCACTCTCCTCTCGGTCACCATGTACTGTATCCTCCCCGTGGACAAATTCCTGAAGTATCCTTGCAACATTAAAAACAAAAAACTATCAAAAAATATACTATAAAAGTAATTTATATTGAATGTTCATATTTCCTTTTAAATCACTGCAGCTCACAAAAAAAAAAAAAAAAACTGAGATTCTCATGCAATTGCAGTAGTGGGGCCAGAACACAAACTCTACAAAATTAATATTGGAAATCGCAAAGCACATGTGGATCTGGAAGATTTTAGGTAAAGAATCCAACCAAAAGTCCTCTCTTTGGAGCAAAGCCATTGGCAGCAATGCCTTTTTTTTACTCTGAAATACCAGAAAATCACCATATATTTTTAATTAAAGAAGGAGAATGTTTCTCTTGAACTCCCCCAAATCTCCTCCAGCTTGGCCTGGTTTCTGTTATTTCTGTTCTGGATACATGGCTGCAAGATTTATTGTATCAGATTAAAAGTAAAGGCTATTAATGTCAGATTCCACAGGGATTTTTCGTTAAGGCTTCTTGGTTCTACTTTATTTATAAATTATCATCTTGAGGCTTGTAAAAAGGGCTTTCCCCCCTCTTATCCCAATGACATTGTAATTTATATTGCTGGTAGTTTCATAGGAGAATTCAAATTAAGAATTACAATTTGTTTCCTTATAACATCAGCTAAACAGGGGGCTGTGTCTCTACACACAGGCTATTAACAGATTTTACACTGTTAAGAGTGCCAAAAAAAAATAATATATTGTGCACCAAAACCTTTAAAAAAAAGTTCGGTCATTTAATTTGTGTGGACACAAATGTGATTGTGCAGTTTGCATGGTATTTACCCACCTACATGGCCCAGGAGAAGAGTCTTGTACTGAGATTTTTAACTGCTCTAGAGGAAAGATAGAAAAAGATCTCTTGAGTTCATCTCCCTCTGCTCTCATTTGAGGCGACCTGCTTGGATATTGGGAAGGAATCCTTCCCTGTGAGAGCAGGGAGGAGCTGGAATGGAATTCCCAGAGCAGCTGTGGCTGCCCCTGGATCCCTGGAATGTCCAATGCCAGGTTGGACAGGGCTTGGAGCACCTTGGGACAGTGGAAATGTCCCTGCCCATGGCAGGGGTGGCACTGGATGGGCTTTAAGCCCCTTCCAACCCAAACCATTCCATGATTCTATCACGTCTCAAGCCTTGTAATGTCATTTTCCCAAAGCTTGGGTTCACAAACACTGCTGATGTTCCCTTGACTTTCTGCATCACCAACCCTGAGATATCTCATGGCATAAATTTACTACTTGATACAAATAAGAGTATAATAATTAGCCAAGAGCAAAAATTCCAGGGACAGAAAGCACTCAGGAAAAGAAAAAGGAAGCTCTTGCCCCAGCCAGTCCCAGCCAAGGCCAGTGAGCACAGAAATTACAGACACATCTGCTCCAGATGTTTGTGTTGCATTGTGCACCAGCATTTTTCACAATAGCCTGGAAAAGTTTACATTCCTTCTCTCGAGCAGGTTGGTTATTATTCCTATCATTTCTGCTGAAATTAATGTTCATTAAAGGGACTGGATGACAGCTGCAAAGACTGAGAGCCTTCATTTGCTGCCAGACAAATGATGCTGGAGCAGCAGCAGCAGAGCAGGTTTTCCTCAATGCTGTGCACATCTGCACAAAATTATGGAATTCTCAGCATGGGAAGTTTTCATGGACATGGTTGGAGGCCCCAAGGAGCCCTGGAATGGTCACAGCAACCCATGGCTTCACTCAAGGACTGGTAGGGGTACAACCAAATGTTGTCTGACATGGAGCACACAGAAAGGAACATACTGATCACCCAAATTCTACAGAAAACCCAGTGACTGGAGAAAAAATTATGGTTTTAAAGTCATTTGGAAACACAGCATTTCATAGAATCATGGAGACAATTGGGTTGGAAAAGCCCTCCAAGACCTTGGAGCCCCAGCTGAGCCCCGTCCCCACCTTGTCCCCAGCCCAGAGCTCCGAGTGCCACCTCCAGTCATTCCTTGGACACCTCCAGGGATGGAGATTCCAAACCTCCCTGGGCAGCACATTCTTGTGTTTAACTGTCAGTACCCAGGAAATTCCTCTGGCTGCCCTGGAGGGCTCAAGCCCCTGCCCAGGGGGCTCAGAGACCTTGGCACAGAGCCCAAGGCCCCTGTGCCTTTGAGTCAGCCCTTGGAAAAAACAAATTATCAACCTTGTATGAAGAATTACAAGCCATGACAGTTTAAGTAGAATGATAGTGAATTTATCACGGGGTGAAAAATAGATTTTGGGGTTTTAGAATGGGGGTTCAGGGGGCAAGATGGAGGGATCTGGGCATGTCCAGCCTTTCTCCTTCTTCTTCTTGGCCTCCACCTTCTGCTGTGATGTTGGCACTTTTGGATTGGTTCAGAGTAGAAGCTCAGTGTCTAACACAGGTGATAGGTATTGGGCAGTAACTGTAAACATTGTACACACAGTTTTTAGTATAAAATGATAACACCGCCCTGGGGCAGGCAGAGTGCCTCTGTCTGTCCTGCTGAGCAGACCTTGGCTGGACAGGAGAAAGAATTTTATAGATAAGGAACCATAAACAGCCTTGAGACCGAGAACTGAAGAGCTCTGACTCCTTCTCCAACTGCCAGGCTGGGAAGAGGGAATTTCTGATGTATCTCGTGGTCACTCTGACCAGCAGAGATCCCGAGATTTAACAACACTTCCAGTGAAGAAATTCCTCCTGATGCCCAAGCTGATCCTCCCCTTGTGCAGCTCGAGGCACAAATCCTCTTTTCCTGTCACTGCCTGGGAGAAGAGCCCGACCCCCCCCTTCCTACAACAAACATTTGCCACAAAATTCACAAACCTGTTCTCACACGCCATAAAAATACTGATTTTTTTTTTCTGTTCTGACAGAGCCAAAGGTGCCTCAGACACGGGAATAAGGCAGTGAAAAATGAAGTGATTGAGTCAGGATGAGCTTGGCAAGGTAAGTGAGCATCAGTTTCCCTTTCCCTTTTAAAGCTGTCACATTGCTCCTGCTCCCTGTGTTTTCAGCAGTGAAAGATCCCTGTGCTACCCCGAGACAAAGGATGGGCTGGGGAGCTCTGTCTTCTGAAGTGATGAGTTAAAGAACACCGCAGGAGTACTTGCCAAATCATACCACCATTATTAATTCAGGCATGATGAAAGTGTTCATTTTAGCTATAATCATGTAATTCATCAAAATACTACTAGAGCATATCATTGGGAACTATTACACTGATAGAGCACCTTATTGCACCTTCCCCCAAAGCGGGAAATGGAGTTTTTGATGCTTATCTGCTGAAAAGCAATTCAGTTTGGGATTTTGGAAGTGCTATCTTATGGTACAATAAAAAAAAAATAAACAACATTTCAAACATATTTTCTTGTACTTGGATGATGTTGTTATTATGTTTGGGGGTGATTATCTTCAACGATGAAGTTTAAAAATGGTGCAGCACTGAAATGTTGCATTTACCCAGTGCTGAAGGAATGACTGGGTTATGAATATACAAAATATGAAATTTAAATGTAGATTTTCAATCTGCCCACTTTTAAAACAACCTCAGAGGCCAGAATCTGGCTGCCACAAGAACTTTTCCAAATGTGGGGGGACACATTTTGGAGTTTTTTCAATGACAAACAATACTTGTAAAAAACCTGTATCCTGTGATAATTCTCAGGGTCTTCAAAGGAACTTGGGCTCTGATGGAATGGCAGATCCTGATCCCATCATGATTGCCCTCATGCTCTGCCTGACTCCTGAATTACAGGAAAAAACAAATAAATTATTTGGGGGTTTTTTTGTTTTTGTTTTTGTTGTTTTTTTTTTTCAAAGAAATGTGCAATTCTGTTGATTTTCTGGATTACCTGTGGGTGCCACAGCAGCGCTGGCTGAGGCACCTCAGAATTTCCAAAGAACAATTAACAGGTGTTAATTGGTAATGACATTAATGTTAATGTTAACAAGGTTAACATTATGTTATTATGTACTGAGTCCACAGAAACAGCATAATAGTGAGCAGAATATTAGTAAGAGATACCCATTGTAAAGCAAATATCTCACCAATCCATAATCTGATGAAAGAGATTATGCTCAAAGATTTCATGTGGAGCAATAAAAAAAATAGGATGGGATGGGGTAAATTTTAGGGTTTTTTCCCTCATAAATTTTATAAAGGAAAAATAAATAGACAAGCTTCATGGCATGGCAAGGTCCTTAAGTAGATACATCATTGTAAATTAATTCCATTGTAAACTAATTCCAGTGAGACAAAGCACAGAGTAAGCTGAACTGCCTCACTTCCTTGGACCTAACTGTTGAGAAAGCTCAAACAATTAAAAAAGTTGTTAATTGTCCACATCAGGAAGGCTCCATTACTGCAAACGGAAAAGCAGCAAGTCCCCACTCCCAGTCCCAGCCCAAATCCCAGAAAAGCAGAGGAATGAGACCCAGAAAGGGACAGATTTGGGACAGCTGGCATCGAGCTCAGACCCCTCCTTCTCTCTCTGCCCTTTTCCCCCCTGCAGCTGGAATTTGGGGGTTGGAGGTGTAGGAATGGCCCTGCACAGGTGCACACACACCTGCAGCACCAGGTGGAGATGCCTGACGGGCCCCTCTGGCCCTGCACAAATTTGGTGCCAACCTCTCAAAGTTTAGTCCGTCATTATTTATCAAATATCTTTTAATTTAAACCCCTAGCAAAGGAATAAGATGTAAATTCACAACTAACAGCTCTTATAAACAGAACCTTCCCTTGGGGACTTCACAAATTTTTCTGGATGTTACCCCCTGAACTATGGCAGGCTTTTATTCTCAATACATCAAGACACAAATTCTTTTTCTTCAGGAAAAAAATGGGGTCTCAAGTCAGTTGCAGAGGGCAGAGATGTGTTAAAACTCTCCCAAGATGATGATGATGAATACAAGGATTAATATAATGAATGAATAATGGAGATAATTCTAATATTATCAGAATATAAATTAGGCCTCTATATCTGGAAATCAGAACCACAGTTACACATCCAGCTCCTATTTCTCCTCTTGGTGTCGGGGTTTTGATTTGTCTTTTAGTACCTAAATCTGCTTCTACACTAAATGGATGAGTATTTTAACTCCAATATGAACCTTAATTCCACTGCCTACAGTGTACAGGTTTCCTCCACAGAACCCTCAGAATAATTTCATTTATTACAAATGCTTATGAAGCAGCCCAGCTTTACATGTGTTTATATTAAAGCTGAAGAAACAGTAAATTATTGTTGGAAGCAATGTTTTATGTTGAATATTCAAGTAAGCTAATAACATTTACTATTCTATTCAGTAATTATTTGAGAGTGATTAGAAGCTAATGGCCACCAGTTTATAGCTATTACAGCACTCCAACTTGGCTTTTATGTGATCTTTTTGTTTATTTTCATTGTCATTTTCTCTGCAACCCCCTTCTCCTCCACTTCTTGAAGAACTCAAAATCCTTGGGAAATTAGTTGGCCACAGAAAAAAAATTATTTCCCCTTCAAGGAAGCTCTTTCAATTCTCCAGCTGCAAAAGTGATTAAATTTAAGCATATGAGTAATTATATGGAGTGATTCACTGGGATGAGCGGGAGTGGAAGGTACATCCACACACACCTGGCTCCTCCAGGATTTTGTGTCTCACAGAAAAAGGGACTAAAGCTTCTTCTGTCCCATTTTCCAGTAAGAAATGGAGGTTCCACTGCTGCAGCAATCCCACACCAGGAGGACGAAGCAATTTCACAACAAAACGAGGTTTTCACATGATTCCCTTTGAGCAAGCTCCTAAATGCTGCAGTGGATCCAAAGTTTTCCGCAGCTCAAGGAGTGTCCAGGAGTGGCAGCTTTGCTTGGCAGCAGAAAAATTACATGATAAATGTATTATCGATCATTTCATGCTAAAAAAAACTTTTTGTGTCAAACAGCACAATTCCCATGGAGCAAGATATAAAGCCAGGCCTAAATTAATTACACCTGGAGCCAGAGAGTGGGTTGGGATGGAAGAGACCTTAAAGCTCATCCAGTGCCACTCCATTCCATGTGCAGGGACACCTTCCCTCTCCCAGGCTGCTCCAGCCTGGCCTTGGGCACTGCCAGGGATGCAGGGGCAGCCCCAGCTGCTCTGGCAATCCCAGCCCAGCCAGGAATTCCCAATGCCCAATGTCCCATCCATCCCTGCCCTCTGGCAGTGGCAGCCATTCCCTGGCTCCTGTCCCTCCATCCCTTGTCCCCAGTCCCTCTGCAGCTCTCCTGGAGCCCCTTCAGGCCCTGCCAGGGGCTCTGAGCTCTGCCTGGAGCCTTCCCTTCTCCAGGGGAACATTCCCAGCTCTCCCAGCCCGGCTCCAGAGCAGAATTCCAGCTCTAAGAGCTTCTCCACGGCCTCCTGTGGGGCCACTGAGTGGACCAGGCTCCTAACCCAAAGCGTCCTGCACTGCACATCTCCTACAGGTTGAAGCAAACCCTAAAACGTGAGGATTTGGGGCCAGCTACCCTACAGATGTTTTTAACCAGGAAGTTTTCATTCCATTCAAGGAAAACTTCCAGGGGAAAAAAAAAAAGGCAGAAAAAGCTGAAGCAACCATGTTTATAAAACTAAGAGAAAAAGCTATTATTTAGCTCCAAAAATCTGTTTTGTTGCAGTGAACCTTTGGAGGGAAAAACCCTGCTCTGCTTCCCAAGTTTCTCCATATCTGTATCTGGGAAAGGAGCCTCAGGAAACAGAGCTGCACCTTCAGTCAGCAGAAAGTGCTCTGGAAAAAAAAAAGCCCAAATGACAAAAAATAATCAAATAAGGTGTGACGAGAGTGACCCCAAAGCATCACTGCACTGAGGGGGACAGGGGACAGCAAAGTGACAGGAATAACCATGGATTTAACTACTCCTGAACTTTATCACTAGGCTACATTTTGCTGTAAAATAATCTCACTTGTGGTGGGTTTTTTTTTTTAATCATTATCTAAGCTCATAAGCAATATTTCTGAAAGAAGAGACTGGTAGATATAACAAAATAATGATGAAAATCTCATTTGCTTAATAAAATTCCTTTGATTTTAAATCAAAAATGATCTCCATCCATTTGAACTTTAACTACCTAATTTTGTCTTGCATTTCAGATAACACACAGTAAATGCAATTTGTCATCATAAACGTATTATTATTTAATCATATGAAACTTTTGGTTTATCTCGAGACAATATTTATAGTAGTTTTAATACAGGGGATCCATTCTTGACAGAAATGATGAAACAGATTTATCACCCTTGACAAATTATATTGCAAAACCTCCTCTCCTGGCTGCTTACAACAAGAATATTAACAACACATACAACTGGAAAACCACCTGTGATCCTCATTTTTTTAGGCTCAAATCCCCTTTTCATGGACACTCCATACTACTTGCAATGTGAGTTACTTAGAAGAGTAATTCTCTGAGTGACTGAAACCTGTAGCCCTTTAAATCAAACTAAGCAGTGTTTTATTAAAGTGCCCAGCAAATCAATCTAAATCCAGGGATAATAAAGCCCTAATCAGGTGGTAGAAAAAATAATAGGTTGTCATGCATGAGGAAAAATAGGCAATCATGGAATGTTTTCTTTAATTAGGTTGTGTAAAGTGGAAGGACTGAGCAGGAACTGGCAAGACATTCATCATGAGCAAGGTGGGAAATTATTGAGATTACTGAGGAAGGAGAATTGAGTGTGAAGTGCTAAGATTTGACTGGACAGAAAATTAAACTGGTTTGCTGCTTGTGTCACTTGCTCTTGGCAACCCCTCGGCAGGTAAGGCTTTTCCAAGGAGTGGGAATCCAGAGACTTCTGCACTTTAAAGACCCCAAATAAGTCTTTCTAACTTTTAATTGTATTAAAAGTTCTGCCTGTGTGTCCCAGAGTGAAAATTCATGTCCAAGGAGCTTTAGATGGAAAAATCACGTGGAAAAATCAATGGCTACTCCAAAGTAAAGTGGTTACTCCTCCTATCCCAGGTCACCCAGACATTGTCATGTGTTGGAGCCACGTTAAAAATCACAAACAACATGAAGGAGATTATTTAGACTGGCAATGGAATTTCCTAAGTTAAGGGAAATGTTTTAGCCCATTAAATGACTATTATCATCATTGTTATCACAAAACTGTTTCTGAGCCATCCAGCACTGAATTCACAACTGTCATGCATAAAAATATCAATAGCATTAAGGCAAAATTATAAATATCCTGAAAAATAATATCCTGGAGCCTCTAGAGACTCTTTAATTAAGGAATTTATAATGCACTTTAATTTAGGTGGTACTTCTAATACCTGTCCTAAGTTTTAGGCAGCACAGGATACACAGAGAACTCCTGACTTTTTCCCAGCTGTGACAACTTTTCAGTATCACCAAGGCATGGTGTCTCTATCCTCTCTCATATCATTAAGAAAATGACCATTTTGGAATTCCATGTTTATAAATGTTATCAAAACAGATTTGGGTTGTTTTTTTTCATTATTTGCTTATGAGGGAGAGAACCTTGACTCTTGCTGCTCCCTTATGTCACGATTATGTTTGGTGGTGTTTTCCATAATACAACTGCAGAGAAAATTCCTAAACATCTTTAAATCTGACCTTACCAACAAAAGCTTCCCCCTCCTAAAATCACTACAAGAGCAGAAATCATTTTAAACTTAGGCTGACTTCAAATCTGTCTTCTTTCAGGCAAACCTATCTTCTTCTAGGTTCTTCAAACCGCTCTTCTGTTTCATGAAAATTGCATCACTGAGACCTCCAAACCTTGTGCTCAACTGAGATCTCTCTATTTCCTTGTAAAAACTGCTGATGAGTGGTATCCACAAATGAATTACACTCCACAGATTTTCTTGGACTGGTGGAAACTGGGAGCTCTTCAGCAAAAGGCAACAGAAATGTTCTCCCACTTCTGAGCCAGCAACTCCAGAAAAGCAAACACAGGGAAGGGCAGGAGTTGACAAATCAAAACCCGATGGTGTTGTCAGATTTGTACACAAAGTTTGTTAAGAGAAAGTCTTCAGGAAAATAACTGAATTTGAGCTTAAAACTTGGAATTGCTCCTCTCCAAACAAGTGTTCCCTGTTTTCCCACAGGAGCACTCAGACTGCGGGATAACCGACAAACGGAGCTGTGTTCCCTTCTCTGTTATTTTAGGAGTAAATAAAAACGCTTCATAGAAGAATTTTCACATCAAAAAGAAGCTCCAAGATAATTTTCTCCTTATTAACCAGGCTGACCTCGGGGCTGGCATTGAGGATTTTCTTGGGAGGCTGCTCAGCTGGGTGGGGATGTGAGAGACCGCCAGGTTTGGGATCACGGACCCGCTCAGGGTGGGAAAGACCTCCAGCATCATCAAACCCAGGCCACTGCCACCTCCAGCCCACCCCTCCCGCAGCACAAAGCCACAAATCACTTGTCACCAACTTTGATCCACCTTGTTTCAGGTGGTTTCCCCCTCTGTGTCTATTATTTCTGCCAAGAGACCCGTGAAAATTAAATACAGCCCCCATCCCTGCTCGAGTGACCCGGCGCTCCATCATGCCAGGGCGTAATGGCAATAAATCATTTCAGCTTTAATCTATTGTTATTGATGAACCTACAATTATTTGTCATCTAATATGCTGAAAATGATGACCAAAGAAATAGATCAAGTTTTTTTTTTTTTTTTTCTTCTCCCAAGTACGGCATTGATGGATTGTATCCCTAAACTGTTATTACACTTATAATGTACTCCTCTGCTATGACAGCACAGCTAGTTTTTTAATCATTCCATAGTAATCAACTTAAGACAACACAGCAAGACTCATAACTCATGTTCTTTTCATTTTTGGCAGTGATGGGAAATGAAAATGTTTTTATTCTTTTGAAATAATTCTTACCTGACTAGGCTGAAGATTGCTTTAAAATTGTAAATAAATGGTTGTTTATTGAGCTGGAACTGAAAAGTGACACATTAAAATGCCCGTTTCTGAAGAAAAAATAATAATTTAGGCCTGAGTGGAGCTAGAGGTGGTTAAAGAAACACTTTGTTTTTCTTTTAACTGGTTCAGCACTAACTGAAATCTCACTTACTGGTTAAGTGATACAAGCAAGGCTCTAATTTTCCCATTTAGGAGCAGAGTTAGTCTGCAAACACAGACTGGCTCAGGAAAGAAATCTCAGGGTGCATTTTCCAAAACTCCCTTTGAAAATCTGTGGGCTTGGGAGCCACTCTGCTCTTTCAGTAACAACTCAGAGGTAGGACACGATCTAGAAATTGTCATCACCTGAAGTCTGGCAGATTGACTGGAACCTGTAAAAATCTCCTGGGAGAGGAAAACCTCAGTCATTCCTCCAGGAATTGTGAGGATGGGAAGATCAGATGCTGCTTTCTAGGAGTTACCTTGCTTCTGCAAAATGCGTGCAATACAGAAAAGGAGAAAACACTTCAGGAAACTCTTTCTTCATTAAAAAAAAAATGGTCTGGAAAAATCTGGCAACCCTACCAAAACCCATACACTAATAACAACAAACATTTTTAAATAAACTAATTGTGACTCTGTTCTAATGGTTTATATATAATTTTATTTATATATATATATATAATTATGAGATTAGTCCTATTGAATGGACTAATGAGAACTTTTTGAACTACTTTATTGCCCAACTGCTCACAGCACCTTTCCCTCACTTCACATTTATCTCCATATATTTCTATCTATTTCTCATTTTTCAACCACTTTGCAGTCTCATATCCCTGGCTGAGCAGAACCCAACCTCCTTCCTTGCCCCAGGGTTTGTCCCACCCCACCTGGGCACTGGTGGCTGCTGCTTTGGGGGTGCCCTGGCCCTCGTGGGCTCCCAGGGGTGCCCTCCTCAGCCCCACACCTGCAGGGTTTGATTTCCAAAGCAAGAATTTGACTATGAAATCTGGCATCACTTTTGCCTTGAAATCCCTTTACTCTCAGGGCTTTTTCCCGATGAACAAATGAAACCACATCCAAATTTTCCTCACAACCATCGTGACCAGCTGTTTCCTTCTTGACCTTTGGCAGAACCAGAAGAAAACCCTGCCAGCCCAGCTCTTCCTCTGCACCTTGTCCATCTTTGGGGGTGATTAAGGCATGCTCTGGAATCTGTGTGTGAACTTCCTGGTGGCGACACAGCACAAAAAACCCATAAAATAGTATTTTTTTTTAATTATTTTATGCGGAAAGTAGAGCAACATTTGCCACACACAGGGGAGAGCTGTAGGCAGCAAGTCCAAGCTCTGGAGTGGCTCCAGCCTCACACCTCACCCAGGGATCAGCTCTATCCATGAGGGAATTGGGATTAATTCATTCCTGTTTAACAGCTTTTCACCAATCCTTTGCATGGCCTTGATGAAAAAAAAACAAAAGGTCTGGAAAAATCCAGAATTGCAACCCTACCAAAAACCATCCACGAATAACAAAAATTTTAAAATAAACCAATGGTGACTCTGTTCTGATGGGTTTATATATAATTACACATGTATAAATTATGGGATTAGTCCCATTAAATGGACTAACAAGAACTTTTTGAACTACTTTATTGCCCAGCAATTCCTATACAGTCCTGTCCCTGCAATCACACTACTCTACATGACCTCACCCTCACTAAACCCCACTCTCTTAACCACCATGGCCATTCTCTCAGCAGCCTTAGGAGGATGAATGGGCCTCAACCAAACACAAATCCAAAAAATCCTAGCCTTTTCTTCTATCTCTCACTTAGGCTGAATAGCAATCATCATCATCTACATCCTGCCATCATCATAACCATCATCATTCCTATACAGTCCTGTGATATAAAACACCTCTTCCTAGAATGAGGAACATTTTCTTTTCCTTAGGAGCCCTCACTCCCTGCCTGTTCTGGTTGGATTTCTCACCCCTCACTTGTTGCAAATGCCTGCAGCAATTTCCACCACATCACCCCTGGTGCTCACTACAAAACATTTCTTTATCAGTGCACAGCACTGGGGCAGCAGAGATCCACTCCACACCTCCTTACCAACGAGAATAACCAATTCTGGAGCATAAATTATCACATCTGCACCAAAAGCAGGCAGCACTCAACTCCAGAAATCTGCTTTGGCTACTGAATGTGGGGAAAACCATCAATCATGCCTGTTTTAATGGGAAATGACTAATAAATAATTAATGGGGAATGTTACACTTAAAACAACAGCAGAAAGACCCAACAAACACCACCTAAAGTGCTGCCTGTTTAGCCACCCTTCACACCAAGCTCTATTTGCTGTTCCCCTGGATTTACTTAGGGAATTATGGATGTTGCTAACTTGCTCGGCTCTCCTTGCCTTCAGCCATCATTATCAGTTATCTTTAGGGATAATCATTTTTCTTAAAATCATGACCCATTTGATATCTTAAAAACAGCAACATTAATTTTCATTTGTCACAGAGCAGGGTATAAATTGGCTAAATGATAATAGCATTCTTCTCGAGTAATCAGTTCTACATGATTAACCTAAAGATTGCCAAAATATTGTTTACCATTCATTTGTATCCCAGGCAAAGGGGAGCCACGAGCCATGAGTTAGAGAAGGATTAATTTAGGGTCTGATCTGTATTAAAACTTGCCACAATGATTCATAATCATCTGACTGGATATTTATCCTGACAAAACCCTTTCATTTGGGGAGCTCCTCACCACATGATGCCCAAAAGCCTCACTGCTTCCTCAGGCTTGATACACCACAGAAAGGCAAATATGGGTTTGGGGCTGGATTTGGGGGTTTTTATGGACTCCTAACTTTTTTAACGTCTTCATTTTATTTTCTTGCTGCTGGAGGATGGAGTCGATGGTCTTTACCACCATCTAGTGGATTTAATGACTTACAACAAACCACAATTGTATCAAAATAAAAATAGGGATAAAAATATTCAATCTGTAATATATATGGAATTAGTCCATTTTATGGTAAATATGACATTATTTCTCACGCTGTGTGCATTCATGTGTACTGTGGCTTGCAATACAACACTCTGTAAAAATGGACAAGAATTCTGAATCAGTGACTCACAGATAGAACAGGAAAAAATTACCCCAGTGGGAGATTTAGATTGGATATTAGGGAGAATTCCTTCATGGAAAGGTCTGTCCAGCCCTGGCACAGCTGCCCAGGGCAGTGGTGGAGTCCCCATCCCTGGAGGGATTTAAAAGCCATCTAGATGTGGCACTTGGGGACGTGGGGCAGTGCTGGGGAATGGCTGGAGTTGAAGTTCTGAAAGGGCTTTTCCAACCCAAACCATTCCCTGACTCCACTTTCTCCCTTTTAAAATGTCTGAGCATTTTTCCCTCAAGCAGCAAAACCATCTACACCTAAACCACACCTTTTAATGATAATTTTTCCCCCTATCTTATCAAAATAGGTTCCAACCCCACCAAAAAAAGACTTTTCATGTGGACACTGCTGCACATTAGCTGGAGGTGGGAAAGAGGAGGGAGTTCTCCATGCTGGATTTAGTGATGAAGGTCTGGGTGTCCTTTGTGCTACAGGATCCAGAGATGATTTTTGACACCAGATGTTTGGATTTTATTCCTTTATCTGCACATTGGAGAAAATACCTCCATTATACAAGGAGATCCCCACACGGTGGAAAAAGTAGAGAAGGTTTGACTGATTTAATCATATATTGTAATTAAAGAATAATTGTTTGGCAGTTATATAAACCTGTTTTTCTTTCTCCATATGCAGCAGGATGGACCTAAATTGATTCCTGTGCTTTTAATGACACCACAAAACATGGACCAATATTTAATCCCTGAAGAACCAAGTGGCCCAGGGACTTTGCAGATTCTTCCCTCAGGAGAGGGATGGGCAGCACCACCTGCCCTCCCCTCTGACAGGGCCTTTTGTGATGCCTGAGAGGTCAAAAATGCACCACAAAACCAAATTAGCTCGAGATTTCCTTCCAGCTTTCTTCCAGGTTGCTCCCAGCCCCATCCAACCTGGCTTGGACACTTTCAGGGATGGAACATTCTCCACCTTTCTGGAAAACTTTTGCCAGTGTTTCACCACCCTCACTGTAAAAACATTCTCATAGCTAACCTAAACCAACCCTCTTTTCATTTAAAATGCCGAATTACCAGCAACTACCCAGCACTTTATTTTAAACTCTGGCCTTTAAAAAAAAATAAAATAAAGGAAAAAGAAAAATTAGACTGCAGCAAAAGCCCTGAAGCAGCCTGTGTCATTGATAGCCAGCAGAGGACTGTGTCCTTCCTGGAGGGAGCACCTGACTGAGCCCCAGCTCAGGGTCACAGTCACGCTCTGGGTGACTCAGTGCTCTGCCTGACTGCCTGGCAATCTCCACAGGGTACAGGGCCATCTACTCGTGTGCCCCAATTAGCACTGCTAATTGGGGCACAAAATCTCTGTAAATTTTTTTTTTTTTCTCTCTTTTTTTTTTTTTTTTTTTTTAAATCAACCGCAAGCGGGCACTGAAGCAGGAGGGGGCTGCTCTGCCCTGCCCTTCAAACGTGGCACAGAGAGTGGGGAATGTTAAAGGGTTGGGACAATCATGGAATTCCAGGATGGTTTGGGTGGGAGGGACTTCTAAGTTCATTTTTCCATCCCGTGCCATGAGCAGGGACAGCTTCCACCATCCCAGGCTGCTCCAAGCCCTGTCCAGCCTGGCCTTGGACACTTTTTAGGGGCAGCCACAGCTTCTCTGGGCACCCTGTGCCAGGGCCTGCCCTCCCTCCCAGCCAGGAATTCCTTCCTAAAATCCAATCTAAATCTACTTTCTTCAGCTAAAACCCATAGTATGTGGATAAAGGCAGAACTTTTCTGATAATATCAAGTTTCATTCGTTTTTTTCCAACAATCCAGAAGTGTTTTTGATGAAAATGTGCAGGGAATGGCAGAGGTTTAAATACAATTATTTCAGCTGTGTGCCAGATTCCACAGGCACTGAGTGATACAGAAACTCTTTCAGCATCAACATTCTGCTATTTTCACACAGAAATGACCCCTCAGATGCCATTAGCATTAATATTTGGTTTTAACCCAGACTTGCAAATTTGCTTGTGTAAAATCAGGCAGAAAAACCTTTGCACACACAAAAATCAGCTCGCTCAGAATCAAGTGACACTCTCTGGATCATTGTTGTGGCTGATGCTCCAAACAGAATCCCAGATTGGAATATAAATATTTATCAATTCAAAGAGGATATGCAAAAGAAACAGCCTAGAAAATTAGATGCTTTTTGCTTTTCTATGATGCCATTTGGTAACGCTGTAAAAGAATTACTGTGCACTCCTCCAGCTAACACACTCCCCGTTGCAGAAGTGCAAACTGAGTTTATTGTGAATTATTATAATAATAAAAGAACAATTATCTCTTCCCCAGAAGCTTCAAGCCTAAATCACCTCACGTGCTTGGTTCAGGATGATGTGAAAAAAAATCTCAGTATTTAGAAAGGATCTTGTCCCATTGCTCCAGTCAGGAGCTGAAGGGTACAAAACCAGGATATTGACAACTTGGACTTGTTATTTGTGGGTGTTATTTCAGGGTGACTGAAGCAGCACAAGGAGAAATACTTTATCTATGGAAAGTTTGTGAACATCCTGCTCCAAAGTCTCCATCCCAACTGGACAAGGTGGGACATGGAGGAAGGGTTGGTCCTGAGAACTCAACTTTAAAAACCTCCTTTGTTGCACTTTACATGAGTTTTTTACTTTGAAATAAAAAATTATATAAAGATATTTTTTAAATCTTTATATATAAAGATATAAAATCCCTTCTAAATAAACATTAAATAATATATATATATAAAGATTATATTCAAATTATATATATAAAGGGTTTTTTTAATGTTTATATCTAAAGACATAAAATCAATTAAAAATAAAAATTAAATAAAATTATCTGGTTTTATGGCTCTATCCTAAATTACAAGTTTGCTCCTATTTTATTGTGACTTTATTTGTTCATACTGTTACACTTTAAATAATTAGGCCCACACACATGCTAAGGTGCCGGGGAACAAATGTTGAGCCAAAACACACAGCCAAATCATTTTTCAAATCCCACTTTCCAGGTGGCACTTCTGGAGCATTTCTCCATGGCACCAGGTCCTGCTGTAGCCCAAGGGCAGGAGGCGTTTTCTGCCCTCTCTGGATGATCACTCCTGGGAAAAGCTGGCTCCAGGGTGGGTGTGGAGGCCCCTGGCCCTTCAGCTGAGCCAAAATCTCTTTGCCATGGATTTGGGAATAAGAGATTGACTCCCCATCCTCCCCTGAGCAGGGAGATCCATCTTCACCAGGGTCCATCTGGATTTGTCCCCTTTCAATCCCACACAAACACAGCCAAAAGTCTCTGGAGCTGCTCAACAACAGGGGGACCACAAAATCCCAAGAAAAGAAGGATGGAAGGCATTGCAGGGCTGCTTTGGTCCCAGGAAATACCTGTGGCTTCCCCTGGGTCACACCCAGAGCTCCAGGTTTGTGACACCAGCATTGCCATCCTTTGTCACCCACCCCTTCAGCACCCAGAATTGCACAATGACATTTTGTAATGCAGCCTGGGTGAATTATTCCCACATCTTTGCCTGTGAAATGATTCCCACATTGCTGCTGCAGCCCTTGTGTCACTTATTCCAGAGGGACAAAAGGGACCCTCAGCTCCAATTCCTGACTCAGGATTCACCTCCCAACCACCCCAGGCTGGGATGCTTGGGAAGTGGGAAGATGTGGGAATAATTCACCCTGAGGTCAGAGTGGTCCAGAGACACAAGGAGGCCTCCCAGGAGCCATCCAGCAGATGTTTCACTGCCAGGACACAAAAACCTGTCCCATTTTATCTCCCAACCAAATTGCCCCAAGCCCCATCCAGCCTGGCCTTGAACACTTCCAGGGACGGGGCAGCCAAAACTAAAATTCTGAACTGAACTTCAGAACTCAATTTCATATTCTGAAATCAATTTTTTAATTTATATTGAGAACAATTCTTTCAGTAAAGCAAATTTTCAACCATTTTTTTTCCCGCACAGGAAGATAAAAATCTCAAAATGGTTGGAGGGTGATACAAAGGAAGGAGCTGCAGGAACTGGGTGCAACTGAGAAGGACAAACTTTTGGAACAGTAATTAGTATGGAAATAATCTTCACCCACCCTATGGAAAGGCTGACATATGTTAAGGTCAGGCTCGTGCTAACCCAGAAAATCTTTTCTAAGCTGAATCCTTAAAGGAGGATGATTTAAATTAATAGGTACAAATACCCTCAGCTCCCAGTGACTGCAATCAGAGGCAGAGGTCAGGGGAGAAGAAAGAAGATTGGAAAAGGCAGTTTGACCTGGCAGCATCCTCTTGATGTGTGATTTTGGGGTTGCCCTGTGCAGGGCCAGGAGCTGGAGTTGATGATCCTTGTGGGTTCCCTCTGAACCACAACATTCTGTGAGAAGGACAAAGAAAGGGTGCTCCTTGAAAATCCAATTTATGGGCGCACAGATGGAGGTGAGGGACTGTAAAATCAGCATTTCTACGCCAGATATTCCCGGTACAGGATATTTGGGAAGAACAGAGAGGAGTTTCAGGGATCACACCCTCACAGCAGGCTGGCAATGCCCCCTCTCCAAAGTGACCTCCTGCCACCACCACTGAGGGCACAGACAATCCCAGGGGACCTGCACAAGTCAGTCTGTCCCTGGTGGCTCCAGCCCAGCCCCTGTTTCTCCTGGGAATGCCAAACCCTCTGCCTTCAGCACAAACCAGGATTTCCTATGCAAATCACACGGGCAAGAATGGATCCAACAGGACAGAGCTAATCAATGACAGCACTTCCGTGGAGGAACCCTCCTTGGGGAAACTCTGGGCCACAAATAATTCATCTCCCCTTTATTAAATAATTAGATATTAACAGAGAAGCGCTGATTAGGCTGCACTGCTGTGATAGTGTGTATTTTCTCTCTTGACTTTGTCACCGAGGTCACCAAAGCACCCAAAGCCAAGGAGGAGAGAGGGAGACAGTGCATGGGCATGGCTGGAGAGAGAAGCCTTTCATTAACCTTCCTGATCCCCCATAATTTCATGTGTCAGCAGCTAATCAGCCACTCACTGACATCATCAAGGGACAGGGAGAGAAGATGTCCCCAGGGACCGATCACTTCTCACAGGGGAAAATCTACACTTGCACCAGGAGCGTGAGCAGATTTTGCAGATAAATAAAGTGGCTTTGCATTATAATCACTGCCTCAATTTATGTTTATGCTGTTGGCAACAAAGATTTATATCCAGTGTGATGGAGACTATAGTTAAAGGAGACGGTCCTTGATAGCCCAAGCCTTTCAGACTTTGCCTCAGACTTTGTCACTTAAAAAACACAAGAAAATCATCTCCTTGTGCAGCTTTGTTAGTGCCACTGGTTTGCCAGACAGAAGAGGAAATACAAGGGATACTGCATTTTTCAGAGCTGGATTTTAATCATTCTGTATTTCCCTAAGACTTTTATCCTGAAAGATTTTGTAAATCTAATCAACAAAGCAGTTAATTCATCTCCAACCAACAGAAAGTCCCCTCTTAAGCAGGATAGAGATGTGTCCTTAACAGTGCCACCAAAAGGGCAGGGACACAGTGGGGACACCAGGGCACAGCAAATGATGCTGGCCAGGGGCTCTGGGGTTGCACACCTGAATTTCCAGGATTACCTGGGATCTACAGATGGACAAACCGAGCCTGTGTCCTTCAAAAGGTTTTCCAAAGGCACGTGGTGCTGAGGGAGAAGGGAACGCCCTGTTGAACATTCCTGGCTCTGCCCAGGAGCAGTGGCACCTTGTCTGTCTGTCCAGCCTGGATGGGATTTTAGGGGGTCCCACTGTGATGCCTCAGGTTTGGCTTTTCTATTTTACAGACTCTGCTGCTTTAGTGTGCAGCTCTGAGCTTCACATTCAGTGTTGCTGAGCTCCCTGCACAGAGCAGGGAGACAAAACAATTCCTGCTCCAGCTGGGGATCTCTTGTATTTGCAGGGAAAGCCCCAACAAAGGCAGGAATGATGCATCTGACTCCATGTTCTCAGAAGGCTAATTTATTACTTTATAATACTACATTATATTAAAAAATACTATAAAATACTAAAGAATACAGAAAGGATACTTACTCAGTGCTAAAAAGATAATAATGAAAACTCGTGACTCTCTCCAGAGCCCCGACACAGCTTGGCACTGATTGGCCAATGAGTCAAAACAATTCACATGAAACCAATGAAACAATCACCTGTGGGCAAACAATCTCCAGACATATTCCAAAGCAGCAAAACACAGGAGAAGCAAATCAAATAAGAACTGTTTCCCTTTTCTCTGAGGCTTCTCAGCTTCTCAGGAGAAAAATTCTGGATGGAGGAATTTTTTCAGAGAATGTGAATGCCACAGGGACCAAGGACAGATGATCCAAATCTCAGCCCAGGAGCACAAACCCCGTGGGCTGCAGAGAGAAAAACAAGCAGGGTGGGACTGCAGGGGCTAAAGCTGGAATGGGACAATGAACTGCAAGGTGCAAATGGAGCAGAACTGATCCCAGGGAGAGACCCCGGGAGCGCTCGTGCATTTTGGGGCCATTTTGGTTCATCTTGGCTGCAGCCCTGGCTGGGCTCTTGTGCTGCCCAAGGTGGATCCATGGAGGAGATCCTGTTAATGAATCCCTGCTTTGTTCTGTGACTCTGCCCAGCCTCTGCTCCAGGGCAGCCTTCACAAGGCATCACCTGGAGCTGCAGGGGTCCTCAGCAAGGAAGAGGAAGGGACTGAGGTGCCTCACACCCCAAAAACCAGCCTTAAACCCTGCACCACTTTCCATGGGGATATGTTTTATATTTGGAAATAGAAAATATATTCATTCATGTCTTTGCACGCTGCAGGCATCAATTTAACAAAACTCACCCATTCAGCTGGACTCGATCCTGAGGTTATTTTCCATCCCAGATGATTCCATGATCCATTTGGAGAGCCAGAGGACGTTCCCTCACACACTTCCCACAGTCCCTTCTTGCAGCATCCTCAAATCCAGCTCAGTACCATGCTGCACAAGCACGAGGCAATAAACCAAAAATAATCTCAAATATCTATTCCTTGGTCATCATTATCTCATGGATTAATGGATTTGTGGAGCTGGACCTGATTTTGCAGGATGCTGGAATTCCTAAATCCTGTTAGCTGATGCCCACGTTTTCTGTCTCTCATTGACCATCCAGGAGGAGAAATCCTGTGTCCCCAGATGGAAAAACATCCCCTACCCCAATCAGATATCATAAATTTACAATTAATACATCACTATCAAGAATCTCAGTAAAGACCTTCCCAATAACCAGGTTGGCTTGGATGTGGGAGATTGATTTGTATCCACAAGAATATCTAAAATTTAATTAAAATATTGCTTAATCATGGTTTAAGTGCAGAAGAACCTCAACTTGCAGTCCTTCAAAATGGAAAAATAGAGATTCCTGCCCTGTACTGGCAAAAAACTTTGAAGAAATATAGAAAAGATATCATGGTATAGGGAAAAAATATGGAAAAAAAATGGGAAAAATAATTTTGGACTGTGGGGAATACTCCTGCTGAATTCTACTTGGAATTGGCCATTATTTTCTACTGGAATAGATGTTGCCCTTACAACAAACAGATCTTACAGAGTAGATTTCTCTTGGTTTTTCTGAGTTTTGGAGAGTTATGAGCTAAAAAATAACTCATAGAAGGACAGTCAGTTAATTTTCTGATTGCTTAACAATAATAAACCAATGACAGCCCAAATCACTGAATTGAGTAACTTTACAAACACACTCAGGTGGTGACACAAAACATATGCATTTATATTGACTGCAAAACAGTAGTGGAAAATGTTATTTTTGTAAAGAGTTGCACCACTTTTATTTTTTTCTTTTTATTTTTTTGGACTGTAATTATGTCTTTCCAAATCTACAGATATGTAACTATATCTATTCAAAACTCCATTTTTAGTAGCACCTCTTCTCTTGGCACTGACATTGATTCTGAGGATCAGCTGCCACCAACAGGTTCAAACCACACCAAAATCAAAGGTGAAATAGATTTTTCCTAATATTGAGAATATTTCCTCTTTAAATTTAAATAGTTTTTGTGAAGCAGAACATCACTAAGAGAGAAACTTTTGCATCTCTCCCATGATTTTCATTTATTAATGTGTCCATTTCTTCATTTTTAATTCCAACTATGTTGCAAAATTCAAATTTGGAATAAAACAAATTAAAAAAAGTTATATGGCTTTATTTTTTTTTTCCCAGCATGGTATTGATTTATCTTTCCTAGACCTAATCTCTACTTATAAGGTTTTTTTTTTCCCTCATATTTAGTTCTCCTGCAAGGTTTATTTATAAATAAAAAGCTGAATTTAGCCCCGTGTTACTTTAATTAAACTGGTTCGTAATTGAGAATAAAGATTTTTGAACCCCATTTTTTCTCTGTGATGTGGGTATCATCTCGAGGCATAAAAATACCCCTAAATGATCACATCCTTAAACAAAACTTACACAGAAAGAGAAATGAGCAATAAATAGAGCAAAGTCTAAACCCAAGTGAAAATGGGATTTTCCAAGAGTCATCTTTGCCATGGGTCCATGAAAATGAACTTGCCAAATGCAGCCCAAGGTTCCCCAGAGTTCTGGGGGTGCCATGGGATAGGAAATTCAGTAGGTTTATATATAAACAATATATAAATGCTCATATGCAGAAGCTGCCACTGACACAGCCTCATTATACAGTTTGTTCTTCTGGGGAGAGAATAACTTTCACACCTAAAATATGCACCTTCAGGTACTAAATGTTAAATATCTCCATTCCCACCTACCCCAGCGTTACCAAAATCTCTTTTTTTGCTGCTATCCACCTACCCTGAACTTACCAAAAACCTCTTTTTATGCTGTTAGTGCTGAGAAGAGGACACAGCCAACCTTGCAATTTTAATTTTCTTGAAGAATCCCCAGAAAGAGGTGGAAAATATTTCTTTCAAGGCACTGAGAGCTTTTCTTGGCTTTAAAACCATAATCTGAGCTTCAAGAACTACTGAATGTCAGCACATCTCTGATTCCCAAAATATGTGGTTTAGGGAGGGATGTGGAGCCTGTTTCCCACTCCAGGATAATTCCAGCATTAATTTTCACCTCTAATTGTTTCCTCCTCAAACAGCCCCACGGAGAGGGACTCCCAGCCCTTCATTGCACATAACTTAGCACAGCATTAAATTTGCCTAAATTGTGCTCCAGCGCTGCCACACTGCTGACCCTTCAGTCTGTAAACAAATACATTTGTCCTCCGTATATTTATGTTTTTGTCTTCTAAATGGTGAGAAAATGAGCCTGGAATCTTCATATTGTAATTGTATCATCAAAGCCTGTTGAGAATACGATAAAGTAACCAGAAGTTAAATTATCAATAAGAGTCATTTATTTTGCATTTTTATTTTAAAGAATACTTATGAGAATTGTGATAAATTAGCAGTGACAAACTACTTCTTGCAGGCTGATTTTGTGTGGAGAGTTTAATTAAACATTGCAGCTGTTTATCTCTATGGTGATTAAATTTTCATATGTAAATTACATGTATTAAGATCAAGATACTTATGTAAATGTCACTTGCCTTAATGTTTTGTGTTACTGTTATTAACATCTCACCATCAGCTTGTAATCTTCTTGTATTGCATTACGCCGCCGCGCACGACATGACTAAAATAAGTAGATTTATATCTTAATAACAAACAAGTTTTTAAAAAGAACATCTCGCTATGTAATTGAGATGTAGATAAAAAAAAAATAAAATAAAATAAATAAACGAGGGGGAACTGCTGGAAATTTGATTGGCTCGAGCTGTGTTTGTGGCACTTGGGGACGAGGTTTGGGGATGGGCTCGATGGCCTTGGAGGGGCTCTCCAAGCTGAACAATTCCATGGGTGCCCCCCATCTGTCTGCAAACAAGATTTGAACTGGGAAGCAGAATTTTTACACACAGGGGCCAAGAACAATTGCACCAGGGGCAATTGTGTTACTTCCACTGTGGGGGAGAACAGAATAATTTCACTGCACCTACCTGAGAGCAAAAACTTCAGCTGGACACCTAAAAACCCACTCAGAATAACTCTCCCATCTGATTAGAGCAGCTGAGGGCATCATGTCTTATTCTGTGTTGTCCCCATCAACTAAAAAGCAGAATTCTATGTAGATCTGATACAAACACTTTCTAAACAACAGCACACCAGATTTATATTTCGAGCAGAGAAAAAAAATCTTAAGATCCACCCACATCCATTTCCAATAACCAAAAGAAAACCCTAAGAGATCACAAATATTTCTTTAGCAATAGAACTTAAAACTCCTGGATCTTAAAGCCCAAAGAAAAAAATTACTGAGATTCCCATTTACTAAAATTTCTACCTAATTTTTCTACTATTGCTGTACCAGGATGAGTATCATTCTTATTCTCTTTGATAATAAAGATTAACTGCAACTTGGAGTGGAGCTATAGGAAGATCTGATCTTAGTTATCAGACAGAGGGAAGTTCTAAATACACAAAATTCCAACTCTAATGCAAAGAAGACTTTTCATTATGCCAGTCATGCTTGGAGCCTTCAGACAGGCAGACACTCATTGATAGCAGGAAATCAAATTCATCGTTTGCAAAAACAAATTAAGAGCCCAAATTGCAGTAGGCAATACACAGAAAATGAGATAAAACCTCTTGGGATTAATTTCTATTAAGGAATCCATAGGTTCTGTGGGATCTCAGAGTCAGCCCTGGCTGCTGTGATGGGCAGGAAGAAAAGGAAAGATCCCTGGGAGGTGGGGGCTTCATCTTCCCCCACTGCCATCCAGAGGGCACATCATCCCCAGGATCTACTCCAAAGCACCGAAACACTTTGAAGATGCCCCAAATTTAAGTTGGCTTTTAAGAAAAAGTTTTTTATAGAAAGAGTGATTAAGTACTGGAATGTCTGCTGGGGGAGGTGGTGGAGTCACCATCCCTGATGTGTTTTGAAAAAGCCTGGATGTGGCACTGGGTGCCAGGGTTTGGTTGAGGTGATGGGTATAGGTTGGACTCGATGATCCTGAAGGTCTCTTCCTGTTGGAACCCTGGTTCCTGCTGAGAATTCCAGATTTTCTGTGCTGGCAGGCTCTGACCCCCAGGAGAACACTGCACTGACCTGAGGCTGTGCAGAAGCTCCCAAAACGGAATGATGCAACTGGAATTGTGGGTGTGGAGTTTGGATAGAAGTGTGTGATATCACAGGGTGGGAAACTCAGAGTTTAAGGGTTTAGGATATAGTAATGTATGCAGAGCAAGGTGGAGGGTTTAGGGCAGAGGCTGGTCCTTGTCCTTCACCTTCTTCCCCATGGGTTTGGGTGGTTTTGTGTAATTGGATAAAAAAGTCCACATTGTGGGCATGGGTGATTGGTTATTGGGTTAAATTGAAAATAATGTAGGTGTCATTTCTTAATTGAACAGTTGATCCTTAAAAGGCCTTGTAGAGAGAGAGACGGGGCTCCATTTTTAGAGTTTCAGGGTGAAGTACTGCAGAACTCAGGGTTTGTGAGACTGTGACAGAGATAAGAGTTAATAAACACCTGAGTCCCAACAAGAAATACCCTCTCACACATTTAATCCTGACCTTGGCAGAAAAAAAAAGCAAAGGATCAGCATCTTCCAACCTGGTGATTCTGTGAAATATCTGTGTGGATGCTCTGATGGGCAAATCAAAGATGAGGCTCAGAAGGAGTTCAGTGACTCTCCCAGTGCTGTGTGCTTTGAAGGAAGCGCAGCTGGCACAAGGAATTAGCAGATATTTTAATGGGCACTGTCCCTCAGTGCCAAAAATTCCATCTGATGAGAGCCTGACTTTGTACTCTTAGGGTGCCACAAACATCTCTCCCAACAGCTGCAATCCCTAAATCCACCCTGAGTTGCCCTTTTATTTTAGAGTTTTCAATTACACCCCAAACACACTCTGGGGATTAAATCCATTTCCTTACAGAATTTTCTATGTCCAAATTTAAAATAAACAATATCTGTCCTTTAAATCCCCTCACACGTTTAACTGGTAGAAAAGTAGGGTTTTTTTCCTTTTCCTAGCACCAGATTTCAGGTCTTGCCAGAGGATGTTTGCAATGTTTAGACTGTCCTAAAGTCCTTATCCATGGCTCGATGCTCCCACACACCCCAGCTCTGCTCTGCCTCTAGCACATTATTCCTGCCTTCATATGTTCAGCTAAAAAGGTGAGGGCAACGTTTTGGAGATTACCAACCTTCCACCAAGGAATGGGATGGATTCTTGAAAGTCAATTGTTCTGGAAGGAATTGTTGCTGAGTCCCACTCACTCTGCTCCAAAGAGGCACAAGAACAATCTACCCTGAAGACCACTGAATATTTACCTTTGAAATTTCTTTTTCAAGTCAGAAGTTCTGCGGGGTTTTGTTTCAGTGGAATAAATGCCTGTGTTTGCAACTGTTTCTTCTCATGCAAAACCTGCTGTGGCAAGAGAATAAACCTTTCCAACTTTCATAGATAGCAACACCCTCAATTAATTGGGAACTGGATATCACAGCATGTTGGGGTTTTCTCTCCTGCACAGAGCACATCTTTGTTGGGAATCTCCAAGCTGTGACACTTTCCCATTTGAAATGGGCAGAATTTTTGCAGCTGCAGAAATACCTAATCCAGACATGGAAAACTGGTTCTGAGTGCCTTTTCCAATGTAGGAGAAGCCACCCAGGCTACCAAGATGAAAGACAAAACCACAATGATTTCATTTCACAGATCCTCCTTCACCGGCAGCTCCATACTCAATGGATTTCTTGGACATTGAAGTCTTTTCAGATAAGTGAAGGATTTGTCCTTGCATCCACCAATGGATTCATTTTCTATCTCTGTGTTTGCAGCAGTTCAGGCTGGAGTGCCCTGAACTGCTTTATCACCACCACAACCACGGCATGAAAAATGGAGTGTGGGACCATAAGGAGACAGAGACAAGAGGAGCAGGCTAATTGTGTGAGGAAAGCTCCTGCTTCTCCACACAAACCTCACTCATCATCCCCAGCCGAGGAGAAAGGGTGAAATATTGTTTATGGGGGCTTTGGAAATGACTGCATTATCCTAAAGATTGCCTGGATCTCTCCACAGCTCTTAAACACGGACAGCTCGTGATGAAGTTCACCACCAGGCGTTTTTCTTCAACAAGAAAACCTACTTGTGCTATTTAAGTTTAGCTTGCCATAAAACTTCCTCTATTCACTGACTGACTGTCTACAGAAAACAATAACCCTGAGTAATGATCATAGCCAGGATAGTTGGCAGCAGGTCCACCACAATTACCAGAAGTTAATTAGAATTATTAAAATAACAAACACGAGGCCACTGATGTTATACATCTACATTTAATAATGGAACTCAACGGTGCATCTGATTCATGAACTACATTTATTATTTTAAAGCCTTTTCTTTCTTACCAAATTAAATATTGATGGATTATCCTCTCCAAAACAGTTGGTGGATTGGATTCTATTTATACAGGTCCTAAAAATTCAGCTTTAGAGCAGAACTATAAAGAGTCTCTTGTCTCCCTGAACGGTAAAATAACTTGCAGTTCATTTTTGCTTGTTGCTGCCCCCTCCACAGTGTTCTGTTTGGAAAATGAAATTCCAGACTTAAAACCAATTTGCCAGACAATTTCATCAAACACGGTTTCACCTCCTGTTGCTGATCTAATCCAAATTTATTTAAGGCCACACTTGTAAGAAATTTCAAGTTCAAGTTGTCAACATCTTTGCACCCACGTGAACCCTAATAATTTTAACATGCACCGCCTCCTACAATTTTAATTTTCAAGGGCATTTCAACACCTCTCTGCTCTCTGACATGCTTGGCTGTGCCCCTCCTGTCTCCTTCCTTCACACCATGATTATTTTAATCAGACAACTCAGAACAGATTGAACACGTGTTTACTCCGCTCCAGCATGTGTACAGTGTTGTAAAGAGCCTGGCTTTATTTTTAGATCCTAAAAGTGAATTATGCAGCACATGGGATCAGGAGAGAATTTTTAAGCTTTTACATTGGTGGGTTTGAGGAGGAATTGCTGACACACATCGCACTGCCTTACACAGGCAAGCATTGTCAGGGCCATGCATCATCACATTTTCCTGTTCATTTTTTTAACCAAATCAACCCATTTTCAGGCCACTGTTCTCCTCAGTCATTTGGCAAAAGGCAAATATCAGTTTCATTGCAATAATTGAAAATATATGGAGCGCCCTGAGCTGCTCAGAAGGTTTTCTTCTGAGGTACAAGAAAAAGTTAAATTCTCCTTTCCCTATCCAGCTACTTGGTCATCAGCCTTCCTCCATCCTTTATGTATGAGAGAAAAACACATAAATACTTTAAAGTTTTATGCCTACATATATAAAATTTATAGTTTCTCAATATTTTAAAGAAAACAATTCCTAAAGGAAATTGGTAACAAAAGAAAAAAAAAAATGAAGTTATCTATTCAAACACCAAAAACATTACAAGTCAGGTACTGGATTTGCATCCACTCTCCCTTCAATTATTACTCTGGGTTCAAATGACCCCAAGTAATTAACGAAGAAGGAATATAAGGTTCAAGGGAACCCCTAAAAAGCTGAGAGATCTTCAGGCTATAAACTGCTTTTCCAGACTTCACAAGAGCAATAGGGATGAAGAGGTAGGAAATGCAGCTCCTCTAAAATGATTTAAAAATAAGGATTTACACTTTCTATAAAAGAAAGTGTCTCCAGATTATTTTCACTGTGAGAAAAACCCTCCAACCCAAACTATCCTAGGATTCTACAAAAGTTTAAAATTAATAGAGGAAGGAAAGAGCAAGAGGGAAGAGCTTTCCCTGCAGCTGGAACTTGAACAAGATTTTGGTGTCAAATATTGTGGGACCAATCAATCCAAGGAGCTGGTAGAGCAAAACACACCAAAGAGCTGAGCTGAGCTTCCAGAAAAAGGTTCTGCACAAATCCTGGGGGAAACACTGTGAGTCTGGGAAACAGCTTGCTGTGAGAACAAGTTAGAGACTCTCCGTCTAAAAATAAAAGTTCAACAACTTGCCACAGTGTAAGAGCACTAATAAAGCCCAGCCTTTAAATACCAGCTCTCCAAAATGGGCCACACACAGCAGGTCCAACAGGATCCAGCCCACCAGGGAACACAACTTGGCTTTTTCCTCCTTCCTCCAGCAGCAACACGAGGCCGTGGAGACTCCCACACTCCCTCCTTGACCACTTCAACACTTCCAGCCTGCTCCTCTGTGTTTCCCAGAATATCTGGGGATTTTCCTTAATTAAATGATTTCACACCATATTATCTGTGGTTAACACAAAACCAAGCTTTGCTAATTTGATCTCCACACGTCTGGCACCATTTGCTCAGGCTCTGGCACCACCTCTGAATGAGGCCTGAGTTTGACCTCTTAGGCTCAGTCCTAAACCTTTCACAGGACCCTCAATTGTCCCAAGCCAGGGGTTGAACAAAACCCAGCATTAGGACTTAGAAAACATCCAGCTGAATTGTAGATTGATTCGATAATCATTAGTTTTTCACAAATAGGCATCATTTCTCAAAGAAGTTTGTCCTTCCAGTGAGGCACTGGAAAAGAAGCAAATTTGGGACTTAATTACCCTCTTTTTCCCCTCTTTCATGCTCACCATTCCCCTTCTGTTTCAAACCTTGGTCATTGTAGGTGAATGGTTCTTTTGGTTTTCATTATTGTGAAAACACCTTTTTTATTGCCATTCCGTCACAAATTTTTCCCCTTTCCTGCTGTCTGCGGTGAGCCCCATGCCCTGAATGGCATGAGGTTGTGCACAGCCAACGGGGGCTCCCCCAAACATGGGGAACAATCCAATTTGTTCAACTTTGACCCCGAGTGGACACCTGGATTCCCTCCCTCTGACTTTTAAAACCTCCCTTTTGTAAATTTTCAAATGTTGATGCCAGGTTCGCTGGTTAGAGCAAGAGGAAGCAATCTGGAGTTTTGTCAGGAGAGATTAAGCTGGATATCAGGAAAATTTCTTCCCTCAAAGGATTATGCAGCCCTGGCACAGCTTCCCAGGGCAGTGCTGGAGTCCCCACACCTGGAGGGATTTAAAATCCATGTGGATGTTGTACTTGAGGACAGGGGTGGCCTCGGCAGTGCTGGGCAATGTTTGGGTGGTCTGAGGGGGTTTTTCCAACGGGAATGATTCTGGGATTCTGTGATCCTCATTCCCTGAGGATGCTAAACACCCAATTCTATTGGATTTGCTTTTCTCCAGTCCAAACAGCCACTCTGCATTTCCATGAGAGCTGCTCCCTGTCAGAAAACAACCCAATGACACTTGAAACTTGTCCAAACTCTGGTTTGAACAGCTGAGAAGTTTTAAAAGTCGGATCCTTCACCAAAACCTCCACAGCGAGTTCTGTGAGCACCCAAAATAACAAATCACTGAAACTTTGAGCTGGGGGTGTCACTTCTGACTGCTGGGGCTGAGTCAAAGGGAGCCTTGTCACCGACTCCCAAGTTCCCATGAAGCCAGCCCTTTGTGCCCCAGCTCCCCAATCAAAATTCCACCCAGCAGAAGTGTGAAAATATTTTCAGTGTATTTATTAGCACCTCCTCTCGCTCAGAAGGCAAACAGAACGACGAGATCTCAGGAGAGTGAAAGACAGAATATTAGCCCCCTGTGCTGCCAGTGCTCCCAAATTTCTGCCAATTCTTGTCACTCCTGACCCCGGGCGGCCTCACGCGGTTTTATTTAATCAGCCCATTTCCAAATTCTTGGGAAAAAACAAATGAAGTTAAATAACAAATAGCATAAATATTTTAATAGGCCTTCACATTACCAACTGCCAGACCAGCTGTCTAAACTGCAAGAGTTTTGGTAGCTTTTTCTTTTTTTTTTTAATATACTTTATTTTTTTTTTACAAAGCAGAAACACATACGTCTGTGCCTCCAAAGGCATCTGTCTCTGGAGTGATCCCTGGCCTTGGGCACTGTGGCACAGATGCTCCATGGGGACACTGGGACGGTGCTGGGTCCCAGCTCTGCAGCCTCTCCATGCTCCCATGGCAAGAGGAAAGAGGAAAAAACCAGTCCTGAGCTCAGTGTTAAAAGTTCAGATTCCTCCCTGAATAATTCTTGGCAGAAAAGAATATGGAAAATAATTCCAATATTGTGTATTTACCTGCAAACCAATAAAAAGCAGCTTTGCTATGTGTGGAAAGTCTGGTTTCCCACAGCCATGATCTCAAAGAGCAGGTCTGACTTCCTCCAGACAATATTTTGGGAATTTGGCTTTTGTGACAGCCTGGCATAGTGGGAGGTGTCCCTGCCCAAGGCAGGGGTTGGAGTGAGATGAGCTTTAAGGTCCCTTCCAACCCAAACCACTCTGGAATTCTAAACATGAGCAAGAGGATGCTTGGCACCCCACACCCCAAAAGAACCAGATCAGGACGAGGGGGATTGAGTATCTACAGCTGAGTATTTAATAAAATGTTCATAGGGAAAGGGGCTTTGAATCTGTCAGTGAAACACCTGTTACTGGATTGAAAATAAAAATGGAAAATCTTAATAAAATGCTCCCAAGCCCAACACCTTTTTAGGCAAATCTAATTTTAAATATTGTGAAACTAGGAGACAGGAAACAGTAATTTTGCAAAAGAAGAAAATAACTACAATTAAAAATATATTTGATGATACAAGTTTTGGCGATGAAATCTGAAAAGAAACAGTCTCACCCCCTTATGACACTAAAACAGTGAGAGGAGGATGAAAATTCCTTCTTCCTTTTGTGCCTTATCTAGGCTAAACTCCATGAAAATTCAGTTTTTAAAGACAGAGCTAATTCCCACTGACTGCAGAAGAGAGAAGAGCTCACCAGGTGAATTTTAAGGAAAAAAGTTCCACTACAGAAACTGGAAGTGTCCCATGCCATGGACACTGAGCAGATCCAGGTTCCACATCATGAAAGTGCACAGGGATAACCATGGCCAAATTTTCCATCTGAACAGAAAATACTGAAAATACATTTTACATATACATATTTATGTAGATATATATCAATATTATATGTATTGATATCTATATAGATATCTGCATACAGATTTTTTATATGTACTTTTATACAGTCATTTATTTTAATTATTATAAATATATAAAATATATTTTACATATTTAACATATCATCCGTTCATGTACAGTGTGTCTATATATGACTTATAGACACACTATATATACTGATGTAATTTAATTAATATTCAGGAAGCAGCAGCAGTTGATTGCCAAATTTTGTCCTATTCTGAGCACACTGATTTCCTTTAGGAACACTGGTTTTCCTACACCATATTAATAACCTGCTGTCTGTTTCCTACAAGTTTAGGTCAAAAACTTATTTGGAGCCTTGGGAATTGTTTACATTCACCAAAAAAAAATTCTTTGAACACTTACTATTGCTGAGCTTGAAGTTCTCTAGAATTCTGCATAACAGAAATCTTGTGATTTTTTGGGATTAGATTCCCAGAATGGTTTGGGTTGGAGGGAATAAAAGAGCTCAGGAATGTTCTCTCTTTTTCAGCCTCTCCAGCAGTGGAAAGGTCCCTACACAACTGAGCGAAAGCTGCTGGTTTTGGGAGAAAAGGGAGGAATTTGGGGTTTTGCTTGCAGAGGAAGCAGCTGAAGTTTGTGTGGTGCCACCACGCGAGGGAGCCCCGTCCTCAAAAATTCACAAATTTAGGGGCGACAAAACAAAGCAGGAACGAACCCGCAGCTCCAGGGGGATGCCAAAAACCAGAACCCCTGGTCCATCACAAACCCCAAATCATCCCAGCCAAGCCATGGGAGAGCTGGGGAGAGAGGAAATCCTCAACTGGGGAGGAAAAAAGGACATTTTTTATACTATTCTCGTTTATATTTGAACAGAGAAAAAGTTTATAGTTAAAACAGTGAAGTGCATTCTATCTGTCTGAAAACCAAGATAAGCTCACAATAATATCAATCAAATTCACAGGCAAAGAGTAAGGCAAAACTGAGCCTGCAAATATGAGAGGCATAAAACTTTCATATTTTTCCGCATAAATTACGTTGCTGTCCCCCAGTGAGTATTTTGAAATATCCACACAAGAGGGTTTAAGCACACAGCCCAAATGTCTCCCACCAACTTATTCTGACACAATTCATTACCAAGCAAGGGCTAAAGCAGCCAAGGGGGTTTTCCACCACACAGAAATGTTTACAATATTTAAATCACAACCTAAATGAGTCAAATTGAGCTTGCTCTGGCATCGTGATCCTCCCCTCCCTGCTGCTGTCATGTGCACTGAACACGACCCGGGGTTCCCATGGAAAAGGGAATTGTAATCACAGCCTGAAACTCCATCAGCAGTGAAGGGAACTGGATGGGCTTCCCACAGCCCTAAATCCACTCTTTCCTGATGTCAAACATTCAATTCAAAACCCAAGCCACAATTTCCTGCAAAACAACATTTCCTGCAGCCCTGTGCCACTTGTCCAGCAGAAAACCCCACAAAAATCAACTTCTGAATGCTCATCCACCACTACAGAGATGGCTGAAGGGTTTGGCAGAAAGTCATGAAGTTGAAGTTGGTTGAAGATTTGGCAGAAAGTCATGAAGTCAAGGGTTGGCAGCAGCACTCAGCCGTCACCATCCTGCTGGACACAATGGGGTGCAGAGACAGCACCTCCCCAGACTGAGGGATCCCTTCCCAAATGTCATAACCCCAAGGCTGGGAAAGGCAAGACTCAGGAACAAGAGGAATTTCTGAACTGGAAGGTGCCACAGAACCTTCAGAAGAAACCAGAAACCATTCCATGATGGTTGGAAGGGACCTTAAGGATCATCCAGTTCCACCCCTGACACCTTCCACTATCCCAGGCTGCTCCAAGCCCCATCCAGCCTGGCCTTGGACACTTCCAGGGATCCAGGGGCAGCCACAGCTGCTCTGGGCACCCTGTGCCAGGGCCTGCCCACCCTCACAGGGAAGAATTCCTTCCCACTATCCCATTTAACCCACTCTGTGTCATTTTGAATTCATTCCCCCTTGTCCTGTCCCTCCATCCCTTGTCCAAAGTCCCTCTGCAGTCTCATGGAGCCCCTTCAGGCACTGAACCCTGGCTCCCCTCAGAGACAGGTTTTACTGAACAAACATGAAAATTATCAATAGCTAAGTCCATAATTTATCAAGAGTCTTCCTGAAATGCTAAAATACAAGAATGTTTCCCTAACCTCACATTGCTCCACAGCACCTTTGTATCACCTCAAATGTTTTGCAAACTCTAATTATAACAATTACTTTCAGAAGGTGTCTTTGCACCGCAAGCCAAAACATTAGGGAACATTATTACACACCTGTCCCCAGTCTCTCACTTCTTTTACAAGGCCACATGATCCAAAAGCTTCAAGACAAAACTTCTGAGACACAGCCTGTACCCACCCCGGGCACCCGCGCTCCCTGACTGCAACCCGCGTGAGCCGGCGCGGGCGGCGGAACGGGAGGCGAACAGCACGGGAAGCTCCAGGGTCTCCTAAACAATAACTGCCAGGAGATGGGAGAGCCTTCGTGCATCCTCCTCACGAGGGGTCTCCTTGTCTCTCTTGGCTTGTATTAACTAACTTGGTCTGGAGTTAGAAGGGCTGCAATCCCTCTGATAAAGCAGCACAACTGCATTGCTCTTCACTTCTTGGCTCCCTGCGCTGAGCCACCCTTGTCGCACTGATGCCTCAGGGTTTCTCTTTTGTATTTTTCAGATTCTATTCTGCTTTAGTGTGCAGTTCTGAGCTTCACATTCAGTGTTGCTGAGCTCCCTGCACAGAGCAGGGAGACAAAACAATTCCTGCTCCAGCTGGGCACCAAGGACAAATGACCCAAATCTCAGCCCAGGAGCACAAACCCCGTGGGCTGCAGAGAGAAAAACAAGCAGGGTGGGACTGCAGGGGCTAAAGCTGGAATGGGACAATGAACTGCAAGGTGCAAATGGAGCAGAACTGATCCCAGGGAGAGACCCCGGGAGCGCTCGTGCATTTTGGGGCCATTTTGGTTCATCTTGGGTGCAGCCCTGGCTGGGCTCTTGTGCTGCCCAAGGTGGATCCATGGAGGAGATCCTGTTAATGAATCCCTGCTTTGTTCTGTGACTCCGCCCAGCTTCTGCTCCAGGACAGCCTGAACAAGGCATCAACACCATTAATGTTTCTAATTAATAAACATTACTTCATTTCTTTCACATATTTATTGATGCATAATAATCACAAAATCCTAGAATGGTTGGGGTTGGAAGAGACCTCAAAGCCCATCTTGTTCCCTTCCCCATGGGCAGGGACACCTTCCACTATCCCAGGTTGCTCCAAGCTCTGCCCAAGCTTGTCCTTGGACACTTCCAAGGATGGGACATTTCCAACCTCTGGGTTTGGTAATGGGAGCTCCATACCTGTGCCAGAGCTCGGGGAAGACAAGGATCCCTTCAGACATTTAGCATGTCTGCAGACATTTGGGTGTTAATATGAATTTAACACCTTGTGAAGGCAGCACTGCATGCCCAGGAAAGAATGGAAGGTAAAGCCTTCCTTGGATCAGCCCTGCACATTTGCTCCTCACACACACATTACAGTTGCTGGATCAAGCCCTCAGTGCCTTGTGTTCCTTTCCTCCCCAAATATGATTTGGAAAAACTAACAACTCAACAAACATCCTAATAGTTCCCTAAAAATTCTGTTTTCCATTTTTCTAAATTAACCATTAAGCACATCAGCATCACATCAAGCCCTCCATCCCTTGCCAGACTCTCAGTGTCCCAGGAGCTGTGCAGGAAGCTGTCCCCACACTGCCCATCCCTGACCACAGGGATTGGGAAGGGATGCTGCTCCCACCATCCCACTGAATTCCCGTAGTTTCATCCTGGCTAGGAGTTATTTCCTTGGATGAAACAGGGGACTGAGCAGATTTATACAGGCCTGCGTGGTGTGCACACAAATCATAGACTGTGCTTTCCCTCCCTTTGGCCATCCCACCCCCTTAATTCAGGACCAGAGGGAAGATGGGCAGCAGGACTGGCAACACTTCATAAATCAAAATTCCATGAAGTGACATCATGTCATGGACATATTTTATGAAAAATCCTTTTGCTAGGATTTTTTTCTCCTGAGAAGCTGAGAGGCCTCAGAAACAAAATGCAAACAATGATTATCTGCTGCTGTGGAATGCAACAGGTGCAGCTGTGATTGGTCTCATGTGGTTGTTTCTAATTCATGTCCAATCACAGTCCAGTTGTCTTGGACTCTCTGGTCAGTCACAAGATTTTATTATCATTCCTTTCCATTCCTTGCGAGGCTTCTGATGAAATCCTCTCTTCTATTCTTTCAGTGCAGTTTTAATATATCATTTTCTTTTATAATGATATATCTGTATAATATATATCTGTATAATATAATATATATTATATATATTATATATATATATATATATAATATATATTTCTGTATAATATATATCATAAAATAATCAATAACAGCCTTGTGAAACATGGAGTCAAGAGTCTCATCTCTTCCCTCATCCTGGCACCCCTGTGAACACCCCCACAACATCAAACTGCCATCAGTACCTGGAGCTCCTTCCCAGAGGAACAGTAAAAGTAGGAGTTACAGACCTCATGGACGGGGATCATTTCTCAATTTCATCCTTTCTTAATTTCACCACATCTTTGGAACTGTCCCAGGCCAGGCTGGACAGGGCTTGGAGCAACCTGGGACAGTGCAAGGTGTCCCTGCCCATGGCAGGGTGGAATGGGATGGGCTTTAAGGTCCCCTCCAACCCAAACCAGTCTGGGATTTTAAGCCTTTCTGATTCTCTTGCTCTCCCAACACACCAGCCAAGTATTTCTCTAAGTATTTGTTTATCATAAGGCCCAGGAATTCACATCTCACAGTTAAGAATGAGAAGCCAAGGTTGGAGACCTCTCAGATAAATATCTGATAAATATCAGTGAAATCTGTCCCTCACAACAAGTCACCAATACAGATACTGAAATACCAATTAAAAGTCCCCAGAAATTTCATTTACACATCTATCCAGAGCTCCTATTTGTCTGGGAACTAAAAATAAAAAGATTTGTTGACATTTGTAGATAATGACTGCTTGAGTAAATAGAATTTCAGACCTGAAACATCTCAACTTTACAGAGAGTGTCCTGGTACCATCACCTGCCACAATTTACATGGATTTATCATTTATCTCTCAGAAACAAAAATTACACTTGGTAAAATCAGTAGAAAGCAAACAAAATATAGCCCATGACTTAAAAACCCACATAATTACACAAAGCATTATTCAATTTTTAGTAAAACATAAGGGCTGCTATTGCAGCAGATTTTGCAAAGCATATGAAGCATAATCATTTAGCATTAGGTTAAGTTGGATTTTTACATATCTGAAGAAACAACACCAAGAGAAAAAAAACTTAGGAGTGAAACACCCTCATTCATGCTGAACCAAAACTTTCAAATGTCTAAAACATTCTTATAAATAATTTTTTCTTCACTTATTAATGGAGTTGCCAGGTCTTCCATCTCCTTACAATAAACCGTTATTCTGGTTAGGTTGGAATTGAAGGGAAAGTGTTCAGCACTGCCACAGCTCAGATTAAAAGTGGCTTCTCTTAACCAATTCTACTCCTTCCAGAAATGACCCTTTTGGAGAATATCTTTATTTTATTTATTTATTTCCTAACTGCTGTCTGAATAGCCTGCTCAGAACATAAAAGACAAACAACCCTTCCCTCTCCCTGTAACAATTAGCAGCCATGATAAAGCTCCAATTTCCAACTCAGTTAATTTAGCATGTCAAAAAGCAATCTTTGCCTGGTAATTTCAATGCACTGAATGTCACAGAAAGGCCAAGTGACAGATTGCTGCATTTCAGTCAGAACACTCATCCTACTAAAAATGTAATCACTGATGTTCAGATCTCATTTGATATGCACTGTACAATATTTGGGTTGGGGGCAGCCTTTGGCATCTTTTTTGCCCCCCTCTTGTACAACAAAAAAATTGAATTCGTGTTGCATTCTGAGTTCTACCATCAGTTTTAATAATCACACAGACAGACAAGCCTAGACCACAACACTTCAATGGAATTCTGAGTTTATAGTGAATAATCTGGAATTCACTCCTCACAGATCAATTCTGAGTTCAGACTCAATAACGCTGGTGAGAACTGAAAATCTGATTCCCAGTCACACTCAGGAGGCTGCAAAGTCCATCAAAAAGAAACTAAAACCCTTTACCAACCATTATCATGCCCTGTGTTTAATCACATTCCTCAAACTCCATCACTGCAGGATGGAGAGGCTCCAGCTGGAAGCTGAATTTCAGGGCTCTGTCATGTGCCTCGTGCCCCATTTCCAGCAAACTTTCCACGAATCTATTTGTTACAAATTATTTTGATGTACCAGCAATTTATTTGTCTTCTTTCCCAAGAATAGCTTCATAAGCTCACCACATTCCAAATCTAAATAACACATATGCTCCATGTTTAACAAACTCCAGTTGGCGCCTCATATGTGTACTTTTCCTTTTTATTCCAAGGAAAGGGCTGCAGAGCACTGGGGATCAGGCACCAGCGTGGGTGAACTCCCTGAATCCCTGCTTCTCAATTGTCAGGCAGCAATTGACTGAAATTGGGGGGAAAATGATTTTTCTGACAGGCTTTGAGAAGTCAGAGGCTCCAAAACTTTTCCAAGTCTCCTGTGTCTATCAGACGCTCAGTCAGGCGTGTGGCATCTCCTCCTTGCAGTGCCCATCATTGGTGTGCCATGACACTGAGGCTGGTGACTTTAATTTACACTTCAGGTGTGAGGGAATTTGGATAAATGATTGATTTTTGCCCAAATTGTCTCAACAAATAAGTGGTAGGAAAAGGAGCTAGGCTGGGGGATGAGGAGTGAGGATCTAAGGCACAGCCACTTATGCAACAGCTTGTTCTAACTCTTTTTAATTATTTACACTAAATTTAGGTCAGCTGGAGTGGTGGGCAGGAGATCAAGTCCTTGATGAGGCACTACCTGCATGTCCACACCTGTCCCTGGGAAAGCAGCAGAGATTATCTCACTTCAGGCTCTGCTTTTCCTCCCCTCTTCCCCTTCCCAGCTCCCCCACGTGACCTGGCACACCTGGACAGCCCCACCAGCAAATTAATTAAGGATTAAGATGAGTCCTGGATGGAGACAGGACCACTCTGAGCCTCTAGACACCGATGTATGGAAAACAGCATTGGAAACACAGGTGTTTCCATCCCAGCCCTTATTAATCCCCTGAGGAAGTGCCTCCTGCGCAGTATCAGATCATAAACAGTAATGAGCACTTTAATTAATATTACCCCACTGCCAGGGAGAGATATCATATGTAAATTCAATAAATCATGGCTCTTCACAGGCAGTGTGGATGCAACCTGAAAGGGTGGTCTCAATCCCTAAAATTACCTCAAACAAATTCCCTGAGCGTAAACACAAATCTGCATCCAAATTCCCTTCCCAACTGGCTTCTTAATACAGATCTCCTCATTTAGAGTCATTTTTATTCACAAGAAAGAGTTCAAGGTTCAGGGAGGAGCAGTAAGAAAAAAGAAGAGAGTGGAGGAATTCCCATAACACCCCAAGATTCACAGAGAAATGTTCCTTAAGCAGGTTATTTCCAAGAGATGGCCGCCAGAAATGCCCATTATGTTTTGTATTCTTTCTGGATGGGTAGAAAGAACTGCACCTCTAAGTAATAAGAAAAACTTTAGTTCGTTAAACAAACCTTAAGGGGAAGAGCAAATGAGAAGTGTTTTATATTCAGTGTCATCAATTCAGCTGAAAACATGTTTGTACCACTCCATGAAATGAATGCTTTTTATAGCGCCGTTCCTGCCAACGTTGCCTCATGAACATAATAAAATTAAACATGTAAAACCAACTCTGGAGATGGCAACAAATAAATTCCAGAGAAACAGTAACACAAAGTAACACACATTCCTAAACAAACTGTTTGTGGAATAAAAGGAGAAAAAAGTAGGTGAAGTGAGGAAAGAATCGTACAGGGGGTGGACTGAATTCATGCAGAGGTCAGGGAAAAGGGGTTTTTCAGCCTTTCTTTTCCAATGTGTTTCTGAAACCCCAACATTACAGCATTGGCAGCACCACCCCAGACCACAGAAGTGATTCATTGCAGACATTTCTGCACTTGACCCACTGGTGGAAGTCACCATGGAACAAGGCTCAGCTCTATCAAATGTGGCCTCACACCACTGCTGATCCTGGTGGCCATGGAATCATGGATTCAAATGCAAAAGATCTTTAAACCACCTTTAAATCCACATCCACACAGCTTTTAAACCCCTCCAGAAATGAGAACTCCACCACTGCCCTGAGCAGATGATCCTTTTGGGAAGAAATTGCTCCCAATACCCAGCCTGAGGCCGTTCCCTCTGTTCCTGTTCCCTGAGAACAGAGCCTGACCCCTCTGGCTGTCCCCTCCTGGCAGGGACTTGTGCAGAGCCACAAGGTCCCCCCTGAGCCTCCTCTTCTCCCTCAGTCACTTCTGAAGCTCCAGCTGCTCCCTCCCCTGGATCCTTGTCCTAAGGGACCACGAGCATCACACCACAGCAGCATCACCCCAAGGACTCAGCCCCGGCTGCTGCTGCCCATGGGGAAGGTCAAGACCCTCCCCAAAGCTGATGTCTGCTAGAAATTCAGACAAATCCTCATATTCCTGTTTTCTGTTCCTCAGCCAAGCAAAACAACCAAAAAAAAAAAAAATCCAGGTTAAAAGGAGGATGAAGGAGGCAGTTTCATTTTGGGTTTTTCTATCGGTTGTTTTTGGGCTAGAACAAGCCCATCGCTCCCTTCACTCCCCTCCACAGGCAGCAGGGACAAGGACTCTCCCTGACTGCCACCCAGAAGAGCTGAAAGGAGGCACACAAAGCACACAAAGCCCTCCAAAGTTATGCCACAGTCATCAAATACCAGAGGAGTTTGGAAACCACTATTGTGGCCCCGAGTAGGAGCAAACCTCTCCAAATAAGGCAGCATTTCTCCTCCAATGTGCAGGAATTGGCAGCTCCCCTGCTGGAGTTTATGTAAGATTTCTCAAACAGATCAGCCAACTAACAAATGTCAAAGAGCCTTCCTGCCTTTGGAGGGACTTTCATTGCAGGAGGGGATTCTGAAGAGGTTTGGAGTTGGGAAATTAATTTCCCCGCTGCCAGGATGGAGGTGAAGGAGGATTCCAAATAATGAGTGGTGAATCGATGAGGAATGGCCACGCTGCCACCTCAGAGTGTCCCCTCTCATGTCCCCATATGGGTAACTTGCAGAAAAATGGGCATTTCCAGAGAAATGGGGGTTCAGGATCACATTACAGCAGAGGATCAAAAAGCAACATGGCCTGACAAATATGAGATACTACTGGGACAATCTTAATGTGGAGATAAAATATTCCAGAAGAGTCTCAGGGAGGTCAGACAACACTGTATTTTAATATTTAGCTATGTTTACTCACCTCAGAAGATTGACTGAGTAAATTCAGCTTCACTTTCCAGCAAAAGGCTGCAGGACAATTACTTAAACCTTACTGGAAAGGAGATCTTAAAACAAGGCTATCCTGGTTAACCAAGACATGATATGGCAAGTGCTTAGCAACACTCTCTCCCAATTTTTTTAACCTCCACCAGCCTCCCACGGAGAATGACAAGGAGTTATTACCTCCTGACAATGAGCTCTTTCTTCTGCTTCTTGTCCCATTAGGCCCTGATCTCTGCTGCTTCTGCACAGAAGGTATTTTGAATATCTAAAAAACTAAAAGACGTGATTGTATGCACAAAAGGCTCTTCAGAGCAGGGAGGGTTTGGGGCTCCTGTACACAAAAAAACTCAGAATAAAGGACCCAGCTTGTTTTGCCCCTCAAGTGTTCAGCATTTCAGATCCAATTTCAGATTTCAGCAGACTTCAGAGCAATGGTGGCACTGAAATATTTAGGGTTTATTATTTTATTGTTTATTAAGCTGCCTATCAGAATTAGTGAAGTTTGTATTGCATTCACTTAGGGATTTTCACTTTCTGAACAGCAAATAAAAATAAGCAACAAACCCCTGGCACAGTTCAATAAAACAGAAAGAAAACCCAGTTCTGTGGGATTGGAAGGCTCAAGGCACACCTATGGCTTTTTTACCTTAATATACAGAGCAAGAAGCACAGAGTCCAGATCAGCATCTCTTTCACTGCCACATCTCTATCCTAAAATATATTTACACACAGCAAATTAAAAAGGAGCCAGAGCCAATCAGCTGTTTTGGGGGCACTGAATAAAAGAGGCTTTGATCCATGGTCACAGAGGAAAGGTAAGATGGGCTTTCAGCAGGGTTTGAAGGGACTAAAAACAGCAAAACAAGGAATAGGCTTAATTCCACTTTTCCCACTTGAAAGCTTTTCCCACAACATGCATAAAGACAAACAGCTGATGGCAGGAGAGAGAAGGGCAAAACACATCTGGGAAGACACAAGAAAAGGGTTTTTTCCTTGCCTCCTTCCCTGCAAACTCCACTCTGGTTTGATCATCCCTTCCAGCAGCATGAGGTCAGGCCCGAGCTCTTTTATGTGGACAATTAATAACTCTTATCATCACTTGATTTATCTCTCTTTAACATGTGCGCATCACATGGAGATGGACTGGGTGAGTTATTACCTTGTGAAGCCAAGCAAAGAATTTTGTTTTTACTGTCCTGAAGTTCTATTTCCTAACTTGAATAAGAAATACCACAGATCTATATTTCAAGAGGGACACAAGCAATGTCTTTGCCTAAACACATGCCTGATTTATTATTCAGATTTATAACTGTACTCTCTTCAGTGTTTGAGTTACACATTTTTTCTCTGCTGAAAAACAAGGATTAAATCTTAACCACAGTGCCTTGATTTAAGCCTAATTTCCCCATGTACCATTTTCCTGCCTCCTGTAACTCTGAGGCTCCATGACTAAGTTCTTCCTGCTGCCACAAACCGATTTTTCAAACACGAGATTTCTCTTGTTTGGCACATGCACAGAATACCACAAAATCCAATCATAGTGTCTGCACTGAGTAAATCTTTGTTGAAGTCCAACTACAGAGGCTCAGGGCACCCTTTTCCTCCACAGCTCACTGGAGACAGCTCTGAGGGAGGCAAAGAACAGCAGGATTCCTCCAAGGACGTTTCTTAAACCAGCCCCAGAAGAGGGCCACTGAGCAAACAGGCTTTCATGGTTCAGCATTCAGCTCCTGAGTTACATTTGATGAAAAATAACTCCCAATATAACACAATCAATCATTGCATTGCACAGAGGAGTTTTCAGCCCAAAAGTGTCTTTTCTGTACAACTGGCAAGGATAAATGGGAGCAAATCTCTGATACCTTTTCACTTTCATGACCCTGAATATTCCCCTTTGTCTTCAAGTCCAGAGCCAGCTGAACACAGAGAAATTAAGCCAAGTAGAGCTGAGCCATAATTCTCCTTCCATGGCTGTGGCAAACACACCGACTCTGGTTTATTGATTCAAAGCCATTAATGAATGTCAGCGGCCGAACCATGAAGGTTTCTGCAGCTCTACATCCAAACTGGAGTTAGGCATCCCAAGATCAAATGAAAACGCAAGAGTAGGAGCCCTATATTGAATTTATCAGAGTTGTTCTCTATCTTGACAGCAGCAGTTGTAGCCGGCAGCGGTTTCATCCCAATCCGCATCCACGAGGTATCAGCATTTCAGAGCCACCCTGACAACCTGGGAAACTTTCACTGCCAGGTAAAACTCAGATAAAACTGAGAGTGTCACAACAGCAACAGCCAGGCCTCTCTGAAATTTAATATTTTTTTAAAGTTGGAAGAGTCTGGCTCTCCCTGAGGGTCCCAGAACAAACTGATTTTGCCCAGCCCACACAAAGCCAAACCCAGCCTTGCTGGAAACTCTGGCTCCTTCCAGACCAAGGTCCCCTCTCCAAGCTGTGCCAGGAGAGGTTTAGATTGGATACCAGGAGAAAATTGTTCTCTGAAATCATGGTCAGGCATGGAGGGCATCGGCCAAAGGTTGGACTTGGTGATCTTGGGGGTCTTTTCTAACCTCAATGATTCTGTCATTCTGACAGCTTCCAGAAAGACACCAAATTAAACCTCAGCCTGAAGGAGCCTGAGGAAAGGCAGTCAGGTTATTGATTATACTGAGCTGCAGAACCCTCTTCTTCTGCCAGAATTTCTCTGTGAGAGGGCAGAAGACAAAAGATTTTGAAAAACCCTCCTTGCTGAATTAAATCTATACCCTCTGGGCTTTTGCTCCATCATAAAGATATATTTTCATTGCAGTCAAGATTTAGCCTTTTCCAGACTTTATTTTCCATCCAGCCAAACTGATCTGCAATGATTAATAATCAGTAAAATAATTTAAGAACAAAGAATAGAAGGGTATTTAAAGTTAAGCCAAAATGTAAAACTAGAGATGGTGCTGAGTTAACTAGATCTGTTAACTCAGAAATTAATCTGAGCCCAAAGAAAAGCCCATGGCAAGTTTAATACTTCAATTACAGTTTCAGAGAAGCAGAAATAGCTAATCCCACCTATTCCATGGTGCCTTTCTGCTATGGACACAGCTTCCAACATGAACCTGACACACAAACGGGGCAATTGCAGCAAACTGGGGTTTCTTTATGAGTATTTCTCTGAGTTACTTTTAAATGAGATGTTTTGATGTTTCCCACAGACCTGAACCATATGGGAGTCAAGAAAGTATTAAAAATGAACAGAAACCCTGCTAATCAAAGGTACAAAACATATAAAGCTCCTCTGAGCTACAATAACCCTGTGGCTGCATGAGCTGCTGGATAAACAGAACAACCCAGATAAAGAAGAACTGGAAAGGGATTAATTAAATCAGAAGCAATCAAGACATATTAAAAAGATTTCTAGAAAGAATAAATCTAATCACAAATACATTATTATGGGGTCAGCAGTGCTGTTATGGGAAGGATCTTGGTACTGGTCCCTCCCTGCTCATTGCCCAGGTAATCAGATGGGTCACAGGACTGAAGCATCCCAGTGACTCCCAGCTGCCCAAGCTGGTCCTTCCTAATGCCCTTCTAGATTAAAAAATGATCATTTTTCAGCAATTAAAAGCACACAATACCCTATAAAAAGACCAGAATCTTTCCTAAGCAAGAGTGAAGCCCCGAGCGATGCCTAAGACAGGTGGATATTATCAGAGCATCCTGCCTGGAAACCTTCATTTGTTTGCAAGTCAAAGTCCTGAAAAGATTTCTGACATTCCCAGTGAAAAGATCTCGAGTCAAGACTCAGCTCAGCAATTTAATTCAGTTTGTTTTGTTGTCTCAGTTGTTTGTTCAGTATTTATTGCCAGGCTTTGTTTTCCTGTCACCTCCATACCCACTCCACTGCCCTTGTTTATCACGTGGCTTTCCACACTCTCATGATCCTCTGAGCTTCCTTTCAAGTAGCTTGGGGGAAAAAAAAAAAGAAGAAAAAAAATCACAGTATGAGTTCATGAAACAATGTATGAATAAGTCATTTCCTCCTTTAAATACACCTCTGAGTAAATGATCCAGAGACTTTTCAAGAACCATTTACATAACAGTCGCTGATACAGGCTTCAAATTTTCATGTCAATCTCAGGATGGCATTTTAAATCACCCCATTTTCCTAAATGAGGTGAGAGAATTTTAAGAGCAGATTTTGCCAACTTCTAGACCCCTTCTTTTAGACCCAAATCTTTAAATGGTGAATTCTCCTCATCCCTCTCCATTTGGGGTACAGCAGAAATGTCAGCAGTGCTCTGGGTGTATAACCTATAATCCAAACACAGTTGGGTGCTACTTCAAATACATTTTCTTTTACGACTACAAATGCCATAAATTTCAGCAACTGTCAATCCCACTTCACAGCCTGCAGCTTGAAAATAAAATTTGGAGGCTTTGCTAGATGTGAGTAACCATCTACTGCAGTACTACTGGGAAGACACCTATGAATCACAAGATGCTCAACTAGTTGCAAATAAATTTAGGTAATTTCCAGGCAATATTCATAGACAAGTAAACAAGAGAGTGGAATTTGATTTCTGAGGTGTTGTGAGCACACCCAATCCTTCCTTGGGCTCAGAAACCAAGAACAGGCTCAAAGGTGAATCTGTTCCCCCAAATCTTGTTGGAGTTGGAAGAGCAGTGAGGAACGTGGGGGACAGGCTCTGCTCCCAGGGAACAAGGGACAGGAAGAGCCTCAAGTCATGCCAGGGGAGGTTTAGGTTGGATATCAGGAATTTTTTCCCAAAAGAGTCACCTGACCAGAGCAGTGGTGGAGTCCCCATCCCTGGAGGGATTTCAAAGCCGTGTGGATGTGGCAGCTGGGGACAGGGGGCAGTGCTGGGGAGTGGTTGGACTCTGATCTAAGAGGACTTTTCCTCTGTGACTGCATTCCAGAGAAGTTTCTGGATGCAGCAGGATTGCTCTGAAGGCACCAAGGGCCACAAGGGAATTCATCAACCATATGGGATCATCACAAGCTCCATGTGTTGCTCCACTGGGAGCTTTTCCTTGGCCTTGGGATGCTGCAGGAATTCCCTGGGATTACACAGATGGAGCCAAGGACTTCTCTGCCAGCCTGAGAACAGGAAGCCAGTGCTCAGATGAGCTTCTCTTGGAATGTCTTGGCTCTCAGAGGTCTTGGAGCACAAAGGGAAGGGCAGAGATGGAGATTGGGATCTCTGGCATGGTGGGAATCTCTTTGGGGGCCGGCCTCTACACCCACAACACCCCTGATGAATTTTTGTGCTGAGCCAGGAGTTTGGGCAAAAGGAGGAGGGATAAAAGAGCTGATCCATAGCAGTTGGCACTTTTGTTTGAGTGACCTGAAAGAACCCAGGGGTTGGGAGCCATAAATTCCCAATGGTACTGCCACATTTCTTTTTTGGCACCGAGTCCAAATGCCCAAAATGAGGACAGTTGACTTTGATGTGCCCCACAATCAGAGGCAGCAGTTGTGACCCTGAGAGCCTCCCAGCCCCAGAAAAGCCCATTCTTCAAGTTCACTGGAAAGGCCACAGCCTTGGAGGTGTGGAACCCAAAAATACAACGTGATTTAGAACAGAGCTGGAGGAGAAGACAAAGCAGCCGGGGGAAGGGAAGTGGCAGGAAGGCTGAACTCCAGGAAAAAGGGCATGGAGAAGGCAATGGGGGCTCACAAAGGGAATCTGCAAAGAGTCAGGGGGTGAGGATCTGTGACCCTGAGCACTGGGGCACAGAAAGGAGCCAGCAAGAGCTGCAGCCCATCACTTTTATCAGCAGAATTCCATGCACAGCTCACCCCCACGCTGGGTAGCAAACCCTGGGAGGATTTCTCAGACAACCTACAAGCACCAGGCTGAGGAATAGGACAGCACTGCCAGAGGAGAGGGAATGCAGAATGATGATGTGAAAATTGGGAATAGAAAAAGCCGGTGCCAAAACCAGCAGAAATCAGAGCCTAAGTGCCTTTTTCTGGTAGAAATCATGGTTTTAGCCAATTTCAACAGGTAGTGGTGCCAACTGTGCTGCACAATAAACACTGGAGAAGAGGCTTTGGAGAACATATCCGTCACCACGGCGTGACATGTTAGTGCTGCCTGCTTCCCAGAGTGAGAACAAACAGCAAAATCCAACTCCTAATGAAGTCAAACAACCCAAAAAGGAAAAGAGCAAAAGGAAACACTCAGTCTGTCTCTCTCCCCCATCACCAAACACATTAGCAAAATGGAGTGTTCATGATTAATTCACATTCTTTTCCCACCGTCTCTCCTGCTGGAGCAGCATAAAACCCAGCTCATTGTTCCTGCTCTCTGAGGATGCAGGAGCTTCGTGGCATCTCTAGCAGAGCTCTGGAATTTTTCCCAGCAAGTTCCAGGATGCCTGCAGGGATTTCACCTGTTTGGTGACAATTCCAGGGTCAGTGCCAGGAGGGAATTCGTCAGAGCTCCGCAAAGAGCCCAGCACTCATTGCCCCCCGACCGACACAAAATCCTACAGCATCACCGTAGCCATGATGTTTTCTGAAAAAATCCTTTCCTTAGGATTTTTTCTCCTGAGAAGCTGAGAGGCCTCAGGAACAAAATGCAAACAATGATTATCTGCTGCTGGGGAATGCAACAGGTGCAGCTGTGATTGGTCTCATGTGGTTGTTTCTAATTAATGGCCAATCACAGCCCAGCTGGCTCGGACTCTGGTCAGTCATAAGATTTTATTATCATTCTTTTTCTATTCTTAGCCAGCCTTCTGATGAAATCCTTTCTTCTATTCTTTTAGTATAACTTTAATATAATGTATATCATAAAATAATAAATCAGCCTTCTGAAACATGGAGTCAGATCCTCATCTCTTCCCTCATCCTGGGACCCCTGTGAGCACCACCACAGATCACATTATTTTAGGGCTCAAGGCACCAAAATTAGGCCATAAAAACTCAGAGAGTGCAGATCTTTACAGCACTGAGATGGGCACCATGGCTGGATAGAGAGATAATTAGAAGTTAGTGACAATTGGCACAATGTACAAGGAGAAAAAGGCTTTTCTTTTAAAAAGAAGAAAGCTAAAAACGTTTCGACTCTACTACACCCCATAAAAGCCAGCTTTTTGAAGATATTTCAATTAAGCCCAGCAAACTCTTCAAAAATCTTTCAGATTGTTCCAGATCTCACCTGACTCTGTGCTACATTTTCAGGCAAGGGGGAAAGAAAAAAAAAAGTTATTTTACTTTGAAAATCTACATAATTAAAACCAGCACTGTCTTCTGATTGATAAAGTTTCAAGTGACAGCTTTGCAGCAAGCTGCCTCCCACACAGAAGCAATTTGTAAAAGCCTTTCAGAGTTTTATGTAACTGAAAAATCCGAGTTGCTTTCATCCAGGTCTTTCTTTCCAGCCCCAGTTTAAATGTGGCTGCAAGGAACTGCAACAAATAGATGCCTGAATGTAAGATTAATTTAGGCACCAAACATTTTGTCCAATGATCAGGCACCGATCGACAGCAAAGGCTTTTTCTTGTTGTTCTTTTGTATTTGGCAAATTTTGAAACATTTTTATCTTTAAAGGCCAACTTAACCCGAATTTTTCAAGCACAACTGGTCACACGACACTTTTGCTCCAGCTCAAATGGGCTTTTAAGCTCCCCTGAGAGCAAAACCCAAATGAACTAAAACAACAAAGGGATAAAAGATGACAATAATTCCTTCCCTGGGCTGGTGAATACAAACCTGTGTTTGTTTTTCCAGCCATGAAGCACCTCCAGCACTAGAGGGAGTACCCAAAAAAGCTGAATATTTCCTTCAGCAAAACTTCAGTAAAACCTGATCATGAGTTATAAAACTCATCTGAATCCATGTATTCCCTGAGATTTTGAAAGCTGGTAGGGATGGCAAAATTAATTCCATATAAATTTAAGTGGTGGCTTTTAAGAATTGTAGCTCTTAGGAAATAATCTAAGCCTCAAACCCCTCACCTGGATGCAGGTATCAGCCTCCCAAGTATATCAAGAGTTTGTAAGGTAAAAAAGTAAAGGTAATGCACTGTAAAAACAAACAAAAAAAAAAAAATTGAAGAACAAAGTAGCTGAATCACTGTTGGCCCAATATAGTTCAGGAAAACAAATTTTTGTTAAATGCAAACATCACTAGTGAGGTTTTTTTTCCTAAAAAACTGATCTAGTTCTAATAACCAAATAATTGTAACATTTACAGGCCAAGCATTGTAATGTCCCACAAATGCAGTAGAAACTGAGTATTGAAAAACGAGAGAAAAAATATGTCAAAAAGAGTAAAATACTGAGAAAATGTGAAGACATTTCTATTTTAGCACTGTAGAAAATGGGAAAAACTTGTAAAAAAAATTTGTCAAATATTGGAAACGATGAGAGGTTTATTTTATGCGACCCACATCTCTGTCCTGTGGGTTTGTTTGGCTATTTGCTGGTTTGCAGAGCTGGTTTTTGGGTTGTTTCTTTTCTCCTAACCCTTCTTGTGCGTTGTGTTGTTACCTGACTGTGACTCTCCTGGAGCTCCTTTAGGAAGGTCTCAAACTTCCTTCCCAAACACTGGAACCACTGTAAGAATTTAGTGCAATACAACAAACCAACCCATCCATCCACAAATTCCGGAGCCAGACTCTCTCTGGTCAGCAATTCCTGACCCTCCTGGAGCAGGTGTTTGGAGCAGACACCTCCACAGGTCTCACAGAAGTGGTTGCTCTGCTTTCTCAGTTTGTAGAAAATGGGAAAAACTTGTAAAAAAATTCGTAAAATATTGGAAGCGATGAGAGGTTTATTTTATGCGACCCACATCTCTGTCCTGTGGGTTTGTTTGGCTATTTGCTGGTTTGCAGAGCTGGTTTTTGGGTTGTTTCTTTTTCCCTAACCCTTCTTGTGTGTTGTGTTGTTACCTGACTGTGACTCTCCTGGAGCCCCTTTAGGAAGGTCTCAAACTTCCTTCCCAAACACTGGAACCACTGTAAGAATTTAGTGCAATACAACAAACCAACCCATCCATCCACAAATTCCTGAGCCAGACTCTCTCTGGTCAGCAATTCCTGACCCTCCTGGAGCAGGTGTTTGGAGCAGACACCTCCAGAGGTCTCACAGAAGTGGTTGCTCTGCTTTCTCAGTTTGTAGAAAATGGGAAAAACTTGTAAAAAAATTTGTAAAATATTGGAAGCGATGAGAGGTTTATTTTATGCGACCCACATCTTTGTCCTGTGGGTTTGTTTGGCTATTTGCTGGTTTGCAGAGCTGGTTTTTGGGTTGTTTCTTTTTCCCTAACCCTTCTTGTGTGTTGTGTTGTTACCTGACTGTGACTCTCCTGGAGCCCCTTTAGGAAGGTCTCAAACTTCCTTCCCAAACACTGGAACCACTGTAAGAATTTAGTGCAATACAACAAACCAACCCATCCATCCACAAATTCCTGACCAGAAGGGAAGGACCCAGACCTTTCCCACTGGTTCCCTGCCCTGATGAGAAGAAGACAACCTTGATCTGCAGCCTGCAGATCTGAAGGGTTTTGTTTCCCACAGACAGTGACAGCAGCCTGAGTGATGGCTGAAAACCCTCAAGACAGCAAACCCTGAACACCCTTTGCCAGGCACATTTCAATGATTTGCTTCTTCAGTCAGACTTTTCTCTTTTGTTCCAGCTCTGTTGTGATCTCTCAACATATCCAAGTATTACTTAATTCAGGAGTTTGTCACATAAAAGCCATTTTTATTCTTCTTTAGAGGAGGTTTTCATAAGACATTTGTTCTTGCTGGGGAGCATTCTTAACAGGAAAAAAAAAAACCCTATATTAATGGTATTTTGCAAACCAGAGTGCTAAATACTTATTAAACCTTTTTTTTTTTCTTTTTTTGCACGTTACTTGCTAATGGAACTTGCCTTTTTAACCTTCCCATTAAAAGAGAAAGTAACCACTGCCAAATAAAAAAGGAGAAATTTGGAAATTCCGCCTCTCCTCCTGTGTAATTTTGTCTTGTTGTGTGTGACCCCTTCAAAGGGCGAGCGTGGATAAGGAAAATATTTGTGTGGCAGCAATGGCCCCACATCTCTGAGGCACTTGCCACACCAGCTGCAGGGATCAATCTCCTGTTACAGATAGACTGTGCCTGCAGAGCAGCCCAAATGGAATGTTAATTCAGGCTCAGCCGTGCTAAAGCCAGGCAGGGCTCGGGGCATTCTTGGGGAAAAACAAGGGCTCCACAAAAACCTTGCTCTGAGAAAGGCCTTGGCAAAGTATTTTACATTTCTAATTTCTCTGGTTAGCTTGAGTCCGAGAGAAAACATCACCCTTGGAAAATCCTTCTCACTATTTTGTCCACGTTTCCCTGTTGCCCTTTGCCACCTGCTGGCTCAGACTTTAGAGTTTTCCAGAAAAAAACTCATTCCCTGCCCTCTTCCATTGTCTTTATCTCCTCCAAGAGTTTTTGTGTTCTTCCAAGCCAAGCAAAGATATTTTCCCTTTATTCAGATTCCTGCCCATCCACCTATGGGATTATGAGGATAGACCAAAGACAGGATCTCCCACATCCAAAAGTTTAATTCCATGGCTGCTCCCAAAACACCACACACCCAGCCCAGCACTGGTTTTGTTTTTCTTGGATTCAAGCATGGAAGCAAATTTCTGTGGGTTAAGGACCCAAAGTAAGTCCCTGCAGGGTTCTTGGCCAAACTGAAGTTTTATAGTTATTAAACTATAATAACATGAAGTACCCGAGCCCTCAGAAGTCATGAAAATTATTCCAAATTCAGGCAAAAACAAAAGGGAGAATTCCTTAATCAACAGCTCCAAAAAGAAATCCAGTGTCCAAATGAATTCCTGATGTTCTCCTGACACCCAACATCTGGAGGAAAAGGCAGGGAAAAGCAAAGTCAGCCTCAATATTTTCACTGCTGGTGCTTCCCAGCAGTTCTGAGGTGTTGTGGCTCTGGGAAGATTTTGCTCTCCCTGAGGAGCATCTCCCACTGCACTTCCAGGTGCACAAGGCTGGGCCAAGCCTGTTCCAGGAGATCATTTCTCATGGTTTTATCAATTTTCATGCACAAACCAAAGCAACTGTTACTTGTCCACCAGAACAGGCAGCCAAAGAAAGCTCAGGGCATGCTCATGACTCCAAACCATCAGGGGAAAAAAAAAAATATTGAACTTCCTTTGCTGTCCTCCAGACTCTGCCCTGATCTCCTTTGCTCTTGTAAACCTCTCTGCAATCAGGGATTTCAGCAACTTCCTCTGACTTTCCATCAGGTGCTTTTCAAAACCTTGTATTCAACAAAAACCTGGAAAACTTCATTCACCTGAGGTCATGCCCACATGGAAAAGGTGATATTTTTTTTTCCCCCAGACTAAATGAGATAATTTAAATTTTTGGTAAATTTTGAGAGTGTAAGGACTAAGCCTATATGGAGCTCAGAAATTATTCCCTTCTCCTCACAGAAGTCAGGACCAAAACCACTATGAATTTATGTCCTCCAGAAGTTTTCCAGGATAAATGGGATGAGTCTGAGCAGTTGGATCAAAGCCTGAGATGGGCTCTGAGCAGATATCTGGGCACTGAACACTGCAAGGAACAAGAGGAAAAATCCAAGGCAAAATAAAGCAAATTGTCTTTAAATCACTTGCATCAAAAGGAGCCTTTGCTCTCAGGTTATAGACACAGAACATCCTTGTTGTCACTCAGCTGTTACACAACTTCAACTAAGCACTGTTAATTATCTAATACTGAGCCACTTTCTCCTACTTCAAAGTAATTTTCCATCCTATTAGTTTTTATATCAGAAGTCATGCAGAACTGACTCTATTTATCTTTTGCTCTCAGGTAGAAGTTAGAGTTTCTTAAAGCTCAGACCTGAAGAAAATCTTAATACCCCTCTTAATTTGTCACCCATCTGAAAACTGAACTTGAAATAGTTTGTAGAAGCTCTTCCACAGAGATCTTTTGTTTTAATTGAACTTTTCTTTTTTCCCACAGGAAAGCTAATTTAGTATGACTTGCCACTATGAAAATTGAAATTCTTGGGCTAATTAATTTTTGTACCTGAAAGTGAATATTACTTTTTTTTTTTTTTTTCAGTTTTTAGCACCTCCCTCTAAAAAGTTCAATCCTTGCCATGTAAAACCAAAGGAGAGATAGAAAAGTTTTCAGGAATTCAAAAACTTCACAGGAATTAGAAGGTTTATCAGGAATTACTTTATAGAGTGATAGAAGTTTTTCATCTCGACAAAGCCAGTAGCTGAAATATAAAATCTGGAGGCAGTGGGAGTTTCCATCATAGAACTTTAGCATGGTGGGACAGGAATACATGAACTTTCCAACCTCATTTTCATGAGTAAAAAAGCAGGAGACCCATTAAAAGTAATTTTTAGAGGCAGAGATGAGATACACTGGTTGTATTGTTTGATAAATCCCTAAGAGCAGAAAGAAATAATTTTCCTGTACTTGCACCTCAAAAGGGTGAAGTTCATCCCAGGAGGACCAAGAAGATGACTTCAAGCACATTGGGCTTTGACACCAAAATTATTTTATTGCATCATCTGGGCCTTAGATATTTTGCTGTTATTTTCTTTCATCTACAACTACCTCTATAAGTATTTCTCCACCAAAATAACCCCATATTTTACACCAAACACAATAGATCTTCCTGTTGTCCATCTCTGTAGCCATTCCTCACTCTGGATTTTCCCCTAGTAATAAAACAACGCCTCACTCACTTATAGTTACCAACAGCAGAGCTAAGAGCAACTTCAATAATTGCAGTAAGCCCAGAAATAAATTGAAGGCACTTACATCACCCATGCAGATGGCTCTGTGCAGTGTCCAGAACACAGAAGAGGTGACATTCCACAGCCAGGTGGGACATGGGACTTCTGGAAGGAGCAGCGCTGGATGATGTTCCCCACACACTGTTCCCAGCAGGATTTGCCTCCCCACTTTGCTTTCCCTAACGAAGCACCCAAAACCCCACCAAGGCCATTTAGGGGCGGGATAGACCCCAGGGTGGAGGGTAATTGGAGCAAAGTCTGATGAGGAGCAGCTGAGCCTGGAGAAAATGAGGCTCAGGTGGGACTTTATTGCTCCCAACAGCTCCTGACAGGAGGGTGCAGTCAGCTGGGGTTCAGGCTCTGCTCCCAGGGCACAAGGGACAGGACAAGAGGAAATGGCCTTGAGGTGCACTGGAGGAGATTTAGGTTCAATATTGGGAAAATTTCTTCACTGAAAGGGTGACCAAACCTTGTCACAGCCGCCCGGGGCAGTGGGGGAGTCCCCATCCCTGGAGGGATTTCAAAGCCCTGTGGATGTGGCACTTGCAGACATGGGGCAGAGGTGGGGAATGGCTGGACTGGATGGGCTGAGAGGCTTTTCCAGCCTGTGTGATCCCAGGATTCTGGGAAATGCACGCAGAGTTTCCCCTACATCCCCAGCTGTGCTGTGTCCCTCAGTGATGGATGCACACCATAAGCTGCAGAACAGTTGTTTTCTTCCCCAGGCACAGCCCTGGAAGCACAAAACCACTGTTTTCTGTGCTCCCTTTCCCTTTGCCCTTGTTCATCTTTCCACACCACGGATGGTCTGGCTGAAAGCTTTCACAGAATTAATCTGAGACTCCGGAACGGACAAAGAAGCACCTGCTGAACGTGTGACAGCAGCACTGGGCTGGGGATCAGCTCCTTTCCCTGCCTCTCACTCCTCAGGGCTTTCCAACCACCAAACCTTCATCCTGCAGGTGTTGAGAGTATTTGTAGAAACCCAGACTGTGAAATGGGCACAAGCAACACCCCACGGGTCGGACGCTGCAGTCATTTGGGTCCAGTATCACATGGATTTCCAAGGATAAAAATTTCAGCCTCAAATTTTCTGAAAAAAGAAAAAAAAAAAAAGGGTTCAGTTATTTGAAGCTTTTGAATGCTGAGGAAGGAGGGTTGCTGTCTGCTGTGAGCCAGGTGGGGTAGTATTGTATTTGTGGGGTGCCCAGACAAAGGAAGGAGGAATGATGCATGTTGTCAGAAGGCTAATTTATTATTTTATGATACTGTATTATATTAAAGAATACTAAACTGTACTAAAGAATACAGAAAGGATGCTTGCAGAAGGCTGAAAGATAATAATGAAACTGGCGACTCTCTCCAGAGTCCTGACACAGCTGGACAGTGATTGGTCACTAAGTTAAAACAATTCACATGAAACCAATGAAACAACCACCTGTGGGTAAACAATCTCCGACCACATTCCACACGTGAGCAAAACACAGGAGAAACAAATGAGATCAGAATTTGTTTTTCCTGTTTCTCTGAGGCTTCTCAGCTTCCCAGGAGAAAATCCTGGGTGAAGGATTCTTCTCCTGAGAAGCTGAGAAGCCTCAGAGAAAAAGGAAAAACAATATTATCTCATTTTTCTCTCCTGTGTTTTGCTGCTTTGGAATGTGGTTGGAGACTTTATCCAACAGGTGATTGTTTCATTGGTTTCATGTGAATTGTTTTAAACTTAGTGACAAATCACTGTCCAGCTGTGTCAGGACCCTGGCGAGAGTCACGAGTTTTTAATTAGCAGCTTGTTAAGCCTTCTGTATGTATCCTTTCTATGTAATATAATATAATATAATATAATATATATATAATATAATATAATATAATATAATATAATATAATATAATATAATATAATATAATATAATATAATATAATATAATATTCTAAGAACATGGAGTCAGATTCTCAATTCCTCCTTTGTCCTGGGGACCCCAAAAACACCACACACCCCCAGGAAGCAGTGCTGATTCCCAGCAGCACAAAACCACTCCCCAAACCCATTTTTCAAATGTTTTTCCCAGTTTGGGAGCTGCACTTTTGCATTGGAACACAAAGCTGGCAAACACACCCAGCAGGGTATTTATGCAGCTCGGGGTGTCTGAGGCAGCAACAGATAAAAATGACTTTTTCAACTCCAATCTTCATGTTATAAAATGAACTTTTCACACATTCAGGTTTTAGGGAAAGAAACACCATGTTTTATCAGCACATCCTATAAAAGGAGCTGCACATGGAGCACCTCATCAGCTGAACATCCCAACCAATCTTCACTGGTTCTCCTTCCACTTGAACCATTCACCCATAAATTATCACCTTCCCCAATCATTTTTCCTGTAGTAGGAAACATCTTTCTAAATCCAAGTATGACAAACACAATACTGCATGAAATAATGAAGTTTACACTTATTAAATTAATCAGAATTCACAATACATCAATGTCCAGGTCTAAAAACAACTTTTGAGACATGACAGGAAACGCAGATATTTAATAAAAATGGGCAGGGAAGTTCTGGAGGGGTTTTTTTCCTGTCAATTTCTTTTCTGAGTTTTTTCTGTCAATTTCTCTTTTTCTATTTTTTTTCTGTTCTAACCCTCTCCAGCACCAGGGGAACCTCACAGAATCTGTGAGCTCACTCTGGAGCACGCACATCCATAACAAAACCTGCAGCTGTTTTCCTGGATTCTGTTGTGAAAACAGACTTTTGGCAAAACATGATTGTTTTGGAACTCTGCAAGGACATTTCATGTTTCACACCACAGGTATTTTTACTTAAATCTTACAAAAATGTGTCTTTGTCTTGGAGATTCAGTTTTCCAGAGACATCCAGCAAGCATCATGTCAGCTGTCAAGCATAAATCAATTAACCTCTGCTGAGTAATTCTTTTTAATTACTTGAAAAGCAAAACCTTTAGAGGTAAGCCTGTGACTTTTTTAGGGTTTTTAATAAGACATTATTTTGCTGTTTATGTTGGTCTGGATCCTGGTGGTTTGCAAGTGTGGTTTCAGCCCTTATAAATAATCAGTAATAAATAGACACCCATAATTCAAGGCCAGCCCAGGATCTGTCACTGCTCTGCCTGAGCAATATTTTAAAATGCACCAGAGAGATGCTTCTGTTCTTTTCCAACCTGCAAGGGGAAGAAGGGACACCTAAGGCTATGTCTACATTATTTATACCACTTTGATAGATTAAATCTTTACCACAAGGCTGAGATTTTCAAACATGCCTGAAAATGTTTAAAGATTCCACAGGTGCTCTTCCCGAGTGCAAACAAAGGCTTCTCTTTGTAGTGCGAAAACAAAATTAAGATGGAACAAAACCCTGGGAGCTGTAGGTGGTGCTTCCAACAAAATCCTTGACTGGACACGTTGGATTCATTTATTTTTAACTCAAATATTTTTGGAACTCAGCAGAGCAGTGCCTGTATGAATGTGGGGTGGGTGGGATGCACCGCGTCCCCAAGGGCCGCATCCAGCACCTCCTGAGCGCTTCCAGAGGTGCTGACTCCACCACCTCCCTGGGCAGATTATTCCAGAGTCTCACCACACCTGCAGGGAATATTTTTTTTCCCCTGGCGTTTCATCTGAACCTCCCCTGGTGCAACTTCAGGCCATTTCCTCCTGTCCTTTCACTTGGGACAGAAGAGAAGAGCCTGACCCCAGCCCACTCCGCCTTCCTGCCAGGGCTCACTGGGGCTCCCCTGAGCCTCCTCCTCTCCAGAAAACCACTGACACTGAGTTGGTTTCTAATTCTTAAACTGCTTAATCGTTTCCAAATCTGGAGGCAAGCAAGAATTAAAAGATTAAACACCTCTAACCCCCACCTGAGTCTGCCATTAGGGTTAGAACAGTCTGAAATGAATTCTCTGCTAAACTCAAAATACAATGGAATTAATGGAACAGTTTGGTCCTTGACTTTGCAGCTGAAGAAAGATGGTGAGTTCCTTTAAGATCAGTAACATCTCAAGTGGAAGAAGATGTCAAAATATTCTTTATTTTGATCACTGTAAGCTAAAAAAGACTACTGGATTTTTCCTTCCCTATGTCTCCATGACCAGAACAAAAGGCCAGAATTTGAGGCCTCACTTCAGCCTAAAATTGCTTTAAACTGTGCCTTCTGAAATAGATGTCTTCCTTCTAATTCCCAAGGAGTTCACAATCATATTTTTAGAAAGGCAATTTGGAATTTAGCAAATACAGATACTTGGAAATGTCTCCGTGCTTTCCTACTTTCACAAAAAGACATTAAGGTCATATATTTTTTCTTCTGGAGTGGAGATGACTTTGGGGTGGATGTAACCATGGCTACCCCACTCGAAATCAAACCAAACTGCTGAATTTGGAAGTCACAGAAATGTACAGAATGCACATGATTTGATCCACAATAATTGTGACTCAGATTTTTGGAAAACCTTCTCAGTTGCTATTCCCAAATAGAGAAAGAGGAGAGACCAAATCCATCCATGGATCTCTTCGCCCTCCAATGTTGCCATCACCTTCAACCCTAATTTTTCTTTGAATTGAGGTTTTACTGACCTTTCCTACCTCAAGCTGTGCCAGGGGAGGTCCAGGTTGGACAGCAGGAGGAATTTCTTCATGGAAAGGGCAGTCAAGTGTTGAGAGGTGATGGAGTCCCCATCCCTGGTGGTGTCCAAGGAAAATCTGGAGGTGGCACTCAGTGCTCAGGGCTGGTGACAATTTGGGGATTGGGCACAGCTTGGACTTGGTGACCCTCAAGGTCTTTTCCAACCTCACTGATCCTGGGATTCCCTGACCAGTCTCTAGTCCAAGGTCTTATTTTGTAATTTGTTTATTTTGTCTTTTGTTTGCTTCTCCCCTCACCAGAGGCACCGTGAACTTCAAGAATCAGGAATCTGCTCCCCTCCTTTCAAACTAAATAAGTAGAAATGAGAAAAATCAGATGTCATCCAAATTATTTAGGTTAACAAAGCACACTGCCATACTCTGTGCTTGGTTCAGTCAGCTCTGCTCTTATTTCAGAAAGGTTTTACTACAGAAACCAGAGCCCTTCAAAATCTAAGACTAATGGGGGTGAGTGACAGGTATATTCATTTCTGAGGAGTGATGACACTGTTTTAAATATTTAATGCACTGAAAAACATATGGAAAGAAAATAATATGAAGTTGGCTTTTGCACAATAACACCATATTTCCTGTCTCTTTCCATGTTGCAGCCACATTATAGAGAGCTGTAAAAGAAGGAAAATGGCAGATTTCAAATCAGTTATCCTGGTGCTACCAGCTTTCAAAAAATTAATTTTTTTCCCCCCATTTTTTTCATTTTTCTAGTGCAATCAATAAACAGGCCATGGCCATCAATCTCCACACTACAGAGCAATATTTTATTTCCAAACTGATGGCTTCCCATGATGAATTACAGTCATTAGGAAGCATGACAGCCTGTTAGAGTGCCTTCAGCACATGTGCAAGTGGTGCTGACAGAAGAAAGTGGGGGTATTATTATTATTATTATTATATTATTATTATTATTATTATTATTATTATTATCTACATTTGGGATCACAGAATCCCCAAATGGTTTGAGCTGAAGGACCTTAAAGCTCATCACATTCCAGCCCCTGCCAAGAGCAGCAGTGCCACCCACACAAAGATGCAAATATTACCCTGAGCATGGATCACTCTGGACAGCCCATCAGAAACAAATTTAACTTCTTCCAAACATTTAAAATGACATTTCAAGGGTTTTTGGTTTTTTTTTCCCTAATAGATATTTTGTGTTTGCAACAGTTGGATTTGCAACCTTCAAACGCAGTTTTGTGGTCACGTATTTGGATAGATCACCACTCAGGTTACTAAAACATGAAAATCAATCAAAAATAAAATTATCTGAAGAATTTATCTGCTCTCCAGATACACTGGAACGTCCACAAATACAGGATCATGACTGCAAATGGAATTGGAGCTTGGCATCTGCAACTTAGCAAGACAAAGAATACTTTTAGTAAATAATCACACACGTAATAGAACTGAGCTCAGCAACGCTGAGCTTAACAGGCTGCCAGGAGTCTGAGTTGAGCTCAGTGGAAATGACTCCCTGTGCCAGGGAAGCAGAACAGCTTTCCCAGCTTTTGAGACCTTTCTTCTCAATCTTTTCCTACGTAAAAACGTATTTTTTTTTCTGCTCCTGCACTGGGAGCAGCACACATAAAAGTGAGGTGTCTTCAGATGGGAATGAAAATAGGTCCCTGCAATGCCTCTAATGTCACAAAAATCCACCCTGGCAGGAGGCACAGGCAGAGGACAGACAGTGGAAATGGGGATTGGGGCTGGAGGATTCATCCTCTGGAGCAGTGGGATCAAGCAGGGGGCAGAGGTGAGGTGGGAGAGGGGGCAGAAAGGGATAAAAGCCCTGGGATAAAGCCTGGGAGAAAATTTAGTGAAGGCACAAGAAGTGGTGGAAGTGAGGGAAGGGAAGAAAAGCTCCCCATTCTCCCTTTTCATTCTGAGCCATCCAGAGCTGAGATTAGAGTTAAAAGCTTCCACTGACAAACTTAATGGTCTTCAGATCCAAAATGTACCCAGACACCCTATGGTGCTCTTAGATCTGGGAATAAACACCAGCTCCAAAGGAGCTGCAGGTGACAGCACAAAATGGGAGCACACAAAGCTCAGGTAATGATTAACATAATTATCATTGTTTTCTGTGATCTGCAGAGGACCATGAACCTTGAAAAATTCCAGAAACATCTGAAAGCAGGGAAAGAAGTTAAATCTTGAAAAGGGAAAGAAGTTAAATTTTATTGGAGAAAAGGGGAAAAAAATGTCAAACCCACAAAGCAAAACAGAGAAGGGATGAAATGTAAATGATAAATTTATGCTGAAAAAAAAAATGAGGAGGCCACAGCTAATTATCAGAATTTAGAGTAATATTTTTCTCACTGGCTTCTGGGAGGGGCTCCAGGATTGCAATTGAATGATGGATTCCAGGTGGGATGTTCAGAAATAATCAAAGATGAACTTCTGACAAATTAACGGAGACTAAATTGTTTCTTTTGTAAAATCTTGGAGTGAACACAAGCTTTGGAATTCTCCCCTATATTTTGCTTAAGTTTGTTACATCCAGAACAGTTGTTTTGGGGGGAAGCTTCCCACTGGAAGAGCAAACAGGCAGCATGCCCAAAGGAATGGAGAGTAAAGAATAATTTGGGTTGTGGTGGGCGCAACTCCAGGACTGGATCGGCTGGGAGCCAGATTTTAAGTTTTAAAAACAAATTAACTTATTAAATTAAAAATAGTTTAAGTTTTAAAAACAAATTAACTTATTAAATTAAAAATAGTTTAAGTTTTAAAAATAAAAAATAAATAAAAAATTTTAAAATTTTTTTTAATTAAATAAAACAAATAAAATAGGGATGGGTATGACTGGAGCGCTCGAAAATCAAAGTTTAATAAAGAAAAACAAAAGGCACACAACGATAAATGTGCAAAAAGACACAAACTGTACACTGTAGGGAGCTACTCCAGAAGACAATGAAATGAGGCAAACCCAAACTTATATAGAGGGCAAGGAACCAATGAGCAAAGAGAAACAGAAACCACACCTTATATAGAACACAAGACTAATCAATGAGGAAGCAGGGCTCATAACAAACTTTATATGGAATAACTTACTCTGCATAACTGCTGCCATTATTCCTTTCTTCTTACCCTGACCTGTGGGAAATGGGGCACCCTTCCAGGGAGATGTCACAAGGAGATAGCCCTGGCAGTGTCCCAGGCCAGGCTGGAGGGGACTTGGAGCAGCCTGGGACAGTGGGAGGTGTCCCTGCCCATCAGGTGATCTTTAAGGTCCCTTCAACCCAAACCATTCCATGATTTGCTGAATTTCTTCTGCTCCTGCCAAACGGACTTTGCTCTATGCATGTCCAAACCTGTCGGAATTCAGGACATCCCTCTGCCTGTCCTGAGCAGCCCAGACCCTGCCAGGGGGCTCAGAGACCCTGGCACAGAGCCCAAGATGCCCCTGTGGTTTTGATTATTACCTGTGGAGCAAATTGCCAACTTTATATGAGGATCTGCAAGCCACGACAGTTTAAGTAGAATGATAGTGAATTTATCATGGGGTGAAAAATAGATTCTGAGGTTTTTAGAATGGGGGTTCAGGGGGCAAGATGGAGGAATCTGGGCATGTCCAGCCTTTCTCCTTCTTCTTCTTGGCCTCCATCTTCTGCTGTGATGGTGGCACTTTTGGATTGGTTCAGAGTAGAAGCTCAGTGTCTAACACAGGTGATAGGTATTGGGAAGGAATTGTAAATATTGTACACACAGTTTTAGCATAAAGACATAACACCACCCTGGGGCAGGCAGAGTGCCTGGACTGTCTTGCTGAAAGGACCTCAGCTGGACAAGAGAAAATATTTTATAGCTAAGAAACAATAAACAACCCTGAGAACAAGAACTGAAGAGCTCTGACTCCTTCTTCAAGCACTGGGCTGGGAAAAGAGACTTTCTAACACATCTCAGGGTCACTGTGAGCTGCAAAAGGCCCCGAGACACAAACCCTGCTGAATTCCTCCACTCCACCGGCACTGATGGACACCAGGAAGCCCAGCCTAGGGCAGGCTGCAGATCCCAGCACAGAGCTTTGTACTTTTCTATCTGGTTCAGTAAGAACCTCCTTGGAAAGACAGGAATAACACAGCAGCTGTCAGTCATTGCAAGTGCCTCGTCTCCTTTATTCCTTTCCACTTTCCAGCTGGATGCAGTGACCCACTGGTCAGCAGCAAGAACCTGCTCTGGGCACTTCTAAATCTGCAGCACTCAAACCTGGAGATTTCCATGGCCAGAAGAGCAGATTCAGTCCCATCCAGGCCAATATTAACTCCTGTTCCAGAACCTTCCTGCTTTTACACTGCCACGGATCCGAGCCTATTGCACTTTTTTTTTTTTCATTCCATGCAAGCTGCCATCTTGTGAGGAAGGAGGAATAAACATATGGATTCGAAATATGTTGGAATAATCACTTTCTGCACTGATACTTGTCTGTCTGTGTAGACATCAGAGAACACATAATAGTAGCTTTGTGCATGCTGTGTTATTTCACACCGCCTCCCATTTCACACGGAAAAGGCATTTGACTTTGTCTAATACAGCCTGGATTTCTCATGGATTTACCACCCAGAAGAATCCAACTGTCTAAAGCAGCCCTGTTTATCTCAGCAAAAAGACTGGAAATTTAAAGTATGAAGTGGTAAAAGAGCATCAGTGACCAATGGCCAATGAAGATAAAGGTCACAGAATGTGCCTAAGGGCACACTTCACTATTTTTTCAAGGAAAAAGGGAAAAGAATCTTGCTAAAGAGTTGTTGATCACTTATGCACTTAACACTGTTCAGACTTAAAATGATATAAATTTAGAAACACCACTGACATAACTTTATTAGAAGCCACGAAAAATCCATAGAATAACTAAGCATGACATTTAAGGAGCTCGTTTAGCTTTCCTAAAGACCACATGGAGCCAACTGCACATGGAACAACAATGCAGGGATTTATATCCTAAAGTGATTTGGATATTCAGACAAGAAAGGATTTGAGGAGAGGGAGAGAAGTAAGTGAGGAGCAGAGACATTCCTCTGTCTGTTCTCCTGCATGATTAATAAGCAAATTACATCTCCTCTCTTCCTTCTCCAACATTTCTGAAGCGTATCTGGTCTTTTTGGGAATCTATCTTAGTATGCCAAGTAGCTGCCAAGACTTCCACACTCTCCATGCAGATGATTAAACTGGTCAAAATATTGTTGTGTGAAAAAATGAGTAAGAGGATAATGAATCCTTGGATTTGGAGTCGTCTGTAAAACCTCAGAAGAAATCTGGCAGCAGTGGGGAACACGCTCAGGATGGAAGGGAGAAGGGAAGGGAGACAGGAGGTCTCGAAAACAAGCCCTGCATCAGAACTGCTCAGGGCTCTGTGCCTCTTTGTAGCTGAATTTATGCAATTGTGTTCCTGTTTTTCATGTGCCCATTGAATAAATGTGGGTATGAAGGAACATAGCAATTTTTCCATGAAAATCTGCCCCTGAACTGACCAATTTCACCACCAAGAGTCTGAATTAATTTGTGCTGTATTCCATGTCTGGAAGGGAATGACAACGCCACGAATTTCCATCAGTGTTTTTCCAGAGCCTCTGGTGTGAGCATGGCACACCCACACCACTGCTCACCTCACCTTTTCTCACCTGAAAAATGGGAAAGACCTGCTGGCATCACAAGGGCTTTGCTTTAATTAATTACATGTTCCCCCAGCAGAGCGTTCAGCTCACAGTGCTATTATTAATATTATTGAGGTACAGATCCTCCACACTAATGAGGATCCTGGCAAGATGTGCAACTCCATGGCTACACAGGGAAAATATAAAAGTTTTGGGTTGGGCTTTGATCTGGGTGTGCTTTCATTAATTAGAGCAAAATATTTCAGCACCTGAAGGGGGACAATAGAAGAGCTGGAGAGGGGCTTTTTGCAAAGGAATGGAATGACAGGACACGGGGGAAATGAATTCACAATGACAGAGGGCAGGGTTAGGCGGGATTTTGGGAAGGAATTGTTCCCTGGGATGGAGGGGAGGCCCTGAGAAGTTGTGGCTGCCCCTGGATCCCTGGAAGTACCCAAGGTCAGGTTCAGGCATCATATTGGAAACAAAAGCAAAAAATTCACCTCTTTCCCTGTTGTGTTTGGAGGAGCTCAGGTGTGATGAGGAGCAGATGGGGGAGCTGGGCAGGGGCTCAGCCTGGAGCAAAGGAGGATCCCCAGGGATCTTTTCCCTCTCTGGAATTCCCTGCCAGGAGGGCACAGCCCCAGACTGGGCTCTGCTCCCAGGGAACAGGGACAGGAGCAGAGGGAACGGCCTCAGGCTGGCCCAGGGGAGGGTTAAATTGGATATTTGGGAAAATCTCTTCCATCAAAGGGTTGTCCAGCCTGGCACAGCTGCCCAGGGCAGTGGTGGAGCCCCCATCTCTGGAGGGGTTTCAAAGCCATGTGGATGTGGCACCTGGGGACATGGTGGCCTTGGCTATAGTAGATATTTTTTGGCCCTGACGAAGGGGAGAGAATGATGAGGACTCCATCTTATCCGAAGGCTAATTAATTACTTCATTATTCTATATTATTCTATACTATATTACACTATATTACATTACATCTAAACTGAATCTGCCAAGCACTGCACTGCACTGCACTGCGCAGGATCTCATGACGGTCTGTGGTGGTGTTCACAGGGGTCCCAGGACCAGGGAAGAGATGAGAATCTTGACTCCATGTTTCAGAAGGCTGGTTTATTATTTTATGATATATATTGTATTAAAAGAAAATGGTATATTAAAACTACACTAAAAGAATAGAAGAAAGGATTTCATCAGAAGGCTTGAAAGGAAAGGAATGATAATAAAATCTTGTGACTGGCCAGAGTCTGAGACAGCTGGGCTGTGATTGGCCATTAATTAGAAACAACCACATGAGCCAATCCCAGATGCACCTGTTGCATCCCACAGCAGCAGATAACCATTGGTTACATTTTGTTCCTGAGGCCTCTCAGCTTCTCAGGAGAAAAAATCCTAAGGATAGGATTTTTCATAAAATGTGTCTGTGACTACTGTCACCCAACAGTCCCGACACACGCACACACACCTGGTCCTGACAGGCCAAGGAAACAAAACCCCATCACTTTGGGTAAACAATCTCCATATTGCACTCTACTTTTGCACAAACACAGGCACAGCAAATGAGGTAAGAATCGTTTCCATTCTCTGAGGTTCAGAGAATGTGAATCTCAGAAATATTCTCGGGAAGAATCGTGCCTTGCTTTTCTCTGTGAAGAGAAATGTGGTGACACTTGGCAGCACTGGGAATGTTTGGACTCACTGGTCTGAGAGGGCTTTTCCACCCTCAACCATGATCCCAGAGTGAATGCCAGCCTCTCCCCAGGGCTGCTGTGCCTTCTCAGGGATCCAAGGCCAAGGAAAGCCCTGTGATCTGTAGATGCTCCCCTCAGCTCCTGCACAGCCACACTCACAGCCTGATTTCCATGCTGACAGTTTCGCTCCATTTGTTGAATTGTAAACCATGGAAAGCTCAGCAATAAAACGTCTGCAATCTGGAGCAGTAATGGGAGGAATGTCTCATAAACAAGATAAGTTGTTTCTTGCCAATATTGTTACACTTCATAAATACGAACTCGAGTCTGTTTTGCGTCTCCTAGATCAGTAGCAGACTTTTATTTTAATTAAACACAACATATAAAATATTCATTTAAAAAACAAACATCATTGTTTTAAAGACATTGTGCTAAATTAAATTACAGAGCTTTTGCCATCAAGTTCTTGCACAAAAGAACAATTTGGAATCAAGTGGATTGAGACAGCACAAGTGTCCATCAAGAACCTGTAGCAAGAAGCTGGTAGCTGCCCCATGAATAAATAAACTATTTCTGTTTCCTGATAAGTGCTTGTATGAACCCAGTCCAATTCCCAAAGACTTCTCATTCCAGCTGGGGCTGTAATTAAGAAAGTTTATCACCTGGCAGCAAGGAAGATGCTGCCAGTCCCACTTTCTGCAGCACAACTCCTGAGTTTTCACTTCCCCCAGACGTAATTTATGGTCTCACTTCATTAAATTAATGTTGGGTATCTTTGATAGAGCCATTTTCAACAGCCTCTGCCCCAAAAATACTTTTAATTTTGAAACTTACCCCTGCAGCTTGAGGGTCTCAAATACAACCACAACAGGTTAGTTCAAGCCTCATTCAATGCAAATGTTATTCCTGGTTTAGTAACACAAATCCAGCTCCTGGGTTTGGCTCAGAATCCAAACACATTTCTTCTGACACAAGCCTCAGTGATGACATAAATTACAGAAAGCAAGTTTTTAAACTGTCAGCAAGGAAGAATTTTAGGAATTGAGAAGAAATTAGCCAGAAACAGCTGAATACTGAATTTTCAGTAGAACCAGCAGCCCCCAGCCATGGCCTGGAAGGCACTAGCCACACATTTCCTTCACTGTCAACATGGAAAATTGGATCCCTCAGTCATAAATCTACCAAAACAGGAATAGAGAAGGCAGGACTTTATTCAGAAACTCCATAGCTGAGAGCAAAACTCAGCTGCATCACATCACCATTCTGTGTCTTTAAATAAAAGTTTAAAATAACTGAAACTACTCAATTATGGCTTTTGCTGTGTGGCACCAGGGTGCAACACAGACCAGTAGCCAGAGGCAGACTGGCCAAAGCTTTATGTTGATTTAATTCCTTCCTTAATCCAGGAGGAAAATGGAAGGAATAGGAAAACCAAGAAGCAGCATTAATGTCCTGCTAAAATTTCAGGCTTCTGTGGAATTTCAGCAGAGAATAAATGGTAAATTTGAAATTACTCAAGTTTTGAGATGCACATGTGTCTTGGGTCATTAGAAAACAAGATGTGATTTAAATACTTATTGCTCAAGTTATTTTCCAGAAAGGAAGTCCTGAATCAGAGCCAGCTTCAGGAAGATGAAGAAGAGATGCAATAAAATCTCTGTCCTGTCAGGCTCAACAACCTGGAGCAGTCTTGGAGTCCTCCAACTCTGGGACAAGGGAGGGAAACTCTTTTTCTTATATTTTTGATATTTTTTTTTTTAATAAAAAACAAACAAAATCCATGGGCTGATTGGGGATCACATTCTCAACAGGGACCTTCTCACCCTTCCTTCCTCAGGGATCCTTCTCTGGGATTTGCCATATTTTAAGCTTTAAATCCACCTTTTTTTTTTCCAAGAAAAAAGAAGAAAAGATGAACAAGATGGATTTAAGGCTTGAAACATGTAATTTTCACCCGAAAAAGGTGAATAAGAAAATGCACAAACCTCAGCCATCACCTTTACTCCAGGTCTGATGGCTGATAAGTTACATTCATTTACCAGGGAATAAATGCAAGAACACAAAACACTCTTCCTTCGAGATGCTCATCTACTGCAGGAGTCAGCTTATTTATTTTCAGTTTGCACTTTCTAAACTTCAATAACTGGTTCTAATAAGCAAGATTGTAGTTTTTTGGGTTTTTTTTAAAGACCCTCTTCAATTTCCTCTCATTTTCTGCAAATGAATTGTTTTTATTAAAAGTAGAGCTGGTTTTGGCAACAGACTAGATGCTTTTAACTCCTAATAGAGACTTTCCCCAATCTCTTAATTTGGCAGGGCCCATACTTGCATTCCAAAGTGCTTTTAGTACCTCTACTGATCCATTACACACAGATATGGTGAAAGACTGAAGTCACTTTAGCTGATTTTATAATATTGTTGAATTTCTACATTAAACAGTTTTAAAAGACAAACCACAGTGGAATATTTCTATTCCTGGTCAATTTATATTAAAAAAAAAAAAAATAGGACTAAATTTCAGGAATAAAAAAGTGGCACTGATCACACCAGGTATTGCATGCAGTACCTGGAGATGGGAAAAAGGGATTATTTTTACTTCCAGATTGAGTAATCTGTGAATTAGGAATCCTGCCTGATTTTTTTTTTTTTTTTAATCCAAGTTTACCAAAATTTAAGTTCAAGCCTGGAACAAAATTTTCAAACTCCTCATGGGAGATCAGGGTGAGTATTGAGTGAACTAATTCAGGCTCTGCTTCCTGTAAGCCTGAGACACAACACTCGATGCTTTAATCACACAGCCATTTATTTTTATAAAATGTAAAATTACTAAATTGGGCTGATAGTCAATCCATCACCAAACTGGGCACTAAATGCTCTTCATATGGATTCCTAGTCTGGGCTGTTTCCTGATCAGTATTTCCCTCTAATGAAAAACTTTTAATGCTTTCAGATTTCGAGACAACAGAGCAATAAAAGTTGTCAGTTGAGTCCCTTTCGTAGCCCATGAGATGTAAAATCACCAGGTGGCTCCTCTCTGCTTGTCCTAAAACCTGGGTGAGATTTATTCAGAATAAATCCTGAGCTGTAGTGGCTCCGAAGGGATGGAGACACATCAATTGCCCTTGCTCCTCAGAGGGCTCTGAGCAATTCAGCTTTTCCTCTCCTCTTTTTCCATGAATCCCAAGCTGTGCTGGGAGTGCTGATGGACAATCCCACTGCCTGGGGGGTGAAGCCCTGGAGCAGAGGCTGGACAGAGTCACAGAACAAAGCAGGGATTCATTAACAGGATCTCCTCCATGGATCCACCTTGGGCAGCACAAGAGCCCAGCCAGGGCTGCACCCAAGATGAACCAAAATGGCCCCAAAATGCACGAGCGCTCCCGGGGTCTCTCCCTGGGATCAGTTCTGCTCCATTTGCACCTTGCAGTTCATTGTCCCATTGCAGCTTTAGCCCCTGCAGTCCCACCCTGCTTGTTTTTCTCTCTCCAGCCCATGGTGTTTGTGCTCCTGGGCTGAGATTTGGATCATCTGTCCTTGGTCCCTGTGGCATTCACATTCTCTAAAAAAATTCCTCCATCCAGAATTTTTCTCCTGAGAAGCTGAGAAGCCTCAGAGAAAAGGGAAACAGTTCTTATTTGATTTGCTTCTCCTGTGTTTTGCTGCTTTGGAATATGTCTGGAGATTGTTTACCCACAGGTGACTGTTTCATTGGTTTCATGTGAATTGTTTTGACTCATTGGGCAATCAGTGCCAAGCTGTGTCAGGGCTCTGGAGAGAGTCACGAGTTTTCATTATCTTTTTAGCACTGAGTAAGTATCCTTTCTGTATTCTTTAGTATTTTATAGTATTTTTTAATATAATGTAGTATTATAAAGTAATAAATTAGTATTCTGAGAACATGGAGTCAGATGCATCATTCCTGCCTTTGTTGGGGCTTTCCCTGCAAATACAAGAGATCCCCAGCTGGAGCAGGAATTGTTTTGTCTCCCTGCTTTGTGCAGAGAGCTCAGCAACACTGAATGTGAAGCTCAGAGCTGCACACTAAAGCAGCACAGAACCTGAAAAATAGAAAAGCTAAACCCCGAGGCAGCTGGAATTCCAGGGGCAGGAGATCTGCACGTCTCCCAGGACCACACATCCATCAGCAAGGCAACACTAAACTCCTCTTTGGCTGAGGAACACAGAATTCCAGGCTTGGTAGCCCCAAAAAGGGACTAAAATGCCACAGTGCTAACAGGCCTGTCCAGACCCCTTCCACTTCTGCACATTTTTATCATCCCACAGAGCTTTAGGGAGTCACCACCTTCTCTAATAATAACGTCTGGACAAAAGCTGGGCTTCTGAAGGATTTGGATTGGCTTCGTATGGCCAAAGCCTCTCTGTTCTCCTGAGCAAACACCATCCCCCAGTCCCTCACTCTCACGTCTCTCCTTTTCCATGCTGACCAGGGAAGTCTGAGCCTCCCTTGGATATCATATTCCTCACAAATCATAAATATTTGCATTGGGTGAAAGAAGTGACTCACTGGATGGATTTAATTTCAGCGTAAACCCCAAGGATTATTACTGGCTTTGCCAAATAAAATTCATATGCAAATCTTTGCCACCTTAATTCAGCACAGCAAGAGTTTGCCCAGGCTGAGATCCCTGAAGAGTGTCACAGAATCATGGAATTATGGAATCATCAAAGTTGGGAGAGACCTTCAAGATCATTAAGCTCAAGCATCAACTGACACCACCATGCCCAATAAACCCTGTGCCAGTGTTTAGCCATTCTTTCTGTGGAGAAATTGTCCCTAATATCCAACCTGGACCTCCCCTGGTGCAGCTTGAGGCAGTTTCCTCCTCTGTCCCTTGTTCCTTGGGAGAAGAAAGGCAGGAACCTGCAGGAAGTGCTGATAAACCCAGGGAGATGTTCCAACCTTGGAACTGAGCTGTGCTACCGAGCCTGCAATTTCCCCTCCTCACTGCAGCAGCCTTGTGCTGGTAAAATCCAGTTGGAATAAATCACTCCTTTTTTCCTGACTGTTATTTATCTGGAGTGGCTGAGAACTGTGTTTTTGCTTATCTGAATGAATTGCTATTCTAAATAACAACTAAATTAACTTTGGTGTTTCCATTAGCATAGTGAGAGCCTTGAGCTGGTTATTTTATAATCACTCAAACTGCATTTTTATTCAGCAGCTTTATCATAACATTTTCCTAAACTAGAACTTGCACAGCATTTAGCAAACTGAGGGAAGTTACCAATGTCAATATCAGTGGTAGAACACAAGCAGAAAAAATGAAAATCTCACAATTGTTAAGGTTGGGAAAAATCTCCAAGATCATCACGTCCAACCTTCAACTGGATACCACCTTGTCAACTAAACCAGAGCACAAAATTCTGCTCATTTTTGAGTCTCTACTCATTTTTGGAACACTTAAATTCTGTCTCATTTTTTGGGGGGAAATTTCTTAAAACTTTTTTGGGAAAACTGATAACCCAAAGTTATCAGCAGGATGTACTGAAAAATTATTGCTGTAAAAGTTCTGTTCTCCAGGGAATGTATGAAGCATCCAGGTGGAATGAAGCGTGTTGGGAATTCCTCATGGAATGCTTCAGCAGGTGTGTGAGCATGGTCACACCTCCTGAGCAGGGGTGGGAAAATGGAATTTTATTATCACACCACTCGGGCAAAACGGACCTTTAGAAAAATATATCCCCAAGCTTTCTGCCAATTTAAACACTTTCTCACGCGTTATAACTGTTATTAAAAATGCTTCAGCAAATCCCCAGGTATCCTTATTTTTCCCAGATGTGCCCAATATTCCTCAAGTATGCACAATCCTAATAAACAGCCACGTTTGTGGTGCAAATTCATGGAAACCTCTCACGGTGCTCAGATGGGATCCCTGGAGCTGGTAATTCCCAGCATCGTGAAATTAAGGAGCAACCCTGATATTTTTCAGCTGGACCAAAGTCCAGCTCAGCACCATTTCCCAGAGTTAACGAAATTTACTTCCATCAATTCTAAATATATGTGGAGCTAAATATAGTAAAGCTCAAGTTGAAAAATCACGGCTAAAGCAACATACACTGAGTCTCAGTCTGTGCACCAGCTGTGGGGAAAAATGTGCTGAAAAGTAGAACATTTCGTCTCTTTTCATTTATCAAACATTCAGTTGCAAACACACAGTCATCTGTTTAAGAAGAGCTGAGAATCTGTTAAAATTATTCATTTGATGGTCTTCTGAATTTAAATCGCAGTTTTCTCTGGAATTTGAATTCTCAGGTAACTTTTTCTGGATAAATGCTTTCAATCAAAAAAAAAAAGGTCTTTTTTTCAAAAATGTACTTTTATATTTCAGCAACAATTTTTCATTTATTTGTTAATTTATAATTTATTTGTTAATATGAGCAATGACACTTTTCTAGACAGCTGGAAAACACGTACCTACATCAGGATACAGACTAATGAACCAACCTGGCTGCTGGGATCAATTCAGATATCCATTTATTTCCTTTTTCCCATGTTATCATAGATAAGGGGATTGCTAACGCCATGTCAAATTTGACATTTCCATCTCTCCCAAAGAAGGATTTTGCTGTTTTCTCAATTCACTGTGCATGGATCTGTGTGAGGAGGAATAAGCTCCCAGGTGGAGTCCAGATGAAAGATTTTGGGCAGACCTAGGATGTTATCATTTCTTTCCTTTCAAAGCCTGCAAGGATAGCAAAGGATGGTTGGAACTGGTGGCTCTCTGTGAGCCAAATCAAACTTTCACTCTCTAGAACAGTTGTCTGGATTGAACTGATTCTGTGCAGTCTCTAAAGCCAAGACTAAGAGAGGTTTTTACTTTTTCTCCTCACACACTCCCATTCCTTCAGTGGTTGTGTCCTGTTTGAGCCCCACTTCTAATCCTCCTCATGATCCCTCTTTCCTTTCTTCCCTGCACGTTTCCTTGACATTTTGCTCTCCTTTCCCTCAATAGTACAAACCTGTAGTTGTCCTCTATCATCTTAAAAGTGTCTGATGCTACCATTGATGCTCCCCACATTGCACTTTCTCTTTTTCCATCATTTTGACTCTTTCTTTTCTATTTCTTTCTCATTTTATCTCCTTCTCCTTCCTTTCTTTCAGAGTTCTCTGCTGCTGCTTTGCCATCTCTCTCTGCCATCCTCTTCCAGGCTCCCTCCCTTGGGATTCCCTTCAGCTCTCCCAAAGAACCTCCCAAGGACCACAGCAAATCTCATTTACTTCTCAAACTCAAAACCATGATTCCACCCAATTTTTTAAACCACAAATCACCTAATTTCCTTGCCAGCTCTTTTTAATTTTTTGTTTTGTTTTCCCCTGACCTAAGCCTCCAAGGCTCCATCTCTTTTTCCCCCCCCCGTCCCTGCTCCCAGGAGGGGAGGATGTTCCTTCCAGACACCCCTACATCGCATTTCTCATCAGCAGCTTTGACGTCTCTTCACATTTGAGGACACCCTCCCACTCTGCTGCCTCCTCATCCTCTGTCAGATGCTTCCCAAAAAGCCACGGCGTTCCTGGTGACAGGAAAAGGGTTCAGCAAAGTGCTGGCACCCGAGTGCTCTGCCAGTGAACCTCCCACACCCGGGGACAAAAATAAACAACAACAGGCAGAGATATGGCTCAGCAACCATATGCTTGGGATTTTTGGCTATCACCAAAAGAATGGGAAGCTCTGGCTCCTTGAGAATCAAACCACCCATAAAGCAAAAAAAAAAAAAAAAAAATTATCATCCATCATGCAGATAAGTTTGAAGCCCAGAAAAATCTGATGAAATGCATTGGCTCGTGTTTGTTAATTCTTAGAGAACTATTTTTGATTGTTAAATTGTCTGTTAGGTTGTTTTTCCTCCCAGCTCCCAGCCCCAGACAGCTGGAGGTGTTTAAAGGAAAAGTAATGTGCATTTGTTTTCCACAATATGGAGAATTCCTATTCTTATATTAGTTTTTATTCTTAGAAGCCTGAGCTGAAATTTGAGTTCCACTGCAATGCTTCCACTAATTGCCTTGAATAATTCAAATTTTACCACTCTCAAGGGCACAACTGGAGCCAGACTGTTCTAAGCCATATTTGTTACTCTGGAGCCAACAAAATAAGTCCGTTTTATGTTGTAGAGGACGCTGAGCTTAAGTTACATTATTTTGTTTGCTTCAAATTTAGACAAGTGAAAAGAAAAAAAAAAAATCACAGTGGGTCGACTTTGCCAAAGGAGCCCACCAAGAAACCCAGAAGAAGCCCAGTTTTACTTTGGAAGCAGCAGGAGCACGTCAAAAACCACAGCATAACCCTGAAAATTGTCCTTTGTGGAAGAAAATTAGCAAAGGCCTGAACTGTGGGATCTCTCTATTTTTGGCTCAAGAGAGAAATTCTGAAGCTGCTGATGATTTGAAATGGGTCCTGAAGAGAAGGAAGGAAGGAAATTAGATTTTTTTTTAACTTACAAAATTGTCTTGCCTGTGTAATAACACTGAGCATGACTGTCACTCCGAAGACATATTAGCTCATTTAGGTAATTAGTGTGAGCAGCATGTTTCCCTGCTTATTCCATTCAATTATAGGGTGCTCACTTTGTCATTACTGGAGTATCTTAATGTGACTTGTAATTAGTGTAATTACAATCCAATGTTAATTATATCTGCCACTTAGACATAATTTTATATAGTAATGGTCTTATTCTCAATAACCTTATTATGTTGTTTATTCAAACAGGAATTTAGCCTTCTTTCATGCGTCAAATATGGAGATTACAAAAAGTACTGCCTGTCATTTTTGTGGTTATGACTTGGGGAGCTTCGCCTTGCAAAATCATGTTTGGGGCAATCAATGAATGGAGCAAACCGAATTATAGGCCCTGATTATTAGAGACATGCTGAACTCACAGAAATGATTTGCACAGGAGGCACATTAAGTCATCCCGGGGCTCGTGAGAGCCTCGCAGAGAGGTCAGGGGCTGTAAATTAACCAGGGAACAAGAGATGGGACACACAAAGTCTGTGTGCTGGTGCTGCTGGTGGTGCTCTTATTAGCAGGGTAATGAACTAGCAGAAGTGGCCAAAAAAAAATGCTGGGAAAAGATTCCCAGTGTAAGGACACCTTTTTGGTACAGGGATTACACATCTGATGAGCAGTTTTGATTTTTCATAGGTTTCCTCTCTCTGATCAACAGTCAGGGGCTGCAAATTAACCGGGGAACAAGAGATGGGACACACAAATGTGTGCTGCTGGTGGTGGTGCTGCTCCTATTAGCAGGGTAATAAACTAGCAGGAGTAGAAATGGCCAAAAAAAACCAAATCCTGGGAAAAGAATCCCAGTGTTAGTGACACCTTTTTGTACAGGGATTACACACCTGATGAGCAGTTTTAATTTTTCATTGGTTTCCTCTCTCTGATCAACAGCATTTCCTCTCTCTGATCAACAGTCAAGGGCAGTAAATTAACCAGGGAACAAGAGAGGGGACACACAAAGTCTGTGTGCTGCTGCTAGTGCTGCTGCTCTTATTAGCAGGGTATTAAACTGGCAGGAGTAGAAGTGGCCAAAAAAAAAAGGAAAAGCTGGGAAAACAATCCCAAGGTTAGTGACACCTTTTTGTACAAGGATTACACATCTGATGAGCTGTTTTGATTTTTCACAGGTTTCCTCTCTCTGATCAACAGCATTTTTGGGGGTTCAGCCACACTCTGGGTTGAGTTCCCAGGAGAGGGGCTTTGAAGGGTCTTTGCAGATTCCTAAGCTTTGCTTCCCACTGTGGGAATGGATTTCTGCTTCTTTTCCTATGAGGAAATGCTGAGAGAGCTGGGAATGTTCCCCTGGAGAAGGGAAGGCTCCAGGCAGAGCTCAGAGCCCCTGGCAGGGCCTGAAGGGGCTCCAGGAGAGCTGCAGAGGGACTGGGGACAAGGCATGGAGGGACAGGAGCCAGGGAATGGCTCCCACTGCCAGAGGGCAGGGATGGATGGGACATTGGGAATTGGGAATTCCTGGCTGGGCTGGGATTCCCAGAGCAGCTGGGGCTGCCCCTGGATCCCTGGCAGTGCCCAAGGCCAGGCTGGAGAACCCTGGGATACAGAAGGTGTCCCTGCCCATGGGACAACCCAAACTATTCTGGAATTTTATGAAGAAAAACTGAAAGACATGTGCCAGGAAAATCCTTGGTGCCCTGGCGCTGGGTGCTCTCCCACAGCACCAGACAGAGTCTGGAATAAAAATGCAGGAAATGCAGCCAGAGGGGTCTCAGCACCTCCTTGCTCTGCCCCCACCACTGGCCACTACAGCCAGACAGAAAAGACAAATTCCTTCTGTAAAATAAGTTTTTTTAGGAATTAACCCCAGTCTGGAATAAACTCTCTCTGGAAGCAAAGTGCTCTCCAGGCCAAATCCCACTCTGCCCCACACTGCCTCACGTGCTACCTCGAATGGCCACAGTGAAATATATTTGGATTTAAAAGCCCTAAAAGAGCCAGTCCAAACAAAGCAGATATTTGTGCCTCCAGAGAGGCCCACCAGGACAAGTCCCACATGACAAACATCAGTCCTGTTATTTAATGCGCAATGCTGAAATGTGCCGTAAGAGCCCCAGAGCAGAGAAGGGAATTTGGCAGCTCTCTGGGAGATGGAAACCAAGATCCTCCTAATCCACCCCTTTTACTGAGCCTGAAAAGGGTTTCAAGCTTTGAGCTCTCTCTTTGGAGGCAAATGAATCATCCAGATTTCCATGGCTCAGGGTGATGTCCCAAGACAGCTGCCAGCTCTCTGTAAGCTCAGGAAAACCAAGGAGTTGCACAATGAAAGTGGAGTGTCAGTGAAAATAAAAGTAAATCGGGGTATGGACACCAGGGAATGATGCTTAACCCAGCTGGAAAAGCAGGAGACATTCCCCAGTCCTGAAGGGAGCCTTAGGGAGCAAACCCCATGGGGAGCTGAGCCCCCTCCTCTGGATGATCCTTAAGGTGCCCTCCATCCCAAACCACTCTGTAATTCCATGATTTTGTGAACTATTTGATCACTCTTCCATGCAAGACTTTTACTTAATCCCTTTATGTTTCTTCCACATAAAATGGGATTTTTTTACCACTAAATCTTGCATTTGGTGGGTATGAAACCTGCTTGGATTGTCTCTCTTTAAAACTATCAGGGACCCTAGAATAGTCATTTTTAATGATCCAAAGGAAAAGCAAAAATACTTCTTTTTGTTGTTTTTGAGGAGTCGCACAGAGCACATTGGGATTACCAGAGTTCTGAAATTTTATGGGTTATTTTAACCTTATTTGGTAATTTCACATGTGAAAGTACCTCAAATCCAACACACAACTTCATGAACAGCATTGCTTACTTAGATATTGCAGCATTAGGTGATCAAATATATCAGTTGGTTATACAGTAACTATAATTTATTGTTCCTGCAATCCAAATCTTTATGGCACTTCTGCATAAATAGTGTTTTCCCACTGGCTGCCAAGTAAATCATATTTCTGCCAGTGACACTCAGTAAACTGACATTTCTACCTGTTTCTCTTGCTTTTTTTTTCCTGATTTTTTTAACTCAAAGTTCATCTCCTTAGAGCAGGCAGTGGATTTAGAGCTCCCCATTCACTAAAGTCACTCATTCCTCACCTTGTGCAGTGTGCCACCACACCAGGGCTGCAGCAATCACCATTTGGATTTTATTGCTTAAATACATCAGCAATGGCATCTCTGGAATGTGCGTGCAGACCCAGGAATTAACCATTAACCAGCAGTTTTCCTGACAAAGCTCTCCCAGCTCTTTTGGTAGCTGAAAGGCCACAGCAGGAGGAGCAGATCTGCAGTGTAAGAAATGTCTTTTCTCTCTCCCCACCTGCTGCCCTAAACCAGAGCAAAGTTACACCTCAGAAGAAGTTGTTCCCTACATTTTACTGGGGTTTCTGGACAAAACAACATCCCTGCCCTCTCCAGAGGAAAATTCGGCTTGGAAATGAATTCAAGATGATTGATCCAGGCCAGGCTGGATGGGGCTTGGAGCAGCCTGGGAGAGTAGAAGTGCCCCTGCTCATGGCAAGGGTGGAACTGGATGAGCTTTGAGCTCCTTTCCAACCCAAACCAGTCTGAGTTTTTAAGTCTTTCATTTCCAAGCTGAATTTTCCTCTGGCTGGAGTGGGCAGGGATGTTTTTTTTGTCCACAAACCCCAGTAAAATGTAGGGAACAACCTCTTTCTGAGATGTAACTTTGCTCTGCTTTAGGGCAGCAGGTGGGGAGAGAGAAAAGACATTTCTTACCCTGCAGATCTGCTCCTCCTGCTGTGGCCTTTCAGCTACCAAAAGAGTGGGAGAGCTTTGTCAAGAAAACTGCTGGTTCATGGCACACATATTTTCAATCCTAGAAAAGACTGGGAGCTGGTTCCACGCCCAGGAATCATCTCCTCCCTGGACTTGTTTCTCTTTGAGAGGTCACTCTTGAGCCCATCTGTGCAGTTCCACTGCCTGAGCAGGAGAGACACCCCAGGCAGCCCCAGGATGGATCTCTGCCCTCCACAAACCTCCCCAAACTGTGCCATTTGTGCACCCTGGAGTCCATCTGAGTGAGGCCAAACACATCAAGGCCCATCCACCTTATCCAAGGATGGAACAAGCTCCACTGAAGAACTTTTCACTCCAGAGGGACTTAATTTCAGTAATTAAATACCTTAATATTAAAATTTGTTCCCTCATTTTTAACCAACTCTTCCCTGCTGTGATTTTTTACTGTCATTACTGATGTTCTATCAACTAGGGACATGGAGAAAAAATAATGTTTCTTTTCTCTTTCCAGCCCTTTCCATATCTGAGGATTTATTCATCCGGAATGAGAGCACAGAGCAAGGACTAAATCTGGGAAGTTTGAGTGGCCTCTTTCTTCTCAGGCTCTCCCTATCCATTCCCGCAGGTCTCCCTCTGCACCTTCTCCACCCTAAAGTCCACTTTTTAAAGAATCACCACATCATTAGGGCTGGAAAAGACCTTTAAGATTGAGTCCAACCAGCACTGCCAAGGCCACCACTGCCCCATGTCCTCAAGTGCCACATCCACATGGCTTTGGAATCCCTTCAGGGATTTCACGAGGGATTTCCTTGGTGAAAAAAAAAATTAAATTAAATGCAGGGATTTCAACTTTTTTCACTGGGGAAACCCAGGGATTTCATTTCCAGGGACTCCACCACTGCCCTGGGCAGCTGTGCCAGGGCTGGACAGACTTTTCCATGCACAACTTTCCCTAATAACCAACCTAAACCTTTGCTGGTTTAACTAGGAGCCATTTCCTCCGTCCCCTCCTTCCCAAACCCATTGCTGTGACTGGGAGGACAGAGAGTTCCAGCCAAGCCCAGCTTTGTCCCCACTGCATCTCCTGATCCCCCACACCCCAGAGATGGAGTCTCAAACACCCAGAGCTTCCAGGGAGCTCATGGCTCATGCCTGGAGCACAACTGGAGCTGTGGTGAAAACCAGCAGCAGCTCTGCCCCATCACTGCTCAGACACCACATCAAACAGCCTCGCCCCATCCCTGCCTTCCCATCCCTGCCCAGGATGTCAAGGCTGAAGCACCTGATGGATTGGGGCAATTACTGTATCTCAGACATACAAGTCACACTAATGCACAGCAAATACAGCTCGCCCTTAATTACAGCTACAGACGTGGACATTTGTTTTTCTTAGTAATTAAAATGTTCTATTGTGCTTAATACTGTTATCTGTATTCTTTGGTTAAGTGCAATTTAATTTGCTTTAAGAAAGCTGGGTATAATTTAAAATGAAAAATGTTTCCCTTCTGCTATTTTTTCCCCCACTAATGCTATTGTTTGCCATGACTGCAGATCTGGAACGCAGCAACTTCTGAGTTTGTTCTCCAAGTTTCTGGAAGGCGGTGCTGTTCCAAAACCAAAATAAAAACCATTTATTTGCGACTGATTCTGGAGATTTCCTGGTCGCTAAAGCACTTAGTGGGATGAAGGAGGTCCCTGAGGCATTTCCAGGGCAAAGGAGCTTCACAAGGGAGGCAGAAGCTGCACTGGGGTCCCCGGGGTCCCCTGGTCATGGCTGAGGTGCTGTAAGAAGAAACATGGATTAGAATCATGGATTGGCTTGGATGGGACCAATGGATGGGTTGGGTTGGGTGGGACCTCGCAGATCCTCTCATTCCAAATCTCCTGCCATGGGCAGGGTCACCTTCCATGTGTCCCCATTCCATCCCAACCGTCCCAGCCCCATCCAACCTGGCCACGGCCACTTCCAGCCACAGCTTTTCTGAGCAACCTGTGCCAGGGCCTCACCACCCTCACAGGGAAGCATCAATTATTATTAATTAATTCAGGAACAGCTGACAGAACTCCCCTTAAGCCCTCTAAGTTCCCCTACAAAAGGGGAAACGTTTTTGGATGTTCCACATCTGATAAATAAAAAATCCCAGTGGTGCTGGAAGCAGCTCAGTCCCACATCCACCTGCACAAGGAACCAGAAAACTTCTTCCTCATCATTTTTTAACCCAAAAACAGGTGGCAAGGTCTGCAGACATAAACTCGCTCTGTCATTAAGGTTGTTGCTGTTATTATTTGCCTCGTCAGAGCTCAGAAGGAATCCCTGCCATGCAGGAAGTGGTTGTGTTTCTCCTGTCCCCTCTGAGGCCACCACCCTCTGGAATCAGCTCCCCCAGGAGGTTCCAGGACAGAAGCCACAGGAAGGAGCAGTGTTCCAGCAGCAGCTCAGGGGTGAAACACTGCAGCCTGTGGGACTGGCTGCCCTCTGTCCTACACTCCCCAGGGAGGGACCCAGCCCCAGGGCTCCAAACCACGCTCTGGCTGACTCTGTTTCTGGAGAAAAGGGGTTTTTGTAAACACCACGAGGCTCTCGAAGAACGTCCTGGCCGGGCTGTGCTGCACAAACAAAGCCCTTTCCAAACCTCTCTGCTCAGCCTCGTGCCAGCAGCTGACTTTCCCCATCTCCCAGGGTCACAGGAACTGGGGTATTGTGAAATCACTCAGCAGAGATGACCTGCTTTAATCTCAGCTGTCATTTCACACACTCTAGGAAGGATGGAGCAATGTTTAAACATCATCCACTCCCTTCCTGTAAATTCCTCTGCTGTTTCTGCTCCTTATCTCAAGCTGGAGGATCTCAAACTGAATGTGAGCTCCTGTTCTCCCTGCACGACTCATTAGGAGAGCACAGAAATAATGGTGCCAATACTCACTCAAAAGAGGTCACAAATTTCTGCTCCAGAACTTTGGTTCTTTAGCTCAAGATCTGAGCTTTCCTCAGCCCACCTTTCACACACAGGCTTGATTTTGTCAGGCTGTAAAAAATTTTGAATTTCAAAGCAGAATTTTGTTCAACATGAAATACAATCCTATTCAAACCCAAATTCCAGAATCAACATTATTGTTAATTATTATATTATATAATAATGTAATTGTATATCATTTTATATAATTATAAAAGAGGTTGCCCAGAGAAGTGGTGGATTGCTCATCCCTGGAAATACTCAAGGCCACCTTGGATGTTGTTGTCTGCAGTTTTTTCTCAAATTTAGGGAGACCCAAACCTTGCAAAATAATAACACAAAACCTCATGGCATAGAAACAGAAAATTGAGGCAGGAGAGTGGTGATGTTAATTCAGAATAAACCTTCTTCTTCCCCCAGAGAGCATCCCAAAACCCACAGAGTCAATGAATGAAATGTGCATTTGTAATGAGGATAAACCAAGCAACTTTGGGTCATTACTGTGAGCATTTCACACTATTTAATGGCAAAAAGGTCAACTTTCAAACAGACAATTTTAAAATGCTGTAAGAATCTGTAAAATCAATTCATTAATTTACATTAATTCAATGTAAATTAATTACATTAATTAGTGTAAATTAATTACATTAATTAATGTAATTAATTGCTGTAATTTCAGGGACCTCAGTGTTGTGTAACCTTTTACCAGGGTCTCTTTTTGGCTGTTTTCCTGCCTTTGCCACCCTCCTGTGACTGCGGCTCCTTCCACTCCAGCACCCTGAGCCCATCCCACAGCTCTGGATTTGTTCCACTTGCCACTCTTAAATCCTAAACCACGAAGGCACAAACAGAATTCATTTCTTTTCCTGGTTTTGTGGTTGTTTTTTCCCTCCTGGCAGACAAGCCCCTGCCAGAAATCTGTATTGCTGCACGGCCCTGGCCTGGGGTTTCACCCAGCCAGCTGACACACACTAAAATCACAACTTGTGCTCTCAGAATTTAACATGTGCTGTTAACCTCTGTTCAAAATTCCCATTTTCCCTTGTGGCATGCAGCCATGGAATGCAGGAACCCTCCTGGTCTGCATCCACCTGAACCCCTCTCTCTGTCCTAAGAGAAACAGATAATATAATTAATATATATACAGTTAAGCATAATTAATAATCCAGCCAAAGCTCGCTCCTCTGAAAAGCAGCAGTCAGATAACCCAGCTCCGTGTCAGGCCCCATAAAACACTTTGAAAAGCAATATGTACAATTGCAATTTTCCAGCAGAGACCCAAACAAATTAGCAGCTTGTATTCCTCTGTGCTTTGCTAATAATTTGTTTGCAGTGCTGTAATGAGGGGCAGGAAATAGTAACAGCCTAATTAAACTGGGGTGGGTGGGGAGCAAACCATCGATCCTGCTTAGCTGCAGCTCGGTGGGCTGCAACCCCCCCACGTGCTGGCAAGAAATTATTTTTGAAAAAATAATAATAAATTAAAGGGCTAAGTAGAAGCAGGGTGAAAATGGCTTTGACCTGGATCGTATTTACACGAGTGTTTATTAAAATCTTTACCAAGACTGCCTGATGTTCCATCCCACCACAGAGAACAGTGGGTTCATCCCCAAACTTACTGATCTAAATGCTGCATGGAGGACCAGGGCACAGGACAGAGATGATGCACAAATTTCCTTCTCCTTTATGGAACTGAGCTGCTTTGAATTCACAAAAACCCACCTACATTTATGGCTCATGGAATTTCTGGCCTCAGCAGCAACACCATAGCAAAGGACAGCAGCATCAGCAGAACTCATAAAAGCTGGAAAACACGTCCAAAATCACCAAGTCCAGCCTTTGACCAAACACCTCCACTCCCACTAAACCACATCACCCACCAAGTGCCACATCTACTCATTTTTTGAAGACTTCCAAGGATGGTGACCCCACCACTTCCTCATTCCAATGCCTGATCAGTCTTTCAGTGAAGAATTTTTTCCTAATATCTAATCCAGGTCTCCCCTGGTGAAAATATTTCTTTTTGTCCTGCTGATGCCTTGTTCAGGCTGCCCTGGAGCAGAGGCTGGGCAGAGTCACAGAATAAAGCAGGGATTCATTAACAGGATCTCCTCCATGGATGCACCTTGGACAGCACAAGAGCCCAGCCAGGGCTGCACCCAAGATGAACCAAAATGGCCCCAAAATGCACGAGCGCTCCCGGGGTCTCTCCCTGGGATCAGTTCTGCTCCATTTGCATCTTGCAGTTCATTGTCCCATTCCAGCTTTAGCCCCTGCAGTCCCACCCTGCTTGTTTTTCTCTCTCCAGCCCACATTGGTTGTTGTAATTGAGACAGAGACAGTACAAAGCAACACACTCCATTTTCAGAAGGCTTCAAACGTGCTTTTTATACTTTTTTACAAAACTCCCAAGTTTACTCATTGGTCGCGAGAAACAAACAAAGCATTTATTGCAATAGGCAGCTGCAGGTTTCTCTTATTTAGCCTTCTTCTCTTATTTATCCTTCTTTCCTTCTTGGTTTCTATGTTAAAGACCTTGGTAGAAAATTCTTTCAGGGGTAAAAATGGATCCTCTTGTCAGACTTCTCTCTGGCTCGCAGAAACTGCTGTAAAACCTCTTCCACAGTTGTTTGTGCTCTTGGGAGCACAAACCTGAGATTTGGGTCATTTGTCCTTGGTGCCCAGCTGGAGCAGGAATTGTTTTGTCTCCCTGCTCTGTGCAGAGAGCTCACCATCCCTTAAACATCATCCCTTTTACACTAAAGCAGCACGGAGCCTGAAAAATAGAAAAGCCAAACCTGAGGCATCAGTGTGTCACTGGTTGCCCAAGAGAAGATGCTGACCCCCATCTCACCACAACCTCCTGCCAGGAGTTGTAGAGAAAAACTTGTTCAGGCTTACCTGAAAAACTGTCCATGATATCAGCAGGAATAACACCAAATATTAACAGGAAAACCAAAGAACTTCATAGACATTCAAGATAAAAAGTGGATGTTTAAAATTGGATTAAACCAGTATCTCCTTCCACAGAAAGAGTTTGGGGACCTGCACAACATTGAGGTTTCTTTCAGCTGGACTCAATAACCCCCATTTGAGGTGAGAGCTGCACCTGAGGATCTCCGTGCCCATCCCATCTCCCAGCCACAAATGGTTTCTCTCATCAAGGAGCAAAAAGGGTTAAAGCTTCAGAAGCTACTTGAACATGAAGTGAGCCAAGTGTATTTCACTAAACACAAGAAGAGCTGAAATATCTCAAAACCCAGAAGAACTCTGCAATGAGATTCCAGAAGCCCAATGTGTCACGAGACTGGTGACAAAATATACCCCTGAAAATACCCCTGAACCAACATTAAAAATAAAATAAGTAAAATAAATAAAATATCCCTGATTAACATTAAATCTCCAGCAGAGCATTTGCCCTGATCTCCCCAGGAGCCAGGCTGAACTTATCTATCATTTATCTGATATTAACATCTATTTATTTCCAAACTGAGCTTGCAGCTTTGCTCATTACACAGAATTTCTTCCAAATAAATAGATCTGGTGCTAATAAATTCCCTGGCTTGCAGTCACTGGCACAGCAGGTCTAATATCTGATGTAAATAATGTATTCAAGATGTTCCCTTAAATCAAGAGTTAGACCATGGTGCTGAGATTCCTGCCTGAGGGCTCTAAACCCCTGTGTAATATTAATTATAATTACCTCATTAAGCTGCTGCTTTAGCACCTTTACACCAAAGCAGTGCCACAGAGGGAATTTGAAGGAATCACCTAATTCCTAAAGTAAATCATGACAAGGTTGGGATCTCTGCTCCTGAAGCATCCCATAAAATGTCCTTCAGAACCTGTTAGAGACAGACATCAATCCCAAAGAGCTGAAAACTGTGGGGAAATAACTAGGAAATAACAGCAAATAAAGCAGAATTTATTGTGAAGGTAGTATTAACAGGGATAATTATTATTTGTTTTCACTGTTTTGTCCCCAGAATTTGTATTTTTAAGCCAATATCTTCTTGGGATCATCTTAGATCTGTGGCAAAGCTGACGCCATCTGTCAAAAATGGCATCAATTTTAGGGCAGTAAATCCAAAAGGACCAGATAATCCTAGAATTCCTAGAATTCCTGCCTGCTGTCAGGGAGGTTGTGGGAATCCCAAAAGTGGGGCAGGGAGCAGCGGAGGACTGGCCACGTGTGGTCACTCAGCTGCCACACTGCGCAACATCAGCTCTCCCAGCTGAACCTGGAACTCAACATCATCCAAGTGTTGTGCTCAGATATCTCAAAACACTCTAGAACAACGTTTCATGGAGAATCTTGTGTTTGTGACTCTTTTTTTTCCCCCTTTCATGTCAGTTCAGTCCCATGTCACACAAGAGGGATTCTCCGCGGGAAATGTCCTGACGATCAGGAAGTTTCACCACCCAAATACAGGAATTAAAATGCAGCTCTCATCATTCTTCTACTCCCAGGATTAAACTGGAGAGGGAAAAGGTGCTGCCAGGAGAATTTGGAACACTGCACACATCCTTACATCCACAAACTACCTGAGAACATTGGTGGGAAGAACACATGTGAGCGCTTCCTGCACATTAATCACCAGTGAAGGGTTTCAGCAGGTTTAGCCTTCAGCTAAAGCAGAGGAGTTGAAGATGTAAAGTTTTCCATAAGAAATACCAGGAGTTACCTGCTTAATCTGCTTAAACTCTCCATAGGTGACCTTTTTCCATATTTAAGCATTGGTTGTTTTTTTTTAAACAGAACCCTTATTTTGCCATGGTCAGGATAAGGCACTTCATGGCCCCACATTTCATTTATAGAACAGAATGTGTACATTTCCCTGTGGTTTTCCCCCAAAAAGCACATTTGGGGCGAAGAACACAGCAGGAAGACTCTCTACAATATAGGATTTTATATCCATTATCTATATTGTTTTCCATTTCAGTCTTTGCTTTTCCCAGCCCTGGTTTCAGGAAGGAATTGTGCTGGCATGGGATGGGATGAGGTGAAAGCCAGAACCATCCATAGCCCCAGGGCTCATACCAAGACACAAACCCAGCCTGAAAAGCCACAGGGATATTTGAGAAGCCACCAGGTAAAGGCTGAACAAAGGGCCCTTCTCACAGCTCTCCCCACAAAGAGGCCAGACCTGAAGGGATCTGTTCTCACACGAGGCAGGCGTTCACAAAAATACACATTTTAATTCCCTTTCAACACCACGCTCTTCTTCACAGCTCTGTTTTTAGGGTATTTGTGGTGTTTCTTGAGTTATCACACACCTATCAGAGATGCACCTCTTCAGGTCTGGCACATTTTCCAGCCTCGACCTGGAAAACTTTCCATACTTCCCAATCTCTCCACATAAAACGCAGGCAGGCACAAGAATACAAATAAATACAATTAAATTCTGGTTTGATAAATGAACTTTTTGTCTTCTAAGCATCTTATTGAGCGATGATTTGGGGGGAAAAAGTTAAATACTCAGCTCTGAACCAAGCTGTGTCAAACTTATTGCCAAGTCTAACAAAGGGCTCCTGTGAAACATAACTCTTCTGTGGAATATACTGTAATTGTACTTTTTGAAAGCAATGTCAAATCATTGACATCGACTTGGTGTTCCACGGGAAAAGTTACAATATATAGAAGCTGTAAATTAGACCCTAATCCAAACTTATCACTTTGATAGTTGTTAGACAGATTATTTGGGTGCCTATTTAGCTCTGTGATTTTCCCCATTCATTTTTCAAGCTGTTGTCTTTCCCTCAGATTTTCCAAATTGGATTTTCTGATAACCTGCACAATAAATGTGCATTGCAGTTACAGCACAGTAAAGTTAAACTCAAGCCAAATCACAAAATGCAAACTCTCCAAGGATTTATGAAGAGAAAAATCAGGGTCTGGCAGATGAAATCCAGGTTGCAAGAATTTGGGCTGTGAGTTGCAAAGCACATTCCTGAAAAGCAAAAACCCATATAAGTTCCAAACTGAGCACTTGTCCCATTTATCATAGACATTAGCACATCTTTTTAAATTCATCTTGTCTAATTCATGTTTTTTTCATTCTCAACACAATACAAGGAATAGCCCAATCTGTATTTGCATTAGTGAGCCCTGACACCCAAGAGCAGCATCACAATTAAACAAAATATTGGTGCTGAGGGTCTTCAATGTGCCTCTCCAAGACCAAAACCATGGACATGACACTCCCAACCCAACCCAAAACACTCCTTGGAAAGCTGGAGGAGTCCTGAAAGGTTCAGGCTGAGCAGATACTGGCGTGGAATGGATTTACAGGCAGAAATTCCTGCACTGAGGGAGCAGGATCTGGAGTTCTCCTGGTTAATCACCATCAGATGTTGAATGTATTCATGATCAGCTCCTTTGGTGCTGTTTCATACAACCACCACAGAGATTTCAGAGGGAGATTGTGCCTTCCAGATTTAAAAGGATGATTGTGACTTCCGGATGGGAACGAAAACACAGCAACACTCATGAGCAAACAGAGGACCAAAAAATAAAGAAAAGCATATTTCCCAGAGAAAACAAGTTCTTGTTCTCTTGAGGAGCCTCCCTCAACTGCCATAGCTACTTTAGGGATAGATTTAAGGGAGATTTTTTAAAAGATGGTTTGGGGGCATTTTTCTTGTTTTGCTCTTCCTAACGCAGTCCCGTGGCCTAATTAGTACAGGCCAAACACAGGCAGGAGATGAACCCCACCTCTAATTCCTGATATCCCAGAACTTCCCAAGTTGGAGACACATTTACACAGCAGATTCAAGGCTGCAAATTCACAGAGAGCATTTACAGAGGAGAGAACATTTATTCACAGAGTCTGAGGGACATGCTGACAGCGCTGTGCCTGCTGGCATCTCCCTGGAATGCCGAGGCCCTTCTGGAAGCTGAGGATGTCCTCCTTCAGTGGAAGCTGAGGATATCCTCCTTCAGATATTCCAGAGAATATCTGGCTGCCCCATCTCTGGAGGTGTTCAAGGGATGGACAGGGCTTAGAACAACCTGGGATAGTGGAAGGTGTCCCTCCCTGTGGAATGGGGTGGCACTGGGTGATCTTTAAGGTCTCTTCCAACCCAAACCATTCCATGACTCGTGCTAGGAAACAGCTTTTCCATCCCACCCTGTGGAAAAAGCCCTCTCAGCACTTTTCCACCTCGATTGCAGTGTTTTCCATTGGGTCTCTGCTGAGACCGTCGGGACAGAGTTTCAAACCAAGAAGCTGCAAATGCTCTCACACTTTGGCTGTATTTTAACAGTTGAGGATGGCTCAGTGCATCAAACCCAGAATCCAGAGGGAAATACAACAAGAGACACGAGTCCAGGTGCCCAACAAACCCATTTACCACGATTTTGCCAACTGCCACAGGAACGCTGTGGATCCTTTGCTTCTTTGTTGTCAGGGTCAGGATTAAATGTGTGAGAGGGTATTTCTTGTTGGGACTCAGGTGTTTATTGGTTCTTATCTCTGTCACAGTCTCACAAACCCTGAGCTCTACAGCACTTCACTCTGACACTAAAAATGGAGTCTCATCTCTCCCTCTACAAGGCCTTTGAAGGATAAACTGTCCAATTAAGAAATGACACCTCAATTATTTTTACTTTTAACCCAATAACTAACCACCCATGCCCACAATGAGGACTTTTTATCCAATTTCAGAAAATCATCCAAATCCATGCAGAGAAGTGAAGAAGGAGAAGAAGGTGAAGAAGGAAGTGAAAAAGAAGGTGGTGAAGGAGAAGGAGCAGCCTTTGCCCTAAACCCTCCACCCTGCTCTATATACATGACTGTATTCTAAACCCTTAAACTCTGAGTTTCCCACCCTGTGATGTCACACACTTCTATCCAAACTCCACACCCACAATCCCAGTTCTACCATGCCATTTTGGAGCTTCTCCACGGCCTCAGGTCAATGCAGTGTTCTCCTGGGGGTCAGAGCCTGGCAGCACAGAAAGGCTGAAATTCCCAGCAGGCAGGGTTCCAACAGAACCCCTCCATGAGTGACCGTGGTGGTTGAGCCCCAGATCTCTGCCACACCTTCACAACCCACGATGCTCCTCTCACTGCTCCCCGAGCCTCCCAGCTCCATCCTCCCCACTCCTAACATTTCAAACAGCTGAGAAGCTGCCAATTTTTTTTTTTTTTTTTTTTTTTTTTTTTTTTGGAGGCAACCTATTTCCAGAACTGTTTCTCTACCTCAAGATGTGTAATTTCTCCTAAAACACCCCTCTGGAGCAGAGCCCAGGACTGGCAATATGTTCCCCAGGAGCAGGGAAAGGTTTACGTTTCAATACCTATTGCACCTGTCACCATAATACCAGGCATTTTCCACCCACGGCGCAGGAGAGAATCCAAACTTCCTGTGGGATGTGCAAAACTCGCTCTCAGCCTTGGGAGCCATCCAGGCATGGTTATCAGGAAGAGAAAAGCTATTTCTGCTGGCTTGCAGGAATTGATGGCACCATTTAATGTCTTGTCTTTATATGCAAGTGTGTCTAACCCAGTTTCTCCACAGCTGCTGTGACGTAAATAAATTCAGTATTATCTCCATTTTACATTGTAGGGTGGAATATAAATAGTCCTGGAACTTGTGCTGGGCATAATTCAGTGTTTAAGACACTGAGGACGATTCACCCATAGAGCTGCCTAACACAACACAAAATATTTGACCTGCTTCAGGTACAGCAGGACAAAAATATTGTCTGTGATCTGTAGACGTATCTCCCAAAGTAGGATGGTATTTCTGGGACAAAAAATGTCATTGGGTTGATCAATTTTTTATCTTTGTAAAATGAGGCTTCAAAGGCTCCTTTAGAACAGTAAATCCCACTGCAGTGATCAGGAAATATTAGTATATGTTATACACGAAGAAGCCCTAAAATATCTACACTTGCTTTACAGAATTAGCTCCACTTGAATGGTAACTACGTGTAAAATCCTGATTTTTCTTTTTTTTTTTAATTTATTTCTGCACATCCTATTACCTAATCAGACAAAATCATTTGCTCCAGCTGAATTTACTAGAGGAAAATATCTCTTGGTACCTATAATTTTACCTCAGGCTCTCCCTCTTAAGGTAGCAGTGTTTCAGCTGCAGGCTGGAGTGAAACTCCATCATTGCCAGGAAAACCCAATCCACCCTTAGAAATACCTAACCCAGAAAAGTAGATCCAAATTGAGAGGGTTTTTTAACCATAAATACAGCTTTGGGCAGCAAAACACCTCCTATTTTGTTTCAGCAATAAATCACTTCCCTGACTTGAGTTAGTAATGAGATTTTTAATCATGTGGATTGAAGATATCCTGGAGTTAATAAAAAAGTATGGCTTCCTCTTTATCTTTAATAAAAGATTTGTACACTGCTCAAATGATCAGTATTACGTTTTTAAAGAACCTGAGATTGATGTTTTCAATTCTCCTTCCTATTTTTCCAGGCTTTTATAATTCAAAGGTAATACAGGGAAGAGTTAATAATTCATGAGGTAATTTTAAGGCTTTTATTCAGAACCCTTTTGCCTATTGACTTAAGGATGTGCCATAAAATATCCAGGTATTACTATCCCAGCAATTTGCAGCTCTGCACAGATGAAATCTCTGAATTTATGCAAGTCAGGATTTGTGTTTAAGAATCAGAGCACATCATTCCAGCCTTGGAAGGGTACAGGGGGAGGAAATAGCTTTCCAGCACTATTTAAACGAGAGTATTTCATGTCTTCACACAGTTCTGCTTTTTCGCCCTTGTTTGCAGGTTTATTCTTGATGGAGTTATTTTTGCAGTTGCCAAGAGACAAAGGAGCTGGGGGAATATTTTAAAAAAGGTAAATTCTGCTGCACGAGTCCTGTGCTCCCACCTGCACGAGCTCCAAACCGAGCCCTCTGCTCTGGGAGAGCTCAGCGGGACAAAAAACAGAACAACAACAACAAAATGGGCTTGTTTGAGATGAAAACATCAAAACTGGCCCCCCAGTTAATACAATCCAAGAATATCCCCTCAGTCACTAATGGATGCCAAGTCGGTGGTGCTGGGATGAGGCAGGGAGGGGCAGCAGTGTCCCCACAGCCTCTCTTGTCACAGAGCAGCCACCTCCAAATGCTATTCCATGAGCTGGCTGCAGAGTTCATCCAAAAATTCCTCAGAAAAGGGGAATTCTTGATTGTGCCTGTCACTAGTTTTCAGTGAAGAATGGAAGTGAAAATGGGGTTTGGGGTGCAGTATTTGATTCTTGTAAATTAATTTCTTTCATTAAGAAAAACCAAAACCCAAACCTCACTTAATTTGTTCTTTAATCTTTTTCTCTCAGAGTTGCTCATCAGAGTGTGTGTGGTTACTTCTACAAAATACTGGATTAATAACAGCCAGGCTTCAATGCAGAATTTGATATTGGGAAGGAATTCTTCCCTGGGAGGGTGGGCAGGCCCTGGCACAGGATGCCCAGAGCAGCTGTGGCTGTCCCTGGATCCCTGGAATTGTCCAAGGCCAGTTTGGACAGGGCTTGGACCAGCCTGGGACAGTGGAAGGTGTCCCTGCCATGGCAGGGGTGGAATTGGATGGGCTTTAAGGTTCTTTCCAACCCAAACCTGTCCATGATTCCATGATATTTGTTAAGGCTTTTTTACCTACTTTAAATAACCAAGGCATTTTTACCAGAGTGTGTTCTACTTCCAGCTACTGCAAAGGAATCACCCATCTCCCACAAGGCTTCAGGGAATGCTAAGTAACAACAGTGGAGACTAATGAAAATTGATGCTAATTAATAATTCTACTCCAAGACAGAGCACAGAGCTTAGGTGAGCACTGAGCCATCATTTACTGCCATGAGAAATCATCAGCCCCACCTTTGTCAGCATTTCCCTACATGAACAAACAGGAAATCCTGTGCCTGTTCCTTTAAGTTTGCCAAATGGGACGCAGATTTTACCATCCCAAGGAAAACTATGTCTTTATGAACTTGTAGTGACGTCAGCTGGATTATATTTCATTTCAGGCCAGCTCTGTGCTCCATCCTCTGTTCTCCATCCAGTTCCATCTCCCTCTGAACTCCTCTTCTTGGTTTGACCTCAGAGTCCCAAAAACTCCTGCCTAAAGTTTCCTGCGCCTCTTCTGCAGCTCCAAAAATGCAAATTGCTGTCAGGTTCTTCAGCTCCCTCTGAGAGACAGGCAGCATATGTCATGTGCATTATTCAGAGCTTTCCATGGCTGCTTTTCCAGGGAGGTTTAAAAAGGAACAGCAAAGCGTGCGTCAAACCCAAAGCCTTTGCCACAATCAAGATAATCATGAAGTGACATAAAGCCTAAAGCTGGACTAGCACAGGGGTTTGTTTCTAATGTAGCAGGATAGCAATGCAATAAATTTAATGTTTTTTTAGCCAGACGGGACTGAGGGTGCACTTTACACAGCTGAGGTCTTTTGTAGATGAAACTCAGAGGAAATAGTTCAAGAGGAACATGGAAAATGTAGTTTTTGTTATCCTGAGGAGCAGGAAACCCATGGTAGTGAAGCACAATGAGAGCAGTTTCCTTTGTGCTCAGCTGAAAAATAAACACATTTTCCCTGTAATGAGTGGCCTTCAGAATCCTGAGAGCATCTCCCACTCGAGAGAGGAGCAGAGGAATTTCACAGTGGGCACACAAATCCTGGGAGCTGCTGACATTATTCCTCTTGGTCACACAACCACATCTCTGCCCTCCAAAAAAAATATCCTGGGAAAAACCAGACTCACAGAAACACCCCAAGAAGACTCCTCCTTACAGGGCCCCCTGGAGATTCTGTCACCTGCATTTCCACAGCAAACAGAGATAAATAAATTGCTCAGAATCATGCAAAGCCATGGATATAATTCAGTACACAACAGCAAACAAGCTGTGTGAGTGGAAGTGTAAATTCTGTGATCCTTGCCCATGCTCCCAAAGATTCAGTTTCCGTGCATTTGTTGAGCATTTTTCGAAACAGCCCAGCCAACAAAGCAAACCCCAAATCCTGCCCTAACTAATGTTTAAAAAAAAAAATCCCAAACCTTTGAGTGACTCCTAGCACTCAGCCTAGAAGTGCCTGCCAGGAAAAAGGGAATTTTGGAGATGGCATCTCATCAATTTTCTTCATTTGTGTCAGAAGTTGAGCAGCTGTCTCCTTACCAGACTGAAGTGGAGCCAAAAACCTTGTCAGGCAGCTGAAGGAAAAAAGCACTTCAGAGAGCTCATCTCCAAGACCCCAAAGGGTATCACATTTTGGAGCGGGCATGTGTTAATATTCCTACCCCAGTACCAATTGGCAGAGTTCTGCAGCAGGAGGGGGGAAAAAAGGCTGCTTTGTTTGTTTACACTGCCTGCTCAGGGAAAGCAGGATGCCACACATACTTGAACTGCCGAGTTTGTTTGTTTATTTATTTACTTATGGCCAGCAAAAGGATTTTAGTTTCATCTTCCCCGAGCTGGGGAGGAAAGTGAAATAAGACGCAGCTACATGGATGCACCTGGACTTTGTGAAAAGTCCAGAAAAAGGGGGGGGAGAGAAAGAGGGGAAAATTTTTCAGCACCAGTGTCTCTGCTAGCAAAAGGGAGGATAATTTCTGTGTTAACATTACAAAGCAAGCAGGGGTTTGTTTTTAAATTAGGCTTTATTTTAAATGTAATGCACTTTTTTCCCCATTAGTTGTCACCGAGTTAATGTATAGAAATAAATATATAAAAAGTGAGCTCTCCACACTATGCACTTCTCACAATGGCAAACTCAATGACTTCAACATTTCCTAAAAATCCTTTTAGGGGCACAGCATATCTAGTGACAAGCAGAGCTCTGTTGCTCCCAGGCGCTGCAGGGATTTCAGTATGGAATGAATAATCCCAGTGAAATCCTGTGCCTGAATCAGCTCCCAGCTCCAGCAGCCTGGGATGGCGAGAGACTGGGAAAGCCCAGCTCTAAATTTGTGCCTTCCTCAGCACGTGCTGGGCTGAGGCTCCTTCAGGGCAGCCCTCAGAGAAGCTCTGTGCTCCCCAGCAGGGCGGGTGTGCCGAAGGCAGCAATCAAATTCCAGCAGTTATTGCACCAGGAGCTCTGCCAAGTGGGATCCAGCAGGGGAAGGCACAGTTTGATCAAAGTGAGAGGAGTTATTGATCTTAATTCAACCCAGAGCACCAGCCAGGCAATTCACAGAATCACAGAATCACCAGATTGGAAGAGACCTTAAAGATCATGGAGTCCAACCCAGCCCCAACACCTCTCCTAAACCCTGGCACCCAGTGCCACATCCAGGCTTTGTTAAACACACCCAGGGATGGGGACTCCACCCCTCCCCAGAACTTTATCACCCTTTCTGGAAAAAACTTTTTCCTAATATCCAACCTGTATTTCCCTTGTCACAGCTCGAGGCTGTGTGCTCTGGTTCTGTCAGTTCCTGGAGAAAGAGCCCAGCCCCAGCTGAGCACAGGCACCTTTCAGGAGCTGCACAGAGTGATGAGGGCAGCCTTTTCCCCAGGCTAAACAGCAAAGGAGGTCCTGGCATCCTCCTTTTGTCATCAGAGTCACAAATGTCCACAGAGCATGGCAGATAGAGGGGTCTGACTTCTCCCAAGACATGTTTTTGTTGTCCTTTTAACCTAAAAAGCCCCATTTTGTCCCCTTTGTGAGTGACAGTTCCACTCCTGAGCAGGTCCCAGTCAGCAGGATCTGGGTGCCAGGAGGAGACAGCAACACCCTGGGATTTGCTGCTCCCTGTGGGATGGGGCTCCCTCAGACCGCACTTCAGAGCAGGAAGAGTCTGCACCTGCAGCCATGGCACCATATTGGTTAATCTGATTTTGATAGGATGGTTTGGGCTGGAAGGGACCATAAATCTCATCCAGTCCCACCCCTGGACACTTCCACTACCCCAGGGTGCTCCAAGATCCAACCTGGCTTTGGACACTTCCAGGAATCCAGGAGGATGAACTTGTCAATTTTCCACCACACAGATAGAGGTGCCACACACAAGGTCAGAATTAATGAGAATAAATCAAGGAATAAGCAGACATTCAGCTCCTCCTTCACCAACCATCTTCTCTCAGCCAGCTTTTCTCCAAAATGTTTATTTACTACACAGCCGGGCTTTTGGCAGCCTTCCCACTGCAAAATGTGCTTCCCAGATATTACAAAGTGAACTCCAAATGAAAAAATACTTTTTTGTTCTTAGGTCTCCCTTTCTTCCATACAGATAGCACTTCAGAGCTGTGCCTTAAAGGCACAATTTTGCCCAGAATTTCTCAAATACTCAGTTAAAGAGAGATGAGAACACAGACCATTGCTAAAAATGAGATTTCCTACGTGATCTTCAGCAAACTACTTTAAACAGACTTCTATTGATCAAAGCAATGCTTCCTTACTTTTCACAGGTCCAGAAATACAAAGAAAAAAGGAAATAATGTACATGATAAACCATTGCTGTTGTATTTCTAGCATGTTTAAATAATATTTTTAAAAATCAATTGAACAATAGATCAACAAGATTTTGGCTTTCAGGTATTGCATGCTGGGAAATAAAAGTTTTTGAGCTAGACAAGAAAAAGGAAAGAATAGAAAATAACAGTGATTTGAGTGGATGTTCCCCTATTTCTGTATAGATTCGTCAGAGAATCATGGAATGGTTTGGGTTGGAAGGGACCTAAAAGCTCATCTCATCCCAGGGCATGGGCAGGGACATTCTCCACTATTCCAGGTTGTCCAGTCTGGCCTTGGACACTTCCAGCAAAAAAAAAAAAAAAAATATATATATATATATACACATGTACATATCCAACTTTTAAAAAATTATTATTTATATCAGAATTATATATTTTATTATATTTATTCTGGGTTGTCCAATCTGGCCTTGGACTATATCTATCTATCTATCTATCTATCTATCTATCTATCTATACACACACACATCCAACTATTTTTATTATTATTTATATTAAAATTATATATTTTATTATTCCTATCAATATAATATATTTTTTTATATTTATTTCAGGTTGTCCAATCTGGCCTTGGAATATATATATACATACATATACACACACACCCAACTATTTTTAATATTATTTGTATTAGTATTATCTTATTATCTATTTTATCATTTATATTAATATTATCTATTTTATTATATTTAGTCCAGCTTGTGCAATCTGGCCTTGGACACTTCCAGGGATATATATATGCACATATCCAACTTTTGTTAATTATAATTTATATTAATATTATCTATTATATTTAATCCTGGTTGTCCAATCTGGCCTTGGACTATATCTATCTCTCTCTCTCTCTATATATATATATATAGATATATATATACACACATCCAACTATTTATATTATTATTTATATTAAAATTATATATTTTATTATTCATATCAATATGATATATTTTGTTATATTTATTCCAGGTTGTCCAATCTGGCCTTGGAATATATATATATGTATACACACACACCCAAATATTTTTAATATATATATATGTATACACAGACTCCCAACTATTTTTAATATTATTTGTATTAATATTATCTATATTATTATTTCTATTAATATTATCTATTTTATTATATTTAGTCCAGCTTGTGTAATCTGGCCTTGGACACTTCCAGGGATATATATATATATATATATATATATATATATACATACACACACACACACACACATATATATATATATACACATATATATCCAACTCTTTTTCACAATGAAGTTCCAGTCACAATCAAGCCATCAAGCCCTCTCAAAACCCCAGCTATAAAAGCAAACCAGTAAGAAAATATCGTGGTTTATCTCCTTTCCCTGCAGCCCAGCAGAGGCTGGACTCTGCACAGCCACTGCCAGGCTGGGAGCTCCTGCTGACAAATTCCCGAGCTGCCAGTGCTCAGTGATGAAATTCAGGAGCCTCCCAGCTGCACTCCTGGGACCTGTGAAGGCAGGGAAATGTGGGCATTGGCAGCAGGCTCTGGCAGATGAGCTCCCGTGCAGATGACACCAGGATTCTGCCAGGCTGACGCGGAACTCTCCTCTTGATTTGTTGTTGTTGTTGTTGTCATTCCAAAGCTCCTTCTTGGAGCTCTGCAGGGCTCCCAGTGCCTGCTCTCCTGACTCTCCTGTTTACTCCTCTGACTCTGCAAAGTGCTGGGATTGCTCAGCCTGGTTGTTTCAGCTCTGCTTATATGGAATTGACATGGATCCAGGTTTGTTCTGGAAAAATTCCCCCTTTCTCTTCAGTATATCAGTGCATTACCCCATAGATGTGCCCTAATTCATTTCTCTGTTCATTATCCCAGAGATGTGCCCTAGTTCATTTCTCTGTTCAAAATAGCCTGGAATTCACTGCAAGGGACCCCTTCCAGAAACTGTTAAAATTATTGTGCCTGGATAGTTGGAATCTTGCAGACCATTCAGAGAGAAGGCAAAATTCCTTACTAAAGACAAAAGGGGTTGATGTGCAGTTCCAGCACTGAGTGCTGAGCTGCCCTGATGCCATCCCAAGCTGGGTGATGTGGGAGGCTCTCAAAGAAATCACAGGAATAGAACCCCAGACCGGTTTGGGTTGGAAGAGGCCTGGATGATCATCTGGATCCACCCCCTTGCCATGGGCAGGGGCACCTTCCACTGTCCAGGGTGCTCCAGCCTGGCCTTGGGCACTGCCAGGGATCCAGGGGCAGCCACAGCCCAGGAATTCCGTCAAAATCTCCCATCCATCCCTGCCCTCTGGCAGTGGCAGCCATTCCCTGGCTCCTGTCCCTCCATCCTTTGTCCCCAGTCCCTCTGCAGCTCTCCTGGAGCCCCTTCAGGCCCTGCCAGGGGCTCTGAGCTCTGCCCAGAACCTTTCCCTCTCCAGGTGAGCACCCCCAGCTCTGCCAGGCTGGCTCCAGAGGGGCTCCAGCCCTGCAGCAGCTCCATGGCCTTCTCTGGATTTCCTCCAGCAGCTCCAGGTCCTTCTCACACTGGAAATCCCAGGCCTGGACAGGATATTCATTTATAGTTTGGTTCATTCTTTATAGTTTTTCTCCCCTATGAGCTCTTTGCCACCACCACTGAAATGTTCAACTGAGATCTGTGCCCAGATTTAAATAAGACACAGAATCAGGTGACAAAAAGCTCAGCTAAATTTCTCATGGTTGTTTTTCTGATGCTGCTCCTGTAGTGAAGTAAATCCCTGACTTGGATTTATAAAAAAACATATCATATATTATATTAATTGTATTTATTATATGATATATGCAATATAATAAATCGAATCAAACAGCACAGGATATCATAGGCATTTTAACAAAGGTTAATTGTGGTATTAACTGTTCTCCCTGTACAGACTTTTAATGTGAGAAATGTTTCACACGTTTAAAGCCCCCTTTAATCACCAGACCTCAAGGCCACACTTCTCATTCCCAGCCGAGTAGCTTCCACTAAGAAAAAACACAGATTTTTTTCCTGAGAAAAGCTCAGTCTTTATATGAACAATGAAATACTACTCATTGAACAGACACCATTTTAAAAAAGTTGAATTTCTGGGAGGTTCTATAATACCTTTAAGAGTAGGAATCATCCACCAAAAATTTTCAAGAGAAGACTTCGGTTATTGCTCACTGTAGGAAATGGAGAGGAAGCAAAATTCTCTGGACTCCCAAAATAACCCTCCCTCTCTCTTTTGCTGTCTCTGATTTTTGAGGGAGAAAGCAAATTGCTCTGCAATAGATTTGCATGAATCACAGCACCAAATGCACAGGGAGCTGTGATTAGGGGTGAATTCCTGCAGGAGGGAACGGGGAATCACCTTGTGCCACGAGAAACCCAGGAGGAAAACAAGGAGGTGCTTCCCCAAGCCCTGCTCTCTGTACCAGAAGCAATGACAGGCCAGGCACTGCAGAAAACTTAATAATTAACTGAAATTATTTTCAATATTTCACGTGATTTCAAATTCACAGCATCTTCCTCACCCTTCTTTTGGATTTTGATGCTCTTGAGTAGGACGGGAAAATGTCTCTTGAAAGTGGGATGAAAATATCCAGGAGAAGGGTTTGTTTAACAAGAGCCCAAAGCAGGGAACAGTTCATTCCCAGCCTGTTTCTCAAGACAGCAAACACACAGAATCATTACTGATCCCCCTCCTTTTTTTATCTTATTGAGAACTCTTGCACAATCTGCTGTTCCCCAGCAAGAATTCACCACTCTCGAGCCTTGTTTTCCTATTCACCCCAAAAGCTGCAAGTTTTCCTTCAAACTCTGCACGTCATCCTCATCAAATCCTGCACAGAAATGGGCATTAAGTGTTTTGTTTACTCATAAATTGGCCAAGCCACAACAAAGAACAGAATGTAAAGAATTAACTCCCTTTGCAAAAGTCATTCAGAGCCAAACAAAAGCCTTTACCTTCCCCCAAACAGATTTTTCCAAGTGGGCCTCCTCTCTTTCTGAATTGCTCAGCATTACAGGGAGCTCTCAGATAACTCAGAAACATTTGAGAGCCAAGCTAAAAACAGAAGGAATGAGAAAGTTCTCCTGCATCTGATTTTTTTTTTTTCATTAAAAAGGCATTAAGAAAATATGGGCTTTTACCAGTGCACTGTGAACAAGCAGCCTCTTTGCCCATGACGTGCAGGGACCTGCTGGATGCAGGTTCCTTCCAACTTCCCCTGGGCTGTGGCAGCTGGATGGATTTGTTTCCACCTGCTCTCCCTGTTTGTCATTCCTGAGGTATGCTGCAGAAAGCCAGGTTAGCTCCAAACTGTCAGCCTGGCTGCAGCCAGAACTCTTCATTTTTATTATCTGATCGCATCCCTCCGAGTGCTCCTTTCACTCCCATCCCCACACCTCTGCACTCATGGAGAGCAGCTGGAGTTTGGGTGGTTTGGTTTTTTTTTTCAAATGAAAATGCCCGTTTTTAAAATCCTCAAAGGAAAGCCACATGTGGCCAATCCTATGGGTCTGCTCCTTCCCCACTGCTTGCCCCAGGAGTTATAAACTCCTGTGGTCCCTGGAGAAGGGATTGTCCAAACGTGGCTGCAGAGACCAAAATGCTCCTGAAAGAGATTAAAATCTCATTAAAAATGTTAAAAACCTCTGTCCCCAAACCCTTTGGAAGACTGGCTGCCTCCATCTCCTGTGGTGGTGTTGGAAATAAAGCTGCCAGAGAGATCTTCTCCCATTCCTGCCGAATTTCAGGGGGCTAGGAGAGAGTGGGTGTGGGGAGGGAAGGTATCTCGAGTACAAGAAAGGATGATTATCAAGTCTAAAGAGAGCACGTCATAAAATGAAGAAATATAAGGCTATTTTTAAAGCAATTATTTTGTTTTCAAGCTGGAAACGTGCTGCACTATTCCCCCTCTGCTTGGCATTCCAGAGGAGGTGTTGCATTTAGCTACAGCAAAATCAATTCCCTGGAAGAGAAGAAAACTGAAACACTGGCAGCAAAACAGGAAAGCAGAAGAGAATAGTTTTGTTTCCTCTGTTTTGATAGGGAATTATGTTTTCCAAACTTGATCAGCTCCCAGGCCCAGCTCTGCAGTGACAAGCACAGTGATTCCCTGCGAGGGTTTGTGCAGAAGGCACCCCTGGTGCCTCAGGAAAGTGTGAGTTCAGAGCAATCCCTTCACCCCTCAACCTGCATAATTTATCCAGGCATATTCTGGAAGTTGAGAAACCTCTCCAACAAGTTAGAAAGATTTAGGAACTTTTGGGGAGAAAGAAAAAAAAATAAATAAAAAATGTGACCTGTTACGTAAACCTGTATTTTAAGAAGTGAACTAGAGACAGGAGGAAGGATCACAGGGGTTGGACACATACCCAGCTGTCCCAATTTGGCGGAGCTGTTTTAGCTGTCAGCGTGTGAATTCTTAATGTGTGATGATTATAAAGTAAGGAGAGGGAGCTCTGTTCCCTCATTGGAATTATTTTGCCTTTTTCTCCAAGGAACAGACCCAGAATTGCTGCCCTAGCTCAGACCCACACCTCGAAACCCCTTCCAAGCATTAAACCTTGAATATTGATTTATTAAGATCCAAAGTGATAAAATCCTGCTTATCCCAGGCTCAAATTTTCCTGACACCTCCACTAATTACACACCATAATGAAATCCCAGAAGCACTGAAATAATTGTTCCAGCAGGAACTCAGCCAGCAGAGCACCTATGGAAGCTTCTTTCCCTTCACTCATCACTGTGGGAAGCAATCTCAGAGTCCTCTCCAAAAACCCCCTCAAACAGATGTCTTGCAGCACAGCAAGACATGATCAAATTCAGACTTGGAGAGAGCGTGTTCCAAAATCCCTCAGAGAGAGAGTTTTGCCAGGCACACCTTATCACCCACGGGAGAGGGAGGGGATGCAGGGAGGGCGCCTTCGCTGGCACAGGGGCACACACAGGGAAAAGCAGCTCTGTGACCTGTCCACACCCAGGTATGACCAAAAAGCTCCTTAACCCTCAGCAATACCCTTATCTCTGCCTGGAGATAGAATCTCGGGATCATGGAATTGTTCAGGCTGGAAAAGACCTCCAAGATCATCCAGTCCAACTGTTCCCAGCACTGCCAAGCCCACCCTGGCCCATGTCCCCAAGTGCCACATCCACATGGCTTTGAAATCCCTCCAAGAATGGGGACTCCACCTCTGCCCTGGGCTGGAGAACCCTTTTTGTCAAAAACTTCTTCTCATGTCTACCCTGAGCTGCCCTGGGCCAGCCTGAGGCCGTTCCCTCTGCTCCTGTCCCTGTTCCCTGGGAGCAGAGCCCGACCCCCCCGGCTGTGCCCTCCTGGCAGGGAATTCCAGAGAGGGAAAAGATCCCTGGGGATCCTCCTTTGCTCCAGGCTGAGCCCCTGCCCGGCTCCCTCAGGGATTCTCCAGCCCCTGCCCGGCTCCCTCAGGGATTCTCCAGCCCCTGCCCGGCTCCCTCAGGGATTCTCCAGCCCCTGCCCGGCTCCCTCAGGGATTCTCCAGCCCCTGCCCGGCTCCCTCAGGGATTCTCCAGCCCCTGCCCGGCTCTGTTCCCTTCCCTGGACACGCTCCAGCCCCTCATTCCATTGCCATGAGGGGAAAATCAAAAAGTGGGAGAAAACATGAGGGGGGGAAAGTGAGGGGAGTCTGAGGAAGGCTTTGATGCAGAGCTTTTCCCTCCTGGATCCTCCCTTTCTCCAGGCTGAGCCCCTTCCCAGCTCCCTCAGGAATACTCCAGCCCCTTCCCAGCTCTGTTCTCTTCAGGGTCTCCCTTGCCATGAGGGGAAAATCAAAAAGTGGGAGAAAACATGAGGGAAAAAGAGGTGAGGGGAGTCTGAGGAAGGCTCTCCTGCAGAGCTTTTCCCTTCTGGATCCTCTTTTTCTCCAGGCTGAGCCCCTTCCCAGCTCTCTCAGGAATTCTCCAGCCCCTTCCCCAGCTGGATTCCCTTCCCTGGACACGCTCAGAAGGAGCTAAGGGTGATCTCCAGCTCAGGTTATGGATGCTCCATGTCCCAACTCTCCTTGGAAGCCTGACAGAAGTTTCCATGCTGGGAGCATCCAGGACAGGTCAGCCAGAGCTGGAGCAGCATCAGGAATTGTCCCCAATGGATGGACCAGGTGGCCACCAGCCCCAGCTCATGATGCCAGCACGCCCAGCTCCATTACCAGGCAACCCTGAGACAGATTCACAGCTTTCCCAGGAAAACATTTCCAAGTGGGATCGATTTTTTTGCTGTTTTAAAACCAACATTAGCAAACGCGACTGCACGGTGCGCAGATCTGTCAGATTTGTTCTCAGCTGCAATCCTGAAACGTGTCATTATTGTGTGCTGTGTGAGCAAAGCTGGGCCTGGCTGCCATGTGACTGAGCTCTAAATTAGTTTATGGGTAAAGTTCCTTCCCAATGTGCTCCATCTTTCACTCCATCTTATCTTAATGAGCTCTTAACCTCTTAAAAATAAGTTACTGCCAAGGAGGTTAATACAAGGTATTGAAGTCTCCAAGAGAACCACAGGGATGGATGGCCCTGCTCAGGTAGCTCTGCTCTCCTTGAACACAACTCCTGCAGCTTCCAAGTGCACTGGAAAAAATAATTTCCATTGCATTCATTGTAAAATTCATTTGGGATTACAAGGTCGTGGTATTTTTTATAAAATAAGTGTGGGAAACAATCATCTGAAAAATGTGCACTTCTCCTGACAAAACCCCAGGGGTTCCTGCACTTGCAGCCTCAGCATCCTGGTTCTGGACTCCTTTTTAAAAATGCAAATATGACTCCATGCATAGTGTCATAGAATATCCTGAGTTGGAAGGGGCCCACAAGAATCATCATAGTGTGACACCTGCCTTTGGCACAGGATAATTGACTTCATCCCAGAACAATCCCTTTCACCAGGAACTTCTCTGGAAGGACAGAAATCTCATGGATTATCATCCTGCTTGGGCTGAAAGTGCTCCAGGTGTCTCCAGAACGCACCTGAGCACATCCAGAGGGTGCCACAGGCACTGGGATCTGGTCCCTGCTGGGATCCAGAGCACCCAACACCCCCATGGGCACATTCCCATGGGCAGCAGCCCCTGTCCACCCTGGAACTGAAGCTGCCTCCACTGCCACACTGAGCCAGAGTGGCAGCACATTTTATATAAAATAATTATGTCATTTAATCCCCTCATATCCCTGGGTAAAGCTGCTGTTTGAGAAGCCAGGGAGCAGCCCACAGACCGCAGGCTTTGCTGGATTTGTGCCTTTCCAGAAACAACTTGTACAACTTTTGAGCAGAGAGATGGGCAATCAGATGTGGAATTCTGGACTTCCTTAGCAAGGGTGCTCGCATGGCTGGAGCCCCTCTGGAGCCAGGCTGGGAGAGCTGGGGGTGCTCACCTGGAGAGGGAAAGGTTCTGGGGAGAGCTTAGAGCCCCTGGCAGGGCCTGAAGGGGCTCCAGGAGAGCTGCAGAGGGACTGGGGACAAGGGATGGAGGGACAGGAGCCAGGGAATGGCTCCCACTGCCAGAGGGCAGGGATGGATGGGACATTGGGAATTGGGAATTCCTGGCTGGGCTGGGATTCCCAGAGCAGCTGGGGCTGCCCCTGGATCCCTGGCAGTGCCCAAGGCCAGGTTGGACAGGGCTTGGAGCACTCTGGGACAGTGGAAGGTGTCCCTGCCCGTGGCACTGGATGATCCTTAAATTCCCTTCCAACCCAAACCATTCCATGACACGAAAACAGGAGCTACTCCCACTGCATGTGCATTTAATGTGATTTTATCACTGGATTATTAAAAGAAAGAAGATAAAAAGTCATTAGAATTTCCTTTTAAAATCCCCAATTTCTTGTGCTTCACAGCTGGCCCATAATTCATGTTGAGAGTTGCAAGAAGTAGGAGATGTACAAACTGTCTCCCACACCCTGTCTGCTCAGGAAACTCACTGTCATGTGGAATTAATTACTTTTTTTTTTTTTTTAAATACATATAATTTCAAGGTCATGGTCCAGCATCTCTGATTCATGGTAATAAAGGTTGCACAAGAAGAGAACTGCGTAGAGCAAAGGTTAATTGAAATCCCCTTCCTAACAAAACCCAACTGGAAAGCTGCTGCTTCCAGAGACAAATCCCTGCAGCACTGCTGATCTTTAATTCCTGATTGCCGGGTTTGGGAATTCAGTGCCTTAGACAAGAGCAGCAGGAGGCAGAGAGGGGAAGCAAAGAGCCTTCCCAGCCCTGCAGCTCCTGGGATGCTCCTGGGGTGTTGCAGGACAATTCCTCAATGTCACACACCGGGTTTGTGACACCTCCACCCTCTCCCCTCCAGCCCTGGAGTTTTCAGGCAGTGTCAAAAACCCGAGAGAACTCAGGTCTCTGTGCCAGCCTCGGGGATTTAGAAACCAGAGGCAGCTCTTGAACTCCTAAAGTAGGAGACAGCTTTAAAAGAGCCCTTTTTAACTGCTGGGTTTGATATTTTGGGAGTCTCTTTCATACCAGCGAGGGCTGGACGTGTCCTTTTGTGCCACAGCTCTGACCACTGTGGATTTGGGAAGGATCCCATATCTGACCAGACTCCCAGCAGCATCAGGAGGTCTGGCAGCCATGAGATCGTGCTAAAAAAATAAATGAGATGAGAAAAAAAGCAGCAGAGGAGGAGAGGAAAGGATGGAAAAGCGACAGGAGAGTAACGAAATGGCATTTTCTGAGCATGAAGAATGATTACAGAGGTCAGAACTGAAGCTGCTGCAGGAGTTTCTGATTAAATCCTGCTTTGTTCCAAAGTGCTGACGTGCAGAACTCCAAATGGTTTGGGGAAGGTATCAATCTGATAGGAGCCCTTCCTGCAGGGTCATTTGCCTACTTGCTTTACTCGAAACCTTGGCTCCTGCACAGCTGCTCGGATGGGCTATTGGGAAAGGCACGTTCCCAGGCTCCCCAGAAACTCGGGATTAAAGGGAATTCATTATTGATACAAGTCTCTGCTCTGCATGTTTGCCTTATCAAATGATCTGTAGCTGTGCCTGTGGCACGGGAGGAGCACATCTGAGATCTTTTAATGATGCAAAAAGCTCCTTCAAGGGGCAGCCAAGGCGAGCAAGGCTCCTGCTCTGGGCTCCCTTCCCGAAAAGTGAGGGGGGAAATAAGAAGTGCAAACGTTATGGAGGAGTTTTAAACAGTTAAAAGTTCCCTGTTTCTATCAGCAAATCATTGGGGTGAAGCTGCCTGCTCTGGTGGCGCTGACTTTGTGGGATAATGCATTTCCATGGTGAAATCCAAATATCCTGGGCATTTGGGGCTGGGCTAGGCTGTGACAACCAACTCCAGCTCCCTCCAGCCACTCCACTTTTGGCCTGGGATGTGGTGTCTGAGGCTGTGCTGCTTTCTCCTGCTCAGAGCAGGCAGCAGAGTGGTGTGGGATTGGGATCCAGGGATGTGGGATCCAGGGATGTGGGATTCATAGATGTGGGATCAGGATCCAGGGATGTGGGATCCAGGGATGTGGGATCCAGGATCCGGGGATGTGGGATCAGGATCCAGGGATGTGGGATCCAGGGATGTGGGATCCAGATCCAGGGATGTGGGATCCAGGGATGTGGGATCAGGATCCAGGGATGTGGAATCAGGATCCAGGGATGTGATCCTGATGTGGGATCAGTGGATGTGGGATCAGGATCCAGGGACGTGGGGTCAGGATCCAGGGATGTGGAATTAGGATCCAGGGATATGGGATCCAGGGATGTGGGATAAGGATCCAGATTCAGGGGTGTGGGATACAGGGATCCAGGGATATGGGATCCAGGGATGTGGGATCAGGATCCAGATTCAGGGGTGTGGGGATCAGGATCCAGGGATGTGGGATACAGGGATCCAGGGATGTGGGATACAGGGATGTGGGGTCAGGAACCAGGGATGTGGAATTAGGATCTAGGGATATGGGATCCAGGGATGTGGGATGAGGATCCAGTGATGTGGGATCCTAGGATGTGGGATCAGAATCCAGGGATGTGGGATCAGGATGCAGGGATGTGGGATCGGGATCCAGGGATGTGGGATGCAGGGATGTGGGGATCGGGATCCAGGGATGTGGGATACAGGGATCCAGGGATGTGGGATCAGGATGCAGGGATGTGGGATCGGGATCCAGGGATGTGGGATGCAGGGATGCTCTGCACTGTGCACCGATGCCATTAGGTGGTGCTTGAAACAGAAGATTGCAGGAAAGAAAAGCAAGAGCTTGTGCGCTGCCCAGGCAGCCTGCTCAATAAATATTTTATTCTAACAATTAAAAAATTAAAAATAAAAGCACCAAAAAGAAAAAAGAGAGAGGGAGGGAAAACTTTAAAAAAAAAAAAAAAAAAAGCTCATTCTAGGATTCAGTTTCCCATTTAAAAACCTGATTTCTGGGCCTTGGCAGAGCTGAGTAATTAAATAAATAAATAGTCAACTCTTCCTCCTGCCTGGAGCATCCCTGCTCACACACACACGCACAAACACACTCCCTTAAATCAGCCTCTGATATTTCTGTGCTCAGCCAAACCTGCTCATCATGCCTTAGATCCCTATCTCCCTCCTAAGGCTGATAACTGGATTTCCAGTAAGTTTTGAGTCAGAGATTGAAATACTATTTAATGCACCAGCTTGAGAATGGGTTTCCAGGAAAAACTGTCCAAGGGAAAGCTCACTAGGAGTTGGGGAGAAGTCTTGGTTCAGCTTGGGAAAGCAGAGCTCCCTCCCTTCCCCTTCTCTGGCAAACACCTCCAGGCAGCAGGTAGATATTTATATATTTACACATTTTCACAGCTTCCCTTCAGAGTTACATTCGTGGCAAATGGCCTGTGCTAAGCACTGACAAAAGTTCATCAATTAAATAATTGCATCCTATTAGATTTAAAAGCCACAAATAAATGTGTGCCTCTAGTGCTGTGTAACCCTTTAGAGAATTCCTGACTTCCTGCACCCTCCTAAGATCCAGGAGCTGGATCCTTGTGGGGCCCTTCCAACTCAGGATTTTCCAGGATTCTGTGAAAAGCAGTTCTTTTAGTTCTTTTTTTCTCCAAGCTCCTTTATAATTTCAATTCTTCCATTATTGAATTATCATGAAATAGTGAATAATCATTCATTATTCATGCTCTCTGTGCCACTCTCGGTTTTATAGCAACTATATTTTAACAACTCTCACAGCAAAGGGCAGAATGGCTGCAGATGAAAAAAGAAATACAGAATTATAGATCATGGAATCATTAAGGTTGGAAAAGCCCTTAAGATCATCGATTCCAGCTGTTCCCCAGCACTGCCCCGTGTCCCCAGGTGCCACATTCACATAATTTTTACCTTTTTTCAGGGATTGGTACTCCACCACTGCCCTGGGCAACTGTGCCAGGCTGGACAGCCCTTTGCATTGATAAATTTTCACTAAAATCCAACCTAAACCTCCTCTGGCCCAACTTAAAGCCATTTCCTCTTCCCCTGGCACAGATATGCTCCAGGAATTGTTAATGATGATACATAAAAACCTAAAATTTGCTTATGTACTGCACAGAATAATTAAAATAGAAATACTTTGAGAAATTTGAGGCTTGAGAAAGGCAGAATTGCTTGTCATATGTGTATGAGGACTCGGAGATCATAAAATGAGAACAAAGCAGCATTCCCTCTTCTTCATGAGTTACCTGAAACACCGTGAGGTGGGAGGGACAAAATATATAAAGGGAGGCAGCTGATCCATTTTCAAGCCTCTCTCATTCCTTTTAGGCTTTAGATTTCACATAAATATTTCTTTAAATGCACACATCTCTGTACCAAAACTACCATTTGAGAAGCTTCCAAAACTTGGCTTTTAATTAAAGCCATGAAAGTATAATGCTCACACTGAATAAGTATCAAAAATAGAGACAAAACTGAGAAAATATGCAGGCATTTTTCTTGGGGTTTGTCAGGCACTGCAAAGACAATTAAGTTTCTTTTCTTCACTGTACATATAATACTCAGAAGTGAAAGCTTAATTAACTTGTCAGAAACTCTGGCATCTCTTTTCTTGAGCTGCTGAACCCACCTTCCCCAAAGACTTGAAGGGAAAATAAAAAAAAAAATAACCTGAATGCTCGAGCTGAAATACCTGATCATGCATGACATTCCTGTCCTGTTGCACAGTTTGTCTGTCATTACCAGAGGGTTTTTTATCCATCTGGGTGAGCACACTCTGTTTCCATTTGTCTGGGAATGTCTCAGAGCTGTAACTGCTCCCAGACAATGGCCCCAGTGCCGGAGCAGTGGGATGTGCTGCCGCTCATTCCAGTGTGCACGCATTCCTCAGGAAAATCCTGCAACTTGCACCAAAATGTCCTCAGCCACCTGGGTTTCCCTTCCAGTTCAAGGCCCTGAGCTCTGCTGTGGGCAGCAGATGAAGAAGTTGGGAAAGGAAAACTTTTGTTACCCCTTGACACCAACTCCCCATCCCCGGGCGGATTGAAGAGCCGGGGGGATGTGGCATTTGGGGACATGGGCTAGGGGTGGCCGTGGCACTGCTGGGGAAAGAACACTGGATCTGAGAGAGCTTTTCCAGCCTTGGTGACCCTAGGATTGTACATCCTCACTTTTCTGGGCAGACTGAGTGGGATTAAGGTGCAGGAAGAAGCAGAACCCCAAAGCAGAGGCCAATTCCTGCTGCTCCATTCCCTGCTCTGTGTGGATATTTCACATTTCTCCTGCTGAGCCCAGGGCCAGCTGTGGCCAATAAGTCCCTGTCAGAAAGCCCTGCCTGGAATTGTGCTGGGAGCAGCTGGAGGAGTGACTCCTGACCCTGCTTCCTAGAACCAGGAGAGTTTTAGGGGAAAGCAGGAGCCCACAGACCCTGCAGCATCTCCCTCCTTCTCCTTCCTCTGCCCCACACATTGTTCCAAAGGCCCTTCCTTCAGCCAAGGTTAACCTCACAAAACTAACGCCACCACTTCAGCTTGGCACGTGCAAGGAGTGGCTTTCACGTTTTTAGGGGATTTTTAATGCAGTTTTTCAACCTGAGCTCACTTAAGTCTGAAAAATATTGTACTTTATCCTGCTGTAATCTCCTCTCCAGGATCTGCATGTTTAACCAAAGAGCAAAGGTCCAGGTGCTTCTCTGCATTAGTAATGACCCAACGTCTCCTCTTCAATAATGCAACACGGGCCAGAGCACAGCAGCCTTGAGCTCCCTCATTTTAAAAATGGATTAAAACTTCCAGGCAGCACAAGGGAGCAGAAATTGGAGGGGTTTTTCCAAGGTGATGCATTCCAGGGGTAATTTTTCACCTCCCATATAAATCACCATCTTTAATTCTTGGCTAACTTTGCTGCTCTGCTTCCAGCACTATCCCAGGTTTTAGTGAGCTCTGGGATTTGGCTGTTCAACAGGAATTCCAAGCCCAAGCAATCCTACATAAAACATCCTGTTGCAAAACCCTTGTCTCTTCTGATAGATATTAAAACCAAACACACACAGATCTTTACCACTCCACACAGCTCTTTAGCACTCCACACAAGTTCATGTTTCAGGTCTTTTTTTTCCCCTTAAAAATAAAAATAAATTCAGATTTCACATTCTCCAGAGACTCAAACAGACCCAATGTGAGAGTTTTCAGAACAATTTTCTCCACACAAAAGGGAGCTTTTCCACAATGCATCATTTTCTCCCCAGGCCTCTCTGGGCACTGCTGGTGGCTTGGAGAACACCTGGAATAAGGTGGAATAAGCCCCTGTCTCTGGGGTTTTTTGCCTCTACAATGAATTATAATTCTTTGGTTTGAAGTGTGGCAGCCCTCAGGAAATTCCTGGTTCAGATCTCCACACAGCAGGACAGGAGCTCCAGGAGCTGATGAGCACTGGCCATGTGTCTGTATTTATCAGCTTAAATCAAAACCAGGCAGTGGGATGGGACAATCAGTGGGACTAAAACACACCTTGAAGGTTCTCCAGGAAAAGAAGAACTATCAACACCCATAAACGAATTCCTGGGGTAAAACCCTGTATCTGCACCTTTACCATGTGCCCAGGAGGCCCCACCTTCCTAAACCCTGATTTTTTTTCTCCTCTCTGCACAATCTAAACACACAAATGAGCCATTTTCCTGGAGGAACATAAACACAAATCCCTGGAAGCTTATTGGGAATTCTGCCCCTACTCCCACCACAGTGGGGCAATAATCCTTCCCCCATAACAGATTTAGATTAGCAGTGGCAGCAGTATTAAAAGGGGCCTCTGGAGCAGGGGAACATTTGCTGGGAGTGTGGGCTGGGTGTTTCCCAACATCTGTTTTGCAGGTATTAATGCTCAGGAGGCACAGTGGTTTGTAAGGGATAACAGCTCCTGCCTTTTCCCCGGAGCCAGTGCTCTCCTGCCACCTCCCTGTCCCTCCAGAGCCACAGAACCTTTCATTGCCTTCCTACAGCTCCAGGTCCAGCCATAAAACACATAAAACCCCCCAGCTGGGACACAATTAGTGCTCTGAAACACAGGGAAACCACATCTGGCCAACGAGCGAGGGAGCCCAGGGAGCGCTTGACTCCAAACTGAATCTCCAAGGGGGAACAAATCTGCTCCTGAGCCTGGCAGAGCTTTGCAGTTGTGCTTTGGGCTCTCCTCCTGCAGTTGTGCTTTGGGCTCTCCCCCTGTTCCTGAGCCTGGCAGAGCTTTGCAGTTGTGCTTTGGGCTCTCCTTCTGCAGTTGTGCTTTGGGCTCTCCCTCTGTTCCTGAGCCTGGCAGAGCTTTGCAGTTGTGCTTTGGGCTCTCCTCCTGTTCCTGAGCCTGGCAGAGCTTTGCAGTTGTGCTTTGGGCTCTCCCCTGTTCCTGAGCCTGGCAGAGCTTTGCAGTTGTGCTTTGCGCTCTCCCCCTGCCCCGTTTTTGGGGTAAAATGAAGGAATCTCTGCCTTCCAAGCTGTTGCATAAATCCTGCTCACATCAAGGCTGGCTCTGGTCCCAGGCAGACAAATGCCAGCCCCAGTGAGGTGTCTGTGGTCAGAGCTGAGGCTTTTCCAAACAAGCCCGGAGGTGTTTGTTCATCAAAGCCCAAAGCTCCAGCCAGGCCTGCTGGAAACACAGGTTCCCTAACATCCAGCGTGCCCAAAACATTGAAACTTCACCAAAGTAAACTTGGAAGTGGGAAGGGAAAATGTCCAAGGTTTGATACAGAAATGAACTGTCCTGGAGCTGGTGTTCATATTTTATGGAGATTATTTTGTCTGTTACACCACTGTATTATATATATATTTTTTAAATTAATATTATTAATTTTGAATATATCTATTTCTATATATTTTATATATAAAAGATATAAATATACAAATACTAAAATAAATATTAGTATTAACAAATTTATAAATATTAAACATAATTATAGTAATAAATATAAATATAAATATAAATATAAATATAAATATAAATATATAAATATAAATATAAATATAAATATAAATATTATAATATAAATATATATAAATATAAAGTTGTGTTACAGGCAGAATAATCTCCATTTTATTATATTATATATAAATATCTATACATTAAATATAGTATATATATCTTATATTCTATTTATTATTATTATTATTATTATTATTATTATTATTATTGTTATTATTATTATTATTATTATTATTATTATTATTATTATTATTATTATTATTATTATTATTATTATTATTATTATTATTATTATTATTATTATTATTATTAAACTTTCCTGTGTCTATCAGACCCCCCCCAGCATTTGCTCCAACCTCAAAGGACATATTTGGCCTAGAAAAACCTGTACTTTGGGAAAAGAAAGGTAGAATCCAATGGCTGAATATCGAAATGGAATGACAGATCCCTGTGGCAAGGAGGTAATTTTCTCCTCACACTCAGAAATTCAGTCCCCAAACCTCAAAATTCGGGTTCTGCACTTGGGATCTGCCACCTCACTACCAGTGAAAATACACACCCCCCTAAAGAGCAGCTTATTTGGGGTTAGAACGTCTAGAAAAAGATCTGGCAGTGGAAATTATTGATCCCTGAGTTCCCAGGGAATGGAGTTTTGTTGATATTTATGATTCAGGGGAGGAACAGGAAGTTATTCATTAGAATAATGGAAACAAACAGGGCAAACAATTCCGCCAGTTCAACTTCCCAGTTTGTGTGCTGGTGATTTTTAAGCTGTGTTTGGTTACGTGTGTGCAACACCTCTGAGCAGAACCACAGAATCACAGAACCATTTAATTGGGAAAAGCCTCTGAGTGCCTCTCCCAGGGCTGTGTAAAACCTGAAATCTCCTCTCATCTCGCTGGGGAAACACCACATTTATGTTCCATTCCCACATGAAACTTCCTAGCAGAGCATTCAAACCATGCCCCCACCCAGGACCCACACCAGGCTGGGGGCAAAAACCCAATAACAAACCTGCAAACCTCAGGATTATTGTAAAGAACGTGTTTCCATACACAAATAAATCAGCATTTCAAATGCAATTAGCCATTTTAATTAATCTGAGCTATTATTTGTTGACGTGAGCAGCACGCTGGTGGCAGGAATGTGGTTAAGGAGTGAAAAAAAAAAGAGCTGGGATGTGATTTACAGCTTTCCCTGCTGGTATTGACACCCACAGCAAAGCCCAAGGAGAGCCAAAAGTCCAGAAATGCCTTTTGTCTTTTTTTTCTACCATTCTTTAACAGATATGTCACTGAAATGCACCCTTGTGGCTCGAGCAGCTACACTTTGCCTTTCTGTGATTAATTAGAGCAGCAGAAACCTTGCAAAATACACTGGCAAATATCTAAAAATCTTGGTGACTCACAAGGTTTGACCAGTTCCTTTCATTTACTGATTCATGACAAATAGCAGGGGGAAAAAGTGGACTGGGATGGTTTTGGGCAGCAAAAAAAAATTGTTTCAAGATGAGTTTGATGAAATTGTTTGAAGTGATGAGTGTACCTAAGTACTGTGAAATGCTGGTGAGAAGAGGTTTGGCTTTGTCTCCCACAGAATTTGGTACAAAATGTGTATAAATATAAAATACATAAGTATAAATGTAAATATAAATATAATATCTAACACATATAACATGTAATATATAACATATAACATATAACATATAATATATAGCATATAACATATAAATTTATTAATATTAAATATAAACATAAATATAAATATACATATTAATATAAATATAATAGAAATAATATCATTATATAATAATATAAATAATATAAAATTTCCAATCATTTGTCTCTTAAAATTAGTCCTGTACAACATTAATAACAGCACCAGCCACAATATTTACTTCCAATTCCTCTTGTTTTTTCTCTCTGATAAATAAATATATTGAATGGAAAGGTGCAGGACAATAAATATATTTTGTAAAAAATTTACAATATTTACATCCAACTCCTCTTGGTTTTTTCTCTTCATATTGAATGGAAGGGTGCAAGAGAATAAACATCTATTGTAAAAAATTACCTACTTATCTTCATTTTATCACTGTTGTAAAGTGCTCTGATTTTTCAGGAATTTTTATGGGTTTGGGTTTTTTTAAGAGAAATATTTTTTTTTATGTTTTTTTTTTTCCTGAAAACCTTTTGGTCAAAGTTTAGACTTGGAAATCTTGGAAGTCTTTTCCAACCTAATGATTTGAAGGTTTGGTTCCATTTGTGCTGCGCAGGAGGGAAAGGAGATAAACTTGCAGAGATCTAGTAAAGAAACACCTGAACAAGCTCTGTCTTTTCTCCAAAACAAAAACCCTTCTGACCAATTTGGGAGAAATAAGGATTCCAAGCAGCATGAACTGTACAGATAAATAAAGACATTGCTGACATTTGTCTACAAAACATTTTGCAAAAGGCATTTCAGATGTAATCCGAGCACTGAAGGAACACCAGCAGTTTATGTTTGTTATTTCAGAAACTCTCAATGAAAGTGTCAGCTCCAAGAGAGGCTGAAGAAATCTGCTCCAGACTCCCAGAAATGACTGAACCAACGGTTTTTAATTGAATTTCAAACGACTGCAGGCACCTTTCGCTCAGCACCCCGTTCCATGGAGATCCAGTTGGATCTAGGTAATAATAACATTACTCCTGGGTTTCTGCCTGGAGCCTGGCAAACGCTGCCAGGAGGGAATATGCAACATGTTGTGGGGTTAAGGAAGCCTAGCACGGTGCCAACATCACACTGTGACATTGCCTGCGGAGTGTGAAAGGATTATATCCTGTCTTAACATACCACTTCCCCCATGCCAGAAAATGGGAAAGGCTCTAATCACCCAGCAAGTATGCGAGGCACTAAATATAACCCCAAATAAAAACCCAAACCCGCTGCTGCTGCTGCTGCAGGATCGAGTTTCCCTTCAGAGCAGCTCTGCTCGCAGCAGTGCCTCTGAAATCTGGGGCTGGAGGTTCTCATATTTATGGCATCTTGGTGATTTCCAGATGAAATCAGACTAGAAGGAAAGAAGCAGAGGGTTGGTGTTGGGTTGGTTTTTTTTTAATACAAGCCGTGCAAACTTACTCCAGGTCTGGGTTCTTTCCAAGTCACGCATTACTAAACAACAAAGATTTGGCAGCCAGATTTTTTACAGCTAATTTTTTTTCTTTTTTCTTTTTTTTCATTCTGGCTGCTTGAGTCAGAACTGAATCCTAGCTCTGCTCGCCTTCATATGTACTGGGTCTGCAGCAGGAAAAGTAGGTCAGGAAAGATAAAAACAAGAGAAACCAGGACAAAACTGTGCCCTTACCAAAGTAAATGGCAAAGCAGGAATTTTAGCAGGGCGAGGAACTCTGGTGATGCACAAGGAATGGATGGCACGAGAGCAGCTCGAGTGAGTTACAGTGAGGCCACTTTTATACATTCCAGCATGGAATGGGGTGTTTAGGGCTGTTTAGGTCAGGAAACACCTTTGAGATCACTGACTCCAACCAAAAAATGAGCGTGGCATAGGCTGACAATAATCATGTCCCCAAGTGTCACATCCAGCCACAGCCTCCAGGGATGGGGACTCCACCACTGCCCTTCCCATGAAGGAATTTTCCTGAATATCCAACCTAAACCCTCTCTGCAGTAACCTGAGGACATTTCCTCTTCCTTCTCTGCCTCGGGAGCAGAACCTGACCCCCGCCTGGGCACACCCTCCCTTCAGGGACTGGAGGAGTTGGGAAGGTCCTCCCTGAGCCTCTTCAGCGCTGTCCTTAAATTCAAAAAACTTTGAATTTGGCACCGTGGTCACTCAGAGCTGCTTTTCCCACCCCTCCAAGGGATGATTTGCCACCCCAGAGGGGGCTCATGGCCAACCACGGCTTTGCCACCCCAGGGGGGCTCCAGCAGGTCATGCTGCCAGCAGGTCCTGGAGGTTTGCTGAGGAGCTGGGTGGCTCCAGCAGGTCCTGGAAGCTTTGCTAAGGCCAGGGTGGCTCCAGCAGGTCCTGGAGGTTTGCTGAGGAGCTGGGTGGCTCCAGCAGGTCCTGGAAGCTTTGCTAAGGCCAAGCAGGTCCTTTGCTGAGGAGCTGGGTGGCTCCAGCAGGTGGTTGCCTGGGTGGCAGCAGGTCCTGGAAGCTTTGCTAAGGCCCAGGGTGGTTCCAGCAGTTCTGGAGGTTTGCTGAGGCGCTGGGTGGTTCCAGCAGGTCCTGGAGGTTTGCTGAGGAGCTGGGTGGCTCCAGCAGGTCCTGGAAGCTTTGCTGAGGAGCTCTGTGGCTGCCCAGCCCCAGGCTGAGGAGATGAGGCAGGAGCACTGCAGATATTCCCATGGAAGAGTGGGACAGTGGTGCCAGGGGCTCACCACACCAAAGGACGGAGAAATGGGAGCATCACATGGGAAACCATAATGGAGCAGAGGGAAACAACAGATCTTTGAGTATTTCCATTTAAAAAAAAAAAGGCATTATTAAAATAAGAGACTAAAAAAGTAGATTTTTTTTAATGCCTTTTCACGCTGCTGAAAATATTTGGCCAGGGTGCGTCATCCCCTGCATCTTGATTTACTTAAAGTGTAAATGTGGTGACCTTTAAAAACTGGAACAAAATGTGCTAGAGAGGTTTTATTGTTTTATTATAAAATGATCAAAAAATACAATTGGGAAGAAGAAAGGAGGCACCTTTTCTCTAAGTAACCATTAATGCTCGTGCCCTTTAATACTAGCTATAATTTAAATCTAGTTATAATTAAAGTCTTTCATTTTCTCCTTAAACCCATCTAATCAATGTTACACTTTCTCCTCTACTTTTTGTTTTCAAGAATTAATCAAATTAATGTTCCTCCTAAACCTGCACATTTGTACTCAGTTATGCTGTAGCTGCTTCTGATAACATCATTTCATTTCCATCTGACCTCTGATCAGGCAAACAATTTTAAATAGTGCCAAGGAATATATATTATAGCCAAAAAAAAAAAACAAAAAAAAAGCAGCTATCATAATTACAAACTAAAGATTTAAGACCTCCAGAATTGCATCAGACATTTTCCCATTTGTCAGTAAATCAAAACAGTGTTTCCAAATCAGACTTTAAAGGCAAGTTGAAATAGCTTCAATAATTTGCACTTCTTCCCAGAAAGACTTAAGCCACCCACAAGAGAAACTCAAAAAACCAACGGCTGCAACAGAACTTGATGCCTGAAAAAGGAACCAGAAAGTCCTGTCTGGATGGAAGTGGAAAAGGCCAATTAGTGAGCAGACAGAACAAACAAAAATGAACATTACTGGCAATCTGAAAAGCTAAATATACAAGAAGAGCTCTTGAATATCTTTGATATTGTACTGGTGATAAAGATGGCTACTTAAATAAATAAGACATCTCAGTAAAGGTTTCTTCCGTCTTTTCTTAAGGAGGCTGTAGATATTTCTTAGGTGCAGCTTCCCCATTTCCCCCTCAATATTTGCAACCCAACTTCTGCTCTGATAATCAGAGTGTGCCCATGGAGAAAGATCTGCAATTGCTAAATTGAGTCAGATTAATCCACGTGCTGTCCTATGGACTAGATCCAGATGGGATTTGGGATCTTTGGGTGCTGGTCCAAAAGAACACTGTTTCTTGTTTCAGAAGAGGTTTCCTAGATGTGTCAGCTGATCCAGGAGCAAATCCAGCAGGAATGGACAGTCCTGCTCCCCTGCTCTCACTCCAGCTCCATGTCCCCAAACACGACCCTCCAGCCACTCTGACCCCTCCACAAGCCATTTTACCCTAACCCTAACCCTAAACTGGCAGGAACTTTACACAGCAAAAAAAGACACATTTTCTACCAGCTCCTGTCCTCCAGCAGTGGGACAAAATGAGAAAAAAAGGCAATTTCCACACCAGCTGGAAAAGAAGATATGGTAGGGACAAGTCTGTGGTGGCCCCTATAATTTGCAGGTGTGTTCTCATTACATTTTCAGGAGTAGGTATTTTATCTTTGCAATATAACAAAATCTGCTCAATATCTGGCTATTTTTGGTTTCTGCTTCATTTTTTTCTCAACCTAAAAATGGAGTTGTTGGACCAGCTCTTGCCACCCCAGTGAAACTTCCTCTCTGAAGCCACCCCTGAAACAAAGCTCTCCTCTCTTCAGAGACAGAGACAGCTAATCTTTGATCTGAGTGAAACCAAAGGCTCGGGCCCTGAAATTCAAGCCAAACACAAAAAATAAAGTCAGCACTAATTGAAATATCAATTGCAATAACAGCTACTTGCAGCAACATTTCCCATTTCCACGGTCTTTTTACATCAAAAGTTCTCCGGCTCTTTGCAGCAGCTCTCTGAGGCTATGAAGAACAGCCAGATCCTTGTGCAAATTTCGGGAGCTCACAAACACACAGGGCGCCACCAAACTGAAAATCTAATTTCAGAAAGGAGCTGGAAGTGACTTTGGAATGAGAAACCCAACGCTGATGCCAAGAAGATCAATAAGAACCAGGCGTCGCTTAAGCTGTTCCCCTTTATGCCCATTATTACCAGCGGCAGGTAGTCCTTGGGTTTTGAATTTCTTTCTGGGCGATGGAAGGAAATGTGGCAGGAGTTAGGGATCCAGGAAAGAGCAGGTGTTTGATCAGCTTTTGGGGGATGAGGGAAAGGAGTCATTCCCAGGAGCAGGTGGTCCCTGGGGCCTGTCAAGTGACTGGATGGATGTGGCCATGATTGACAGCTTCTGTGCTGGCTGTCAGGGGGGCTTGCTTCAGCGGCAGCAAGTTGCCAGGGACATATGGCAGCAAAGGGACAGCCAAATTTTAGGAGCACTTTGACAATGTAGGCTATAAAAATACCTTCTCTGGAGTTTCTGGTGCTGCTGGGAGGAGGCCCGGGAGGGGAGCGGAGAGGGCAGGATACCAGAGAGCACCCTGAGCACAGAGTGAGGCTCAGGGGAGCTCCCAGCAGAGGAGACAAGCTGGGGGTTCCCAGAGTGACTGTCCCATCCCAGGGCAGCCACACAGCCACCCCCACCCCGTGAGGAGCCCTGTCCCCTGACCCACAGCCACCCAGGATAAGCCCATTGCTTCCAGGAAAAGAGACATGGCAGAGGATTTCCTGCTCCTCAGGAGTCGGAGGAACCAGCTGGGAATCTCCATCTCAGAGGGCACGGGGCTCTGGCAGGGCTGTGCAAAAACTGGGGGGGAAGAGCACCTGTGTAGGACACAGCTCCTCTGCAGGGGACAGATCCACTGTAGGATACAACACCTCTGTAGGACACAGCCCTGTAGGACACAGATCCTCTGTAGGACACAGATCCTCTGTAGGACACAGCTCCTCTGCAGGGGACAGATCCACTGTAGATCTCTGTAGGACACAGCCCTGTAGGACACAGATCCTCTGTAGGACACAGCTCCTCTGTAGGGCACAGATCCACTGTAGGATACAACACCTGTGCAGGACACAGTGCTGTAGAGCACAGATCCTCTGTAGGACACAGCCCTGTAGGACACAGCATCTGTAGGACAAAGCCTTGTAGGACAGAGCATCTCTGTAGGACAAATCACCTCTGTAGGATACAGCCCTGTAGGACACAGCCCTGTAGGAGACAGCATCTCTAGGACAAATCTTATAGGACATAGCATCTCTGTAGGATAAATCACCTGTGTAGGATACAGCCCTACAGGACACAGCCCTATAGGACACAGCCTCACCTGTGCCCCACAAGACCAAGCAGAAGGCAGGAGCCAGAGGCAGTGCAGGGAAATCAAAGCAGCCCTGGCCCAGGGCCAGCCCCAAGCAGCCCTGCACCAAAGCTCCTGCCCCACACACTGCACTCCCAGGGAAGTGCAGCCCCACAAACAGGAGTTTCCTATTTCTTTTCATTAATAGAATTTGCCCCCAGGCTTTTGGGAGCGTTCAGACAACCAGTGTTGCTGGTGTTCCCACACTTTCCCTTCCCTGCTTCTCTGCTGTTGCAAAACTCAGAGACAATGACACAAAACAGTGAGAGTTCAGAAAACTCCAGGAATGTCATCGTCTGTCCCAGGAACTGCTGGGGCCCCTCTCAGCCCCTGCACAGATGGCACCTCAAAGCCTGCAAATGTCCCCACCAGGCCAGCACTGAGCAAGCCGCTGGCACATTCAAATGCCTCTTCTTGCAATTTATATTCTGCATAGGTTTTGAATGCTTTATCAATCTCGCAGGAGATAACATCCAAACAAACAAGAAAGGGGTTTAATGATAAACCCTATCAGAAGATGTTATCTTTCAGCTGTTAAATGCTGTGTTTGGCCAAAGCAGATGGAGACAGACCCGAGATATGCAATTGGGAATGAAAAGAAACACTGACAGTGGGCTGATTGCAGTGATCTCAGTGGATGACTTGCATATGACTGTGACAATCCTGTGAATACAGAGATTATCTTGCAGGGATGGATTATATATTATTACAGTCCATTAGGTCCATCTCCTAAGTCTCACCATTTTAATGGCACATTTCACATCATGCAAATATTGGGGGGAAAATACCCGTTTTCTCTCGCCTTTTTCAGCATTGTTGATCCCCAGATTAAATTTATCCATGACCAGTGAGAGAAAACGTGTATTTGAGTTAAATGAGACTCAACAATTCATTTCAGCAGTGCACAGAAAGCAATCACACCACCCTACCAATAAAACCTCTTAACACACGTCCTGGGATATTCCACCGCAGAGCACAGGAGCTCATGGAGGAGCAGTGGCTCAGCCAGGCATTTATTGCAATCCTTGAGGAACTGAGGGGTCTTTCCACCCTTAAATACTGGTTAAAATATGAACTGTGAAGAAATGGAGGGAAGAGCCTCTCCAGGGCTGAGCACCACAGAAAACGGGGAGCAAACCACCAAGTTTCTCCCTGCGGGGTGTTGTAAAAATATTTCCTGCAGCTTCTCTCCATGAGAAAGTCAGCAAAGTCCCTGAGTCTCTCCTGGTTCCTTGCCAAAGCCATATGAAAACACAATTGTTGCCTGATTTCAACATATAATGTGACACAGGCTTGATAAATACCGGGCTGAAGTTCATAGGCTTTGGAGAGATGTTTCATTGCATGTCTAAAGGGCTTGATCCCATTCCAGCTGAAGTCAATGGACGTTCTCTCATTTACCACAGGACGAGGCCCCAAAGCCTTGAAGGAATCCAGCCCTGCTGTTATAAAACCCAGCCTCTCGTGGCCAGAAATGTTCCAGGCTCTTGAAAAAGCCAGGCTGACAAAATGCAAATCAGTCACTTGGTGCAAACCCACGTTACAGCCCAGCACAAACCATCTAATTCCATTTCCATCTCCTTTGCTGTTGTCTCTCTGCCTGCATGAAGCAATTTCACTACGAGGTTTTTAATGTCCTGCAGCTGGGTTGGCTGGAAAGGGCTGCAGGACACAAATTTAAGGCAGCAAAAGCCACTCTGAAGACAGGCACAAGTACTGAGCACAGCAACATCTCCTCAGTGGTTTGTATTTGATTGTTGAAGAAGCAGTTTTAATGTTTAAAAACCAGATGCAACCTTGAACTGAAGCTCCCTTGAGCTCATTAAAAATTTTATTCTCTAATATGAACCCATCTCTTAAAAGAAATAATTTTAGGCTAATATTTGTCGTGGAACTCCTTATGAGGAATTCCTCCTAATGGGATGCAAAGAGCTTGTTGAACAGACCTGAAATTAGGACCACCAGTTAATTAGAATACTGTTAAAAGTGGGTCCACTGAAAATAAACATTTGTGTTCTAAACTTGACATTTTACTTTTGCCTTCCCTTGGAAATCACACCACGAAAAAGAACTTCTTTCCAGTAATAGAGACATAATCTGAACATCAAAGAGTAAACGTGCAGCACCCAGATGTTGAAATGCCAGCACATCACACTTGGAAGATGCAGCAATCCCAAATTCTGTTCTTCCTTTAATCAGAAGTCCAACAAACCCCCAAGATTCTGATAACAAATTATATCCTTTGGGAGAAATCTCTTCCTCCTGCCACTGTACAATCCATAAATTTGACAGGAAATCAATCAGTACCACTGCAAGAGCATTTTAAAGAAAATCCCTATTGAATTCTCAAGGAAACTAAAGAGAATACCAAAGAATCAGAAATTCCTACCCTGAGCGCCTTTGGAACAACCTCCCAACACTTTCTTTCTCAAATCAGAAACATCTTTGGAAATGAATCAGATATTTCTCACACATTAGCACGGCCTTCCCCCAGTAACAATAAGGACATTTCAGCATGACAGGGATAAACTTTGCTTTTTTGAAATCCTGCAGATTCCCAGAGACGTCAAAGATAAAATGGCAAAACCACAACTTTTGGCCACAGCATTTGGGGAGAAAGCAACAATCAACACTTTTAAAATAATAACCAGGTCATCAGCTCCTCTCCTTGTGACGTAGATGCTGATATCTTCCAAATTCCTGCCCTTCTTAGACTTCCAAAAACACTGAGGGAATTGGGATTGTTCAGCCTGGAGAAGAATCTGGGGTGACCTAATTTTGGTCTCCCAGTACCTAAAGGGAGTTGACATGGGGGAGTGGCTTCCCACTGACAGAGAGTAGGTTTAGATCTGATATGAGGATTAAATTCTTCCTTGGGGAGGTGGTGAGGCCCTGGAAGTGTCCCAGGCTAGGCTGGATGGGGCTTGGAGCACCCTGGGATAGTGGAAGGTGCCCCTGCCCATGGCAGGGGGGTTGGAACTGGGTGATCTTTAAGGTCTCTTTCCATCCCAAACCATTCTGGGATTCCATGAAAGAGCTCAGAACACCCCTCACAATGGGATACTGAAATCCCTGGACCAGCAGCCAGGTGGTGGGAGGATTTCTCTGCTTTTCCTTGCACTGCCACGTGACAAAACCAGAGGAATAAAAGGAGAAAGGTTATGAGCAAAACCAGCTCTTGAGGATCACACCTTCCATAGCAAGTGCTGGAGTCTGACCTTGCTGCCAGGACTCGGTGCTTTTCATGGCAAACAGTGACACCAGGAAGTTGATAAAGTTTGTGGTTTGGTGTGCAGAACCCTCCAGCTGTGCCCACACGTGGTACAGATCCATCTCTGGTGAAATTCACCGTGGGTTAGTCCTCATACAGAGGTGAAATCCCAGGGAAACTTTAAGGGACAAAGCCACCCTGCCTGTCTCCAGCCAATAGGTCCAGCCACTCACCCTGAGATGGACAATGCCAGGGTGACCTCTAGGAAGGTGACAACACAGAATTCACAGAATGACCAGGTTGGAAGAGACCTTCAAGACCATCAAGTCCAACCCAGCCCCAACACCTCAGCTAAACCCTGGCACTGAGTGCCACATCCAGGCTGTGTTAAACACACCCAGGGATGGGGACTCCAGCACCTCCCTGAGCAGCCATTCCAGAATTTCATCACCCTTTCTGTAAAAGACTTTTTCCCTCATATCCGGCCTGTATTTCCCCTGGTGCAGCTTGAGGCTGTGTGCTCTGGTTCTGTCAGTGCTGCTGCAGAAAGAGCCCAGCCCCAGCTGAGCACAGGCACCTTTCAGGAGCTGTGCAGGTGATGAGGGCAGCCCTGAGTCTCCTTTTCTCCAGGCTGAGCACCCCCAGCTCCCTCAGGGGTTCCTCACAGGGTTTGTGTTGCCAACGAGCTGCTCCTGACCGAACCTCCCCAAAAGCCTGGCTGGAGGCTGTGCAGAAGGGGTCACCACAACCAGTTCCACCCAGAACATTTGGAAAAGGAGAGTTGTGGTGAGTGAGTCCTGTGGGGCCCGAGCCTGCCAGGGGGAGGATGTGCTCCAAGGATGCTCCAGCCATTCCTCTCCTTGCTGGCTTCCAGAGGGAGCCAGACATCCCTCCCCAACGAGCTGAGGCACACAGGGAAGCTGAGAACCACCGAAATTTCAGAGTGTAGGGGGACGGCCAGGACAGTTTCATTACTTCCACACTGGAGCTGATGATATTTTGGTCGTGCAGTTTTGGATTTAGGCACTGAAGTCTGCCTCACTGCTAAATCCTTTTTTGGATTTGGCCTTAAAACCTTATGTTCAGCAGCATTTGTTTTATCTTCGAGACTTAGAACACAAGGAGAATTTGGCTTGACTATTTTCTTTCTTCATTCACACGAGGAATCCTGTGAATTCATGGGGATGGAAATATGATAATAATCTCTCCTTTAAATTCATCCCCATTATGGGACACTGAGGCTGCACAGCCACGCAGAGCACAAAGGAAGAGCCTCTCAGTTCAGGATGTCAAATGTGCCTCCAGATTTCTGGGGTTTCACTGCAACACTGAACTAGACTTTTGGTAGCAGAATGTGAGCTCTTTTAAAAATAGTTTAGACAAGACATTTGGTAGAAAATGTTAAAGCATATTAACTAGTGAATAAAAACTAACACAGGAAAATGTACTTTCTAAGCTATGGAGCTGCTGCAGTCGTGGCTGTGTGAGACCTGTAACTCTGTCTCAAAAGATTTAAGCAAATTATACATAATGGGCCAGCAAATTTTATATAATGAGGCCATTTCTGTTCTGTTTTATACTTTTCTTTTTAATTCATTGCATAAATGTAACAGAGCAGAAGTCGCTGCTATATGCTTATTTTATTTAAGTGTCTGTCAAAGAATAAGAGAAATCAGACCAAAAAATGCATTCCTCAAAGCAATTTGATCATAAATATTTACTGGCAGGGCTTTATTTAATCTGCTGAAACAACAAACACAAAATTAAGAGCACCTTGTTAATTAGAAGGCTTTTGTTCAAAGCTTTAGAGTAAAATAAGTAATTCTAAATGTGCAAGTGTTTGCATTTAGTCAGAGTATATAAAAACACACAGTTTTCTCCAGCAGGGAGCTGCAATTGGAGCACACATCCAATTGTGGCTGTTACTCCACAGGAATTTTTACATTTTTACAAGGACGGGCAGAATATACATTTTTAGTGAATTCAAATGATTTTTGTTTTTAGAAAAACTGTCAGAGATTTTTCACCAGCGGGACGAAATAGCTGCAGTCTGTTCAGCACTTCCACAAAATGCCTCAATTTAGGGTCCTCCAGACTCATAAAGAGAGCGGCCAAAGGTAATTTGGAAGAGCTGAGTGGACAAAATCCCGCGGGAGATTTTTTTGGGGAGAGCTAGAGCAAGTTTCTGAAGTGCAGCGGAAAGTCTCTTCAGAGAAGTGATGCTGTACAAGAGGAGAAGCACCAGATGGCAAACTGGCAGAGTGTGCTGCTCTGCCAAAACGAGCGTGTCAGGAGAAGGAGGAAAGTGGAATCAGACGAACGGAAGGAGATAAGGAGTGATTTGATTTGGAAGCACAAGAGCTGTCAGGAGATGAGGAGGAGTTTGGCTGAACTTTGTGGAAGTGAGAAGCTTCCTGCAAAGCAGGGCAACGAGTTTGTGCTCCCTCAGTGAAAGGGAGTGCTCTGTGTGCTCCCAAGGTGGGCTGAATGTGCTCAGAATCCCAAATTATGGCTCGTAGAGGGAGAGGAAGTTCTGCTTCAGAATGGGGTTATTCACTCTGAGTGCTCTGAAGGAACCTGGCTGAACCTGCAGCTCAGTGCAGGTGACATTACCCAAACTCCTCAAGCTGAGGAACCAACGGTGGAAAGAAATATTGCCCTGAATGCAGCAGGGATGTAAAATAAAGTATCAGTGAGGACAGGGATGGGCAATCCTGTGACAAGGGCATTAATACTCTAAATACAAACCAGATCTTTCACTGCCCTCGTTGCTGATCCCAATGCATGGGTTAAGCCTGGCAGACAGAACAAAATAATTGAGTTTTTTGGGGTTCTGCATCAATTCAGTTCTACAAATGTGATGGCACCCGTGCCAGTTCACAGGAGCCACTCCAAGAGTCATCACCAGCACTCCCTGTCCCCCCTCCTTATCAGTCTCAACAGCCCCTGATAAATGAGAGCGTTCACACACCCACTTTATCTCACAAAACAACCTCTTTCCCCTATCAGAAGGCACTGGGATTTCATAGACACATTAATGGCACATTTACAGACAGGAATAGGCATAAATAGACAGTCACAGCCTGGGTACACATGGAGCTTAAAAAGTCAAACCAAAACATCCCAATGAGGTTTACAGCAAGCACAGACGAAGGGTATCAAACAGCAAAAAATAATTAAATGATGGTCCACTCCTAAATTCTTAAAATATGTATAAATGCCACATTTAGAAATCTATCTCCTGTTTACATTTAGAGCCACAGAAACAGAATTGTTCAGGTTGGAAAAGCCCTTGAGATCACTGAGTCCGACTTAACCCAGCACTGCCAAGCCCACCACTAACCCCTGTCCTTAAGTGCCATAAAATTCATATTTTCTTATTCTTCCAGAGGGTAATTATTTATTCCATCTGAAAGGTTTTTGGAGAAAGATAGTCATTTGGTTTAAGAAATATAAATTTTCCTTTTGAAGTGTCATGAGATGAAAAAACTGCCTTGTAATTGCAATTTATTTTTGTAATTGCAATTTATTTCTGTAATTGCAATTTTTCTGATGAAAAAATTCTGTTTAGAAAGGCAGTGAGAAGACTGGTGAAAGTGAAATTGAGATTTAAACCAAATTTTAGCAGATGTTAAGAGAAATCATGTTTGAAATACAATTCTCATTGCTGTTGTGTGTTACTACGTACACCTGGCCACACTAAAACAGGAATTCTTACCAAAAATTTCCAATCTACTTTTCTGTGATTCCCCTAATTATTTTGGCTTGATTCACACTCTGTACTCTCTCCAGTCAGTCTGTGACCTTCTGGCCTTTGCCATTGACATTTACTTTTTGCAGCAGCCCTTTGCTGGAGAAACTCATCCCTCCAGCCCCTCTCCAGCTCCTCCCTTTCCTGCCCAAGAACTGCAGTGGCTCGGAGGGAGCTGCTCCCTGAATGCTCTGCAGGCTCCAAGGAGCCCCTTCCCAAAGTGAACAAATACAGGAAAATGACAGGGAGAAGAATAAAGCCAAAAAATGCTCAGCAAAAGCTCACTCCAAAGGAAAATCTCCTTTCTGCCACGAGAAATGTGAATAAACATCAACTTGTCGTTCGTGTCCGTGGCTAAAACTCAGCTTAGAGGCGCAGGACAGATGTTCCAAACCTGGGTACCTAAGGTTTATTCCTAAAATTCCATTTATTTGTGCTGCAACTGACAATTACAGAGACATCATGGAATCATTTGGGTTGGAAAATCCCTCTGGGATCATCGAATCCAAGCTGTCCCTGATCCCCACCTTGTTCCTTGGACACCTCCAGGGATGGGGACTCCAAAATTCCCTGGGCAGTTCCAGTGCTTTATCAATTTATCAATTAAAACAGCAGGATCAAATCCTCGCTCAGAACCAGCCCAGTTTTCAAGCTTTTAGAAATAACAAACTCTGGTAGATAAAATGTAAAAATATACCTTATTCTTAGTCAAAATACACCTTATTTTTATTCAAATATATTTTATTTCAAATATATTTTTACATTTTTAGTCAAAATATACCTTTGTGCGTCCATATTAATTACTGATTTATAGTCCAACAATCCCCAGCTCATTTAATACATGGTATAAATGCTGTAATGTTATTCTAAATTACACTTCACCTGGAAAACAACCCTGTGAGGCAACAGGGAATTTTTGGGATAAATACAGGAGGTGCAGCACCGTGGCTCCTGCTTCCCTGAAATCGTTAATGTCACTGGGTCTGAAGGTGGATCTTAGCTCAGAAGAGTTTTTGAAAGGTGAAAAACCTCAAGTGTTTTTCTTAGCTCTGCTTCAGCCCCTGCGAGTTCACACACAGGGAGTATCTGAGAGATCTAGAAGGGGAAAACCTTTAATCAGGATTATTACAGATGACAGAGGAAAGATTTCTTTAATTAATGGTCCTTGCTGGCAACCTGTGCCACTGTAAAATTAGCTCCAAATTTGTTCTGCCATGTTTATGGGCTCCAGTTCAAAAATCCATGGAGTGTGGAGTGTTTTACAAGCTCCTGCAGCAGCTCAGAGAAGCAGGTGGTTGGACTCAGTGTGAGGAGAAAATAAATGCAACCATTTATCTAGAACAATTTGCAACCCACCAGGAGAGCTCAGATACCAAAGCAGGGACAAGTTCAGCATATCCAGAGAGCAGCACAGCTGCAGAGGGGCTGGATTTGCACAGAAATCTGCAAAATAATTCTGCTGCCCGGGAGAAGGGAAGGGGCACTGCACACGCCCAGCACTGCCAGGGCTGCAGCTCCCATTTACCTCTCCCAAACCTCGTTTTTCCTGCCAGCTTTTTATCCAGCCCTCTGCTTTTGACATCGTTAATCAAGTCTGTCAGGAACTCTGCAATAGTTAATTAACTAATTAATTGCTTTGCACGCCTGAGTGGAGTGGGAAGCACTGCCAAGGCTGATTTTGTTTGTCACAGAATCCCAGAGTGGGTCAGCTTGGGTTGGGAGAGACCCTAAAGCTCATCCAGTGCCATGGCAGGGACACTTCCACTGTCCCGAGGTGCTCCAAGCCCTGTCCAGCCTGGCCTTGGACATTCCAGGGATCCAGGGGCAGCCACAGCTTCTCTGGACACCCTGTGCCCAGATCTCCAGGGATGCCAAGGCTGTAGGGCAAAAAATATATACATATTTTCCTGCTGACAGGTGCTGCCAGTCTTCCCATCACAGGCTGAACTTTTGGGGATTTAGGTTTTTCTGTTTCAAACATCCCAGCCACCTGGAGCTTATTCTCATGCTTTCCTCCAATATTCCCTTTTCGAAATGAAGCATTTTTCCTGCTTCAAATCTACTTTGAAAAGCTAAATTTAGCCCAGCAGAGGTTCTCACCTCGCTACAATTCCTCTCCCTGCTGCACAGTTGTCTTCCCAAGGAAGTCACCAGGACGGGCCCCCAGAGCAGCTGCTGGAATCTGTGACTGCAGGAATCACTGGTACAGATGCAGGTGCAGCTGCAGAGCCATCAGGCACCAGGCACAAGTCCTTCAAGGCTGATAAAACATGCACTGCATCTGTTCCACACAAGGAGGAGGCACAGAGCGAGTTCATTTCTCATTTCTCCTTTTTGCTGTTGGCTTGCAATCTTTTTTCCACTTTTCTTTTTTTTTTTTTAAGTCCCACTGAACTCAAATTCCATTTCCACTGATCTGTTGTTTGGTCTTCTAAGCAACTTGGCTTGATAATTCTGTGTAACTTAGATCTGCTCCAGGGCAGGTTGTTCTCAGAGTGCTTAAAATTCAGTCCATGAGGTTTGGGACTACTCCATGCTTTCTCCAAGTTGTGCTATTGGGTTTCGTGGGGTTTTTTTTCCAATAATGGAGCATTGCAGGTGAAATTGAGGCAGAATTTTTATGTATTTCCAGCCCCCTGGTACTGTCAGCCATGGAGCATCCCTGCTTTGCTCATCTTTTGTGTTTGATGAGGAGAAGCTGAGGGAATTGGGATAACTCAGCCTGGAGATGAGGAGCTTTGGGGTGAACTCATTGTGGCCTTCCAGAACCAGAAGGAGCAAGCAGGAAAAGTGGAGAAAAACTATTTACAAGGGCCTGGAGTGACAGGACAAGGGAGAAGAATGGCTTCCCAACCAGAGGGCAGGGACAGATGGGATATTGAGAAGGAATTCCTGGCTGGGAGTGATTATCAAGGCTGCCCTGGAGCAGAGGCTGGGCAGAGTCACAGAACAAAGCAGGGATTCATTAACAGGATCTCCTCCATGGATGCACCTTGGGCAGCACAAGAGCCCAGCCAGGGCTGCACCCAAGATGAACCAAAATGGCCCCAAAATGCACGAGCGCTCCCGGGGTCTCTCCCTGGGATCAGTTCTGCTCCATTTGCACCTTGCAGTTCATTGTCCCATTCCAGCTTTAGCCCCTGCAGTCCCACCCTGCTTGTTTTTCTCTCTCCAGCCCACGGGGTTTGTGCTCCTGGGCTGAGATTTGGGTCATTTGTCCTTGGTGCCCAGCTGGAGCAGGAATTGTTTTGTCTCCCTGCTCTGTGCACAGAGCTCAGCAACGCTGAATGTGAAGCTCAGAGCTGCACACTAAAGCAGCAAAGTCTGAAACATAGAAAACCTAAAACCTGAGGTGTCAGAAGGGTGGGCAGGCCCTGGCACAGGGTGCCCAGAGCAGCTGTGGCTGTCCCTGGATCCCTGGCAGTGCCCAAGGCCAGGCTGGACAGGGCTTGGAGCAGCCTGGTACAATGGAAGGTGTTCCTGACCATGGCAGGGGTGGAACTGGATGAGCTTTAAGTTCCTTTCCATCCCAAACCATCCTGGGATTTTTATTAGGCTCCTCTTCTTCAGAGCTGTCACCTTTCTGCTGTGTTTTGTTTGTTTTAATTCAAGCATTTTCTGGGCACAGGATGAGATGAGGGAGCCACAACAGCAGCTTTGGACCTCACCATTTATAAGAGTCTTCACCTTGGATGTGTCATTTCACCCTCTATTCCCCATTTTATTCATCTCTGATCACCCCAGGAGCCATTCTCACATTGCACTGCAAACACAGCCATGCACCAGCACGTGGGAGAGAAAGGTTTTTTCTCTGGGAGTCTGCCCTAAGCACAAACAATATTTCTGTCACCCAAACCCCTCCCCAGGCTGCAGGGACAGCAAATTTCTTGTGCTCCAGGCCACGTTCCCTGAAGGGTATCATGGAAAAGCTCAGTGCACACCAAGCCCAGCAGGTTCATTAATATTTAGTCAGTTTAATGTCCCTAACACAGCAAATGAACAAGTGGGTCATTGATCCAGCCCGGAGTGACTGCCTTGGCATAAGCAAACAACATTCAGGGCAGCACAATGCAATTTCGGGTGTGCTTCTAGGAACAAAGAGCACAGCCCATATTCCTAGGAAACTGTGACCCTGGGAACAGCCTGCCAGGTCCCATGGGCCTGGAGCTGAATGGGAGCTCCCACAAAAGACCATCCCTGTCTTTGGGAATGCAGGAGAAGAGAACTGCCTTTGTCCAGCAGGGCCCTTTCCCACCATCAGGTCTGACCTGGCCGTGTCTCCTGCAGGAATTACACAGAGAGAACAATGAGCAGAATAAATGAGTCAAGAATAAGACTTGCATGTGGTTTGGGGGGGTTGAGGTTTAACCACGTTCTTATCACAGTAGAGAAAAAGTGCTTTCCTAATATATTATAAAATGAGCCTGGCAGAAAAAATATCATGGAAAGGAAGTAATGATATTATTTATCTGTAATTAGAAAGACTTAAACTCACACTTTTCTTTCTGTATCTTGAAGAATGACAGAGATTGGAATCAACAACCTGGATAAAATAAAGATAGCCCTGTGCTGTCTGTAATTTTTCCTACCCCTGGGATTTGCTGCACTTCTTTCTATTCAAAACTCTGCTATGGGCTTGAGATAAATTCTTCACTTCAATAAACTCTGTTCTCTTTTCACTCAGGATTTCCGTATAACCCTTTCTTTTCCTACTACAGGATGAAAAAGCATCTACATCATAGTTTGTGACTAACAATTACTCAAATCTGAAAATGTTTTTCCTTTGAGGTGATAAACTAGGGTTTTTTCTGCATTGGGAAACAGACCAAGACCTCAGTGATTAAAAGACAAGAACCCCAGGATTAAATATGTTCTGTACACAGATTTATCTATCAAACCTCTCTGCACACACGTGCACGCACTGACAACATCACTCAGCCTCACACCAGTGTGAACAAGTTTTGCAGCCAAGCCACATTCCACTAAAAGGAGTTAATTTTCTACAGCCCCACTCAGTGTCCCCCCCCTTAGGAATTTCATTTTCAATTAAATCCAAGCACTTTGAGATTAAAAAAAAAAAAAAAAAACCACAAAACTTTTCAAACCTCATAGCAGCCTCCTTTCCATGGCTCACATGAAATGGCAGATTTGGGGCCCTTGTCATGGTGATCTGAAACAAAATCTGCTGCTCTTTTAGGGCCTTGGGTGGGGAAAGCAGGGCCTGAGAGCCCAAATAACAGCTCAGGGAATTTGGCAGGATGCAAAGATGTAGGAAAAGTCAAGCAGATGTAGGGGATGCAGGGCAATGCTGGACACGGGGTCTGGTGGTTTCAGCTTGATGTTGTTTTAAACAAAATTTTTCATCAGTTCAAAGTGCCCAGAGTGTGAGCAGAGCTTTCTGAGTCCAGCATGGCAGGGAAAGAGCAGAGGAAATAGGAGAGCACAACATCCAGCACACACTAAAGATGAAATATTGCTTCAGTCTTCAGTTATTAATTATGTTTGGTACTTAAAGAGAAAAGGCACTTGGATCATTTCCTTAATTCTGGTCATACTCCAGTTATTATATTCTTATGTATTTATGTTTCATTTCAAGAGAGAAAATTTGTTTTAAAACTAAAGAAATCACTTCAAAGGTTTGCAGAGATCGCTGACTTGGACTCACATGAGAGCACATCATTTGTCCAGCCCCTTATGAAAAATACTTGAAATACAAAACAAAACAAAAAGAAAAATAATAACTCCCTCAAGAAAACACATCGTTCAACTTTCAGAAAATAAGAAATGTTGCTGGCATTAAAACCCCAACATCTTTACTTGATGAAGCTCCACTTGTGCTCTGTGCTTTACAAACCACATAAATATCCCAGAGATCCCTATTCATCCCCAAATTTCAGAGCTTTCCCTTGGGTCCCAGACTATTTTCTGCGTGAAATCACCCAGGTGAAGGCTGCCTGCTCCTGGAAAGCTGGGGGATTCTCTGGCCCAGCTGCTGTGCAGACACTCAGTGTCTGCTGTCTGCCCTGCAGTGAAAACAAACTTGGTCCCACGTTCCAAGTGGGATTTTGCCATCTGTCCCTGCGTTTGCAGGGCTATTTTCCATTTCCAGCTCATACCAAACAAATTCCACCTCCAGCACCAGGAGCACTTCAAAAGGGATCATGTGCATGGGGGAACGTGCCTGGGAGTCAGGGGGACCCTGCATCTGTTCCCAGCTTTAAATCTTGTTTGGCAGCGTGGCATTAAAGGCTGCTGGAGTGGGGAGGGATCCATGTTACCGCATCCAACAGGGCCATAAAATTCCCAAATTCCCTCACTCCACGGTTTTCCGGGCTGTGAGCACCCCACTCCCAGCTGAGGTGTGGGAAATTGTGACAGACAGGTCGTGGCTCTCTGTGTAGGGTGAAAGGGTAATAAAAGTATGCTGATCTGAAACACCATTAGTTCCAGGAATTTTTAGTTAATGGTGGCTGAAAACAGAGAATCTCCAAGCATTTTACGCACATCTGAATTCTCTAAGGGGTTTAGTGTGAAACAGATTTAAAAAGTAGGATTTTTTTCTGTTATTCCCCTTTCCTAGGGCTCTCTCAGCAGTACTTCATGTGCTTGTGAACCTGAACAGAGGAAAATAAAGGGGTTTTTTTATACATAAAAAGCAAACCAGAGGCTGGTTTGACACATATTTAATCCCCCCAGCCCTCTCTGAAGGGGGAACCTCAGCCCTTGGTTGTTCCTCCTCCCCTAAAAGCAGAGCCTCTGCAGAGCTGCCAGCTCTCATTCTTTTGGAATGAGACACTCTCATTTATTGTCTCAATTTCAATCTGCCCCGGGCCCAAAATAAAGGCAGTCACCATTGATTGCAGGAGGATATTTAGAAACATTCCAGTTCTTTCTGAGCCAATTAGATGACCATAAATTGGCAGCTCAGTAAATTTCCTGCTGGGGGTTTGGTTGTTGCACCAACACCTCCTGCTCCCTTCACCCAAAATTTCAGTTTTTGACAAAATAATACATAAAAGGGGGTGGCAGTGAGTGGCAAGTGGGACAAAGGAAGCTCCCTGCCCTTCAGCAAACTTAAAAATGTCCCACCATGTAGAGGGAATGACACAAAGAATATAAAATAAAGTCTAAAATACTCCTGATTATATTTTGGAACAATTTCCCCTTTGGTCATGCAACTCCTCAGGGAGAAAGAGCAGAACAAAATAATAAATTCAGCTACACCAGAGACACAACTTCTGCCCATTGGAGCACTTTGATGTGCACGCAAACAAGTGCAGTGCAGATGCTTGGCTTTTCCCCTTGCCAGCAAGCTCGGAGCAGATGGGATGGAAAGAGGATTCCAAAAGGGCTGCACATAAGGACAGAGATTCCCAGAGGTGCTAATAATCCTGATTTTCCTCTGTAAGATGCTGTGCCTCAGATGTTTGATCAATAACTTCACATCTGAGCAACTTGTAGGACGCAAAGCTGGGTTGTGTTTAAAAAATGCCGCAAATAAAAGCACTGGGATGGCAGCACTGAAGAAAGGTCTGTGCTGGAAGACAAAGTGAACTTTGAGAGAGCATCACTTCGGCAAAATAAGTCAAAAAAAGACAGGGAAATGAACAAAAAAAATTAAGAAGTACAAGTGGTTTGAAAAGCAGCTCCAAATGGCCCCACCAGCAGCAGCTGGGCGTGGAAATGTGGACACAAAGCACAAAAACTCACATGGCTCCTCCACACACATCCCATGCAGAAGCAAGGAAATAAAGGAGCTGTTTCAGATGTTGTTCAAGCACTCTCAGCATTTTCTCTGCTATTTTAATCATGTTTACTACAGTAATGCCTGAAGAGCCAAGCATGGAGAGACTCATTTGGTGATATCGAGGCACAGTTTAGTCCCTGCTTTATTTTCTAAGCAGATGCTGCTCATGATTTTCCTGCTCATATTTGATCATTTCTTCAAATAACAGCTATAACTGAGAAAAGAATTGAGAAAACATTCTGTGACAGATTTTCATGTTCTGGATTAACTGGAAAGCATAATCTGATCCTGGAGTCGTGCTGTCGAGGAGTGATTTGACACATCACTCCCATCTAAGTGCTGCTTTATTTCCTGCCTGGATGGGGGAGCAAACTCTTTTAACTGGACATAATCACACATGGATGTGAGGCACTGCTGTGCCAGGGATAAATTGCATTTTGCTGCTTGTGGCAGTGGGGCTTCTGTCCCAAAGACTCACTTAAAGTGCAGCACAGCTAAAGAAATGCAATTTTCCACCACATTTTGGAAGTATTGGCGCACGTGGGAAGAGGTCAGGAGGGTGCTCAGGGCACCAGGTGGGTTCTGCATCAGATCCACCTCTCCTGGATCTTTTGGGGATTTATTCAAACTAAACTCCACTGGTGGCAGTAGCAGAGATCTGATTTCAACAGATGACAAACCCATTGCAAAAGGGTTGATACCGTGATTAAAATAGCTCTCAAAATCAACTAATTATTAAAAAAAAAAAGAAGCCAACCCAAAAATGAGCTTAAGATTTATGTTCCATCTTCCTCAGAGCTCTTTTCCTCCAGTGCATTAATCAAGCTAAAAGCAGGGCAGGGATGGCTGTTTGCATAAGCCAAGTCAAATATAATTTAGCTGTTGCCATTGGAAGAAAAAAGAATTATTTTGCAGGAACCGAAGCTCAAACATTATAATACATGCAAAAAAGGCAGCCCAATTAGATTCCTTTATCCCCAGCATATGGCAGAGAGGTACAAGCTATGCACTAATGTCTCTGCAGAGCTATTTTGGGATGGTATGAGGCTGCAATGTGAGAGGAGTGGTGACAGATCCACAGGCACAACTGGGTTACATTCGTCAGGGATGCGCCTGGAGAGCTCCTCCCAGCCAGGAACTTCACAGCAAGCTGCACAAACTTCCCCAGTGCCTGTGCTCCTGAAATTTGCTGGAAAATGAGAGGGCAGGAGGAATGTTCAGTGGACAGCAAGCTTCAGAGTGGGGAAGTGTGACCCGCTGGCACTGCACAAACCGGGAGGTGACATCAGTGACAAACAGTGACAAGACCTCCCTTTATCTCCTCACAGACTTTTTTCCCAGTAAAGACTTTATGTATTCAGGTTTAAATATTCAACTTTTGCGTGCATTAATGTCTCTGCTTTAGTCTAAACTTGGTTTAAACTTTAATCAGCAGGGAGAACTCACTGAGCCCTCTCAGCATCGGTGCTGCTTCCAACACTCACAGTTTGACAGTGCAGCAAGATAAATATCTGAGGGATGGATATTCCATTTACACAGGAGTAAACAGGTTCTTTCAGAGAGGCAGCTTCAAAGCCTTGTAAAAACCTGCAAAGAAATACGAGTTCCTCTGAAAACAACAGCAAAATTCCCAGCGCTTTCGATAGGGACAGAGGGCTGGAAATAAATGTTTAAGATCTCTTCCAACTCCAACCATTCTGTGATTCCAGGATTCTCAGACCCTGGAAATTCAGCAGACAAGATCAGAGGCTGACCTATATAATCTGTGGCTGATAATCTGCAGGACAGACTTCATTTTGCTTTGACAAATTTTTTTCTGGATGGGGAGGAGAGGTCAGGATCAGTAGCGGCAAGAAGAGGATTCCCAGTAGGAATGGGCTTGATGGTCTTTCCTTGATGATGGACACACAGAAGGTTTTACCTCCTTCTGTATTATCCCTTTTCCTGATCATCTTGGCAAAGACAGAACTTTAGCTGCTCCTTTGTCACTTTTTTTGAACAGGGGAAGTCACAGCCCATGGCTGTCTCCATCCCTGGGTAGGAACACGTTAGGAAGAAAAATAACCAGATCCTATTTCATCTTTAAGTTAAATAGGTTTAAATACATTTATGGCATGTCATCCAGCTCACAGGAGATTGCAGGGGAGGAGAGGGGGAATATCTGCAGCTTGGGATGATCGAGTGCCAGAGGGATGGGTGCACAGACCCCCATCCTTCCATGGCTCTGCCTGCAGTGAGGGATGGGGCAAGGAACACCGACCTTTCCCCATGGATCTCAAAGTTTGGGAGCAGGGATTGTTTACAGAACAGCTTCTGTCCCTCCCAGAGCAGCAGCTGCACTCCAGCACATCCCAGTGGGGTTGGATGATCCAGGGAGAAGGTGATGGAAGGTACTGAGCATCCCCTGCTCCAGCTGGGTTACACGTGAGATGGGAATATGGGATTAATGACAGTGGCAGATCAAACTGCACAACAGTTCAGAAACAGAAAAAAGACATAAATCCCGTTTGCTCTAATTAAATAACTTGATAATTATTCTGTCTGGAGAACTTATCCCTAGGGAACAGCCCCTATCAGCCCAGGTGCCCCACGCTGCACCACGAGCCTTTCTGGGATTTGTAAGCAAACAGCAAAACCAGTTCAAATGTGAATTGCTGCTTCGTGTGTGAGCTCAGAGAAACAGAACTGCTCTTTTCCTTGTAAATGCAAACCCAGCTTTATCTGTTATTGATGCCAAGGAGTCGCTATCTGCGCATCCGTTTGATAAAAACATCACAACTTTAATTGCTAAATAATCTTGTACAAGGCAGGGTTATTCCGAGTGCCGAGCTCGCTCTCTCACTTCAGCTCCTCAGAGGGTACTTTCTGGAAGGATTTGCATGGCAGTCAAAGCATGCAAAAATTTATAAATACCAACACAGATGCCAACATGTCGGGAGAAATGTAGTTATAACATTTGAAAGCTAGGAAGAAATTAATGTTGATCCTGATTGGAACAGTCACTGTATTTGCAGTGTCTGGAGATATTTTTTTTTTTATTTAAAAAAAAAAAACAACAACAACAACATAAATTCTGTTTGCAGAAACTCCTCCATGTCCCAAACTCCATTTCTTGGCCCCAACATGACAGTGTTACAGGAAGAGAAGAACAGTTTATTTAAAACAGTTCCAGGATTTAAGGCTGAGCTGACATAACTAATTTTTCCATCCAAACACTGCCGGCTCCAACACAGGCATCAGCTCCAAATCAGCCATCCTGGAAGTTGGGCCCATGCTAAGAGCAGACAGAACTCATGTTCCTGCTGGTGGGATTGCACAAATCACCACAGGCTGAGCAAAAGCAGAGCCTCTCCCCAGGATCCTCTCCCCAAAACCTCCTGGTGTGGCTGTTTCAGACTTTAAATCATTCCTGCAGCACCTGAGGCTGTGGAAACTCCCCGGTGTATAAACAAAACTCTTTCTGAGAGTGCAGGTGGAAGGAAAGGGAAATTTTCTGCTCAGCAATGCTCTCAAAAGATTTAAAATACTTCATGCCTACTACTTAATTAATTTCCTAACAGAGCACTTAGTTCTGGGGAGAGGGATGAAGGGATAAGGAGTGAAGCTACAGGATTTACTCACAGCCCAAGGCAAACTGTGAAGAGTCTCCTATGTGGTACAACAAAATCCAATATCAGGCTAAAACAAACTCTTTAGATGGGACTTGGGAAGGAATTGTTCCCTGGGAGACTGGGCAGGCCCTGGCACAGGGTGCTCAGAGAAGCTGTGGCTCCCCCTGGATCCCTGGAAGTGTCCCAGGCCAGGTTGGATGGGGCTTGGAGCAGCCTGGGATGGTGGAAGATATCCCTGCCCATGGCAGGGGGTTGAAATGAATTAATTTAAAGGTCCTTTTCAACCCAAACCATTCAAGGATTACACAAACTTTGATTTCAGCATTTCTAAATCCATCCTCACGTCACTACAGAACAGTTTACCATGTGAAGAAAACTGCACAGAGAGAAACAGAATAGCACATCTGGGAAAAGAAATGGGAATGCTGACCCCCAATTCCTTCCTTCCCAGGTGAAGTCCTCCTTGTTGGCAAGGTCCCCATTAGTGCTGACACACCCATGGCAACACTGCGTGAAAAGCATTTTTCTCTGCAAGAAAAGCATCCCCAGATTGGGGTAAAATGAGCCAGATCTGCCTCCCACAGCCATCTCAAGCACGGGGGGACAGGAGTTTGCCTTTTGTCATGAATTCAGTGCCATTGCCTTTTTCCCTCACTTCAGTGCCAGCTCTGCAGGGAGCAGGGACAGCTGAGCCACAGCAGTGTCAGGACACATTAGGGCTCGTCAGGGCTGCTCAGACTAAAACCTTCAGGACTTGGTTTTGCTGGCAAAGGTGAAAATTTAGTTTAACTTCTAATGACTTCTCATCCACCCAATAAAACCCCCTGGGTTAAACAGAAAAAAAAAAAAAAAAGGGCAAACACAAAAATTTCGGAGTTTTTCACTTTCTCCATTTCGCCTTTGCTGTCAATGCAGTCCCTCTACCATCTTAAACCCAGCTTTGATGAAATGAGCTAAAGGTGACTCTGATGGACTGGATTAAAGGAAAAGTATCACAATCTCTCTGTTTTCAGTTTCAGGTGTGTTGGAAAACCTGTAAGTTTGGGTGTAAATACTTTAAAACCATTCTGATAAACAGATTTAGGTGAGACATTCTTCTGCAGGGCAGGCTGAGACAGAGCCTCTATTTTCTTTCTCATATTAGGGGAAATTGTTGAAAAGCTATATTTTTTAAAAATGCTGATAAAGAGCTTAAATTAGATTTGATCTTAGCCAAAGGTGGAGATCAGACCTTTGAAATGGGAATTGCCTTTATAATTTGCCCTGGGCTTTGGACAGCTCTAGGGGATGGGGATGGATGGGGATATAGAGTCCAAGAGCATCACCAGGGACAGTCCCAAGGTGGGCTGAAAGGGGGTCCTGGGCCATGGGCAGGAGCTGGAAAGAACCAGGCCCCTCTAGAAATATCTTTTAATAAAAATCTTTATGAGAACTCAAATGCCTTTCCCTGCTCCTGCCAGACAGGGCCTCTGGGCAGCCCCTCAGCACTGAGCAGTGCCACCAAGAGCTTGTTCAGCAACTCAATTTGTCCAAAACCATGACAATCTACAGACCCTTTCTAAATGAAACAAGCAAATGAACCCAGGGATTTCTGATAAATGTGTTCCAAAAGGCATCCATAAACATCACAGCTTCACATTTTCACCAATACATCAATTGCTGTGCTTAAATTTAAAAAGCATATGAGGTAATGGAGTCTACATCTTACTTTGAGGATGTGTCCAAACAGAAATGAGCTTTGCTATGCAATAGCAAGGGGTTATATATTGATTTTGGAAGCCAAGCTCTCCATGCTTCTCTACAAACATCACATATTTCACAAAGGGCTTAATGCTACTTACATTGCATTAGAGATGGACAAATCAGTTTGGGCAAAACGTGCCAAAGCTGAAACAAATTCCAGGTCTGAGAAAAGTTTGGTCACTTCTTACCACTCACACTCCTTGCCTGTGTCCAGTTCCAGGTGGAATCCAGAGCAGTGAAATCCTGGGAAAGTCTCTGCTTGGATGACCAGAAGCAGGAAGCATCAAGTCACAGAACTCTGCTTGGTCCTGAGCCTGAGCTTCAGAGAGTATTTGGATCCAGAGCCATTCTTGGGTGACAGGTCTGTAAACATCTTGAGCAAACACATCTTAGGAAGTGCTCAACCCCTTCTGGCTGCCCTGGGAAGTTGAGTGACTTTGAAAAGGCAGCCAAAGTTTTGGGATCGTGTCCATGTCACAGAAGTTTGCAGCAGAGATCTGCTGGATGAAGTCCATCCTCATGATCGCACAGTGCTTCCCTTTAAAGAGCATCATCACACCCCTGAGCCACTGAACATTCACTTGCTGCCAAACACTCAAAGGCACACGCTCCAACCCTAAAAAGGAATCAGAAAATCTCGCCTACCCCGCTCGCTTCGTTTCCCCAAATGTTATTTTTTGATGGAGTTCTTTGAAGCTCAGCTTTTTCCCTGGAACATCCTGGAGGACAGAGAGTGTCAGAGCAGCCCATCCACACATCTGATTGTCAGCTTCTGACTCTGAACCCAGAGCTTGGTGCAGCGTGGCCATGAGATCCCTGCTGTCCCCTAAATAAAGTTCCCATCTCAATAGTTCAAAGCCACGGTGCCATATGCTAAATGACACGAATAGCTGCTTCATCTTTATAATTAACTTCAACTCTCTTGACTTGTCTGCCTGCTTGGTGGTGTTTGGCTGCTTCTCTCCAGCTTGGTGTGATCAGAAATGTGCAAATCTATTTGGAAATTTCTCCTTCACCAAGGTCATCCCCACTCAGGACCGAGCAGGAGAAAGGCCCATGGCACTGACCCCACTTGCTTTCCCTCCTCACTCGGAATTCTCTCCTTCCCTGAAACCCTGGGTTTCATCTCCATAAGCCAGTCCATAATGCATCTCAATGGCTCTTCTCCTGAGATATATTTAATCTTAAAAAGCCCCATCAGATTGTGGTGTCACAGGCAGTCTCCTGTTCCTTTGCAACAAGGACTGAAATAAAGCAGCTCTTCCCTTCTTATGTTGATAATTGTTGGTATTTTCAAAGACATTTGGGGGGATTTATTATTTATTTATGGGTTTTTTCCCTTCCTCCCTTTCACTCCAGTGAAGCCACATAGAAATATCTGATTTCTGCCTTTTCCTCTTTCAAAGAATCACAGAATCCCAGCATGGTTTGGGTTGGAAGGAACCTTAAAGCCCCTCCAGTGACCCTGCCATGGGCAGGGACACCTTCCATGATCCCAGGTGGGTCCAACCCCAATGTCTAACCTGGAGTTGGACATTCCAGGGATCCAGGGGCAGCCACAGCTGCACTGGGAGTTCCAGTCCAGCCAGGAATTCCCAATTCCCAATGTCCCATCCATCCCTGCCCTCTGGCAGTGGGAGCCATTCCCTGGCTCCTGTCCCTCCATGCCTTGTCCCCAGTCCCTCTGCAGCTCTCCTGGAGCCCTTTCAGGCCCTGCCAGGGGCTCTGAGCTCTGCCTGGAGCTTTCCCTTCTCCAGGGGAACATTCCCAGCTCTCCCAGGCTGGCTCCAGAGGGGCTCCAGCCCTGCAGCAGCTCCATGGATTCCTCTGGGCTCTCTCCAGCAGCTCCAGGTCCTGCTGATGGTGAACCCAGATTTGGGGGCAGCTCTCCTCTATTTGTGCTATTTCACCTTCCTGCTCTCCCTGAGCTGAACCTGCTGCTGGGGAAGCCCAAGTTCTCCTCTCCCCATGGCTCTGCCTTCAGCTCCTTCATGGATCAGCACCAATTCTCCCAAAAAACATTGCTATTTTTCCTGCTTTCTCTGCTCGTTGACCAGGAGTTCCTCAGGACAAGGCAGTCCCCAAAACCACATTGGATTTAGCATTCCCTCCCTTCCTTCAATCCTTTTAAGCTTTGTCACTGAAAATATCCAAGTCACAGTCTTCCATTTTATAATTTCCTGTGAATAAACTACATTTCTGGTTTTCTCTTGCTCTCTCCCCTCACTTTCCCTTATGTCCTCATTCCCCATGCCTGAACTTCCTCCTCTTTTCAGCAGCAAATGCGAGGAAAAGGGGGAAAAGAGGTGAAGTGGAGGCAAAACCAAACATTTGGAATATTTTCCTTGCGAAGGCACAAATATAAAGGCATTCTCCCCATTCAGCAAGAACAACAGAAGGAAAAGCAATTGAAAATATTCAAGAATTGTCACAATTTCCTCATTTTTAACCATCCCTAGAAAATAAACGGGAGCTATTCAGCCATGAGTACATTTCACTGAAGTGACACTTAACAATCCAAAAATATGGCATTTCATTTTGCATTTCTCTCTGAGCAGGAGATAATTTCATCTGTGGCTGCTGCAACAGCTGCACTGCTCCCCAAAAATTTCTTGTTTGAGATGAAATTTTCCTTGAAATTTTTGAGATGAATTTTCCTTGTTTGAGATGAAAAAGAGGGTGAAAAATAATCCTGGATTCAGGTTTTGGATGTGTTTTTTCCTTTGGTTTAAAGTCAGACTTTCACATTAAAAATATTATATGTAAAATATTTTTAAAATATTGGCAGAAAATTAATTTCTCCAGAAAATTAATTTCACTGCCAAATGATATCCAAATTGAAATGCCATTTTCTTTATCCATCTGAGGCCAAAGATGGATTCTGTTGCCAGAAAACTGGAATCTGTTGCCTCCTACAGCTGGGAATTCACCTGGGAAGTGCTGGACGCTGACAATTCCTGCTGACTCCACATTTGGAGGTTAAGATCCAAGTTTAATCAATCCATTGAAAACGATGACTGGATCCAAATCCAGCTGCTGCTCTGCCAGGGAAAAGAATCATTTCACCTATTCCACAGTGGGGTTTATAGAATATTAAATCTTCCTCTTTTGTTTCAGTCACTTTTGCCAGGAAAGGAGGGAAAAACAGGGAAAATCTCAATGCAGACATAGCATCTCACTGGCACAGCCAAGGAGGGACTTGTGGGGTGAATCATGGAATTATTGAGGTTGGAAAAGATCTTTTAGATCCTCTAATCCAACCATTATAAAACATTTGTCCATTTAACCATTAAAATGGACCATGTTTTCTTCTGGTTCTTGGAGTATGAGGTGAGGTGGAAGGGGCTGGAAAGGAGAATCCCACAAAATCTCCCTTGGCTTGAAGAACTTCAAAGTTCATCTCAAGATCTTTTACAGGGAAAAAAATTTAAAAAAGCTGCATTTCGAGATTGAAACCAAAAAAAAAAAACCACCTAAGAAGGAAATATTCTCTGTATTCTCTAATAAACTGTATGTGATGTAAACAGCAGTCTCAGAGCAGCAAGGCAGAAAGGTTCAGCACAATCTGCAGTGTGTGTGCTGGAAAATATCCCCTTTAACTCTGAAAAACATTATCTTTTAATGGCACGAGAGATCAGCCATAAAGTTTCGCTTTAACCTTGTTTCCCTTCCATGCGATTTTTTATTTACTTAGATAATATTAAATATTTGATGCCATAAAATGTGTTCCTGACCCAACAGATCTTTAAATATCTCCTTTTTCTGACCGATATCTGTGTCTCTGTGTGCTGGCCAAGTTCAAACCCAGTCTAAACAACTTCCTGGCTTCACAGTGCATTAAAACAGCTGCCAGCCCTGTGCTTTTTTGCTCTATTTCACAGTTCCAACTGCTCCAAATGCATTAAATTTCCACTCATGTTTAGTAACAGGGACGTAAATACAAAAATGGTCCATAGTATGGAGACATCCCCATATTTTTTGGTCCCTTATTGTTTAAACACTTCACTAAACAGAGCAATACATTCAATTTCCAGTAGAATACGACAGGAATGTGCATTATTTTTTGAGTGAGGGTATAACTTGATGTGATATTTAAGCAAAGATGGCTGCATGAAGATTATTTCCTGGAAATCAATATTCCACAGGGGAGAGCTGATGTCTCAAGTACATGGGAGAGTCATTGACTCCAGCTGCCTGTGACGTGGAAAATAGTCTACATGGAGGCTGTTGGGGCTGGAAATGAAAAGTATGGGAATATGGATTTTTATATGCATTATGAAGTTCACAATTGCAACACTCTGCTTGAGACAATCCCAGGAAATTAATGTCCTGTGTATTGCACACATCACTGCAAATCTATTCCACAGAATCACAGGATCATTAAGGCTGGAAAACAGCTCCAAGGTCATCCAGTCCCAGCTGTGCCCATGCCCACCTTGTCCCCAGCCCAGAGCCCTGAGTGCCACCTCCAGAATTCCTGGGACACCTCCAGGGATGGGCACTGCAAACCTCCCTGGGCAGTTCCAATCCCTGAGCCCCCTTTCCATGGGGAAATTCCTGCTGTGCCCACCCTGAGCTGCCCTGGGCCAGCCTGAGGCCGTTCCCTCTGCTCCTGTCCCTGTTCCCTGGGATCAAATGCTAAATCCCCCCTCCTGGCAGGGAATTCCAGAGAGGGAAAAGATCCCTGGGGATCCTCCTTTGCTCCAGGCTGAGCCCCTGCCCGGCTCCCTCAGGGATTCTCCAGCCCCTGCCCGGCTCCCTCAGGGATTCTCCAGCCCCTTCCCAGCTCCCTCAGGGATTCTCCAGCCCTTTCCCAGCTCTGCTCCCTTCAGGGTCTCTCCTGCGATGAGGGGAAAATCAAAAAGTGGGGAGCCCTGGGGCCTCCTGCTCACTTGGGCACCCCTGGGCTCATGTCCAGCCACTGTCCCCAGCACCCCCAGGGCCTTTCCCAGCTTTCCATCCCCTCTGCCCCAGCCTGAAGCTGCAGGGGGTTCTTGTGACCTGAAGGCTGGACCCAGCACTCAGCCTTGTACCTCATCCCATGGCTCCAGCCTGTCCACATCCCTCTGCAGAACCTCCTGCCCTCATCCCATGGCTCCAGCCTGTCCACATCCCTCTGCAGAACCTCCTGCCCTCATCCCATGGCTCCAGCCTGTCCACATCCCTCTGCAGAACCTCCTGCCCTCATCCCATGGCTCCAGCCTGTCCACATCCCTCTGCAGAACCTCCTGCCCTCATCCCATGGCTCCAGCCTGTCCACATCCCTCTGCAGAACCTCCTGCCCTCATCCCATGGCTTCAGCCTGTCCAGATCCCTCTGCAGAACCTCCTGCCCTCATCCCACAGTTCCAGCCTGTCCACATCCCTCTGCAGAACCTCCTGCCCTCATCCTATGGCTCCAGCCTGTCAAGATCCCTCTGCAGAACCTCCTGCCCTCATCCCATGGCTCCAGCCTGTCCACATCCCTCTGCAGAACCTCCTGCCCTCATCCCATGGCTCCAGCCTGTCAAGATCCCTCTGCAGAACCTCCTGCCCTCCAGCAGCCCAACACCCTCACCCATCTTGGTGTCAACAGCTAATTTCCTGAGAGTGCCTTGATCCCCTCATCCACATCATCAATAAAGACAATAAACAGGGCTGGCCACGGGCCCTGGGGACACCGCTGGTGATGGGACCAGCTGGATGTGGCACCACTCCCCAGGCCCAGCCAACAGCCAGTTCTCAACCAAGGGAGGAGTGACCCTGTCCAAGCATGGCCTGCAGCTCCTCCAGGAAATGTGGGAGACGTGTCCAAGGCCATGCTGAAGTCCAGGTGGACTCAGCCCCAGCCTTTCCCTCCTCCACCAGCCGGGTCACCTGGCCATGGAAGGAGCCCATGAATGCTACATCCCAATCAGCCCTATTTCCATAAGATATTGGTGATGTTTGCCAGTATTATTTCCATGAGGTGGGAGCCTAAAATAGAGCAGTGGGTGTAGGCAAATTCCAGGGATGTTCTCCTCAGTGCTGCTTGCATCACAGCTGGAAGAGAGGATGAGGCAGTGGCCAGGTCCCAGAGTCAGGAATGTGACAGAACTGCCCAAGGCCAACTCTGAATTACCCGCTATTTTTTTTTTCTTTTTGTTAATTACAAACGTTTCTGTATTGGGAAAGTGGGACGCAGTTAATGTGTAATTAACTCGTTTGGGCAAGTCCCAGCCCTCTGCTGAAAACTCCACCTCCTTTTATCTGATCCATCCACGCCCTTGAGTGCCTGCAACGCTGCATGGGATGCGTGGGATTGCTCTGATGGCAGATCCCAACTTTACATAATGTAAACAAAACAGCTCCCTTCAGCAACTCCTTGCCTCCCCTGTAAAATTGCTTCAAGACCCAGGAGTGCAAGAAAAATCAAGCTGTGGCCTATAAGGCAGAGGAAAAGAAATTAAATCATTTTTAAAAGAAGGTCTCTGGGGTGAGGGCAACACCAAAGCAGAGAAATTCCAAGAAAGTGATTTTGTGCTGTTCAAAAAAAACCAACAAACTCAACCAGCTGAACCCAAAGCTCCCCAGTGCCAGGGGCAGTGCTGGGAAGTCTGAACCCACAGCTGGTTCACCACCAGTGGAAATAACATTTGTCCCTCGCTCTCCAGCCAAGCAGGAAATTACACTTGGGAATCTGAAAGTTTTTAAGATGCCTTAAAGGTGTAATTAGGTGTACAGGATGCCAGCAAGGATCCTCCACGCTCAGAAATGGAGATTTGCAAAGACAGAAGTGCAGAAATCCTGGGCACAAAGCTAATTTAATGTCTCCCTGGCCACTGAGCAGCCCCAGCACTGGGACAGCAGAGGCAATAACAAAATTCCAGCGAGGATCCATCTGCTGAAGGGCTGAAAATGAGGGATACTCCCTGTGCTAAGCCAGGCTGCCTTTAATTAGTGAGGTGTTAAGGCACCTGAGTAGCAAACACAGTCACATCTCCTGGCTCTTCCCAGAGGTGAAACTGAGGGGATTCCAATCCTTCCCCCCATTCCCAGCTAAAGGAGGGTGAAGCAGCTCCTTCCTCATTAAACCAGCCTAGAGCAGATGGCTGGAGCTGGGTTTGGGGACCCTCTGAGTGACAGCAAGTGGACAGATCTGAAGAGCAAGCCCAGGGGGGTGCAGGAGGGCACAAAGGGCTCCGTGCAGCAGTTGGAGATGGTTTGGTGGGAAGGACACGAGGTTTCCTGCAAACTGGAGCTGGCTTGCTGTGCTGAACCTCTCCCAGGCAGCGTGGGCTGCTCTGATCCCAGCAGAAACATCGGGAGGAGCCCCTGGAATGTCCAAACGGCAAAAGGAGATGTCCCCAGCTGATCACCCCTCGCACAGGATCGCTCCCTGGTACCGCTTCCATGTTTTCATGTCGCCGCTCTGGCACTCTGAACATTTGTCTTTGGCACTTCAGATATTTCTGACTGCTTTCTCAGCCCCTAGTGCTGGAAGAATTTTACCTAAAAAGTGAAGAGAAATTCATTTTTCCTTTCCTTTTTTAACTTTCCATAGTCTTGGCAGCAAACTGTGTCATGATGATGTTGGCAACAACATATTTGTGGCAGAAGGAAGAAAGAGAATCATAAAATATATGAAAGAAAAAGTTGACATTTTAATGAAATACCTTGTAACTTCTTGGAAAAAAGTTATTAAAATGCAGTCAGTTTATAGCTGTTTGTACAGATAGGAGGAGGAGGAGACTTGCTCCTGAGGCCTGTAATAAAAATCGCTGGTTACCCAAAAATAATAATGGCTAGAAATTATTTTCAAAATTCATTACTGGAGAGAATTTTAGATTTGGGACATTCTGGGCTTTTCTGAGTGCTTGAAGATTGCTGGCACATGCCTGAGGTTTGGGAGAGCAGCCTGCCATGTTCCTCAGAAGAGGGAGCAGAATGATGGAGCATCTCCTGCTCCTTCCCGACGGCTCCCGGAGCTGGCACCGGCTGCTCACTCAACTCCAAAGGAGAGAGTTTATCTCAAATGCTGCTCTGCCAGCCCGTGGAATCAGAGAATATCCTGAGCTGGAAGGGACCCACAGGATCATCAGGTCCAACTCCAATTTCTGCCAGTGTTCCCAGACCCTGCAAAGTTTCTGCCTGCCTTTGGAGAAGGAAGGATGCAGCTCTGAGCACACTCCAGCCTAGGGATTCCTCCTTTTTTGTCTTCCTTCTATCCATTGCATCCAGCCTCTGGAGCTCTCATTCTAACATGTCACAAATCCCAGGAAAAGCCTCTTGTTGCAAAACAAGGTGGCTCTGGCATCAGCTGCACCAGCTGAGGATAACAGAGCATCCACACCTGGATGTTCATCACAGAATACGAACATTCCCAGACATGGATTTATGGGAAGACTGGAGCACTGGCAGAGCTTCACTGCCATCTCTTTTTCCCCCCTCAGACTGGGCTGTATGTAAAAATAAAGGGCAAACAGTGATCACTGAACTGTCAAATACACGTTAATGTTCAAGGCAGGACCTCAGGACTTCCCTGCACCATAAAGGGATTTCCAGGCCCAAACAAAGCTGCTTGGTTTGGTTCCTCCTGTCTCACCTTTCCAAAATGAATTACAGGTAAATCTTGGAAAAATTACACTTCCCATCCATTTTGGCTGCAGCTGTAGGAAGGACAGGTGTTGCTTTTCTGGATGGATTCTGACATTTTGATTTAATTCCAAGCCAAATAAACTCCCTGCTGTATTTAACCAGACTCCATGATGAAGAGCTGAGACATTTCTTACGCAGTTTGATATCATAAAGCAAAAAGGGAGTTTCAAATGGAAGAGTCATTTCATGATTAGGATAGTAAGGACTGAAAAAATTCTGAAGAAACACAAACTGAAATTTCTGCCCCTCTCCAGAATGAACCTCCAGCCTGTGCCCTTCCTTGCAGCAGCACCCACAGCTGTGTAACGCAGATCAGGAGCTGAAGTGCTAAATGCAAACCTGACAGGAAACAGGGAGAACATGCAATCAAAGAGGAGTTTGCAGCAGGATCAGCTGCCTGACCCATCCCACAGCTCCTGGGCAGGCACGTGAGCCCAGCCACAGCTGCTCCCGCTGCCACTTAAGGCCACTCTCATTATGTTTAATGAGCTTCAGTTCCAGCTCTGGCAGAGACCTGGCAGTCTCTGTGGGTCACACAATTCCCAGGTTCTCTGGGTGTCCCACCAGGGCAGGAGAACCGGCTGTGACTCTCAGGGCTCCCCCTGGTTGAGAAAAGAGGGGCTACAGGAGATCTGATTCTGTAGAAAGTTTTCTGCCTCCCCAAACCAGGTCTGGTTTTAAAGTTCTGCAGGGCAGTGGCTGTCCCTCAGTGTGTGTTTGCTCAGGGGGGAGGAGAAAATGTCCCCAGCCTCACTTGGGATAGCAGAACTCCAGACAGATCAGCTTCTGCCACAAGATGCACGACTTAATCATGGAATGGTTTGGGTTAGAAGATATTTTAGAGCTTATGTCATTCCAAACCCCTGCCATGGGCAGGGCACCTTCCACTGTCCCAGGTTGCTCCAAGCCCCATCCAACCTGGTCTTGGGGCAGCCACAGCTTCTCTGAACCTGTGTTTCAGTTTTATTATTATGAGATAACCGTTCCAAAAATTATCCTTAAAGATTTCCAGGACACAGCCAGAGCAATGGAACACCAGACATATAAATACTCCACACTAGGATAAAATACTCTATACTCTGGAGCAGCAAAGTGCCCACCCAGCACAGATACACTTATGGGATTCTGGGGATTGTGTTCCTGCCTGGAGCCATAAAAGCAGAACAGAAATAGAGCACAAAAAGCAGAACCCTGATCAATTATTGGCCCTGCAGAATCCAGGCTGCTTTGGCAGATCAGCTGAAAATCTCACAGCCTGGAAAAAAGGCCTCGGTAACCAAATAAATTTTCTTTTATCGGCAGCTACTGATAAAGATTTCAAGCACTGGGCTGGATAGAGGGAATTTAAATGCACATTTACAATTAAAACTCTGGGTCACCACCACGCTGTGCTAATGCCAGTTTGGGAAGGCTTATGTTATTTTTGTGTCATTTGTGTTCTGTTCAAGAACTTTCTTATTAATTATCACACAAACTTCAGTTAATAATCAATTCATGCCACAATTATCGTATCAGTTCTACTGCCTGATTAAAAAGTGGTGAGTGATTGGAATTCCAATATGGTGATACAGGCACAGGCTGCAATCCTAAACAAATACAAGTGTGAAGTTACTGAACAAAAGATTATCTAAGCTTTAATATCAACTGGCAAAACTCTTTCCCTCTGGATCATTAACTTCCAGCCCTATTATTACATACAAATGCCCAATTTCTGCTAATTCCCAACGCTAATTCCTTTTAATCATTATTTTGTATATATTGTGTTAAGGCTTTTCACTTGTTTACATTTGCATAATTATAGCAATTGTCTTCTAAGCTTCACTCTGCTGAAATCATTCTAATTTGGGATTTAGCCCACTTTTAAAGATTAGTTGTCTTGTGTGGAGCAACAACATATCTGGGCTTGGTGCTGCTTGGATCTCGTGTGAGCCAGAGCAAGCACAAGGAGCAGTTTGGAAGGCCCAGAAAGGGACAAAGTGGAATATCCACATTGATGTTCAGCAAAGATGTGAGTACAGCACAGCAAACAGAGCTTCTCTGGGATAACCTTTCCTTTATGGATGTGGTAACCCTGGGAATGTCACTCACAAAACACTGGGCCAGCAGTTTTGATGCCCCTGAGGAGCTGCTCCTCTGAGGAACTCCTACTTCCACCGGCTCCTGCTTGGAAAGGATTTGGTGCTTTGCCCCTCTCTGCTCAGAGGACCCCCTGAGTGTTAGGTGCAGTTTTGGGCACCCCGAGATAAGGAAGGTGTTAAACTATCAGAGAGGGTCCCGAGGAGGACACTGAAGGTGGTGAGGAGCCTGTGAGGGACTGAAGGCTCTGGGTCTGTTCAGCCAGAGAAGAGGAGCCTGAGACTCATCCCAGCTACAGCTTCCTGGGGAGGGGAAGGGGAGGGTGATCAGTGACCCAGGGAATGGCTGGAGCTGTGCCAGGGAGGGTTAGGTTGGATTTCAGGAAAGGCTCTTCCCCCAGAGGGTGCTGGCACTGCCCAGGCTCCCCAGGGAATGGGCACATTCCCAAGAGCTCCAGGAACATTTGGGCAACACTGCCAGGGATGCCCAGGGTGGGATTGTTGGGGTGCAGGGCCAGGAGCAGGGCTGGATGATCCTTGTGCTCCCTTCCAACTCAGCATATTCTGATTTTTTTTTTTTTTTTTTTTCCTTGTGTTCCCACTAAAGCAGCTCCAGCCTGGAGCCATCCCCAGGCTCCAGCAGGGAACAGCAGCGAGGACTCATCTCTCTCCTCATCCATGGCCTTATCTTCCTTTAGTGCTCCTCTTATGCCTTGATCATCCATCAGCCTGACTGCTTCCCTGGCAAGCTTCCTGCCTCTGATCTGCTCAGAAAACTTTTTGTTAGCAGCTTTTCCACATCCAGTAAGTGCTCGGAATCTGCTTGGCTTCTCTTTCGCTTTTAAATTGAGAGGCTGCATTTTTTTCCTTTAAAAAAAAAAAACAAAAACACCAAACCCAAACCAAACCTAATAACTCCTTTGTATGTCAGTTTATATTTTCTTTTTGGCATATCTTCCTGAAAATAATTATGTTGTGCATATTTGTGTTGAGTAGTAAAATAAGTTGTTGCCCTTAAAGCATCTAAGCCGCCTACAAACATATTCTCCTCTTAGCTGCTCCTTTAATTTCCTTTTAATTATCTTCCTCGTTATTAGGCCGTTCCTCTGTAGGTGCATTGATTTTTTAATGTATTTTTTCCCCTCCTACAAGGATCCTCACTATTGTGATGACTCCAGGCTGGCTTTTTCACACACTGGTTGAAGTGGATGAAGAGCTGAAGTACCTGAGGATTTCTCCTTCCTTGTGCCAAGTGTTTGATTGCCACAAAGTGTGTGTGGAATGGAGCACCAGGCTGTGGCACTGTCAGCCTCGCCAGGGATGACCCAGCTCACCCTTCCTGGGTTTTTTGTCTTGCCTGGGGCTGTTTTATCCCCAGAACCTTGAATTCTCCTGCTGCTGGGAACTGATGTCTTGAGTTTTGGCCATTACTTTATTATTTATTTATATTATTATATTTCTGCTCTTGGACTTCCATGATCCTTCCACCTCAGGATATTCCCTGATTCTCAGATTCTGTCCCCTGAGCTTTCAGACCTGTGCTGCTCACATCAAAGCACTCCCAGGGCTGGGGTTGATCTCATTGTGTGTCCCCAGGTTTGTCACAAACATTTCACATTCTCAACGGTTTCCAGCCTGGGCTTCACCTGACTTTCTTCCAGAATAAAACTTCCATGGCTTCTTCTTTCCAGGATGTTTTATCCTGAACTTTGTCCATATCTCCTGGCTTCCTTTCCCTTCACCCTCTTATCTGTGTAATTATTAGTGCTGGGAGAGCAGAGCTCCTCTCTGCTGTAGGTTATCTATATTTCAAAAGCTTCTCATCCCAATACCTTCCAGAGCCTTTTCTCTGCTTTCTGCCTCTCTCTCCCTGCCCTTTGAAGCTCCTCAGCTCCCTTTCATGTGCTGCCAATCCAACTTTCCTCCTTCCATACCTATGCTCTGAAATATGCTGCTGTACACACGCAGATGAGATAATCTGCAGCTTATTAAAAGCAGAGCTATCAAAAGACCATCAGCAGCGCTCAATAACACAAGGTAGGGGCCCTTAAATTTTATGCAAAGGAGATATTAAGAAGTTGTTCCTTTGAGAAAAAGGATGAACTGATGTTTGGGTTGTGGTCTGTTCTGTGTAGGGTGTGATTTAGGATAAAAACACAAAACAGAGTGATAGCTTAAGGATGAAACCCCTTCTTGGTGCCTAAAAATTCCTGGACATGTAAATAGGCATTTTCTCCATAATCACTCCTAGCAATAAGTATCATTTTCCCCTCCCATGCTGTAACAAACTGAAGCATTAAACTGTGTGGTGTTTGTGTCCTGGCTGTGTTTCCTCTGCTTTTCCAAAATAAATGAAAAATGATTGCTGCCCATTTCAGTTACCTGTTCCTTGCCCAAACATCTGCTAGATGGTTTAGCCTATCAGAGATAGGCCAAAAAATGAGGCTATATCCACTTAAAGTTTATTTTATCTTATTTCAGGAGAAGAGCAAAAAGGGGAATTAACTCTTTGCTGGCTGCCCATGTCTAGAGTGAGTAAATCAAAGTAAGGCTCTTCACAGCCCAGACAAACCCTGCATGTTCCCTCCATGTGTCACAACACCTTTTAAAACAGCTTTAAATGTAGGACCTCTGATAAGCATAATTTCACTTATCTGGGACTCAGAGGCAGGAGGAGGGGAAAAAAAAAAGACTCAACTGTTTTTGCATACAAAACAGTCCTCAATAATTTTTTTCAAAACAAAACATCAAATGAGTCGGTTCCCTCAGATGTTGCAGATGAATGCAGTTGTCACCCTGCCAGTGTGGGAGGATCTTCTCCCCAAGCCTGAGCAGCAGCAGCAGCAGCAGCAGCAGCAGAGCTGGGTCCTTTGCAGGCTCTGCTGTGTGCTCAGGCTGATCTGGGGCTCTGGCCCCTTTCTTCTGTCCCTGCAGGCCCAGAGTGCACCAGCCTCTCGAGGCCACTCAGCTGTCACTCACCCAGCAGCTTTGCTCCTCTTCAGCTTCAGGCAGTGGCAATTTGTGTGGGTGAGAGGGAGGGATCCCTCTAATGGATTTCTGGTTTAAATCTGGGTATTTGGGGAGTGGCTGGTGTGGTTGATAAGGGGTGGAGGACCAGGAAGGGCTCCAGGCACGGGACAGGCACATGTCCCACACAGAGCTGCAGATCCTTTCCATATGGAAAAAAAATTCTTTCTTCTTTTTGATTTTTTCCATGTGAATGAACAAAAGCAAAATTCAGTGGCATGGGATGCCCAGACAAGCTGTGGCTGCTCCATCCTGGAATGTCCAAGATCAGGCTGGACAGGGCTTGGAGCAACCTGGGATAGTGAAAGATGGGGATGGAGAAAGATGATCTTTCAGGTCCCTTCCAACCCAAACCATTATTCTGTGGAAAATTTCTACAAAATGCTGTCAAAAATTCACACTTCAAAATCGAAAAATATAAAATAGTCACTAATTTAATTTCTTTTTCAGTTTTCCCCAGCTCTAAGGCTGAGTTCTAGGAATTATCTCTGTGATTCCAGCAGAAGTCTCTGCCTCATGATCAGAAAATGATTTCTGAAAGAAGGATATAATGATGCAAATGAATCAATTTGCAAAAGGTCTGCTCTGATACCGAACATACATAAAATATACATGAGCTACCCTGAATAGCAACTGTGCAGTTAGGGAAGCAATAAGTGTAATTATCATCCTGGATTACTTAAAATACAAAATGGCATCAAATTCCAGTAGCCAATACAAATGCAATGACAATTTTGGTTCCACATAATACTTTTTTGCCTTTGAATGGGAGATAACAGATAAATGCAAAATGCAAATCCATCTTGGTATGAAGTAAATTCTGATTTAAATACGATCTGTGGGACTGCAGCTCTTGCTGCTTTTAGATTTTAGGAAACAGTTCACTGTCCTGCTTTTGGGGGAGAGGGGGAAAGGAACTAAATTCGGGGTTAATTTGTATTGATTTTTGTTAATCTCAATTTTGAAATTTATTTGGATAACATATCTTAGAACAGTTACAATAATTACCAGGACAAGCAATTAAATAGAAACTCAGAATACCAGACTGGTTTGGGATGGAAAAGACCTTAAAACCCATCTGGGGGGCTGTGATTTTGGGATTAAGGGCAATGCTCACCACAGCTGCCTCATAGCTGCTCCTTCCAACGAGGATTCTCAGAAAATAATGACCTGGCCAACATCAATAATTAACAGATCATGGAAAGATGTTAAAATTCTGTCAAAAAGCAGGATTTGCTCTGTGTCTCACATTCCAAATGCACAAGCTGTATCCTAAGGATGGCTATTACTGGAGATAAATATTATAATTATTATTTGCTGTACACCTCTGCAGTTACAACATCTGCTTAGTTTGTGCCTCCATGGGGTCCCTCTGAGCTGGGGAGAAAATATCCCTGTGGTATTTAATTATTTGAGATGAAACTCCACCTCCCAAACAGAAATCCTGGAGAACTCCAGAGCTGGCTGGTGTTTGGAAGCAGAACCACGCACAGGTCACAGAAAGCAAAGCTGGAGGGTTTGTGTCAGCTCAAAAAGCCACAGAGAACTCCCAGCTCTGCAGGACTTTTGTGCCCAGTCTCGGTTTAAAAGAGGATCCACGCTCAGGCTGGAACAGTTGCACAGATTTGAAGCCATCAGGCTGCTCTCAATTTAGGAAAGTTCTGCCCCTCCCACCTCAAAGTATGAGGAATCACAGACTGTGAAAATGGGAAGGATTTGAGATGGGTAACTGCAAGTCTTGAGTGTCTGAAATGCAGCAGCACAAGCCTGGGTTAAGTGAGGCTTTTTGGAGCCGTGGGGAAATCAGCCCTATCCACAGAGTCACAGATTTCTGGATATTGACCTTTGGAATGATGGACAAATTGGGATATTCCCTTTAACCACTGCCCTGCCCATGGTCACTCAGCAATTCCATCCTGGGAATGTGCACGGAGACCTTTCCAGCTGTGCCCCTGAACCCCAGCTCCTCACTGAACTTCCCACCTACACAAAGTTTGTGCTCAGAATCCCCAGAAATCCAACTAAGATTGTGCTCAGCATCCTCAGAAATCCAACCAAGACTTCAGGAAGTTTTGAGAGCATTAAATGTGGATTCTGCTGTGCTGGGAGGTGTTGGCAGCCCTATCCACAGAGTCACAGATTTCTGGATATTGACCTTTGGAATGATGGACAAATTGGGATATTCCCTTTAACCACTGCCCTGCCCATGGTCACTCAGCAATTTCACCCTGGGAATGTGCACGGAGACCTTTCCAGCTGTGCCCCTGAACCCAGCTCCTCACTGAACTTCCCACCTACACCAAGTTTGTGTTCAGCTGCAGCCATGATATTTTCTGGAAAAATCCTTTCCTTAGGATTTTTCCTCCTGAGAAGCTGAGAGGCCTCAGAAACAAAATGCAAACATTGATTATCTGCTGCTGTGGAATGCAACAGGTGCAGCTGTGATTGGTCTCGTGTGGTTGTTTCTAATTAATGGCCAATCACAGTCAGCTGGCTCAGACTCTCTGGTCAGTCACAAGCTTTTGTTATCATTCCATTCCTTTTCTTTTCTTAGCCAGCCTTCTGATGAAATCCTATCTTCTATTCTTTTAGTATAGTTTTAATATAATATATATCATAAAATAATCAATCAGCCTTATGAAACATGGAGTCAGATCCTCATCTCTTCCCTCATCCTGAGACCCCTGTGAACACCATCACACTCAGCATCCCCAGAAATCCAAGCAAGATTTCAGGAAGTTTTGAGAGGATTAAAAGTGGATCCTGCTGTGCTGGGAGGTGATGGGCAGCCCAGCAGGGAACGTTCCTCAAAGGGATGGTTTTGTCCTAGAAAGAAAATCCCTCCTTGGCACTGTGGGCTTTAATCAGCCCTGTTCAGTTTAGGATTTGAACAGAAAAGCAGCAGCTTGGCCCTTCCACACACAAACAGAACCATCCAGGAATGCAGCAGGATCGTTTCTTAGGGATTTCTGCGGTTGTTCTTTCTCCTCGTACCCGTGTCTCAGCAATATTGAAACCCCAACGGGGAAAGGATGAAATTCATTAAATGCCTTGTATAAATCATGGATTGTTTTGCTCCCTGGCTGACTAAGAAGTTAAAAAATAAATGAGTGTGCTTTGGCAGCTCTGCACGTGGATATCACCTAGTTCTGAATAATATTTACATGATTTAAGAACGGGCCAGTCCCTTGAACTGAAAATGTGAGTTTGGTGTTGAATTTAAGAGGACTAGAAATAATTAATGCAGACATCCTGAAACAACAGGATGAAGGGCTAATCCTGCTACACTTAGAATTACAAAAAACTAAATCATTTTATGTAGCTGTCAAACCAGTTTACTCGAGGGGTGAAAGAAATGCTGATTTTTTTTTTTTTTCCAGTTCTATACTTTTCATTTGAATATAGGTCAGAGGTTTGAGTGCTGAGTAGCAGGGGATCAGAAAACCAGTTGTTTTCTAGGAGAAAATTCAAGCAGTAGGAAAGGTTAGAAAAATTCCTTCATTGTCTACTCTCAACTCCAACATCTGGAATGCAAAAGCAGAGAATACACAGAATTTGGAATTTTTTTTTTTTTTTTTTTTGTGGTGCTCCTCTCTTCAACATTAACTCAAACAGTATTTGGGTTTCTACTTCTTCCCAGGACTTCCCAGGTAACTGTGGGAATATATGGAACAAATTTCCTGCCCTTCTGTCAGCACTTCCCAAATTCCCACTTTCTCTGGGCCCTTGTGCAGGTCCTGCTCACGCTGATATTACAGGTTCAGGCCTGTGCATGATTGTTGTCATTAGAGGAAATATTTTCTAGCAGCTACACGATGGGCTGGGTCACGATGCTCCATCCTGGAAGGGTTCCAGGCCAGGCTGGATGGGGCTTGGAGCAACCTGAGACAGTGGGAGGTGTCCCTGCCCTGGCACAGGGGTGGACTTGGATGGAATTGGATGAGCTTTAAAGTCCCTTCCAACCCAAACCAGTCTGGGATTCTGAGCTGGATGGGAATGGTCTGTTAAATATATTTTTATTTTTAAAAAATAGAAAATTGAAAGAAAAAATTTCATTCTGCGTGACACAGAGATTTTTCTGATTGGGCCAACAATTCCAATTCCCAACTTGTTTTATCTTGGAAAATAAACCATTTTCAGCCAGAAAAGGAACAAGTGTTTTGTTCTCAGTCAGTTCTCTGCAGGCTGCTGCCCTCTCGAGCCATCCCTGAGACTCCAAACTTGAATTTTCTACCCAAATTCTCTGCACTCTGATAAACTAAACTTGTGCAAGGTGGGTGCCTGAATAAACTTGTGCAAGGTGGGTTCCAGCCACAAAGCTGAACCTTTGCTCTGCCATGGCCAGTGGCTCATTTGGGATGGGAATATCCAACCCCACCACCAAGTGAGACATTTTTCACCCAGGAACACGAAATGCAAACTCCCTGCACGTGTGTGGAGCCATCTGGCACCAGAGCTGCAGCTGGAACACACAGAGGGAGCCAATTGTCATCACCTGAGCTGCCAACTTGCAGCAATAAAAAAAACCCAGTCAGGCTCTTTCCAGGCAGCAGGAATATTTGTATGCTATGGGGAAGGGAAAACAGAATGAGAAATCTCTGAGGAAAGCCTAAAACAGGAAATTAAGAAAGCCCCTTTAACGATGCATGTGGAGTGGTAGGGAGGGAAGGCAGGACTCAGCACGTAAAGCTCTTTCATGAAAATGGGAACAGGCTGGTGATGGAAAGAATAAAAACATGGCTGGGAATGGCGAGTTGGAGCAGGGAGCTATAACCCAAGGTCTCACCGTGCCATAATTCAGGTGTTACAGCTGCAGTTTGCCTAAAAAAATGTGAATTCCTCGCTGAAGGAGAGCATGATTTCCAATTTTTCTGTGAGAGCTGTTGGGTGCAAGAGAGGCTTTGTCAGGTTTGTGTCATAACCACAAAGATAAGCACCTGTTGCCTGGGGAAATACAACGATTTCCTACCACCAGAACATTCCACACTCACTGAAAGGAGCAGCAAAAGACAAAGAAAAAGTGAAGAATGAACGTGGGAGCTCAGGGCTCCTTGAGTGGCTGGTAAAAAAAATTGGGAAATACCAGTTTGGCTTTGTGTAAATGAGGAAATGGAGACAAACCCAGAAAATGGGGCTATTTTTGCCTCATCAAACAAACCAACAGCAAGAGGAAAGGAGATTGCTAGAAGATACATTTTTTTAAAGTGCTGTTTATGTTTCTGGCCATCTGAAATGATCCCCTTTGATTTATTGGTGCAGGATCTATTGCTGCAGCAGCTGAAGTGATGATAATAGGCCAGGAAAAATGTTGATGCTGTTATTTGGTGATGGATTGAGGCCCCACGGACCCGGCACGGGGATTTGTCAATGTGAACTTTGCAAATGATGCTCCTGGAGGTCTGTGAACAAAGGGAACTGGAGGAGAACTGCCAGCACCTCCCACTGCTGAGGTGCACAAGGACTCCTTGAGAGGGATGCTTCAATTAAGGATGATTAATTGCAATGGAATGGTCACTGCAGCCATCCTGGCCTGAAATTCCCTGTAATCCCAACACCACCATTCCACCAGTTCCCAGGGTTTGTTTACCAATCAATTGCCACAGTGATGTGATTTTTCCAGCTACCTATTCTCCCAGTTTATTTCATCTCCTGAAAATATTTGGCACCTTTGCATCCCTCAAAGGGAAATTCCCTGATCTGCTTAAATACTTATTTTTGTGTCCTAAATGTTGCACAAAGAAAGAGCTTGGCAAACACTGGTAAAGAAATACTATTGGCAGAGAAAGATGTCTTGTCACCCACTGATGCAGCCCATGGAGCGGCACCTGCATTTTTTTACAGTTCATGTGGTTGCAAAGCTTTCTACTAAAGGTACAGAAATGAAAAACAAACCAATGTCAAAGCACCGTGTTTACCAAGTGAAGGATTGCAGCCACGTGACAATCCTTGAGGACTCGGGCGCCAAGGCGCTTGTCAATCTGCATTTCTGGAATTTCTGCCCCTTCTTCTCAATTATGGAGCAGGGCTTTAACACACAGAGCCCGTGCCACTGCTGGTGGTGCTCACTCCACTGAGCAGCAGAGCCAACCCCCGGCTCCCACACTCCCGTCACGGCGTGTGAACCTCAGCTGTTGTCTTTATTGATGCTGGCAGACAAAAGGGTAAAAATAATCATCAGAAGTGCTACAACAAGACAACAAATAAAGGATTTGATAATTGTGGGTAGAGCTGTCAGATGGATGTTGGAGCTGCCAACAGATGAATGTTGTGTTGTGGTGCGCAGAGACCCTTCGCGTGTTGTCAAACTTTGCAACAATGAAGAGTCAAACAAAATAATCAGGCAACAGAATAGGAATTTCTAACTGCTCCTGTGGTGCTTTGGTTTGAAATTCTGTGTCCCAGGAAGACAAGGTTGGGGTATTTCCTGAGTGTCACAGACCTGTGTAAATCCCTCTCTCCATCAGAAGGCAGCGAAATGTTTGGACACAAGCTCAGGTCCCAGAAGCAACAAGCAGGAATTGCTCCTTCCTCAGCTGGGGAGCCCTGCCGGGCTGCAGGAGCAAAGCTGATCCACAGATTTGTGTTGCTGAAGCACAGAGCTCCCAGTCCTGCCTTTCCCTCCCTTCCCTGCAGCCTCCTGGACGTCTCCCATGAACCAGGTCAGCACGAGCCAGTGGAGAGCTCAGAAGAAAAGGGTTCTTTGCCAGGTTAAAACCACAAGAGAAGGATCTGACAAGGGCTGGAGCAGGGAAGGTGGAGGGAGGAAGAGAAGAAAGCAGGACCTTTCCTTCCTGAGGGGACAAGCTGCAGGAGTCACATTCTTTTAGCCCGGGCAGCCCACAGGGCTGACCTGACCTGCTCCAACACAGCTCAGCCAAGCCCTGCCTGTGATTGCAGCTCAGGTGTCACTAAATGGTGTTCAGTGCACAGTAAAGACATCATCTGATGGGGAGAAATTCCACTGACCCATCTTCCCCCACAGCCTTGGACCCCTTCACCCACAGCAGGGGTTGGAATAAGATGAGCTTTAAGGCCCCCTCTGACCCAGCCAGTCTGGGATTCTCTGATTCCCTGATTTTCTGATTTGTGTCTCAGCTTGTGAGAAAGACAATTATATTTCACCTCCTTAAAAGGAGCAATCCTTACAGCACCAGGAGTTTCTAAGCAATGACAAATGGGTTAGCAGAATGAACAGCAGAAAGCCCCAAGATGGATTTTCTGGGATGGGAAGGAGAATTGGAGAATCAGCAGAAATTATTCCATACCTCAACTAAAATTTGACATTCAGGTAACTAAACCAGAGCAGTCAAGTTATGCTGTGAAAACTAAGAAAAGCAGAGGAGCTCCTTCTGCGAGGCCCAAGCAGGATGGGAATTTGCTCTGTGATTTTGGCTCCCCAAATGCCCTCCCATGAGGCCAGGGAACAGCATTCCTTGCCACCGAGTGCCCTGTGGGGTCACACTGGGCTGCACTGGGACGTGGCACAGCAGAAACACCAGGACACAGCTCAGGCAAACAACAGGCAGCACTTCCCTGGATTCCCAAGGATTGTCACCCAGGGAAGGGAACACCTCAGCCTCTCAGAAATCCCTTGGTCACTTCCAGCACCTAAAGGTCCCTGCACAGAAGGTCAAACTCAGGCTGCTGACCCCAAAAATCCCCTATTCACACCCTTAAACTTCTCTGGAGTTACTCCATGATTTTCCTAGGCACCGATAGGAATCTCCTGCTTCTATTTTGGAAAAACCAAATGAAAATAACACACAAATGTGCCATTTGAAAGGAAAAGCAGCCCCTATTTCCATATTACCTGCCATGCAGGAAGTAGCTGTTTTTTACTGCAGGGAGCTGGGAGCCTGAGGATAAATAAACAAATAGGCACAAGGAAAGAGAGGAGATGAAACACCCAGAGCTTGCTGGATATACATCCAAATTATTTAAAGGAGGCGCCGGGGGAGGCTCTGCCTTTGAGCTGGAGCACAATTAGCCGGGAGATGAGTGGCACCTCAATTACTGAGCTGGGGTTACCCAAGGCAGGCACGAGGATCCTCCCTGCTCCCGTCTCCGCAGCCTCCCGGCGGCATCTCGCAGGCATCTGCATCCCTTCCCCTGCCAAAACCCCTTGGCGCTGCTCCGCAAATCAATGGCAAGGAAAGGCTCCAAGGAAGGAGCAGAGAGGGTGGGAGGAACCCGAGGTGAGCAGCACAAGATGAAAGAAAAATGGGATTGAGGAACGGCTCCGATAAGAAAAAGTCCGGGAGGAACTAAAGAGGTTTTGCAGGTGTCTTGTGAGGCTTCTCCCACTGGCAGAAATCTTCCTGGTGGCTTCTCCCCACGGGTTGTTTTGTTGTTTTGGGTTTAGGTTTGGGGATTTTTCAGGTTTTGGGGAGGCAGAGCTCATGGGATAGCAGGCAGCAGAAAGGAAAGCAGCACTTTTTGAGTTATCTGCGAAGAAAAGGGAGATCTGTGGGCTCAGTCTCAAGGGTGATGGAAATGGGGGTGGCCTGAGCCACTCCTGACACCTGTCACCTGTGGAATCATGGAATATCCTCCTCACACCTGTCACCTAGGGAATCATGGAATATCCTCCTGACACCTGTCACCTAGGGAATCATGGAATATCCTCCTCACACCTGTCACCTAGGGAATCATGGAATATCCTCCTGACACCTGTCACCTAGGGAATCATGGAATATCCTCCTCACACCTGTCACCTAGGGAATCATGGAATAGAATAGAATCATGGAACTAGAAGGGATCCATCAAAGTCCAACTCCATTACTTTCCTCCTCCATCCCTAACAAATCCCAGGATTTTTGCCTTTAAATTAGGGCCTGGCCCCTTAATGCTGTTCAAGTTCCTTACAGACCACATTATCTGCAAATTAACAGAGGTATTTGGCTCTTTAAATTGGCTTTATCATTAAAAAATGTAACACTTCTGGATCCACCAAATTTTAGATCTTAAATTTTAGATTTTATGCCAAGAACTGAAAAGCTTTTTGCTCTCATCTGGAGGTCAAGTGGTAACCCACATGTTCATACTTTGCTACAGACTTGCCTGAGAAGAATTAAAAAGTTAAACCTTGATATACATGACGGTAAAACATCCAATATTTTTTAAAGATCTGCCCTGATTCCTTTGGGATGTGGAATTTCAGAGCCTACTCAGGCAGAACTTTAATCACAGCATCCCAGACTGCGCTGGGTTGGAAGGGGCATTAAGGATTATCCAGTGCCACCACTGCCATGGCAGGGACACCTTCCACTGTCCCAGGGTGCTCCAAGCCCCAGTGTCCAACCTGTCCTTAGGCACTGCCCGGGATCCAGGGGCAGCCACAGCTGCTCTGGGAATTCCATTCCAGGACCCCCTCACCTTCCCAGCCAGGAGTTCCCAATGCCCAATGTCCCATCCATCCCTGCCCTCTGGCAGTGGGAGCCATTCCCTGGCTCCTGTCCCTCCATCCCTTGTCCCCAGTCCCTCTGTAGCTCTCCTGGAGCCCCTTCAGGCCCTGCCAGGGGCTCTAAGGTCACCCCAGAGCCTTCCCTTCTCCAGGCTGAACAATCCCAAATCTCTCATCCTTCCTAAGTACATGCAAAAACATTTCCCTTCCCTGCTTTGTACCAAAAGTATCCCAGAGCACCAAGGGCACCACTGTTCACTTAAAGCTGTGAGAGGCTCTGCTGCCCTGTGAACCCAACCAGAGCCAGGCAGGTCTGATTCCTCCTGCCCAACCCACCACTGTGTGCAATTAACAAGCCCTAATTGATCATTCCATGGTGGGCTGGCCGATCCCAGTCGCTCCAGTTGCTTCCAAATCACGGCAGGATTCTCCTCGCGCTGCTGCAGAGCCAGGCCTTGACACAATGATTTACTGCCAGTGCCAGTCACTGTCTGCTGTGGGGCTGCCTGGACATCCTCTCCTTCAGAGTGACTGATACCCTGCAGCCCCGACAGCACAACAAACAACTCCTCCAGACAACGCAGAAATATCCTGACAAGTTCAGCTCCTTTAACCCCTCCAGCTCCAGCACCTTCCCAGGGCCCTCCTGGGCTTGGCTGCACAGCACAGGGGAAGGACAGCAGGGAGCTGCCAGCTTGAAGTTGGGAAGTTGGGAAATTTGTTCAGAGCAGCAAAAAAAAAAAAAAAAAAAAAAAAAAAAAAAAAAAAAAACAAAAAAACAACTCCCCCCAAAAAAAACCAAAAAAAAACCAAAAAAAAAACCCACCAAAAAACCCACAAAAAAAAAAAAATCACACACAAGAAAAAAAAAACCACCCCAAAAAAAATAAAACCTCACAACTTTTCGACTTGACTCTTGAGTCACCATGGAGGGGAGGAAGTATGGGAGATTTCTGACAATTTTTCTTTTTTGGGTTTGCTTCAGGCTTTTAATGTTCTCAAATTGAAATTAGATGAAAATCTGGGGATTTAAGTATTTCCTTAGGCATTTATTTAATTTAATTACTTTATTAAAAAAATAAATATATTTTTCTGAGTGAAATTGTGGTTCCAGTCAATAATGTTTTGTTCTGTGTAATATATGGAGGTCTTGTAGTGAAAGGACAATGGGGAATGGGTTCCCACTGCCAGAGGGCAGGGATGGATGGGAGTTTGGGAATTCCTGGCTGGGAAGGTGGGGAGGTCCTGGAATGGAATTCCCAGATTTGCTGTGGCTGTCCCTGGAACCCTGGAAGTGTCCAAGGCCAGGTTGGACAGGGCTTGGAGCAGCCCGGGACAGTGGAAGGTGTCCCTGCCCTTGGCAGTGGTGGCACTGAATAATCCTTAATGTCCCTTCCAACTCAAACATTTGGGATTCTGTGACAATTGCCTTCATCCAGCCCAAGCCTCAGTCTCCTGTCCCGTGGCTCCATCTCCAGCAGGATCCATTTATGGGCAGAGCAGAGGGGAGGGAATTGCACTGGTCATGTTTTGGGATTCTGGCCAGGTCCTGTCCTAAACAACCAGAGGTAACAGGCAGCCTGTGTGGGTTTTACAGAGTTGGGAGTTTTCAATTTCAGTCTGTAGGGAAAACAATTATTTGGTGGAACAGAGCTCTCCCTTCATTTTCCTGGCCAGAGGTTGCACTTTTAAGCCATCCCAGCCATCCATGTATAACCAAAGGCATCAAAGCATAAACACAAACTGGATCAGCTTGCAGAGCATTTGGTCCCTAATTTTTATTTCCCCACCAGTATTGGTAACATTTTTTCATGCTGCCTAACACTGATTTGTAACTTCCTGCCTCTGGGACTCAGAGGTGTGCTGGAACTGCAGGAGAAGCTGTGTTGAGTTCCACAATCCCAGCTCTCCATCTCGCCTCTGCTATCCATGGGTAAAGCCAATGGAAGGTGCAGAGAGCCTGGACAGTGCCAGGGAAAGAAATCTGCTGCTAATTGGCTTTAGGCTGCAGCAGGGAAACCTTCCTAGATCTCCCTCTAGGCAAAGAGGAAAAAGGAATATTAGATCAAAACTGAGCTGAACATGTACAAGCTGGTGCCGTGGCTGATGCTGGAGGATGGCAGAGGTTCAGACTGTGTGAGGAGAGAGATTCCAACCCACTTTGAAATCTTTCAGGGGAAGCCTTCGGTTTTAGCCCGTAAACACTCCCAGTGACAACCCACAGACAAGCCAGAAGATTAGGAGAACACAAGTAGGGTAATTAGTCTCACACAGACACCAAAGCTCTGTGAGAATTTAGAAAATTAATGATTTGTTCGTGTTGATGTGGCCTCCTTCCCTTGCTCCAGTTTTCCCAAAACTTGGGCATCAAACAAACATGCTTTGCAAATCATTTTAACCAACAAAGTGCTGCAAACCAGGCACGGGAAAAATAAAAGAAAAACAAAGCAGGGGCCACAAAGGTGGATTTGGGAGGAATAATTAGAAGCATTTCAATTAAATACACATAGTGAAGCCAAGCAATACCTATGGGCAACATATCTGTCAACACACACATGAAGGATGTAAACAGAAAGAATGGAAAGATTTAGTGCAGCTCACTGGGCATAGCTGGGAGTGGTGTGATTAAATTAAGAAAGATAATTCAGGTTGAGTTTGAAGAACAACTTCCTGACAGTGAAAGGTTTCAGCTTCAAACACGCTCCCAAGCAAGCAGTTAATCCCCACTCTTTAAAACATGACTGGGCAGGAGCCCTCGTACCTGCACAGTGGGGAACTGGGAACTTCTGCCAGAAGATGGATTGGGAAATGAAATAAGCTTTAATTTCTTTAATGTCTGTGAATCTCCCAGTGGGGACAAGAAAACAGAGAGAAAAAGAGCCAGGTGGGAAGCAGAGAGGCAGACCCGTCCTAAAGTCAGAGTTCACCGGATTTCTTGGAGAAAATCATTTTGTGCTACTGTAAAAGAAATTAAAAGTGATGCCAGGCAGAGGGGGGAAAGTGCTGGGGTGGAGCCCAGCATCACCCTGGCAATTTGTGATCAGAGAGCCATGGAATGGGTTAGGTTGGAAAAGCCCTCTAAGATGAGTGAGCCCCAGCGGTGCCAGGGTCACCACTGCCCCTGTCCCCAAGGGACACATGTTCATGGCTTTTGAACAGCTCCAGGGATGGACACCCCACCTCTTCCCTGAGCAGCTCTTCCAATGCCTGACCACCCTTCCAGCAAAGGAATTTCTCCCAGTATCCAACCTAAGCCTCCCCAGGCACAACCTGAGGCCGTTTCCTCTCATCCTGGTTGTTTTCCTCAAGGTTTCCAAGCAGCTGTGCCTCAGTCCATGGCAGCACCTCTCTGGTGTTACACCTATTTTCCTCTTCCAGCAAGCCTCAAACTTGGTTTGAACAGCACAGCTTAGTGAAGACTCAGCCTCAGCCTCACTTTTCCAGAGCCAATCCAGCAGGGATGTGTGGATCCCTCCTCCCGCCTCCATCCTCCAGCCAGCTTCTCCCCATCCCCTCCCCACCCTCTCCCCACCACCATCCCAGCAAAAAAAAAAAAAAAAAAAAAATAAAAAAAGAAGGGATGAGACTTGCTAAGTCTCATTATCCTGCTACACAAATTAAATCAACTAAGGAGAGGCAAACTGAAGAGCTTTGCCCAAGGTTACAATCATATTCAGAGGCAAAGCCAAGACTAGAGCTAGAATCCTGCTTTCTCCTGGAATGTTTAGACTACAGCTCCTGCAGCAAATGCTTTCACACTTTATAGTGTTTACTAACTTCATAATGTCTGCTCACACACTGCTCTGCCTGGAGGAGCTACACCAGAGGGAATTTAATCAATGGGAAATAAATGGCATTATTAGGAATTGGGTAAGGCAGCACTTAAGGGATAGTTGGGCAGATTCTGTTGTTTCAGGAGAAAGTCAACAGTTTTGGTATTGCTGTAAGGGTGAAAAAAACCCCACAGGGATAATTCAGGCTTCACTTGGAAGTCCTGGAAGTGCAAATCACCATCCATCATCTTTATGGTGCGTCACATCACCTGAGGTATGAAGTAATCATCTAAAAATGCACTGCCTGACACGGCCATGGTTACAATCAATAACCTCCACGATTGGAGAACATAAAGGAAAATCTTTTATTCTACTGCTGCCTTGTTTTTATACAGAGGGCTCCATTGTCAGCATGGCACACGTGCAGGACTCACCTGGTGAGGATTGAAAACATCATTTTAGAAATAAAAATCTGATTGGCTCTGATTTAACTCTGGAATATCAAAGATGCTTCAAGCAACAGTGCTCTCCATGTCTGCACAGTGTTGGCCAAGTTCTTGTTTCTAGATGTGCATTCAAAAATGTATGGGAAAAGGGAAATCAATGCCATGTTCCTGCACCACCAACCCAGGGATCTCAAGTGCCAGCTCATGCCCACTTGGAGGTGATTCCAGCCAGCACAGCCTGGAACAACAAATGCCACAACTTAAACCTAGGGGTTTGTCTCTGCAGTTCAGCTCACACAACTGGGGCTGCCTCCCCAAGGGAATCTCAGGAACTGGGTTTGGAAGGACACAAAACATCACTTTAACCACCCATGTTCCGTGCAGGCTCCTGGGAACATTGTGGGCAAGCATCCAGCATTCCAAATGTTCATCACTGAACTGCCACAGACTGGTTCCTAAGGGGGAAAATGAAAATACATAGAAGAATATTCTCCACATAGGAGTTACACACAGGCATGTCAGGCTGTAAGTTGAAGCCACACCTACCTGAGTTAAATGCTATATATTATATTTTATATTGTATTTATATGAGTACATGATGCCTAAGTGCTGTTTTTTCAGGGAAGGGCCCTCCCCTGCTGCTTCTGGAGAACTGGGGCAGGCAGGACATGGGTGGGGTTGTGCTACAGGGCTGCACAGAGCTCTGGAGAGAGTCATGAGTTTCATTATTATCTTTTTAGCCTTCTGTAAGGATCCTTTCTGTATTCTTTAGCATAGTGTGGTATTCTTTAATATAATACAGTATCATAGAATAATAAATTAGCCTTCTAACATGGATTGGGGCTGGGATGTGAAGCTCTGGCTCTGCTTTTACCTGTTTCTCTTTCTAAAGGTAAGAGGCACTTCACAGAATCACAGAATTATTGAATAATGGATTATTCTGAGTGGGAATGGACCTACAAGGAAGAGACACCTCCCACCACCCCAGACTGCTCCTGGAAATCATCATCCCAGGAAATTTCTGTCTCAGAATGGTGTTTCCCTCCTGTAACTTTTCACACGTGATCAGACTCTCTCTCTCTCTCTCTCTCTCTTTCTCTCAGTCTCATTCTTTTTTCACTCTTGCAAAATACTCCCAGCTTCAATTGCAGTGTTTGGAGCCAACACGTCTGGCTGGAGCTGCTCTGTCATTCAGAGTCTTATTATGCAAATAAAACATAGACAAGCTGTAAGTTCCAATTGAATCCAAACACCCCGGAGCATCCAATAAATGGAGACATCTAAAAAACAGAACTCCATGGATGGCACACATTTGTCATCCAGCTGAGAAATCTGAGATAGGGAGATGAATAAGAGCAAATTTACAAATGTCAAGAAGCTTCAGGATCCTTTCCCCCGTTTCTGTTGCTTCAGGGAAGAGTTGAGACCCAGGAATACAAAAAAATCCCCTCATGGAATGGCAAGCTGTGTTTGCACTTCTTTCTTTCCCTGGAAGCTGATCTGGGGAACAAGGGGCTTCACTTGGGAGTTGTTATTTTTGCAAATATTTCTCAGGTTCCTAAATCAGAGACGAACAACTTTAACAGAACCCTTCCACACTACACTTCAGCTGCTTTACAAAAAGAATTTTTAAAAATTAACAAAAAAAAAAAGAGAAAAAAATCAAACATTAAACATTTTCTTAATGCTTTGAAAGCAGGATTATCATTAGATCATGGACTGAGGCCTGTGCTAGAATAACCAATATTTTAAACAAATAATGAGAGCCACAAAATATCAATTAAGGTTAATGCACAATGGAAGAGATTCTAATTAATATTTACAATTTAGCAATAACCTGTTGTTAATATTGAAAACATTAACAAGGAATTACCAGTTTCTAATTGGCAATATTGAAGAGGTCAAAAGGCCTCAAGCAGCAAAAGACACTGATATTCCTACCAATTTAAGGAAAAGTCACACTGAATTTCCAGGTCTGTTTGCCCTTTTTACAGAATTTCTATCATCACAGCAGGTCTGAAATGGGTACTTAGAAGTGAAAGAATTTAAAGTTTGAAATGCAACCTTTTCATGCTGCAACAGGCTTGGAACTGGCTGGGATGTGCCACCAGTACAGACCAGTCCCTAAATCCCATCAATCCCAGTCCAATGGGATCCCCAGGAGTGCTATGGATAACCAGGAGGCTCTCAGAGAGTAAGGATTGCTGCTGAGAGTGCTGGCTGGTGTGAAATGAGTGTTTATAGAGGTTTCCAGCTGGATTTGGGTCAAATTCAGTGGATCCCTGGATGTGGAGAGTGGAATATTTGTGTCTTGTCCAGAGGCTGAACAGCAGTGGGGATGAGCAAGGTAGGACTAACCCACGTGTAGTGAAAGAATTCCTGCAAATTCAAGGATTCCTTCAGCCCTAGCATGTACTGACTGTGGGATTGTGGTTGACTGTGGCACTCACATTCTCTGAAAAATCCCTTTGCCCAGGATTTTTCTCCTGGGAAGCTGAGAAGCCTCAGAGAAAAGGGAAACAATTCTTATCTCATTTGCTGCTCCTGTGTTTTGCTGCTTTGGAATGTGTTTGGAGATTGTTTGCCCACAGGTGATTGTTTCATTGGTTTCATGTGAATTGTTTTGTCTCATTGGCCAATCAGTGCCAAGCTGTGTTGAGAGAGTCAAGTGTTTTCATTATAATCTTTTTAGCCTTCTGTAAGTGTCCTTTCTATATTCTTTAGCATAGTATGGTATTCTTTAATATAATATAGTATCTTAAATAAATAAATTAGCCTTGAGAACATGGAGTCAGATTCACCATTCCTTCCTTCATCGAGACACCCTGCAAATACAATAGTTGACCTCTCCAAAGGTCTCTCCAGCTGCCCCAGTCCCAGTGGAGCTGGCAGGGCCCTCCTGGATCCCAGGACACTGGGGGATTCCTCCCCTGTGCTCCCCCAGGTACCAAAGCACCTCCCCACAAAACTCCTCTACATCAGCTCACCCCTGCTGGTCAGGGCAACGCTCTAAATTATTAAAAACATGAAGAATTCCAAGCTCCATCCCCTCAGCTGCCACAATACATCAGCAGAGCCCCGAGTGGCTGAGCAGCCTCAGCTCAGCTTACAGCAGATGAGAGCAGGGCTTTGTCTCCATTTCCTCCAGCGCCTGCGAGGCTGCTCCCACTGGAAACCTCACAGGGCACCAATTAGCTGAGGGAATTTTTTCACACATTTTGTTGTCAGCGCTGTCACGTTTCCCCAGGTCGTCCTTGGCTTCCTACAACTGCCAAATGAGGGCTGTGATATAAATACAGAGGGGAGATAAAATCAGATTCTGAGATTATTTGCTGTCTCCAGTGGTTTTCCCTCTGGAACAAGGCTGCTGATATCCCCTCACCAGGGCTCGTGTGCATTTCACTGTCAGCAGTGACCTCAGGAACAGGTGGTGCCTTGGATCATTACTGAAAGCAAGTATCCATAACAGTCATTTCAAAACGCAATTTATTTTTTTTCCCAAGCATATTCCTCATGCAAAGAGGCAGAAGGGAAGTGTCTCGTATTTACTTTTACTGGAAAAGCATGATGGACTGGTCCTGACATCACTTTGTTTTGCAGAGGCTCAGCTCAGATATAATTACAGTGACAAAGAGAGCCACCCTCCCTCGGACGGGTGCCACAGCAGTGCCAGGGAATTCAGGGAAGCCTGCACGCAGCCAAAAGGGTTTTATGGATTCCAGAGCAGCCTGAGCCTGCACCAGTGCAAGGCCTGGGGAGATCCCAAAAGGTGTCAGCACTGGCAATGCCTCCACACTGTTGCTTTGTACTCATCCAGGGAGCAGGATGTCCCATCAGTCACTTATTTTCCAAAAAAAAAAAAAAATTAAATTTAAACAGCCAGTGGCCAAGTAAAATTCTGCAGTAAAATTCTGCTCATAGAAGAAAGTGGCATTGCAACAAATATAAATTGTTGCTTTTGATAACAGCATTTATAAGCAAATTTAATCGATTTAATCACTTTTGAGAAGGGATGGACTGAAGAATGGGACTGAAACAGGTATCTGCTGGAGCACCCCAGAGAAGACCACCCACATCCCCCTCAAGAGAGGAAGATCCCCTCCCTTCCTCTTCTTACACAGAGTTCAGTCTCTTCCCCAAAGCAGGAAGAACAAACAGCCTCGGGTTGCACCGAGAGGTTTAGATTGGATATTAGGGAGAATTCCTTCATGGAAAGGTCTGTCCAGCCCTGGCACAGCTGCCCAGGGCAGGGGGGGAGTCCCCATCCCTGGAGGGGTCTCAAAGCTCTGTGGATGTGGCATTTGGGGACATGGTGGCCTTGGCAGTGCTGGGGACTCAGTGCTCTTGGAGGGTTTTTCCACCCTAAACCATTCCACGTGCCCTTCCCCTGCCTCTTCCCAGGAGCCACGAGTTTTGGCACGGCAGGGAGCATTTATTACTCTGTGTTTGCACAGTCCCCAGCAAGCAGAGACCTCCTTCTGGACAAGCTGGAGGTTGTTGGAATAAAAGGATCATTAAGGAATTAGGACAGCATTAGAACTCAGCTGGGGGCTCACTGAGGTGTGGCTTCATGCTGGCAACCTTTGGTTTAGTATTAGATTGTCCCATTATCTTCACAGAATGTCAGATAAGGCCTTTGAGACAAAAATGTACCAAAAAACTTGGGAAAAAAAGGTGTAAAATGCTGAATAAAAATCATTAAAAATGTGAGGTTTGAAATATTCTGATTTCACCACCATGTCATTTAATGAACCCAGAGCATTTCCCCAAAGGCCCTGGTGAATTTTCTCTCCCTGACATCCTCCAGCCACTAAAAGCCATCCCTGGGATTGATAAAACTTGAACTCCAGTGTATCCCAAATTGGCTCCTTGATGGTTTTGCCTATTGTGTAGAGGAGAGCCCTGAGCTTTCAGGCTTTCTCTCTCTTTCGTTATATTTTTTCTAAAAGAATGCTGACTTTCATGAATATTAAATCCCATTTCCCAAAAGCAGCTATTTATTGAGCCTGTTTGCCCTTTATTACCCGAAAAACAGAAAGCTTGTATTTCTCCTCGCTGTGTAAAGATGCTTCCCAAGTAATCCAAGACGCTACTTTCATGTTTGTTCAATAAGTATTTCAAGATGTTGCTATTTTGATAATGTGCTGACTGATACATAATTCACAGCGATGCAAAGTTTAATAATATCTCCCAACTCTGAGGGAAAAGGAGCTCTCAGTGCTGAGCCCAGCTCTGGAGCAAGGAGTTTTTCTGGTTTGTTTGGTGAAAGGATCCAGAGCTGCTGTTCCCCAATGAAGGAGGAAATAAATCAAAACAAAACAAAAACAAAACAAAATAAATCACTGGATTCCTGAGCTCACACACACACCTCCTGCAGGGGAGGAGGATGGAATGATAATCCCTCATGGAGGAGATCCCTGCCCATCTTGCTGAGGAAGGAATTGCTCAAACACCGTTCCACCCACCAATCCCTTCACTGATTATTTGTCCACCAGGAAGGATTTGAACCAGGAATTCTGACCTGACCTCCACAAGGAAATGAATGAAAGGATGAGAATCGTGGATGACAATGTCATTTCCTGGGCTCCTTGGAGGCTGTGCACTCAGGAATGTTTGCCTTTCGACACCGGTTCTTGGGTTTAAACCTGCTGGAAATTTTCACAGAACCACAGAATCCTGGAATGGTTTGGGTTGGAAGGACCTTAAAGCTCATCCCAACTATAAAGCTGGTCATCAACTTTGCACTGTTTTACCCCCTGCCATAGGCAGGGACACCTTCCACTATACCAGGGTGCTCCAAGCCCTGCCCAACCTGGCCTTGGACACTTCCAGGGATGGGAAGTCAACAACCTCCTTTTTTGCTAATGAAAGATAGACATTTGCTAATGAAAGATAGAAAAGGATTTATCTGCCTTTAAATACCTGACATTAAATACACACTAATACATATCCCCTATTTCTTCAGTTTCTGAGATTTTCAGAGCCTTCATGCATTTTTTTCTCCCAATCTGGTAGGAAGGTATCTCTCTCCACATTTAAAATACAACAGGCAGAAATTTGGGAAATTCACCCCTTCCGCAAAATCAGAACGTTTGACAGACAAGGACCAATTTCTGCCAAGCACAGCCAGAAACCCAGGTGGATTTCTGAAGGAAACCTCCCTCATCTCCAACCATCTCCTCCTGGAGGGAGACCCTATAGCCATCAGGCAGGATGGCAGTGTGAGAATAATCCAGATTTCAGCACCTGATGCTGTCCCACAAGAAGAGCAAAACCCTCGGAGAAAAAAACCAAAAACTTGTGTGACACTGGAACACTGTGTGAGCGCCTGGACCTTGCCCCACCAGTGAGGTCACACCCTTCCCAGCAAAAACCCTTGGAGAAAAAACCAAAAACTTGTGTGACACTGGAACATGGTGTGAGCGCCTGGACCTTGCCCCACCAGTGAGGTCACACCCTTCCCAGCAAAAACCCTTGGAGAAAAAAACCAAAAACTTGTATGACACTGGAACACGGTGTGAGCACCTGGACCTCATCCCACCAGCGAGGTCACACCCTTCCCAGCAGAAACTCTTGGAGAAAAAAACTAAAAACCTGTGTGACACTGGAACACGGTGTGAGCACCTGGACCTCATCCCACCAGCGAGGTCACACCTTTCCCAGCAGAAATCCCACCAGATCAGGGTATGTCTTCATTCTTGTCCTGCCCGAGCTGTGTCCCAGCCATGTTTGGAGCACCGGCTCAGGGCGGGATGCGGGAGAGACGCGATGTTCCCGGCTCGGCGGTGCCAGCGCGGGCTTTTGCCTCCCTGCTCCAGCCAGGGAGCCCCATCTGTGCCTGGGAGTCCCATCTGTCAGGCGGAGATGATTCCTCCTGCAGATCCTGGTGCTTGGAGCCGCGGGAAAGGCAGCGCGGGGAAGAGGAAGGAATGATGAAGGCGTTTCGAACACACAGCCATCTTTCCGCTCAGGGGCTTTGTTTTTGCAGGATGCATTCAGGGAAAAAAGGAATTGATTCATTTGTATGGTGAAGGTAGGGGGAGAAATAAAGAGGTGAAACTCCAGTCTTGCTGCTTTCCTTGTTTCTGTCCATAATTCATCTCATCCTGCTTTCAAGGGACTGGGGTGTCTTGGCATCTACCCTCAGATTAAATCTACTTCTTCGTGAGTAGAGCAATAAATCAGGATGGGCTTTACCTGCTGCTCTAGCACTTTTCTCCTCATTCCAATTGCTCACCCTCCAACTGCCTTTTATCAATCTCACTAAAACAGAGCTTAAATGAAACTGAACTTGGACAACTTCACAGAAGGATCCCACCTCTCCCTAACTATATGCAGAGTACTTTACCTCACTAGCACCATTGTTTGTAGGGTTACAAATCCAATTTACACACCACAGTGGGTTTGCTCCTACTACAAATGCTATTGTCAATGAAAGTATGGAAATTTGGATTGCAAATTAGGAAAAATTTCACCTCTGAAGGGCTGGTCAAGCACTGGAACAAGTTGCTCAGGGAAGTGGTGAAGTTGCCACCCCCAGAATTGTTCAAAAAATGTGTGGATGTGGCACTTGGGGACACGGGTTAGTGGTGGCCCTGGAAGTGCTGGGGGAATGATTGGACTCGATGGTCTGAGAGGTCTTTTCTAACCTGAACCATTCCATGATTCTAATTTAGACAAGCAAAAAATCTGTTCAGTCAAAACAATTTTTTGTTTTCACATCTTAAACTCATGGCATGTAATGGATCCTCTGTAAACTGCCAATTGTTCCATAATTACCAAAACATTCCAGTGTCCAACACTCCTCACCCAGGAGCCCTCAGGAGCTTCTCTATGGTACCAATCTCTCCCCAGCTGTACATTATGAGTGAGCAAGATGTAACAAATTAAAGAGTGGTTTGAGAACATTAAAATGCCAAACATATTGAAAAATGCTAAACAAAAAATCTGGGTCTTCTGCCTCTCTGCATGAATCACTGCCAACAACTACAACCTGATCTGTAACAGCAGAAAATTACAAACAGGAAAAAGGAAAACAAAAAAACCTGCCTTGAATGAGTGAGCCCCGCTCTCGCTCTGCTGCTACGCCAAGGAGCACATTAAAAATGGAAATGGGACTAGCAGAAGGACAGGGTCATGAGGAAAACAAATGGGGACAGAGCCTTCAATCATTCACAGAACAAATATTCCCGTGTCACAACTCAAGGGAAGCTCATTTTCCAGCCATTCCAGTAATCAGCTACACTAAACAAGCCATACTTTATACGGAAAACTGTGTAAAATTACCTAATTCTCCCATTATAGGCAGGAGGATCTATGTATAGCACGGAAGGAACAAGCCCTGGGTGCCCTTACCAGACTGTGCTCCGTTGGCAGTGTTGTGTGGGATAAATCTCTCCTCCTCAGAGCTCTCTCCCCGCTTCCTGTGCTTCTCTTATGCAATGCACTCTAAAATAGGAGAGTTTTGCTTGCCCTTTTCCCAGCTGTCTTCCCCCAAAAACTCTGAAGGATTGGGTAATGCCCCAAACCTCATTTAAAGCAAGGAGTTGGAACTGGGGAAGGTTTATGCCCCACGGTGGGGATGCAGTGATGGGGGGGTTTGGTGCTGTTCTCCTGACCAGGGGTGCAGAGCGATGGGACCAGGGAAGGGCAGGGATGGAGCTGCTCCTCTATGACAAACAAAAATTCCAAACCCCATGGATGGGATTTCCAGCCTGGGAAGAGCCCAAAGCTTTCCCTGGAAGCCTGAAATGGTTTGTATAAAGACAGAGCTGTGGCAACAACAGAGCTGAACCAAATCAAGCTGAATCGTGGGCCAACATCTGACCACTTTTTAACTTAAATATGAATGCTGATGTCTGGGCAAGAGAAAGCTCCAGGGAGAACTTAGAGCCCCTCTTCCAGCACCTAAAGGGGCTCTAAGAGATCTGGAGAGGGACTGGAGACAAGGGATGGAGGGACAGAACATGGGGAAAGGCATTAATAGTCACTCTTTGTCACTTGGAAGCCAGTCCCCTTGTCCTGTCACTCCATGTCCTTGGAAACTCCTCCTTTTTGCCTTTGACTAAGCAAAATGCTGTCTCACTGCACAGCACCATGTCCTTATGATTATCCCAAGGAAGAGACCGTGAATGTGCAGCTTGGGGCATTCAATCCCATCAAGGGTGAAGAATTCTTGGCTAATTTAGGAAGAAAGCACTTTTGGGTGCTGAGCGGCAGTGTACCCAGGACAGACTGCAGCCAGGACACACGGCCAGAATGAACAAACAGCCTTTTGGTGGAGAACTGCAAATAATGATGGGCTTTCAGGTGCCTAAATCATAATTCTCTTTCTATTCCCAGAACCTACTGGGCATTGCTGCTGTGAGGGATAAGGATCCACAGGATTCACTGAACATTTTGATCTTGGAGCCATGGCTCTGTGTTAATGCTTGTCCTGCTATTCAGCTCTTGCCCCATAATTAGGTGCTCTCCAGCCCCTCATAAAGCTCATTGACACAACTCAGTGGTTTAAGCCAGTGTTATACAAAGTTCAGACTGGATCAGAATCCTCAGTGAGGCAGGATGGAAATCTGCTCCATGGAGACCTGTGATTGCTTCAAGGAAGATGACGAGGAGCACAAGACTTTGGATTTAGGGAAAAAAATTCACTTTGTGTGGTGAATTTCCTGTCTTGTTTTCCTTTTCCATTTTTATTACTTAGTAAGCATTCAGGAAAAACTGGATCTTTGCTTTTGAGATATTCTGCACCTGCTGTCTCGCCTACAAAAACGCTGTTTTCAATTCAAAGCAATAAAACACTGCAATTAATCTAAATCACATCATTACGGTCGGAGCCGAGACTCACAAAATTGGCTCACTCTACCTCGGCGTGCACCACTTATCTTATTTTCCCAAATATTTTCCAAACCCATTTTGCTGTTCTTTCCACTTGGAATGTGGTGGGTATTTGATTGTTGGTGCGCTATCCATTTGGGATTGGATGGCCCAGAGTGTGCAGGGCTCAGATCCTGAATGCACAGGTTGAGATGGAGACACATCCCTGTGTCCGGGAGAGTTCCAGCTGGAAAATTCAACGTGGGAGAAATACCAAGGGAACTAAATTCCTACAAAACTGCTCCAAAAGATGTTGCAGAGGCCTCCAGACACTGGTGGGCTCCTGGTGATGGTGAACATCACGTCCAAGAGCTCCATAGAAAATCTCCATCATGTCAGAAACTCAACAATCACCCACAGGGAATGCTCAGGAATGAGCTGGGAAAAAAGGCCACACATTGCCATGCCATACCTGGGCAGCCATGTGTTCTCTCCATGGGAAATTTCTGTCCCAAAGATGCCTCAGGTTTGGCTTTTCCACGTTTCAGACTCTGAGCTTCACATTCAGTGTTGCTGAGCTCCCTGCACAGAGCAGGGAGACAAAACAATTCCTGCTCCAGCTGGGCACCAAGGACAAATGACCCAAATCTCAGCCCAGGAGCACAAACCCCGTGGGCTGCAGAGAGAAAAACAAGCAGGGTGGGACTGCAGGGGCTAAAGCTGGAATGGGACAATGAACTGCAAGGTGCAAATGGAGCAGACTGATCCCAGGGAGAGACCCCGTGCCCGCTCGTGCATTTTGGGGCCATTTTGGTTCATCTTGGGTGCAGCCCTGGCTGGGCTCTTGTGCTGCCCAAGGTGGATCCATGGAGGAGATCCTGTTAATGAATCCCTGCTTTGTTCTGTGACTCTGCCCAGCCTCTGCTCTAGGTCAGCATTCAAAGGCATCACCACAAACCCAAAACAGGAGCAGCTGCACCCAAAGAGTTGATCCCAGTGATATTCCACAATCATGTTACATCATGTTCCATTTAAAATCCACATGCCAAATAAAATGACCTTTTTTACCATCTTCTTGGTAATCCCACATCAAAATCTAGTCAGAGATAAGTTTCACTTGTATTTGCTAATTCTGGTATTCCATGGATGGTACTTTGGGGTTTTTTTCAATAAATTAATTTTTTGACTGCCACGTTCTCCATTCTTGTAACAATTCTTACAAATTCTGCTTCTTGCTGAATGGGTGGACAAATGGGTGGACAAAAAATGCGCAGTGACAGAAAATAAAGATGAAAAGGCCTCCCAGGAATTTCCACTTCACTTCCCAAGCAGGAATTCTCTCCAGAGTTTTCCAGAGCCACAGTGGAAGGACATTCCACCTGAAGTGACACAAATAAGTAGGGAACAAAGATGCAACTCGTGGCTACCAGAGGAATGAATCATTCCTTTTATCAGATTTCCTATCCATCATTCCTTTTTTCTATCAGATTCCCTATCCTTAATTTGAATAAACTTTTCCAGATTGCCTGGACTCAAACACACAGACAAATTTTTATTCTGGCATTAGGAATGAAGAAGTTGGAAGTCTGTATTAATGAGCTTGAAAGCAGAAGAAAGAGAGAGACTATTCAGTGCAAGACCCATTGAGTAATGTCCAAGGAAAGTAATTTAATTCCTCTACTTCTCAGTCCATGCAGGATAGGGCATAGCTGTGCCAAAAAAAAATTTACTTTTATTAAATATTATCAACTGAAAGTTGAAATGTGCTCTGTGGCAAAGATCTCCCACAAATAAGCAACATTTTTCAGACTTCACCTTTTGAACGGTGTTAAAAGCTTCTGAATTCCATCCTTTGGTATCTCCCAAAAGTCCTCAGGTGGCAGCACCAATTTATCCAGGTTTTTGGATCCCAGGCTTTTGTTACACTCCTCCCACCACCAGGACAATCCTTCCACTCCTTGTTTCCAGCACCTTCTTAGGTCTCTTCCCTGGGCCAAATCCATCCTTGTGCCGTGTTTCTCATAAGGAATGGGGAGAGCAGGATGATTTCCAGTTTGGGTGTAAAAAGCTGTGAGGAATAAGGAAATTGCTGTCCATATCCTGCCAGAAGGGGGTATAAATAAAGTGCTGGGGTATAAGGGATGAGCCACCTCGGCCATGCAGAGGAAATGAGCTCCTCTCACACGCACATATTTCTCTGATGGCTCCTCCTGACACTTTTGCTGAGACCACCAGAGGTGTTTTATGTCATTATATACTCATTTTCTCTCCACTTTCTTCCTTTAATGACATCAAGACTCTTCTGTTTCCTCTGCTGTCCAGATTAATATCTTTCCTCGCTATCTCGGGTCTCTGAACCAAGTCTCTCCTGCTCCAAGGAGATCCCAGGAAAGAACAGACTCTTTAAACCCCAAATTCCCATTTTTCCATTGAAACCTGAAATTTTTCTCCAAACAGTTTGTGGATTTCTTTTGGGGTAAAATATGCTGTGGAAGCCAAAACGTTAAAAAGAAGCCTTTAGCTACATCTTTTGTAGAGTTTGCAGGTTTTTTGGAGAGAGATGCTCTGGAAGCGTAATCTGGGGATTTGTTTTAGCAAATATACTAATCCCAATTAATTTTTTCTCAGATCCTTACATCATCAAAAACAAGAAATCACAGAATCACAGAATTATTTGTGTTGGAAGGGCCCCTAAACCTCATCCAGTGCCACCCAAGCCATGGGCAGGGACACCTCCCACTGCTCCAAGCTCCATCTAGCCTGGCCTTGGGCACTGCCAGGGATCCAGGGGCAGCCTCAGCAAATCTGGGAATCCCAGCCCAGCCAGGAATTCCCAATTCCCAATGTCCCATCCATCCCTGCCCTCTGGCAGTGGGAGCCATTCCCTGGCTCCTGTCCCTCCATCCCTTGTCCCCAGTCCCTCTGCAGCTCTCCTGGAGCCCCTTCAGGCCCTGCCAGGGGCTCTGAGCTCTCCCTGGAGCCTTCCCTTCTCCAGGGGAACATTCCCAGCTCTCCCATTTGTTGCTAAAATGCAGATCAGGAGCAGAAATAGGAGGAGCAGAAAATGAAATCAATTAAATACTTTTGAAAAAAAATAAAAGCAACTAATTAAAAAATGTCCTCCACCAAAAAAACAAACCAACCCAAAAACATAAAACAAAGAAGGGGATTACTCTTTGTTTTATGTTTTTGGGAGTATTATCCTACTATGAATTGAGAAAGTCATGAGTGACACTCGGATATGGGATGGGTTTGGGTTTTCCTCTGTTGCAAAAAAGGCCTTTCCAGAAAGCCCAAGTGCTCTTTGCCACATTTCTTGGAAAACAACAGCTGTGTTTATTCCAATAGCAGGATCCTGATGACTTGATGATAGGCTAATCTGCTGGAATTCCAAGTGTGACTGTCCTGCAGGAATCTTTGCCCAGCACCACACAATTGCCCCTGGATGACACAAATCCTTGGAGAGACTTCCTGGATGACACAAATCCTTGGAGATACTTCTGGCCAGTCTGGAAGGTTTCCCTTATCCGGGTTAGTTCCCTGAATTTCTTGCAGCATACACTGTATTTTTCAGGGCTTTTTTGGAATAATTCCCTCATGCATCAATGTCAGGAAGTAATTCCACAACATAAACAATTTCCGTGCCGTGCACCCCGACCACAGGGATGGAGGCAGGACATTGAATTATAATGGCAACAAGCTCAGCATCCAGGAAATCAGGGACATAAATCCAGCAGGACTGGCAGTGCTCTCCGTGGAACAATACAGACACAGTGCCTCAGCAGGCAGTTTACAGAGTATATCAAATGATCCAGGAGGAAAGCAGCCATATGAAGGCAGCTGAATTAATGCCATGGGTGCAAGGAGGGAGCTTGCAGACAAGTGCCAGATCTGTGGCTGCTCCGTGCTGGAGGGGATGCCCAGAAAATCACAAAGTCTTGTTTACTCAGCACTTCTACTAAAAAGGGGAAACTATGAGTAAATAGCATTTTTTCCACACTTCAGTCCTGTGTTACTGAATAATATTTAAATATAAGCTATATATAATATAGTTTCTATTTAAATATATTAAATTAATTTATTATTAAATATATTTAACTATATTAAATATATTATTATAATATATTGTAAATATATTATATATTATATAAATATAATGTAATGGATATAAAGACTACAAGGCCAGGTTGGACAAGGCTTGAAGCAGCCTGGGATAGTGGAAGGCATCCCGGTTATGGCAGGAGTGGAATGGGATGAGCTTTAAGATTCCTTCCAACCCAAACCAGTCTGGGATTCTGGGATGCTGTGAAATCAGCTGGGATTGGGAATGAGGAGTGAGGCAGAAAAGGAACAGGGATAGTGGGGTGAGGGGTCAGGGTGGCCCCGTTGGGCACCGCAGCCAATGCCACGGGAATGCACAGAGGGGCAGGGAGGGATGCAGGATACCCAGGGAACCAGGCAATATTTCCACATTTCAAACCTCAAACACCATTTCAAACCCCTTTTTTAAATCCACAGCACATTCAGACCCATTCCCAGGCCAAAGGCATCTTAGTTTCTTTAGCTGCAATTTAGGTAATTTGTGAAAATGTTCATTTATTCCGAATTTATTGCAGAGCTGTTCCCTGATCTTTCCACCTGCATTACTGCTTCCAACAAAAAGGCAGCTCTCCACCCATACATTAAAAACCCTTTGGGGAACACCAAAAGTTCCCTGAGCACAGCCAAGAGCAGGACTGCAAGGCAGTGAAGAAGGAGATGTTCAGAGTTTCCAGCTCCACATTTAATTTGATATCTCCACCCTCAGCCACCAAGAGGTCTGGGAACACAGCAGATCCTCTGCTACAAGACCAGACAGCAGTGAGATAAAAATCCCAAGTAAAGTGGCCCTGCACCCAGAGCCCATGAGAATAATGATGAATCACAGCCCTTTGGAGCACGTGCACCTCAGCTCTGCTCAGCCACAGCTTCTCCTCCTGGCCTGCCCCACACCTTTATCTGCTCCACATTTTACACACCACAGAGTTTATTACAGATGAGGCCATTGCACAATTGTGAAAAGACCAATACATCATCTCCTCCACGCGAGGAATACACGATCTCTCTATAAAGCCATTTGCTATTCGTTTAGTGATGCTCAGTAATGATTTCTTGCTTCCTTTTAGGTCATTGATAGAAACATCTAGAACCGACCTCAAAGTCTCCTGACCAGGAATTTATTTCCCAGTTATCATCTCTTTAAGCTCCCCTTTGAAACCAGACAGTTGCCAGCTCAACTTATTTAATATGTGCCAGGTAATGATTTATAGTCCTTAATCAACATTTCGAACAAGCCCCACTTCAAATGTTTTATTCAGGTTTAGGTTTATTCCAGGCTCTTTTTCAGCCTAACCTGCACTCTCTGAAAAAATTTAAAATAGAATAAAAGATCAGGTTAGCTTGACCCTCTCCAATTCCAAAACACCCTATTGACTGGCCATTTACTGCTCCCATTTATTTCTTTATTCATACCATTTTATAGCCCTTCCTATTATTTTTTTTCCTCTGAACTCAGGAAGCAATTTCATCTCTGCTTTTGTCTGTAAGTAGGTATTTAATTACATAGCCCCAATCTGCATAGAAATAGAGCCACTTAATCATTTCCTTGCCCATCTTCAAGACATAACGCAGATTGTTTTCACACTGAATCCCTAACCAACGGAGCATTTTAAAGAAAAGCTGATGTATTCTTGTTTTCCAATATTACAAACTGGTCCTTATCTTACCTCTCCTAGAACAGCAATAAAATTAATCCTAGATACCCCTAAAAAATCTAACCAAGTGGTGATTCAGGAAAAAGAGATTGATTTATGTGTAGTTGTACATAAATACAATCCAATCAATGCAGATGGTTCTCTCCAAGTGTATTATCAGTGCTGATGGACTGAATAAAATCAGTGTCATTTTCCCTCACATGACTGAAATCCTCTTGGCTGGAAAATTAACCAGAAGTAACGACTTTGAGCTCTCCAGATTGAAAAATAGGCAAGATATTTCTTCTGCATTTCAAATATACAGCCAAAAGAAGCTCAAACATTTACATAACCGAAGTGTGAAACACCTCAGCTCTTAAAAATCAATAAGATTCCCTTAAATCAATTAGAAAATTTCCATCCTCATGGTGCAAAATGGGTCTTAAATATTTATTTCTAGAAAGTTATTATTTTAATAGTTATATCACTGCTCCCCGTAGGGCTGACTCTCCAGACCCCCAGAAATGGGATAATTTCTGCAGTTTCCTGTTTCTCTCTGAATCCAGCACACATTCCCAGAGGAGCAGGGTTTAGCTCCATCAGCTCCTAGCTCTGCTCCAGCCCAAAGCCAAGCCAGGCTCGGCCACCTCCACCTGCACAAAGTTCTTCATTCTCTCTCTGGAAGGCCCATGCCAATAATTACATCATTTCCTGTCCTCGCTCTAATTAAAATGCAGCATGACCTTAATGCCATGGTGAGTGCTCTCAGTTCATTACTCATCTCTCAAACCACGTTCCCCATCCATTTTTTCTATTCCCAGCCTGTTCAGGAGCACTCTCCAGGCACTCTGCAGGGATGGAGGTCTCTGGCTGAATTGCTGCTTCTTCTGAGAGCTGAGCTGAGACTCTGAGAGCTTTCCCTACTCATCCCCAGATCCCTTTCCATACAGGAAACTCTACAACTGCTCCAGCCACGTTTTGTTTCCAAGGGAATTCATCCTTGCACCATCTCAGGCACTTGCCATCATTGAATAAACCAAGGCTCAGGTGGGATTTTACCTGTGGTGGAGTTTGCAGCAGCTCCAAGAGCTAAAGGGTTGTTGGAGGAGCCACAGAACATCTCCTCACCAGCAGGGATGTGAGAAAGGCTTCCACAGAACCCTGGGATTATTTTTTCTTGCAATTTTAACATTAACATTCCTGTTCTTCAAGAAGGTTTATAAAAAAGAAGAACTTTTTTTTTTTTAAACAAGGGCAGATAGTGATACAAGAGGGAACAACTTTAATTAAGAAGTGGAGATATTTAGACGAGAAATTAGGAAGAAATTTATCACTGTGAGGGTGGGCAGGCCCTGGCACAGGTGCCCAGAGCAGCTGTGGCTGCCCCTGGATCCCTGGAAGTGCCCAAGGTTGGAGCAGCCTGGGACAATGGAAGGTGTCCCTGCCATGGCAGGGGTGGCACTGGATGAGCTTTGAGGTCCCTTCCAATCCAAACCATTCTGATACTTTTATTCTACAACTCCTAAAACATTATTCTTCACCTTGGTACTAAACACCAAGGGAGCAGCAGCCCAGCTCCCAGAATGGGAAGATTCAAAAAGTGAATATGAAACTCTTCCAACATCAGAATTTAAAAACCAATTGGTGTTTCTTAATGTCATCAAGGTCTGGGCTTCTGCTGCTCCTGGAGAAAGCCTGGCTGGCTGAACTGACATCTCTGCTCAAGGCCTTTTGCAGCATTGTAAAATGAGAATAACCAGTAATACAATGTATATTTATACTATAATTTCAATCATTAAATAAAATGTCACTGCATACACACAGCTGCTTTTTGGAGAGCAACAGTAATTTCCTGCTTTTCAATGACTTGAACAAATGTGGTGAGTTTTATTTAAAAGTCTTTTTGCTTGTTTCTTAATTGGTGAATTCTTGTGCCAAAGCACCCAAACAATTCGGAGAATTGCAAGAGAAAACTGAATTAACTTTCAATCACTCAGTGGCACAATATGCCTGTAGGAGTTGGAAAAGCACAAAGGCAGGCAGTAATCTCCTGGTTTCCTTCCTGCTGGTAATCCTGGGCTGGCTTGGAGAGGGTCCTTGCACTTCAGGTGGAACAGCTGACAAGAGCCCAAGAGTTATCTGTGCATCCTCTCAGAGGTGATGAAATCAGATTGTCACTGCCAGAACAGACTTTGCCACATTGTTGTATTTTTATAACCCTAAAGCACCTGTTCTCTTTGCAGAAAGGAAAAAAAAATCCTTTATGGAAAGTGATTACACTGAAAAAAAAAAAAGGAAACATTTCCCAGTGGTCCTGGCCCAGCAGGAATTCCCCAGGAATGGGGATGAAGCAGAGATTGAAACTGCCAGGACTAAATTATGTCCTAAGCATTCAGAGCCACTTGAAATTTATAAAACGCACAAGTTAACAAAGTCTGAATAAGACAAGAGTACCTACTAATGTTCAAAAATTTAATAATTAAATTATTACCCTTGATTTAATTGCCATCTCCCTATTTCCCATGGAAGGCTTGGCTGTGGGTTAATATCCATAAGAGGTGACTTTCACTCCCTAGAAGGATTTACATTTGATCACCAGAATAGTACAAAGGATTTCACACAAATCCTCCTAATTTACTGTGCATACATCACTGCCATCACTCTTCAAAAGAACTATTTTGTCTGCTACTTGCAGCACTCTTTAGCTCACACACACACACACACACAGATATATGTATTTATGTATGGGAAATACATGGAGTTCCTCAGCAGCTTCCTAAAAATACAGCTCATTCAAATAAAGCTGCTCCTGTGGGAAATGCACAGATATTTGGGAAAGGCAGAGAGGAGGGAGATTCAATCATGTTTTTATTTATAAATATTAAATTTGGACATTTGAGAAGGGGTGTCCAGTGCAGGTGACAACTGGCAGTGGAGGCAGTTGTGGAATTGATTTGATTTTGTTTATTGGTTTCTTTAGAATTCAAAATGCAACATTCTCATATTCTGAAAGATTTCCTATCCTTTGGTACTGGATTCATTTATAGGCCAGCCAATGAACTCTGGATTTGAATAAGAAAATAATCCTAATGAATACTGACAAGAATGTTACAGATCTGTCTTGGCAAGGAGACCAAGGGCTTGGACAGGAAGTGTGACAAGCCACTTATTTCTTAAAATATTTTGTTAGTGAGATCAGTGGCAACAAAAAGGCTCCAATTAATTAAAACCTGGTGCATGTGCTGAAACTCTAGGTCGAGCTTATCACAAAATTCATCTGAGCAGAAAAACAAGCAAGAAATTAAGACCCTGAGCCCCTTCCTCAGTGACACATCAGATTTCTATTGTCATTATTTGTGCCCTTCCTTATTCTGATTCCTCAGTCATCCAGTGAGGCCCTGAATAAAATAAATAACCTTATTAATTATGTACAGACAGGTTTTGTTGATTTCATTAATATGTATTGAATTCTGTGTCTCCACGTAAGGTCAGAATGGAGAAAGGATTTCTTTTTATTATTATTATTATTTCTGTTCTGGGAGTTTGTCCCAGTGATGTGAGGGGGAGATACATCCATGCACACACTCCCACCCATATTCCCATACGGATGGACAGGCCAGCCACAGGATGTTTCCAGCATCTGGTTAACAACACCCAAAATTATCAGTCAAAACACAAATAATGAAAGCAGTGTAGAAATACCCATCCTTTTTGGAGGAAAAATTACCATTTTTACCATTAATTTACCATTACCAACATGCCACCAAACATGACCTGGTACAATGGAACTTTGGGGTTGGAATTGGATGAAATTTAAGGTCCCCTTCCAACCCAAACCATCCCATGACTCTGATTCCATGGACATATCAATAGGAGCAAAAAGAACCTTCAACTGCCCTGCTCAGTCCTGCACAAAGGAGGCGAAAAAGCTGACAAAGTCCATTTTTCCAGCTGCTGATCGAGAAGAGAAGAGAAGAGAAGAGAAGAGAAGAGAAGAGAAGAGAAGAGAAGAGAAGAGAAGAGAAGAGAAGAGAAGAGAAGAGAAGAGAAGAGAAGAGAAGAGAAATTCAGAGGGGTGGATCGACCTCTCCTCTCCTCTCCCTTCAGACAGCTATGATTTATTAAGCAAACCACCTGGCACCAGCAGACAAACTCCAAGTCTCTGTTTTTTCGTTACCACTCGGGGGAGAAAGTCTCCAAGACGAGCACAAAGGTAAAGGGATCGATAGAGGAGGAGGGCAGCTCAATCACCCTGGTGTCCCTCTCTGCCCCCAAAGCTGCTCCATTTCATCTCCCCCTCGTAGCTGTGCCTAATCTGGTCCCACACAGGTGCTCCCAGGCTGTTCTGAGCTCGCCTGAGTCTGATTTTAATTGCTTAACAAAGGTAATTTTATTAGCCAGATAAAGATATAGGAACAGTAATAAGCTGGCTTCGAAATATCAAGAGCCTTTCAAGATTGGATTTTTAGTTAGCTTGCTGCTCTTTCTTTAGGATCTAATTGATTTTCTTGACATCTCTTTAGCCTGGCATCCTGCCTGCCTAAGTACTTTATCTGACCTTCGGGCTCTTTGCCAGGTATTGATCCAATCCCTCCCGTGGCTGGGCTGGAGCTGCTCTCCCAACTTTGATAAGGGCTAAAACGTCCCCAGCTCCAGCCAGACAGGAACTCCGTGGCCACCAAATTTCTCTCATCCTGCTCTGCCTCTCTCCTTACTCTGAGCAACGCTGAAATCAGATCCTAAGCAGGCCATATGTGCTTGTATTCCGAATTTCTCTTCCAGGAAATATTTTAGCAAAAAAAATACATCCTAAAGCAAAAGTGTTTGGATAGAATTCTCAACTAAGAGCTAAAATAAAGCTTTTCTGAAATAGAAGCAAACTTGTGCTGTTAAATAAAATATCAAAACAAAAAAAGGGAGGAGAAAAAAGAAAGTTGGATTTTTTCAGTAGCATCTCATGCCCCCGAATACATGACAATATTTTGGACCTTTCCAAACCTTAAAGGAAAGTAAAAGGATGGGGGGTTTTTTATCTTTAATAACACTTCCAAGACAGCAATTTATTATAAATTACTAATGGCAAAGCACAACACAAATGGCAAACGGGAAATAAAGACTGAACATAAAACTTGCTAAATTATTGCAGCAACAGTCAAGGTTGAATTTTCCCAGATCCCACTTCCCTCGTGCGAGGCCTTGTAGCCACGTTTTTAGAGCCATTAAGATAAGATTGCTATCAGCTGTTTCCTCCAGAAGTTTTATTGTGGAACGGCTGCAGCACGAGGCAGAAGGGAGCACATGGATCCTGCCCTGGATGGAGGCTCCTGAATTCATTTATATCTGCAGCTCATTAAAATGGCAGCACACAACACAAGGTTTTGGGACTTGGAGCTCCACAAGAGCAGCAGCCAAAGCTCTGAGATGGACAAGGTAGTTTGCAGACTCCAAAGAATTGTTCAGATTTTGCCAGTAGAGTTTTTTAAAATTTTTTTTGGTTGGTTTGATACCCAAAAATGCAGTGAGGAGCTGTGGTTTTGTGAGGAAACTCAGGACTCAGGAAGCAGTGGCTGAATCCTAATGCTGACCTGAAATGCTCTTCCCAACAATGGAATATTTCTCCCTAAAATACTGACAATGATTTCTGCAGGTAAATACATTAAAAATTGTATTCAAGGACTTGTTAGAGAGCAAAACAAATACCATGGACAGATAAGAGCCATGATGGGAAGGTGCCCAGTATGGGCAGAACTGCCCTGGATGCAAAACATTCACTAAAATATTCTGGATTTATATGTTCCTTATACTTGCTCAAACAATTAAAATAGATCCAATTTCAAAAGTTAGGTTTATCAGCCCCCCATGAAAAGATAGGGATTAACAGGAGAGTAAATAGAGGTACTTGAATCCCAAATTCTTGTAAAGAAGAGGGGTTTTTCCTCTTCTTTAAAGAAGAGAAACTGAGGGAAAACTTCAGCAGGGAAAATTAGGGATTTTTCAAGTGATGAGGAAAATGGTACAAACAGCCCATCCCATTAAAGGCCTTTTTTAATCCACCTTGGTCATATCTTGCCCTCAGATATTTAGGAGACATTCTCCTCCTCACCTGCCCTCAAAATGTTCTGTCTCCCCACCTCGCTCCTACCAACCTGGAAAGAGGCTTAAAAAGTCCTCTCACTTTATCAAGTTTATCCAGAGGGATAACTGAAGTTACAATTAAGATTCTGTGGACTGATGCACTATTGAAGTCCATTTGGCCTCCCTCCCACGAGCGCCAAGCTGCTCCATACAGGAGCAGGACAGGAAGACGCCGCGCAGACGCTTTGGCACGGCCCCAGCAGAGCATCAGATCCTGCAGAGAGCCTCTGGGAGCTTTGACTGAGACTGGCTGAGGTCCTGGGTCATAAAACAAATGCATCTGACAGGGAAGTGAGCACTGAAGTCAGGGGGATCAGCAGAACTGGAGCACTGATGGATGGCGGTTCTCATCTCACAGGGACCGAGCTCAAGGCTCTCCTGCGCGTCCCTCCTGCTGCAGGAAATTTCTGCTGGGCTCCCTCAAATTCTGCTCAGCTGGACGAGTTGGAGATAAGGAAGGTGAGGAAGGATCCTGCTGCAGCTCTAAGGGCCCACTGCTCCACCTGGATGGGGAAAATCCCAAAGGAATTGTCATGGGATTGGTCCCAAGGCTGGAGCTCAGCTGGATGTGACCCCCAGACTTCACAAAGGACTGTTGGGGTGCCCACTGCTCCACCTGAGAAATGAAAATCCAACAGGAACTGCCATGGGAATGGTCCAGGCAAGAGCTCAGCTGGATATGACCCCAGAAATTTCACAGAGGGCTGTTGAAGTGCCCACAGCTCCACCTGGATGGGGAAAATCCCACAGGAATTGACAGGGGATTGGTCCCCAGGCTGGAGCTCAGCTGGATGTGACCCCCCCAAACTTCACAAAGAGCTGTTGAAGTGCCCACTGCTCCACCTGGAAAATGAAAATCCTGCAGGAATTGCCGTGGGAATGGTCCAGGCAGGAGCTCAGCTGCATGTGGTCCCCCCCAGACTTCACAAAGAGCTGCTGAAGTGCCCACTGCTCCAGCTTAAAAAGGAAAATCCCACAGAAATTGCCATGGGAATAGTGCAGGCAGGAGCTCAGCTGGATGTGACCTTCCCAGATTTCACAAAGGGCTGTTGAAGTGCCCACAGCTCCACCTGGGTGGGGAAAATCCCACAGGAATTGCCGTGGGATTGGTCCCCAGGCAGGAGCTCAGCTGGATGTGACCTTCCCAAATTTCACAAAGGGCTGTTGAAGTGCCCACTGCTCCACCTGGATGGGGACAATCCCACAGGAATTGCCGTGGGATTGGTTCCCAAGCTGGAGCTCAACTGGATGTGGCCCTCCAGCTTCCCCTGGGAGCAGCCAAGGAATTAGGGGTGGAGAGGGAGGGATGAAAATGTAAAGGCTGTTCTGAAAAGTGGGCAATAGTGACTGTAGCTCAGGAGAAATCTGGGTTAGGGAACGTGGTTAAGTGGGACATGGGGCCAGCAGGGGTGGGAGAGATGTGCAGAATTTGCTTTCCTTATCTTTAGGGAAGGACTAATTTGCTTCAATTGCAATCAGCCTTTTTCCCTTGTAGGTGCTGACATTTCACCCAGATTTCTCCATTTCTGTGGGGATATTGTGGGTTTGGAGCCAGTGATTTTGCTTTATTATTATTGTTACTGACAGCAGCTGAATAAACCAGATTCTCCAGAAACTTTGGCTGGAAAATTTCTTTGTCATCAATGACCATGATATTTACTGCCAAACCTTTTTTATCTCCTTTAACCATGAGGTATAAGTTTTTCTGAGCTTTTACTAAATTGTTTCATTGAGAGGTTTGAGAACTTAGAGCCTATTTAGTTGTTAAATTTCTATTTCACAAACCTGTTCTAAAATGGCTTTTTCCTCTCTCTGATAATATTTTACCTTTGGTTTAGTGAATTTTTAAGTATAGGCTGAACGTGCTTTTTAGCGGAGATATCACTTAAGGGAACTTAATGGAATAAAACTTAAAATTTGGTTACTATATCTACATCATACAAATGTGAATTTTCAAGCTGAGACACACTCTGTTCTTAGAGAATCTGCTCCTATTTCCAATTGTTTATCTTCTCTGAGACATTCCTGACCTTGCAGGCCTCATTTTTATTGGGATCCCATCCTGCCCCAATTCCATGTTATCACAAACCCTCTAAGAGCAACACAATTTCCTGACCTGATATATTTTAATACTTGTTTTTCTGTGTTCCTTTCTTCCTGATTTTATTTATTTCTCATTTTCAGGATCTTTTACACCGATGTTTCCCAGAACTTGGAATTTCCCACATATTTTATTTTCAGTGAAGGTCACGTCTTACACAGAACCTCCCCAACAGATGATTTAAAACACAAGTATCTGGCACCCACATTTGAATGTACAACAAGATTTGAGGTGAAACTCATTCAGGTGAGTCTATAATGACACCATTCCCCTTTTCCACAGGATGGGATACTGGGATGTTTATCCAGCTTCAAAAGGAACAAAAATCACTCAAATACAGATATTATTTAAGAGGACTAGAAAGAATTAAAATACAAAACATTTCCAGGTGCTATTTCCCATTCCAGGACCTACCATATATTTAAATATTATAATTTTTAGTCAAAATAAAAACAGCAATGATGCCACGGATGCACTTTTGAAATCCAACATAAACCCGAGCAAAATTCCTGATTAATTTTGGCAGGAGCAGAAGTTTACTACACAGAAAAGGAAGCAGCTAAATATCACTATGAGGATACAATTAATAACTTGATTACATCCTCACTTATTTAGATTCTGGCTCAGATGGGCTTAAAACATCCTGTAAAACCACAAAAGGTTTTTTCCACACTATCCAGTGCTGACCCTGGAGGTGCCTTGGCCTTGGGTTGGCTGGAAGGAGGTTCCAGATTAAATGAGATTTATTGATAAGCCTGTTCAGTCCTGATTCTCTTGCAGCATCCTCAAAATACATGTCTATATCTCTTTCATGGTGACTGAATTTCTCCCCAAAGAGAGTTTGATCCATAAAAGTGCTGCTTTAATCATCATTGACTTAATGATTCCTTTGCAATGTCAATTAAACGGGATGAAAAATTAAACCATTTACAGAACACGAGGACCTTTTAAATTACACATTTCAAAAATATTATTTAAAATTCGAGTTATATAATCCTTTTAGAACTGTCAAAGAATAATGCTGCTCTAACATTTGACTCATTACTCATGCCAGTGCTTGTTGGAACTCAGAGAGTTGGCAGATATTTAAATACCAAACTCAGTAGAAATGAAGAAATTAGCAGGGTGCAACAGCAGAATGAGCTGGTGCTCTGCAGGAGGGGGGCACACACCATGCAGGTGACAAAGCCTCTTAAACATTGCATTTACACTGCTAATGTCACAGTAAAGCCCCTAATTATAGAAAAACTTCGTATTTCTGTAAATTAAATCATATACCCAGCGTGGGTTTCTACTTTTGTTCCTGGAAAACACGGTGAGCCATTTCGCTGGGAATATTTCTCCTCCTTTCAGCTGTTTTTTCCCTCTCCATCCCTCCTTCCCCACACCCACGCCTCTGAATGGGGGTTTTACTCTCGACTCGTTCATTTAATTCTCTCAGAAAGTTCCCTCCATCCTGCTGACTGCCTGGAGCAGCTCTACAATTCCCCATTTTCCACTCCGATGTGCAGGGGAGCGTTTTATTTCAGCACCCAGCAGCAGCAGGGAGAGACACCAGCTCTCTCTTCTTGCTGCTGCCTCTCTGATGGGAAAGAGGGTGAGATGATCCATCAGGGACCTGTAGGAATGTGGGATTTCCCCTGCAGGGAAACACATCCAAATCAGCCCAAAATCACACAAGAAAGGCTCCTTTGGCCTGTCCCCACCCAGCTCCCGCTCACGGGGGCTGTCATGTGCGTATCAGGGGGAGCCTTATCATGAAGGGAACCAAATAAAACCCTCCAGCTACGCTGGGAATAAAGGGCACCATTCATGGAGCTGCTCCTTTTCCCAACAGCCATCGTGCAATCCCATGCAGGAATTAGCAGGAGGCACTAAAAGAAGGGCAGGCAGCCAAATTGCCAGGATAATTTCCGGCTGTGCTGCCCATCGGCGCCGCCGGGGAGTTCTGTCAGGGTAAAGTCCCATGGCTCCTGTGGAACCAAAACCCACCCAGACCTGCTAAATCATCAATACCCTCTGGAAATGACTCTGCCCCTTCCCTCCCTCCACCTTTTATATTCATGGATTCGTTTGGAAGTATAAAAAATACACAGAGAAAGCAGAGAGGCCCAAGAATAAAGGAAAACCCCAAACCAAATAGTCCTAAAAACTCCCAATGGACAAAATTCCCTTTTAATAAACAGATTCCTTCAAAGCCCCTTACTTGTGCCAGTCGATCAGCACAGCATGCTGGTTGTCACTAATTTAGGAAGTGTCAGTGGTTTGGGACTGATGTAGAATCATGGAATATGCTGAGCTGGCAGGGATCCACCAGGATGATCCAGTCCTGCTCCTGGCCCTGCCCAGCACACCCCAACAATCCCACCCTGTCCCTGAGAGCGTTGTCTTTGCTCTCCTGGAGCTCTGGCAACCTTCGGAATGTGACCATTCCCTGAAGAGCCTGTCCAGTGCCCCAGCACCCGCTGGGGGAAAAACCTTTCCCTGATTTAGGATTTAGGATGAAAATCCCTGAGATATCTCCTAAGCACACAGGAAGGAACAACACAAATACTTTGGAATTTGTTTTCAGCTTCATTTTCCCAAAACCAGACTTTTTTACCTTCTGCACATACTGTGAATCATTAGCAATGAAGAACACTGCTCCAAAGTTCTTAAGCTGGAGAAATATTTTTGTTGTTGCTGAATGATCACTCAATATTTTTGGTCTCTTAGGACCAGAGGACCCTCAGGTACCTCCTAGGTGGGATTCATTTTCACAGGAAATTCCACTAAAGCAGATAATTCTTCTTTACTGAGACACAAGAACGTTCACAAACCATTCTTCTCCATCACCTCAAACCCTGCAGTTTGATAATCCAAATTCAAAAGCAACAAGATCATGAGAGACCATGAAAGAAAGGATGAGCTGTGTTAACCACAGATTATTTCTTATTAGCCATTAATGCCTTTTCTTTCCTCTGCACTTTTTTCCAAGACAAGATACTGGATACTAAGACACTAAAAAGATAAAGTAAAATAAAACCCACTCGATATTACACCCAGCTGGGGAGGAGTACAAAAGGCAGCTCAGCACAGGGATGGTATCACCAAGAATTTAAGCTTTTTATTTTTATAAGCAGAATCAGGAAGGTTAAATGAGGGGAAGCCTTCGAACAGTGCTGAAAATAATTTCAGAACTCTCCCAGTCGTATTTAAACAAGAGGATGGTAACAAGTAATTTCTCAGCAAGGAACGATAGTGATTTCTGATGTTATCACAATTATCGAGCCATTACTACGAGATAAGACAATATATTGCTCCTTGTTGCTCTGTGCATCATCCTGCTGTGTAACAGCCACTTATTTATATATTCCTCACAAACAGCACTGGTATTTAGCAGCTCATTTTTTTCCCAGTGTTCTCAAACCCTGCTACGTGCTGAGCTCCCATCTGAGTAGCCCCAACCAAAACCCATTTTCACAGGAAAATTCAGCAAGTTATTTGTAACTGTGGGGCAATATCCTCAACTATAATTACCATTCTTTAAGGAGAGAAAGAACAGAAAGAAATAAATATCACCCTAATTATTTCCTAGCCCAACTGTGGATTTTGCAGAAGATGGTTATTTTAAACAAGGGGAGCATCTTGCAGCAGAACTTTATTATTATGAGTTCCAATCATCCATCCTGCCACCCCCTGGGAGGTGAAACACCTCCAGGAGAGGTTTAAAACAGGAGGTGTGTGATGTCTCAGCTGCTCACAGAGCAGCCTCTTGGTTTAAATTGCTGATGTGGCTGGGTTTGATCCATGATCCCAGTCCTGATAGAAGCACATCTCCCTTCTGCCAGTCCTGCCATGGCCTGGTGAGCCCTGGCAGCGAAGCTGGGGCCAGGAGATCCAACCAGCACAGAGCAGGAGCAGGTTTGTCAAAGCTCTTGCGCAGCAGCAGCTTGAAAGGGTTTGTTCTGATGTCTGAAACAAAGCCAGCTCAGAGCAGCACCTCTGAAATTTAAATCTTATCAGAGTTAAACACATCCCAGTGTTCACACCATGGCAGCTCCATCCTGCACCCAGGGACATTTCTGGACAGGTTTCTATAGCAGTTTGTTGGAGGTTGTTCCCAGAGGGCTGAGGTGCACTGGCATTAAGGGATTTCCATGGTGCACTTCATGTTTTGGAGGAGGCACAGAATAAAAAGTGTTTTACAAGAAATGATGACTTTTAGCCATAATGTGACAGCTGGGAATAGGCACTGCCATCCAGCAAAGGACCAAGGGACCCTGTCCCTGTGCCCAGGCTTGTGAGGCACCTCTGGGTGCTGTGTCCAGCTCTGGCTCCTCAGCACAGCAGGGCCAGGAGCTCCTGGAGCTGAGCAAGGGCCTGGAGCAGCTCCGTGCCCAGGAGAGGCTGAGGGAGCTGGGGCTGCTCAGCCTGGAGAGGAGCCCCAGGGAGAGAGAGGGGCCTCAGCCCTGGGTGTATCTGGGTGTCCCTGGGTGTCCCTGGGTGTCCCTGTCTGTCCCTGTCTGTCCCTGGGTGTCCCTGGGTGTCCCTGGGTGTCTCTGGGTGTCCCTATCTGTCTCTGTCTGTCCCTGGGTGTCCCTGGGCGTCCCTGGGTGTCCCTGGGTGTCTCTGGGTGTCCCTGTCTGTCCCTGGGTGTCTCTGGGTGTCCCTATCTGTCTCTGGGTGTCCCTGTCTGTCCCTGGGTGTCTCTGGGTGTCCCTGTCTGTCTCTGGGTGTCTCTGTCTGTCCCTGGGTGTCCCTGTCTGTCCCTGGGTGTCTCTGGGTGTCCCTGGGTGTCCCTGGGTGTCTCTGGGTGTCCCTATCTGTCTCTGGGTGTCCCTGTCTGTCCCCGGGTGTCTCTGGGTGTCCCTATCTGTCTCTGGGTGTCTCTGGGTGTCCCTGTCTGTCCCTGGGTGTCTCTGGGTGTCCCTGTCTGTCTCTGGGTGTCTCTGTCTGTCCCTGGGTGTCCCTGGGTGTCCCTGGGTGTCCCTGTCTGTCTCTGGGTGTCCCTGGGTGTCCCTGTCTGTCTCTGGGTGTCTCTGTCTGTCCCTGGGTGTCCCTGTCTGTCTCTGGGTGTCTCTGGGTGTCCCTGGGTGTCTCTGGGTGTATCTGGGTGTCTCTGGGTGTATCTGGGTGTCCCTGTCTGTCTCTGGGTGTCTCTGGGTGTCCCTGGGGTCTCTGGGTGTATCTGGGTGTCCCTGGGTGTCCCTGTCTGTCCCTGGGTGTCCCTGGGTGTGACAGCGGTCACAAGGGTTCTTGGATGAGGCAAGAGACAAGAATGTTGACTCCATGTTCAGAAGGCTTGATTTATTATTTTGTGATATGTATATATATATAACTATACTAAAAAGAAATAGAAGGAAAGGTTTCCTCAGAAGCTGGCTAAGCTAAGAATAGCAAAGAAAAGAATGATAACAAAAGCTGCTCTCTCAGACTCTGTCCGAGATAGCTCGGCCCTTGATTGGCCATTAATTATAAACATCCAAGCTGGGCCAATCCAGACAGACCTGTGGCATTCCACAGCAGCAGATAACCATTGTTTACATCTTGTTGCTGAAACTTCTCAGCTTCAGCAGGAAAAATCCTAAGAAAGGATTTTTCATAAAAAGGATGTCTGAGACACCTGGGTGTCCCTGGGTGTCCCTGGGTGTCCCTGGGTGTTCCTGTCTGTCCCTGAATGTCCCTGTGTGCAGGAGGGGCAGAGCAGGGCCAGGTTCTGCTCTGGGACCCATCAATGGCACCACAGGAACAGGCAGGGACTGATCCCAGCAATTCTCCCAGCACAGGAGGCAGAACTTCTGCCCTGGACAGGGGCAGAGCTGGAAGAGAGCCCAGAGAGGCTGTGGTGTCTCCCTCCCTGGGGATGTCCCAGAGCTGTCTGGACACAATCCTGTGCCACTGTGGTCCCTTCCAGCCTGGCCCATCCCGGGATTCTGTGACCCAGCAGCTCAGAGGGGCAGCCCCAAAGTGGTCAGAGTGAAGCTGCTCCATGAGTGGAACATCCTGAGGGAAGGGCTGGAGAGGAGCTGGATACCCAGGGAGGTGTCCAGGAGAGGAGCACAGGATGTCCAGGGGAGGCCAGGCTGGGAGCAGAGCCCCTCCAGCAGCACCTGGAGCTCCCAAAAGCAGGAGGGGTTTGCAGTGCCCAGAGCCACCAATCCCAAGAGTGGGATAATGGGACAGGGAATAGGGAATTGCCTCCCAGGTGAGGGATGGTTACAGGGGCCGTAGCACTGACAACAAACTCTTCTCTAGTTCAGGAATGATCATCAGCACTCAGGTCTGACCAAACTGAACCCAGCCTTTCTCTGCCTGTGAAACAATGGGGGGTTTTTTCTCCCATCTGTTTTAATTAATCTCATTAGATATGAATTAACAGAATATTGCTGAAGGAAATATATATTTTTTTTTGTTCAGTTCCGATAAAACCTTTCTATTCTCTGGGTGAAGTGTTAAATATTTCCAAGCCAAATATTTGGTGGGGGAAGATACATAAATCCCCCCTCCCATTCCAATTGTCAATACAAACCCTCCTTTTTCCCAGAGTTAATGGAATTAATGTCACTTGCTCAGTCAAGGGGCATTGCAAAGCCTGGGTCTTATCTGTGACGTGCACAGATAAACAGATTTACAAGGCAGGAGCTCCCATGGCACCTTGTCTGTCAAGGTCACAAGTTACACTGCAGAGGGGCTCATTCCAAGACACCCTCACAAATATTCCCAAATCAAAGCTAACAGAACAGGCTGATCTATGTATTCACAGAGCCTATGGTCATGCCCAAAATATCAGCTGGGATAATTCAGTTTTAAATTGCATTTAAATCCTGCCTGTTTTACCACACCTCTGTCTGCCAGAAAGCACATCAAACAATCAAACAATTCCTTTGTCTAAAGTTATCATCACTTATTTTTCTAGGATTCAAATGAAAATCCAAGCAAAACAAAATTAAACCTAATACTCATTCTGTTGGTAAAATTAGACTGCATCTAAAGCATGAAACCCATTGTTCATATATCTGATTTCTTCCTGCAGTGAACAAAAAGAATGATTTCTTTCAGGGAGCAAGATCCTATATGAAATATAAGTGTGCAACAGCACAAGCACTGTCAGGCTCTGCTCTGCCTCAGAAACCCCTGCCCTTCCCTCAGTGAGCTGCTTACAAGATACAAAAAAATGAGATTAACAAATAACTGGGAGATAATGCCAGTAAGGCATCCTGGAAGACTTTTCCATCATTTGTATGATAATGAACACCTGCCTGTGGAGCTGTATTTCTCCTGGACATTTGCAGCAACTTCAACCAACAGAAAGAAAAAGAAACCAATTTTGTGGCCATCTATGTGGAGTGCCTTAGACTGAGGAGCTACAACTCAATTTTCTAAACCAGTTTAAAAACTCTATTATGACAAATTTCCTTGTTAAAAATAAATAAATAACCCAGCATGTATAAGCTGAAGGCCTTTTACAAGCTCTTAAAAACTGTGCTATGGGCTAGATCTTAGATTAATGTTTGTGATGCACACTGAAAACCTGCAAAGCATTTATGTAATTGCTGAGCATTATTATTTTTATTACTGCAACAGATGGAACCAATCCATCTTCGTAGATAATATCTCATAAATGATTCATTATTATTCCTTTAACCTAAAGTCTTTTATATTTTGCAGATCCATGAGAAATAACTGTTAGGAGGCTCCATGCATAAAATAGTACATAAACTACCTAATGTCTTGCAAATGTAGTGGCCTTGCTGATATTCAGGCCTTTTAATGTTCACATGGCTGCTGTTCCTCTCCCAATCTGCTGCTCCTCCTCGTTTTCCAGCACTGCTTCCCAGGTGATGGAAAATATCACAGCAAACCAGGGCTAAATGGCAAATGTGCGCCAGAAAAACACAAATAACTCCCCAAAAATGCAGAGAAGAAGTTTATAACGTGGCACTGTTGGCTTTGATTGCTGAAGGACCAGAGTTCTGTGATCACACTGCCCATTCTCCCTTGGCCCAGTAACTTTTGGGTCAATTTTAATCCAATCAGAAAGCCAGGTAGAGGTCTCACAGATATCATCTCCCATCAGCCTAATGAAGACTGATGGCTGGCAAAGGGCACAAATTGGTGCTGGCACTGGGAAAAGGCTTAAATGGGAGATCATCTGTCCCCCCCAGGCCACACAGACACTCAGATAGAGCAGATGCCACCTCCTGCCCACCTCAGAGCTGACAGACAGGCCACTGGTGGTGCTCTGAATGGGGAAAAGCTTGTCTAGAAATGTATTAAAGCTTGGCACAAGCAAAATAATCGTAATGATATCAGTGAGTGACGAGCCCAGCATTTTAAATGTGAAAAAAGCTGATTTACACATCAACAAAATCATGTCTTGGATTGTTAGAAGAAAACACACAGAGAGAAGTTATACCCACCACATCTAAGTTATGATTTTGATACTGTCCTTGGAAAAATCAACAGCCTAAACAATTCCCAGAGCCCAATCTGAAGGGCCAAATAATCCATGGGATGGTTTGGAGCACACTCAGTGTGCTGCTTACACACAGAACAACTATCCAGTATAACAGGAAAAGCTCATTGCAAGTGATGAGCCCTGGTGTGGTATCTGATGTATTTATGGGGTTTATCAATGAAAAAAACAACTGTTCTCCAGGTAATACAGACACTTCGGATGGGAACTAAAGGTTATTCTGCTTACTTTTGCCCCATGACAGAAAGATCTTGGTGGCCTTTTCCAACCTAAACAATTCCATGATTGAAGAGCCCATCTCTTCCCAACTCCTTGACTCATTCCACAACTAAAAGCCACAGCACCAAGAGCTTTCACCTGCTCCTCTACCTGTTAATTCTTCCCACCTTCACTGAGAGAAGAAAATAATTTTCAATTCCATTAAACTGCCAACCTTTAAAACCTCCTCCTCACCCCACTTCTTACAGAGGAGTTTTATTAATCATTAACACGTATTTACTTTTGCTGGAGAGATGAGTTTGGAGGCTAAAACAGAGGAACTTTGCCACCAGGCACTTTGACATTTGCTCATTTGTAAAAATGTTGTAAGGAGTTACTATTCCCCTTGGAAACCACATGAAAGCATCTCTTGAACAAGTGGAGCTATCTCTGACTTGAAAAGTCCCATGTGATCCCAGCCATTCCACTGCCAACTAGTTTCCAACCCATTCTGACTCACAAAAAAATAGTGAGCTGCCTTGAAAGCTCGCCTCTAAAAATCTAAATTCATCTCCAATTTTCATGAAAATTCATGCAAAAACACAGTTTTCAATCCCCAAAAAAAGGACAGTCAAATGTAGAATAATGTGTTTTTTAAGCAGCTTCAAATTCCAGGTTGGAATGAGGGAGTGTGGAGCCAGATCCTCCTTTGGTCAAAGTCTTGGGATGACAATGCCCTCCTAAAACTCCTTCCCTAAGAGGAATCCAACAAAGTGCAGGGTTGGGGCAACCCAGTAAAAATCAAACCCTTAAATCCTTCATCTCTGATTGAGCTGTTCAATATTCCACCAGAAGGACTGGCTGTTATCAATTGACCTCTTCAAAACAATTCCTTTACCATTCCTCTTTTCACATAGAAGAAAAACCCAGCCCCAGATTTGCTCTTTTTGTGAATACCTCAGTTAAACACCACGAGCTCCATTTCACTCCAGACCCTTAAATGAAATGACTTTGCTGTAAGCAGGAGAACAAAATTTCCTCTAATTCCAGACAATCCCTCTCGTGAAAGGAAATTTAAAAAATCCCTTACAACTGGCACCAGATGACTTTCAACAATGTGGGTTTGATGAGTTATTAAACCAAGCCCTGCCTAGGAGGACAATGTGCCAGCAGAACTCCACTTTTCCCAGTGTTTTCCATGTTTTCCATGTTTTCCTTGTGCTCAGCTGTCCTTGTGAAGACTCAAGTGGCTCCATTACCGCTCTGGCCTGAGTGTGCACATTTTAATTTTGTTACTTAGATAATTCTTTTCTTTTAAGAGGTTTTAAACACAACTCCCAACTGTTCAACATAACGAGGTTTCATTTACAAACTTCTAACGAGCACAAGGGCAGAGAGAAAAGAAAAATCCCAGCTTTAAAACACACATTATTTTACAGCAAGGGAGAGAACAGCAAGCACTCATCTGAGGGGATTGGTTAGGATGACAGCTCTGCAGTGAAATATATTTTCATTTCAGGAGCCCCACAGTTATTTTGAATTTAATTGCATGGAAGACCACCAGGATTTCTTTCTCAAGCACAAACCCAAAGCCTATCAGCAAAGAAACAACTCTTACGTGCAGGAAACCAATCTTTCTGAAGCCTACCACCAAAGAAACAATTATTACGTGCAGGAAACCAATCTGAGATGTTGAAATGGGTTAAAAGGAACCAAAAAGGCAAAATAATGAAGGGAAGTGTGACTTTCAAGCGTGCACCAAACCAGGGTAAAAGGAGAAGTTTTAAATTAATTTATTAGCAGGGAGACAGTTGTACAGGAATAATGTTCCCACACGGCCAGGGAGAGGTGGAACGATGGGAAAGGAGGGGTCTTCCCTTCTTTTTGTATCCCTGAGGAGCAAAAATAAGATTCAAAACTCCACTGAAGGTGCCCAGCATTCTCTTACCTTGCTGGAGGTGGGCTCAGGGATGTGGAGGGCACCAGGTTCAGAGAAACTTGCAGCTGCCCAGAGAGAGAGAAAATGGGAATTACATTTTGCAGGTAAATTGGAGCATGTTTTGAAGCAGAATAATGTAGAAAAGACATGAGATTGTAAATTAATTCTGCAACGTCTAATGCAGAAAATGTTCCCCCTGCTGGGTCACATTACAGGACACTGAATATTTGATAATTTGGGAGCAGGGAATGGCTGGAGAAATGGGAAAGAGTGGGATAAAGGCAGGTAATGAAGGGTGGGTCTGCAGATAACCCACTCCAGAGAAAACGTGTGAAATTAGAATTGCTGAACTAGGGGGAAGGAAACACAAGTTACTAAATTGTGCTACTCTGACACTTCCCATTCTCAGAGAGCACATGAATCACGGAGAAGGCTGAATATTTGTCACAGCTGTGATTTCAGCATCAAAAAGAAATAATTTTAGCTCCGATTTTAGGGGAGTTTCCAGAAATTCTGTCAGTTCAGCCAACCGGATCCTAAACTTCACCACGATCTTCTGCAAGGGGAGCTTTCTTTGGGATTGGAGCCACAAAGGAACTCTTGAAACCACCATGGTGACCACACATGGTCAAGGGCCTCAGTGGCTTCGTGGACCACCCTGAGGTGTCACAAGCTGCATTTTGATGGCTTTGGGTGCTTTTAAACTGATTTGTGAGCTGAATATTTTTAATTTCAAAGACGAACAATCGCCAGCAATACAAAAATATCAAAATGCTGAACCACAGCTTTTCGGTTTGGATGGTAAAAAATGATGCCCTCAAGTTTTCTGCTCTCCAAAGCAGTGGGGTTTTATTCTTGGCAGTGACAAAACTCCAGTTCCACCCGCAGTCCTGACTCACTGGGAGTGTTTGGGAGGGGAAGTGGCCTAGCTCCACAAGCCTGCACTAAGAGCTATAGCTGGCAGCAAAAAGGAATGGTTTATATTCAAAAAAAAAAAAAAAAATAGGCTTCTGGAGTAAACAAACTATTTGCAAGTTCAGATTGGATTTTATAGCAGAGCAGAGGAGATATGAAACTTGGAAAGTATTTAAAAGCTCAAAGCAAAATATTTTACGTGAAACAAAATGTTGCATTCAATTCAAAGTTAATAGTTTCTGCTGGGGAAAAAAATGCCAACAATTCTGATTTTATTTTTCAAAGAGAATTTCTCTATACTGCTCTTATAAACCCTGCCAAACACAGGCACACACATGAGTATATCCAAATTTTAACCCCCATGAGTCCAGGCTGACTTCCCATATTTATTGAAGCATGAGCTGATGCAAACACTTGTATTTTCCCAGATTCCTGAAAACTGAAAAATGGTTTTAAGTCACTCTAAAATGTCTGAAAGAAGGAGATTTTGATGGGGGTTAAATCAACCCAAGGTGAGCTGCAGTGGAAGGGAGGTGTCCTGCTGGCTCCCTCCTTTGCTGGGCTGCCCACACTCCACTTCTCCTCTCCTACCTTTGGCATCTGTCTCACTTTGTGGTGAATCAGTGCAGCAAACGAGGCAGCAAAGAACCAACTCTCCCAGAAAAAGAGACTTGTTTGCTGCCAGTTGAGCTCCCTGAATCAGCTCCTCACAGGGCAAACGAGCTCTGGGATCACGTGGCTTGGGCAGCAGGAGGAAAAAAGATGATTCTGTGATATCTGTCTAATGTTTTTACATCAGCTGAGTTTGGATTTGCCTTGTCTCTAATCTAAGACCTTACAGCACCCTTCTGTTTCAGATCTCTCCTTTCAGGTACAAATCATCTGTTTTTATGCCCATTGAGAGAAGGAAAAAATCCCCAAACCTACCCACAATTTGAAAATTTCTCAAAAGCAATTACAAGGCAATTCATGCTGTTGTTTCTGGAATACAAAGGAGGCCAAGACTATTCTCAAATGTCTTTTTTGCAACAGCTCATAGGTTTTCCTTTTTTCTCTGTGAACCTTTATTATTGGAGCTCTCCTTCTCAGGCCCTGTGCACTCAGCGTTTTATGGATAAAGCCTCAGATTTTTGCTGCAGGCTCATGTTCCAGCCCCACTGGAGGCTCAGCTGGCATTGCAAGACATCCCCAGCTCTCATTCCCACAGCAAACTGCTCAGGGAATGGGATTAAAACTCCTAATATCCCCCAGGATAACTCTCAGGCACATCCTTGGGGACTGATCCGTCAGCTGCTTCACAGCTTGTGTTTAGCAAATACATTTTTTCCTGTGGAAATCCTGCCAAACAGGTTAAAAGGGGATTTTCCTTCTTTTTTTTTCACTCTATAACCCACAGCAAAAACTGAAGTGTGATGGTAGAAATAGCTAAAGGTGACCTGAGACCCCCCCCCGCCCCAGTCCTCCTTTTCATCCCCAGCACCTTCCCTGCAGCACAGGGAACTTGGGATCAGACCAAGAGCTCCGCTTTGGAAAGCTCAGCCTGAAGGGAGGAGAGAAAATCCCTGCTCAGCCTCATCCCTGAGCTGATCCACTGGATCCCCATCCCAGGGGAGGTGTGGGAGAGTGGGAGGAGGTGGGAGGACAGGTCTGGCCCCTTCCACACTTTCAGGAGCTGCAGGGAAGAGCTGGTCCGAGACAAGAACGTTCACAGGAAACCTTCCGCCTAAAATAGGCGTTGTTCTTCTACACCTCCCACTGAACAGTGGGTACAAGCCAGGAATACAGACTTTGGAAGCGGATTCCGAAGAGCTCTGAGGAATGCATCAGAAAGTCCATATGGTTTTGCCAAATCAAGTGTGCAGAAACTGGGTAAATTTAGCCGAGAGCTGAGGAGCTAAAATTTGTCTCGTTTGACCCAAGTGGAAGGAACAGAGTCATGAGGCTCTTAGACACAAATCCATCCGACTGAATCAGCTCGGGGAGGGCAGAAATTGATGAGTAACACGTTATTTCATGTGTGGAAACAAAAGGACACCTCGGCTCCCAGAGGAGCGCCGAGGAACAGGAAAGCAATCCCCAGACAGGTCTAAATAATGCGACTTTCTCCAACATATTTAGGTGGTGAAATTCCGAGTGACAAGCGCTTGGCGCTCCGACAGCTGGGCCCACGGCTCCCAAGTTTTCCTCCTGTAGTTCCAAAGAGTGAAAGCTTTGTTTGAAATGGAGGTGGAAATTCTTACAATGAGACAGGAGGTGAAAGCTCCGAGGAGAGTGACGTGTTGCTCATTGTAAAAATCGCCGGTGCTCTGAAGAGTGAGGTGCCAAGAAAAGAAGGAAAGGCTTCCCAAGGCTCCCAACGCCATCCTGTTTCCATCTGCACTGGGAGAGCTCAGCCTGGCACTGCTCATGCCATGCCCCTGGAGCACCCTTCAGATTTCCCAGCCACATCCCAAGATCACCTCTCTGGAGCCTTTGGAGGCTGTGCGTGAGGTCAGGCTCAACTCCACGAAATTCCAGTGGCCGAAATTTTCCATGCACAAACTTACAGGAGTAAATCTTGACTAGGAGTTTCTTCCTCACCTCAGATCCTGGGCTCAGTTTTAGGCCTCCTATGACAAGAAGGACACTGAGGGGCTGTAGTGTGTCCAGGGAAGGGAATGGAGCTGGGGAAGGGGCTGGAGCACTGGGAGCGACTGAGGGAGCTGGGAAAGGCTCAGTCTGGAGAAAAGGAAGATCCAGAAGGGAAAACTCTGCAGCAAAGCCTTCCTGAGACTCTCCTCACTTCTTTTTCCCCTCATGTTTTCTCCCGCTTTTTGATTTTCCCCTCATGGCAGGAGAGACCCTGAAGGGAACAGAGCTGGGAAAGGGCTGGAGAATTCCTGAGGGAGCTGGGAAGGGGCTGGAGAATCCCTGAGGGAGCTGGGAAGGGGCCCAGCCTGGAGAAAAGGAGAATCCAGGAGGGAAAAACTCTGCAGCAGAACCCTCCACAAACTTCCCGCACTTTTTTTTTCCCTCATGTTTTCTCCCGCTTGATTTTCCCCTCACCACAAGGGAGAACCTGAGGGGCTGGAACAGGGCCAGGGAAGGGAACAGAGCTGGGAAGAGGCTGGAGAATCCCTGAGGGAGCCGGAAAGGGGTTGGAGAAGCCCTGGGGGAGCCGGGAAGGGGCTGGAGAATCCCTGAGGGAGCCGGGAAGGGGCTGGAGAATCCCTGAGGGAGCCGGGCAGGGGCTGGAGAATCCCTGAGGGAGCCGGAAAGGGGTTGGAGAAGCCCTGGGGGAGCCGGGCAGGGGCTGGAGAATCCCTGAGGGAGCTGGGCAGGGGTTGGAGAAGCCCTGGGGGAGCCGGGCAGGGGCTGGAGAATCCCTGAGGGAGCCGGGCAGGGGCTGGAGAATCCCTGAGGGAGCCGGGCAGGGGCTGGAGAATCCCTGAGGGAGCCGGGCAGGGGCTGGAGAATCCCTGAGGGAGCCGGGCAGGGGCTCAGCCTGGAGCAAAGGAGGATCCCCAGGGATCTTTTCCCTCTCTGGAATTCCCTGCCAGGAGGGCACAGCCGGGGGGGTCGGGCTCTGCTCCCAGGGAACAGGGACAGGAGCAGAGGGAACGGCCTCAGGCTGGCCCAGGGCAGCTCAGGGTGCATTTTGGGGCAATTCCTTCAGGAAAATATGCTCAGGTGGAGTCCCCATCCCTGCAGGGATTTCACAGCCCTGTGGATGTGGCACCTGGGGACATGGGGCAGTGCTGGCCTTGGCAGTGCTGGGAATGGTTGGACTCAATGATGTTTGAGGGTTTGTCCAATATTTATAATTCTTTTATTCTCTGATTTCTAAACCCTCCCTTCCTCCTCATCTGCCTTCTGTGACCAGAAGCTCCAGCAATATTTCCCTGAATTCCCCCTGGGAAACAGGCAGATTAAGATCCCACCAAAACCCCTATTTCTGACATTATTGCCATGTCAAAAGAGTGGAGAATAATCAACCACCACTCACAACAAAGTCCCCCAAATTTACACAACAAGAAAAAGTGCGACTAGAAAAGGAAGGGCAAGATAAGTGCCAATGATAATTTCAATATAAGGCAATCATTTATAAAGCTGAATACAAAACAGTGAAGGGCAGTGTTTGTGTAATGGGAAATACAGGTGTGAACACATCTACAGGAAAGTAACACATGAAAGTCCTTTGGTGATTGAACTTGCAGAGTTATCTAGAAAATATTTAAAGATTTAAAGCTCATTTTTAGTCACACTAAGCCAGCCCTTTCCATACACACAGAAATGCAGGAACCTGGTGATGAAACACCCAGAATGTTGTTCTGAAAACAGTGAAATCCCAGAATCCAGGAGCTGCAGGTAAATCCTGGCACTGAAGTTTTCCCATCCAAACCTGCACTTTTACAAATCCTCATATATCAAAAAATATTATTATGTTTTTCAAAACATCAGCCCATGGTTCTACAACTTTCACCATCCTCTCTTTCCTCTCAAACCTTTAATTAAGTCTCCACTCTGCTTCCAAGCAGCAGCAGCAGTCTAATGGCTTCAGAGTATTTCCTTACAAACTTCAAAACACCCAGACTTGCTGTGAGTAGCAGGCTTTGAACGCGAGCTCCTTAAATAATCCCTTTTATTTTTATTTATTCTTGAAAATATCAGATTCTAATCCTCTCTAACCGCTGCCATAAAAAAAAAAAAACTGCATAGCTCTTTGGAATATTTTCCTTTTTTGCCACTTTAGTGAGGAATCTATGTGTAACTATGCAGGATTTCTTACTTGAAAAGTGTTCACAGCTGCAAAAAAAAAAAAAGTATAAAAATGGTTTTCATCAGCAAATCTTAAGGAACTTTTACAAAGCACTGTTTCTAACAGATGGGGAACCTGAGACTCAGGCAGGAACTTCCCTAAGTCACCCAACAAGGTATTGCAAGCTGAGTTTCTGCTGTGTGAGCATTTTGCTCTCATGGCTCTTTAGGACTACCTGGAATAAACTGTGTGAGACCTTCGGGAAAGGTTTTAAAATAAAACCAGGTTTTATGGCATCAGATTGGGAGTTTTCTTTGATGGAAGGGAAACACATCCTCAAAAACGGCACCTTGGGAAGATGAGGGGAGGAGAGAGCCTGGGGTAGTGTGAAAGTAAATCTGCCCCTATGAGTTTTGAATTGTCTGTTTTGCACAATAAAACATTGAATTCCACACTGGTTTGGGGTGGAAGGACCTTAAAACTCATCGCATCCTACCCCTGTCATGGACAAGGGACACCTTCCACTGTCCCAGGCCCCACACCTGAATACAAAACAAGAATTTCTACAGCTGTAGGAATTGTCCTGTATTTTGCTGCTAAAAAAAAATGCAGCAGAAGAAGTGAGCTTGGTCTTTCACATCCCCACAAGCAAACATCACCTTCCAGTTTTGAGGTAAACTGGGTTTTGAGCAGCTGAAGGTTAATACATAAATCTGTATTTTTTATTTACTGTTGTAGAACATTTACAGCAGTTTTCTAAAAACCTCCACTTATCCTGCCTGTAGTGCTGTGCTCCCCTCAGATTCCTCTGATGGATTAATAGAGCAGAGCCTGCTGTGAATGCAAGACACATTTCCTCACAGATTTGTTTGAAATATAAACTCGGGGCTTAGTTTGCTAAACATTTGTTTTCTTCCCATTTTGATATTTGGAAAGAAAATAGATAGCTCATAATTAGTCAAACATTCACTGGAGAATGAAATAACCACCAGTCCCTTTAATCTGTTGTTCAGAATTCTGCAGGATCTGGAGCTCTATAAATAAATCCTTGCTTGCTCTTTTTTATATTTGTAGCAGTGGAAAGAAATCCTTGACTCTAACTCGCTAACAAAGACTTTAGCACTGCATTCTGAGGTGTGAACCAACAAGGAAAGTTATTATTTTTTATGACTTGCCCGTTTAAACAGAAGGAGGCAAAGTCTAAGACATTCAGATTTGTGACATCAAAGGAAGCGCTGCTCCTTGGCAGATATTTAATAAGGGATCCCAAGCCATTGCCCAGCTTCCTTGGTGGTCTGAGGTCGCAGTTTCATATTTCAAAGGCTGGGAGTGAGGAGATTTCCATCTGCACGTGTCTCCTGGCCTGAAAGGGATCTTTAACAGCTCTGGAGGTGGCAACTCCAACGTCCTGCCCACCTCGGCTTGCAGGAGAAGCAGGAACATTTGCAACGGGATTTCAGATGGGAATAACCCAACACTCCCAGGCTGAGCACACAGCCACTCAGCTGCACCATTCTTTTTATACTTCTTGGTGGGATTTGTCCAGCTGGAAGTGTGCAGGAATTATAAGGCAGCTCCCAGCAGTTGCTAACTTGCAGCAGTGAAAATGGAAGGTTTGAAATAATTGCCCACTTTCCTCTGACACAAACCAATTCAGATGTTTTCAAAGTCCCAGTGACAGGCTGGAGTGCGACACTTCAAAATTGCTCTTCCAGCAAGTGGGAAACTGCTTTAATAAAATTTAGGGAACAATTGTGAGTTCAACATAATAATCTTCTACTCTAGACCTACTTGAACACCTGAGAGAGAGAATAAATATTGAACCAACAGATCTGAGAACCGACTTGCTGTTACTTCATGTTCTGGGGAAAGCTTGATGTTGTTCAGCTTTAAGTTCTGTCCTCGATTCAAACACACTGAAGCAAAATTCTTAAAGTCTAATGAAGTTGATTATTTTTTTTCAGCCCCTCTCAAATTTGTAACTTCTGGGTGCCAAGACGGTAATGCTGTGGTGGAGGAAATTAAATTCCTGTGTTACACAAATGCTGCAGGGCAGGAGAAAGGGGTGGGAGATTAGGCTGACCTAACTCATCTATCACAGAATCCCAGAATGATTTGGGTTGGAAGAAAACCCCAAGAACATCACAATCCACCCCTGCCACGGGCAGGGACACCTTCCACTATCCCAGGCTGCTCCAAGCCCATCCAGCCTGGCCTTGGACACCTCCAGGGATTCAGGAACAGCCACAGCTTCTCTGGGCACCTGTGCCAGGGCCTGCCCACCCTTCCAGGGAAGAATTTCTTACCAATATCTAATTAAAATCTCTTTTTCAGCTTGCAACCATTCCTCTTTGTCCCATCACTACCTGCCCATGTAAAAAATCCCTCTCCTCTAAGCCCTTTTCCATGCATATCCCCTGTACCTGCCACCCAAAACAAGTCACTAATTGAAAGATTATTTCGGGTCTGTAATAAACAGCACATATAATTCCCATTCATTATTTTGCATAAAGAATGCAGGCCAATTTGTATTATTTATGTGAAATTAGAACACTGGGGGTGTAAAGAGTCTACAGACTCGAAATTTGGCTGTTGCCTCACTGAGTAATTTGGTGTTTGCATTAACGACTTGCTAACATTTCAATCAAGCAGAAGAGGTGATTACACAAGGTCTCTGCCAAAGAGGTTTAGTGGCTCCAAAACCTGAGGGCAGACAATAGCTCAGAAAAACAAATAACCAAAGTGTGTTCTCCTAAAGGCAAAGAATTCCAGAAGCCAGGAGCACGGAGGGGCTCACACTAAACCAGGCAGAGGGATGGCACTGAGTCCCTCATGCCAAGGTCTGCAACACCAGGCTGGGACTGAGTCAGTTCCACAGGCAGGGAGGGAACCAGATCCATAAGGGATGACTTTTGGGATTTGAGAGGTTTGGAGACCAAGGAGAGATGCAGAGGGTTTCTTTCCTCTCATCTCCGTCATTTAAAACTTCCATAATTGCATTCATTTGCTCAGGATAGTTGAAAAAGTCTGATTTTCTTCCATGTTTGTGGGATCAGGCAAAGGTCAAGGCAACTGTGCTCTTCAAAAATAGGTATTTTAGGATCATGAGGGCACTCTCATCAGCTCTTCCAGGTACAGAACTTCTGGGCTGCAGGGCTGGTCTGAGGATGCCTTGGGAGGAATGGCCTGCAGTGATTTCCATCAGCCAGCTGATAAGCTTCCTACAAACACCACTCCCACAGGAAAAAGACCTTCTGAATCCCAAGCAATTTTGGAACATCACCCAGGAGAAAGTATCACACAGCACAGATTCCAGAGCAGTAGTTCCAACCCCTGGGTTCTGTGAAAGAGAAATTTTTCTGTGGAGAAATTGGGACACTGAATACAGGGCACACTGAAAGCTGATTTCATCTCCAAACAGCATAAAACAGACAAACAAACTGGAAAACATGCACACTGTGACATCTCCACCTCTTTTTGCAGCCTGGTCTCACCTGCTGAGACACCCTGAGCCAGGCTGGCTCTGTGGCTTAGGACAGAGCCCCCTGCCAGGACTAAAACACCCTGAAATGATTATTTCCCTGAGCTGAACCAACATTTATCAACCTTAAAGATGTTTCCCTGAAAAAGCTCTGGGTCTACCTTGTCACGGAGCTTTGGGCAGGCTGGGATACAGTGGGAATATCAAATGTAGCAGCACGAGGGTATTTCACAGTTGGATTTGGGATGGATTTGGGGCGTTCATCTGCAACGCCAGGCAAGGAGGTGACAGCAAACACCCCAAAAAGCAGAACACAAAGCCCAGGGCAAGGGTTCAAGCCCACCTGCAGCTTTAGGCCACACTTAAGGTTCCACAGAAACTCCCAGGGGAAAAGCTGCAGCCATCTAATTCCTACAGCACTTCCACTCGGCTTTCAGGAGAAAGCTGAAGTGGGAGTAGCAGTAGTTTCACACATACAAAAAGAGCCCTATTTTTAAGAGAAAAAAAAAAGGGGAAAAAAAAAAAGAAAAGGCTAAAGAAGCAGGAAGCGGAGGAGTAAATGACAGTGGTAGGGAGAAGAGATGTCTCCTTCCATTTAGACAAGCAGACATACTCTTGCAATTTAATGGATTAGAAGGACTTGGAGATATTTACTGTCTAGCCACGTAAGTACATTCCAGCTCTTGATTTGCTTTTAGCATCAAAACCAGTCATATATTACATCAGTGGGATTCTTGTTTGTTGAAATAAGTGAATAATTTGGGGAGTATATTCAATTCACTCTTTTTACATTCCCTTCTTTCATCTGGTCTCAATTTCCACAAGATGCTGTTTGGGAAACTGCAGCTGGGAGCACGTGGCCAGCAAGACAGGTTGGTCAAGGGCTGACATCTCCACTCATTTGCTGGGCTGCATGTTAAATTAATAATGTTAATGTTAAATTAATAACATGCAGGCTGAGCTGGAACGAGCTTGACATGCATCACTTTGGGGGGTTTGGTGTGCAGAGTTCAGGGACTCAACTCAGCTGAGCCAAATTTCATGGCTCATCTTTCATCCCCTCATTCTCAGCCTCCCCCATGTCCCCATTCCCCTCCTTCAAGATGAGCCACTTGGGGGGACTAAAATGGCACAAAAAACATTTTATTTCTTTTCTTTTGTCAGTGTGGATTTTCTGCTGGTTTAGGGCTCTCAACTGGCTCCCGGAAAGGTCAAGAAGTCGGCACAGAAAATAAACCCCAAGCCGGGAAAAGAGGAAGGAACAGATTGCTGTACCATCAACTCCACCATCAAAGTACCTGGCAACGGCTTCACACTTGTTCTTCTCATGGAAAAAAGAAAAAAAAGTAACAGTTCTGAAATAGGTAGGATCTTGTTTCTATTGCTAAAGCCTGAGACTTCTGAAGTGACAACCTTCTGATGTTCTGTGGAGCAACCACCACGGCAACTTCCTCTAAAAAAATCTTAACCCATCGTTCTTTTTTTCTATTGCAGGGCTGAAAATTCAGCCAGTCAGAGATAGCCAGTAAAAACAGAAACATCAGCCATCTAAATTCCCATAATATTGACTTGAAACAAAATACACCAGTGTTTACTCTATTGCTTTGGCGTGGGTTGGTTTGTTTGCAGTCAAACCGTAATTTATACTGGCTCCTCACATATTGATATGTTGAGGAAATAAACAGTAAATACTATTTCCAATCCATCTGTTTAACTTGTTAGAAAAACAACAGTCAGAGGCTTTTGAGAATTGTAGTTTTTCTGTACAAACCCAAATTGGGAACTGGAGTTTTGTTTCACTCTGAGTGCTCTGTGTGGGTTTGGATGAAGTGTGGCTCCAGCCTGAATTCCCAGCTCTTGCTCCAGGTCCTGGCAGAGCTGTGGGCAGTTTGCAGGGATTGTCTGGAGGGGACCCACCACATCTGTGAGCCTGGCTGGAGCCATCCCACTCCTCCCTGCTTCTCTTTGTCTGACACATGGCTGAGACTTTTAGGGAAAACTCCACCCACCAACAGGGAGCTTTCCATGAACTCGGCTCCTTCCTTGTTCTCCTGCTGGCTCTGGAGTGGAGACTCAGCTGGGGTATGAACAATGGTTTTAATCTTCAGTTCTTCACAGAAAAATGAAGGTATTGGTGTAACATTTGTTCTTGAAACTCATCAAGCACGGAGCAGCTTTTGTGGGCTACTCTGTCCTAGGGGCAGCCCTGCCCCGAGGGTTTCAGCTGGACAGGGACACTGCTGGACAAGGAGGTCTGGGAATTCATCCCACTCGAGCCTCGTGGTGTTTAAAGAAGCCAAGATGGACAGGGCTGGTCTTGTGGAAACTGTCAGGTTGGAAATAGAGGGGCTTTAAGGCTCCTTCCCACCCAAACCATCCTGGGATTCCGGTTTTCTGTGAAAGGTGAAGCAAAGCAGCCCCACAGTGCCCTGCCTTGGCATTTCAGTGTTAAATGCTTTAGCAAGTTGTCCAGCAGGGCACAGGCACCAAAGAGGGAACTTTGTTGGCCTGTCAAGCTAATCCACCCTTTAAGCCAAAAGAAATGAAGATAGGAGAAGGAGAAGGAGGAGGAGGAGAAGAAGAAAGGAGAAGGAGAAGGAGAAGGAGAAGGAGAAGGAGAAGGAGAAGGAGAAGGAGAAGGAGAAGGAGAAGGAGAAGGAGAAGGAGAAGGAGAAGGAGAAGGAGAAGGAGAAGGAGAAGGAGAAGGAGAAGGAGAAGGAGAAGGAGAAGGAGAAGGAGAAGGAGAGAAAAGAAAAGAAAAGAAAAGAAAAGAAAAGAAAAGAAAAGAAAAGAAAAGAAAAGAAAAAAAGAAAAGAAAAGAAAAGAAAAGAAAAGAAAAGAAAAGAAAAGAAAAGAAAAGAAAAGAAAAGAAAAGAAAAGAAAAGAAAAAAGAAAAGAGAAAAGAAAAGAAAAGAAAAGAGAAAAAGAAGGAGGAGAAGAAAAAGAAGGAGGAGAACAAGAATGAGGAGAATGAGGAGAACAAGAACAAGGAAATGAAAAATAAAAAGGTGAAAAACAAGGCAAACAGCAGAGCTTATTTGAAGTAGCAGCTGGTTACCAGTAAGTGAAGGTGGGATGGTTTTGTGATGGGATGGAGAGGAAAGGGTGGGATTTAAGGGAGGAGTTTCCTACAATGAGAGTGGCAAAACACTGGCCCAGGATCCCAGAGCAGCTGTGGCTGCCCCTGGATCCCTGGAATGTCCCAGGCCAGGTTGGACAGGGCTTGGAGCAGCCTGGGACAGTGGAAGGTGTCCCTGCCATGGCAGGGGTGGCACTGGATGGGCTTTTAGGTCCCTTGTAACCCAAACCAGGCTGGGATGGCCCCTCTGGCTTCAGCCACCAAGCAAACAAGGCAGTGGAGTCCAGCTGCTTCCATCGGGATTGATGTTCTGCTGAAAGGTGGGGAACAAAACTCCTTCCCTTCAGCCTGTCAGAGCCTGAGTGTGAGTAAAGCACTGCCAGGGAAAAGTGCTTGTTGACTCGTGTACAACAAGAGAGAACTATCAGCTTTTAAAGGCTCAATTAAGCTGCTTTCAAGATCTAGGCCAGCAAGTTAGTACTGTGCTTTAAATATTAAAACTGTGGAGATGGATCTGAGCCTTACACTCCAACCTCGAGGTAGGTAATTTAAACCATCTGCACTGCAGAGCTGCTGCTGGAGCCAATAAAAATATTTCATAATTACTTCTTGCTTCCTTTTTTCACCAGAATCAAATATCATCATTGTTAAAGGTCAGAAACATTCCACTTTTCAACACTTGGAGGAAAAATGCTTCTCTAGGTAGCCAGGAAAGGGTTTTTATAGCAGGAATATCCTCAGCTGTAGGCTATGAGCTTTGGAGGAGCAGGTTCCAGACACTCATCAGATTTCTGATACCAGGAGATATCCCAAACATTTCATTTTCCTTCTGTGATTTCGAGTGCTTTCCCCACAACACCCACTCGGAAGAATCTTTCAATGTATTTTAGGTTCATTCCATATCAGCTGAAATCCCTTGATAAATTTTGCATTTCTTTTTGTAGCCTGTCTCGGTCAACTGCAGACCTTTTCTAAGAAAACAGAATTTAAATGCCCTTAGCTTTTTGTGTGGTTTCCAGCTCTCTAACAATGGATTAAAATCCATAAACAGCTACAGCTGCTCAGCCTTCCAAATTCTGACACCTCCTTCCCTCCATTTGGGACTCCAGCCTCAATTTCTTTTTGTCTTTGACTTTTTTGAGGACTGAAATCCAATCCTTTTGTCTGCATCTGCTGCTAAAAGCCATTTCTCCCCAGCCCCAGCCCTGTCCCCTTGTGTCCCATCAAGCACATTTCCATTTGGCTCAGAAAATCCCAACCAGAGCATTTCATGCCCAGCCACAGAGCCCTGATGAGAGCAGCTCTCTGCTCCTGCCTTCTGCAATGACACAGGGTGGGTACCTCATTATTTGGGGGGGGAAATCAAACAGAATCTTATTTAAAAATAAGGGAACTGCCCTTTGGAAGACTTTAAAAAATATATTGGGGGTTTTCTAAAATAGGCAAAATTTAAACTGCATTAGAAATCATATCAAAAGTGAAATTTTGCATTTATTCAGTGGGTTGGACATCTCTGTGAAGCTGCTAAAGCCCACCAGGAAGGACTATCTCCTCAGGAAGGTTTTACCAAGGAGTGGCAGCCACTTGGTGCCATCAGCCTTCCCAAGGTGCCACCATCCCATTGGGAAGAGCAGGAATTCTGGCTCACCACCATGTGATGAAATGCCATCCACCAGCTCTGAAGAATGCCCAGTGAAGCTGCTCAGGTGGCAGGAATGCCAGGAGCAGCAGTGGGAAGCCATTCCACACTGGCTCCCACAAGTCCTGCTGGCTCCAGCTCAAGGCTCCTGTTGATCATTTTCCTGTGGCACCACGGGATAAACACAAAAAAATAACAAACCAGGAATGAAGGGAGCTCTGAGGAGCCCAGCCCTGAGGATTTCACCCGGACAAACGCAATCTTGGGATGCCAAACCAACAGGAGGAGCAAGCTGCAGGGCACAGGTGCAGGATGCTCATCCCAAGGAGCAGCTTCCATCCCCTGAGCTGTGTATCCCAGCTTCATTCCAGCAGCTCCCACACGAGGCTCCAGGAAAAATGAGCAGCATCAGACTAATGTGGAGCTAATGAAGGAAGTCAGGGCTGTCCCCAGAGTGAATTGTCACATTTACCTTCACAGGAGCAGATGGGAGAAGCAGGCTCCTGGAAGCTTCTGTGGGAGTTTCCAGCCAACAGCTCAAGGACTTGGAGACCTTGAGCTTTCAAAACGTGGCAGAGAATGAATGGGCAGCTCCGGGTGTCTGCAGCTGACAGCACTGAACGAGGCTCTGATCCCACCTGCCAGCAGCGTCACTCTGAGCTGGAGCAGGGCATTGTCACAGTGCCAGCCACGCCAGGGGTCACCAAGGCACCAGGGAGTGCTCTCCCCACTAACAGGGTGGGGTGAGGATGGGCTCCAAGGCTTTGGGAATATCCCTAATCCAGCAGCGTTGATGCTGATCCAGCTCCTGGGGCAGAATAAAATCAAGGAATGATTCACAGAATCACAGATTGGATGGGAAAGGACTATTAAAAGTCATCTAGAGAAACTTCTCTGCCATGGGCAGGGACACTTTCCACTGTCCCAGGTGCTCCAAGCCCCATCCAGCCTGGCCTGGGACCCTTCCAGGGATCCAGGGGCAGCCACAGCTGCTCTGGGCACCCTGTGCCAGGGCCTCACTGCCCTCATGGTAAAAACTCCTTCCTGATAGCTAATCTAAATTAGATATCAGCCTAAATCCTTCCATTTAAATCCATTAACTCCTGTCCTGTGGCCTTTAACGGGTCCTGATAAAATTCCTGCCACCTGAGCAGCTTCACTGGGCACTTCTGGAGGGGTTTGCTTCAGAGCTGGCGAATAGCATTTCATTACATGGCGGGGAGCCAGAATTCCTGCTGTCCCCAGTGGAAACTTGGCACCTTGGGAAGGCTGGTGGCATCAAGTGGCTGCCACTCCTTGGTAAAATCTTCCTGAGGAGATAAAATCCTTGGTAAAACCTTCCTGAGGAGATAGTCCTCCCTGGTGAGCTTTAGCAGCTTCACAGAGATGTCCAACCCACTGAATAAATGCAAAATTTCACTTTTGATATGTATTCTAGTGCCATTCAAATTTTTTCCCTACTTTGGAAAATCACTAATATTTTTTTAAAATCTTCCAAAGGGCAGTTCCCTTACTTGTAAATAAAATTCTGTTTGATTTCCCCCCCCAAATAATGGGGTACCCCCCCTGTGTCATTGCAGAAGGCAGGAGCAGAGAGCTGCTCTCATCAGGGCTCTGTGGCTGGGCATGAAATGCTCTGGTTGGGATTTTCTGAGCCAAATGGAAATGTGCTTGATGGGACACAAGGGGAGGGTCTCTACCTTGCAGGGCCCCTTGAAGAGCTGAGATGCTCCAATGAGCCCTTCCCAGAGCCTCCTCTTCTCCTAACAACAACATTAGTGCTGCTTACACTGAACCAACCCTCCAACAAACATCATCCATTACGTGAAAAACATGAGATCATTAAACACCAGAGACTTTAAATGAACATGATCTCAAGCACATCTGGCTCAGGAACATCCACCAGCCCCACCAAGGTCCTCCCAAGCCAGCAGAGCCCAGCACGGCCTGGCACGGCCTCCTCCCTCCGCGGCTACCCAGCCTGAAGAAGGCTCAGCTCAGCCCTGTGAAACATTCTTCTCCACCCACATTTCATCCCAGACACTGTGCCCGTGGTACAGGCAGCAAATTCCTCAGCTGGAAACAAAGGAGCAGCACCCAGCAGGGGTGGGTGAGGAGCTCCTGGCCCCAGCCAGCCAGGAGCTCCTGCTGGTGCTGCCATCAGCGCCCACCACCCCCCTGCCCTGCCTCTCTTTCCTCAGGCCAGGAGGAAAACCAGGCACTCTTATCCCTCGTTTTCCCCTTTCCCGCCTTTGCACAGGCACACAGAAGGTAAGAGCTCAGAAATAATAAATATTCAGAGAAGGTCAAATGGAAGATCCCCCAACTTGTGTTTGTTTTAAACCCTTATTCCAATTTCCTTTGTTTCCACTGTCCGTCCCCCTTTGACACCCCCTCTGCAGAATCCCTAACCTGAAATTAGGCATTCCTGTGATATTCTCTATCACAGAAATCACCTGTACACCCCCTGGAACCTCTCATCCAGCCCTTATTTCCTGTGGCAGACAAAAGTTGGAAGCACCAGTGCCTTTTTCTGGAGATCTTTGGGATCTCCTGTTCTAAAAAAAAAAACTGTAACCTTCATCACAAGCATGCATACAACTCTCAGGTAACAAAAATTAGCAGAAATTAGTCTATCCACACTATTTAAATTAATGAAAATGCTGCAATACAGCATTTCCAGCAGAAGGAAAACTCTTCCTTCCCCTCTTTGACCCAGACAGACCTGGAACTAAAGCAGGTATTTGAGCCCAAGTTCCACTTCCTGAGCAGCTCCTCCAGCTGGGCCTAACTGATGTGAATGAGAGTGTCTGGGAGAGGGTTTGAGTCCTTTTCACTTCAAATGGCTTTGTCTCTGAACTGAAAAATGGAGAGAAGCAAAGAAGTGCTCTTAGGTCTGGCTTACTGCAGAGAACTGAGCAGCACCAACCTCAGAGCCCAGCTCTGCCCCAATCCCTTCTCCACATTTGTTTCTTCTGCTGCTACATACAGAAGTAAAAGGCTCCAAGAGACTCCAAAACCAGTAAAAGGTAGAAGACTCCAAAATCTTCTAAGCTTGAAGTGGTGTTTGACCCTGCCTGGTGCAAATGTGACCCAGGAGCTCTGATGTGGCACAGAGAGATCAAAATTCAGAGTAAATTCTCTGCCTGTAAAGTTCTCTTGGATAACCAAAAATATCACAAAGAATTTATAAACTTCCTCAGTTATTCCAGATATTTTCAATGTTCATCCCTCTGGTGGGGACTTCGCAGAAATTATTTCAATTTAATACCCAATTATCCTCTGACATCTATAGGTGCTTGGTTTTAGAAACAGAATTTTTCCAAAAGTTCAGAGGAGGAAAAGCTAAAGCTCCATGTCTAAAGCAGGACTAAATATTGCAATCACTTTTCATGCATTTTTTAAATGTTAATTTTGTTTGAAATCCTTTACCATCTCCCCACAGCTATGAATAAATAATCCCATGCCTGAGCATATTTTATTTGTGTGCACAGGAAAAAATACAGCAATGAATTCTAATTCTTCCCTTCACCATCCAGCAGGCTGCAAACACCCAGCAGACAGGGCAAAAATGTGGAATGGAATAAAGTTTACTTCTGAGAAAGAAGATTTTGGGAAAATCCAGGTGAGAGATCACTGAGGGCACCACTTTTTAGAGGCTGCTCCCAAGTGGAATTTTTCTCTCCTGGGGAACTTGATTAAAGTTGTAAGAAGGTTGCTGAAATTTTCCTTTCAGAGACATTCAGAAGAAGAAGAAGCAAAAAGCTTCTCAAGGCAAGCAAAGTGAACCTGGTAAAAGAAGAAAAATAGGAACCCTGTGGTCTCAATATGATATAAAAATGTGGAAAAGGAGCAGGGAACACTTTTCCTACTGGCTCTGGTGATCAAAGAAGATTAGGAGCTATTTAAGATCCATTGAGTGCTCTCTGTAATGGTTCTCCTTTTGCCCAAAGCCAAACACTGAAAATTAAAGTCCAGTTTTCAAGGCCTTGAAGGAGAAAAGGCTGAGGAAGAAATTGGTGGACAAAATAAAATTCCAAGTGCCATTCTGGGCAAGCTGGGCCAGGGGAAGTGTCCCTGCCCATGGCAGGGTGGGATGAGCTGAGCTTTAGTCCCTCCCTGCCCAAACCAGCCTGGCATTCTCAGATTCCGTGATTCTGCGATTTGTCCTGAATGCCAGATTTCAGAAATAGAACAAACATTTAACCACCCAGTTTTGTTAACACATCCTGACACTCCTGCTCTCCCCAGAAATGAAGAGACTGGGCAATTCCCAGTGATGAGGCTCTGCTGCAGTCACTGGGGATCCTTTCTCCCAGATTTAATGGGTGCCAAGTGTCACCTCCTGTCCCATCACTTTGGTCCTGCCTCATGCCAGCCCAGCACAGGTAAGAACCAGAGAGCACTAAAACAGAGCAGGGCGGGGGGAAATAGATTCTGAGCTGTCTGGGGGACAGATTAAATTTAGTACAAGAGCCAAGCAAGGAGAAAAACTGTACCAGTTGGACTGCTGATGTCTCTGCTCAATCTCTCTCATGCTGGCCATTTCTGCCTTATTCTTCCTGCAGACATTGTTGGGGAAAGAACAAGTGACAATATTTATAAAAGGCTGAGGGGGAGGATGAGGGAAGCACCAAATGCTGATTTACTGGGGGTGGAAGAGGCAGTCCTCACATCAGTACTGATTTCAAACGGAGAGAGAGTTGTTTTAGATGGGATATTGGGAAGAAATTCCTCCTTGTGAGGGTGGGCAGGCCCTGCCCAGAGCAGCTGTGGCTGCCCCTGGATCCCTGGAATGTCCAAGGCCAGGCTGGATGGGGTTTGGAGCAACCTGGGACGATGGAAGGTGTCCCTGCCCATGTTAGGCTTGGGACAAAATGAGCTTTAAGGTCCCTTTTAACCCAAACCATCCTGAAATTCTGTTTTATTAGCATCTCCCAGTGCTTCGCATGTCACAGGACACAGTCCCAGGCCCCACCACCACTCAGACTACAGCATCTATTAAAAAATGTCCTAAATATGTAGCAGAGACTGGCTTGAAATGTACCAGTCAGGCTGACATCAAGGACATGCTGCTACTGTTTCCAGTCCAGGAAGCCAGGTCATTTTGGGTTCCCATAAATAGAAAGTGGCAAGCCAGGGAAAAAAAAAAAAAAAACACTCAAGATTCTTGTTGCAAAATTTTTCTCCTCCTGTTCTTGACTTGAAGCCAATGTAACCAAAAGATTGACCTACAAGAGCTCAGATTTCCTTCCTGTTTCTTCCCTCCCATGCCCAAGTTTCAAACTCCTGGCTGTGTTATCTGCAAACCCTGCTGGAACTCCCTACAATGAAGCTGAACATTCTGGGGGTGAATTCTGGTCAGTTCAGCACTTCCAGTCTGAGCCAGCCCCATCCCAGCACCAGCACAGCTTCCATCAGCACAGCCTTGGCTTTTCTGCCAGCTCTCCTAAGGAAACAGGGCTTGTGGGGACACAGCAGCTCCCAGGCTGTGCCTCTGCTCTCTCTCTCCACCAAGGATGTGTTTGAACCCTTGGCCATTTCAACCACATTTAAGGAAAGGACAGAAATCTCTGCGTCCCTAGGGAGGGTGGAAGGGAAAGCAGAGATTCCCAAAGCAGAGCTCCAGCTCTGGGCATCAGATTCGGGTTTGGGGTACTGAGATTCTTAAATCTCATCTGGAATAGTTTTTGACTCCATTTGTTTCAAAGCAAGTCATGAGTTTGAGCTTATCCTGGAAAGGACCAAAATTATTCAAGAGGTGCTTGTTCGGTTTCTCTCTGAAATGGAGTGGATTTAGGTTGGATATTGGGAAGGAATTTCTGGAATGGATGTATTAGGATATTGGATATTTCTGGTTGGATATTTGGGAAGGAAATTCTGGATTGGATATATTGGGATATTGGATATTTCTGGTTGGATATTGGGAAGGAATTTCTGGCTGGGAGTATGGGGAGTCCCAGAGCAGCTGTGGCTGCCCCTGGATCCCTGGAAGTGTCCCAGGCCAGGTTGGACAGGGCTTGGAGCAACCTGGGACAGGTGTCCCTGGGCATGGCAGGGGTGGCACTGGATGAGCTTTGAAGTCCCTTCCAGCCCAAACCAATCCAGGACTCTGATTCCATGATTCTGGGATTCACTCAAGCTCCACAGCTCCTCGTACAAAGCCTTAGCAGGACTCCAATCCTCGAGCAAAGACTGCAGGGTGACCCTGCTGTGCCATGTCCTGGAGGAAGGGCTTCACCTGGAAACTCACACTGAGCTTCCTGACCAAGCCTGAGCCCCCAAATCCTCACACTCAGAGAGCTCCTTCACCCTGACACCCCAAAGCCTCCTCCTGATTTAATCCAGGACAAAACAGAATCCCTGAGTGTTTCCCAGTCACAACCATCCCTGTGATCACACCCTTAGCAGGGGCAGAGCCCACCCTGGCAGCCCAGAGCTGTGATAATTCTGCTTTCTGACTCCTTCCCAAAGCCTGCAGAGACATTTGATTTTATTTGATTTGATTTATTTGATTTTATATTGATTTATTGATATTAACTGCTAACGGCCAGCCCCCACTGCAAATCCTTTATTATTCCTATTAGAGCCAGCACAACAAGCTGAGGTGACAGACAAGGACTGGAAAAAAATAGCTAAAAGGTATCAAAAAACATACATATGCTCCAAGTTGCTGAAAAACACGTTATGGGCAGGCAGATATTTTTAGGCTGCCATAAACCGACAGGTGCCTACATTATGCTACAAGTCTTTAATCTATAAAATTGGATTTACAGCCAGTGCTTGCAGAAGAATGAATGTGCCTAACAGCCACAAAGACCCACATTCTCTGAGCACAAATTTAGGGCTCCCTCAGAACTGTAAAGAAGTGTGCACGTGCTCTTTTTACATTTTCTCCAGGTTTTCATGGCCCCAGAGTAGAAGGAGCTGAGGGGGGTGTTGGGATTTTTTTATTATTGTTTTGGGTTGAGCTTTCACTTCATCAAAGCTACAACAGCAGGTAACTTTTTCCTTGGAAAGCTGGCCTGGAATCAGGCTCTTTAAATAGCAAACAGTTTGCTATTAACAGAATTCCCCACTAATGACTCCAGCACGGGCTAAAGCCAGCCATTCCCAAAGGCTGCCCCAGCCAGTGCATCTGTTTTGACTGCAAAAACAAAAACTCACCAGCTGTACAGAAAGGATTTCTGCTCCAGTCTGCAAACAGAGCAGCTTATTTCACCACAAATGCTGTCAAGTCTTTGTCTGGCGGGCAGAAATCCGTCCTTGGTCAGATCTCCTCACCACTAACAAAGACGTCGGGGAGCTTTGACTTATTGCAGAAAATATTTTGCTGTGTTAAATGACTTTAAATAATTATTGAGCTCGTACAACCCTGAACACTCGATTAGTCCTTCAGGATGAGCCTCAAAACCAAGTCTGGAGTGGAACCCAGGGTTTCATTACCCAGTTTCCTCTGTATTCCAGCATCCTTTAGCATGTGGATTTCTTTTTCCACACATACAACCTCTTTCAGGCCCCAAAACACACTCTTTCAACAGAGTGCTGATCCTGGTTATGTATTTGTAAATATTTCAAAGCCCAAAGAGCAGATTCCTTGTACTGACAGCAAAACAAGAGTTAGTACAACAAGGACTGGGTATTTTGAACACCTCTGATCAACCTCAGAGATCCTCGTGGGACAGAACACTTTAATTCACGTGGCTGTGCCAATTCAATTCCTGGATTTATTTCACACTCCCAAAGAGCTTCTCCCAGTTAAAATTAACTCCTGGCCTTTCAACTCCAGCTGATGTTTCAACACGTGGAATGTGCTGCAGGAAAACCTCGTTCCCTTCCCTCTCTCTGCAGGCACTGGCATGGCAGAGGGTCAGAGCTCCAGCTGCCCACGGTGATCTCTGAGGATCCTGTGCTCCTGAGGGATCCTGGATGCACCATTTTTTCCATTTTTCCTTGGATCAGCACATTCCAATCGTTCTTATTTTCTATAAGCACCACTTTGTCCATTATCAATTTGATTTTGGTTGTAATCAAGGCCATTTTTATGGCCTCACAAGTTACTGGAAGTGAGAAAATCGTTATATTTAAAGCAGGATATGAAGCATTTCTTTTATACCTTCAGCAATGTAACTTGATTTCCCATTAATAACATCTAGATTTAATGTCTTACTGGTAAGTCTGCTTCAAAATAGGGAAGCTGAGTCACTCCAAAGTTGAATAGCTTGCCTGGATAAATTCATCAAATTAGATTCCCAGCCCAGATTCCAACCACTACAATGCCCTGTCCTCCAAATGTTTCTCCAGGAAAATTCTCTCACTGCTGTTGATTAATAAACTCTGCAGGTCCTGCTCCTCAAATGCCAATGGGGAACAAAAGAAGAAATTACAAGTTCTGTAATAAACTTAAACTTCTCCATGGAATCTGTGTCTCCTGTCTGGCCTTAACTATCCCTGAACTTGAAGGACAGCAGGATTTAGTAATTTAAAAAATAAATATTTCTGCTTTAAAGTTAATCCTGCAGAAGCATCCATCTTTTCTGTCCTTTGAGGGACTGGTTACTTATCCTCCCTGAGGAACTGAGCAATAAATATCAATTCTGCAATTCTAAGCAGTGGAAAGAAAATGTTGGTTTGGTTTTAGTAGGAGACAGGAGTAACTACAAGAGCAAATCATTAAGACAAATCAGTTCCTTATTCCATATCTGTGGAATGAAAGGGATGCATCCTTCAGAAGATTCATTTGAACACTGAAAAGAGGGAAAATAAAAACCCCCAGAGCCAAGGAGGACTCAAATCTCAGTGACATAAAAAGACTCCAGAGAGAGAAGTGAGAACCAATATCCCAATTCAGGGTGTGTAGCTCCTTTAAAATCCTACTCCTTTATTTTCAAATCCTACAGGACAACAAATGGCAAAGAGAGAAAGCAATTCCTGAAATCCAAGAAGGTTCTGGTAGAGTGGCTCCTCTCAGGAGCATTCCCAAACTCCAGGACACTCTCAGTGTGGAGTCAGAGGTTAGCCCCAAGGAGGAGCAGGAATTCCCTCCAGGAATGCTGATGTCAGCCCCAAACACGAGATGGAAAGGATCCAGGGAACTTGTGAGCACTGCAGGAGCTCAGGAACAAACATTTCACTTGGGCACTGGCAGGGAGAGCAGCATGGGACAGGCAGGGCAGGGCCAAAGCTGGGATGGGATCAGGAATTCCGGGAGCAGATCCTGCCCTGCTCGTTCCTCCTGCTGCTCCACCCAGCCCAGAGCATTTGCATCCATCAGAAATCCGGATTTTGCATCCCCTTTTGGAGGCTGGAAGCATCCACACTCCCTTACCCAGCGGCTGAGACTCCTGGAGCACAGAGGAGTGGTGGGGAAACAAGGACTTCCATGGAATTCCTGCTCCCTTCCATGGAATTCCTGCTCCCTTCCATGGAATTCCTGCTCCCTTCCATGGAATTCCTGCTCCCTGGAGCACAGAACTTGCCTGGTTCTGAGCCTGCCATGGTCTGATGCTCCCTTTGCACCAGAACCAGGCTGGAAGAACCGGTTTTGGACGTCCACTAATTTCCACCTTCTGCTTTTGGAATTTTTAATGCCCACAAGAGCAGGGCTGAAGGGCTCTCCTGTGAGCAGGGAACAGCTGATCCTCAGTTCATGAAACCACAGCTCCAGCTTCCCTCACACTATGAAAATTCCAGCTCCCCTCAGCCTCATTTCTCTCCTGTGCAATAATTTCACAGCTGCCTTAGCAATTTTTCTTTTCTGGAATTTCTGCATCAACAACTATAAATCCCTTTTTGCTTGAACTATCCAGATATTTATGAAATATTTCTTCTTTCCCTGCAGTTCAAAGTGAAAAAAAATCTGACATTTTAGCAAGCACTTGTCCATGGCTGGCCCAAGGTGCAGGAGCCACCCCAGGTGGTTTGGAGAGAATGAGCTTAAGTAAATCACAGAATCATGGAATCACAGGAGGGACTGGATTGGAAGAGACCTTAAAGCTCATCCAGTTCCACAGGCAGGGACAACTTCCACTGTCCCAGGGTGCTCCAAGCCCTGTCCAGCCTGGCCTTGGGCACTGCCAGGGATCCAGGGGCAGCCCCAGCTGCTGTGGGCACCCTGTGCCAGGGCCTGCCCATTTATACAGCCAAGAATTTTTCCATAAGAAATGTCCTCCTACACTATGGAATTCAGATGGAGAATGGGATTTGAGCCCTGATTTACAGAGCTGAAAATCAGAACAGGAAGGAACCACGCTGGTCTGGGAAGCCCAGAGCTGCTGCTGCTGCCACCACAGCCAGAAAAGCTGGGAACTCACAGGATGCCACCAGCTTTCCCTACAACATTCTCACCTGCTCTTCCCTGCCAGTCACTTCCTCTTCCCTCTCCTTTATTCCTTGCTTTGCTGTTTGTTCTGCTGCCAATTATTTCCATATTTTCCTTCTGTGGGTTACTTCTCCCGCAGATACCTTGATGTCTGTGGAGCCACAAGGTTTTGCCATCCCAGATGAACCTTTCAGATAATTCCAGGTTTCCAGTAGCATTCCCCACTCCCAAATGTGCTCAGTGTACATCAGGTTAGCTCTGGGAGATCATTCTTATGATGTGGTGTTTGTATCCATGTGCAAGCACAGGGGTGCATGTGCACATCTATCCAAATAAATCCCAGAGCTGTGTCCTGTGAGTGCAGCCAGGTCCCAGGGACTGGAATACAGGGATATCCAGAAGAAAGTGCTCTGTTTTTCAGGGATAATGAAATTTACTTCCCTACCCTTCAGAATTCAATGAGTCTGTGTGGCAACACAAGCTCTTTATGTAAAGAAAAACCATTTCTATATTTTTAGAAGACTGGCCTTCAATAGTGCATTATCTCCATTGCAACGATTTTCTAACCAGAAAACCACTTCTGAGTCACAATAAAACACATTTATGCAGCACTCGGAGCAAATTGGCCCAAAACTCCCTGAACAATGAGCACCAATCTTGAATTTAAGGGGGGAAGAGGACCTGGTAACAAGTTCCATCCTAGCTCAAGAGCAAACTGAATATAAAACTGGTGTCTTCGCAATTTCAGGGGAAGTGTTGCCCTTCTGCAGGGCTGAGAGCTTCACACTGTGCTGAGAATAAACTTGCAGACAGCAATGACAGCTGTGGGAAGGATGCCACGGAGGAAAATGTTCCAACCTTCCTCACAGCTGACAACAGGAGCAGTCACCCCCCAGAGCATCGCCCTGCCCAGGTACAGGGCCTCAGGCAAGGCTGGGGCTTGGAAGCAAAACAAAGCCAAGGTTGTTAAAGAGAAGCCAGAGGAAGGGTGCTCAAAAATCAGATTGAACTGAGAAATTATCAAATTCTACATCGAGGTAATTTGCTGAATCCATAGCAGGCTTGTATCTCGCCAGGGAGAATGGGGAGATTCAAAGTGATCTCTAGGAATGATGGAAAAAATCAAGAGGAAGGGGATGAATGTATTTCAGGCATCTCCTGTCCCCGTCATTGATAAATGGCAAATATCTACACTGACTCATGGTGTTGGAACTGAAAAAAAAAATAAAAATTAGCACACAGGATCCATAATTGTTGCTGCCCCTTCCCTGGAGGTGTTCCAGGCCAGGCTGGATGGGGTCTGGAGCAGCCTGGTTCAGTGCCCATGGGAAGGGGTGGAATGGGATGAGCTTTAAGCTTCAAATTCCATCCCAAACCATTCTGGGATTCTGTGATAAACTTTCTACTAATTTCCTTAAAATCATGTTATAGATACTGCCCTGTGACAGCCCCTGGGACTCCTTCTCACTACCCAGTATGGAAATTGCTGCTTTGTAATGAGATCAGAGACAGAAAGGGAAGAAAGCCCAGTTTGGAATTCCTGGTTTGTGTATCATTATTTGGATGGAAGGGCCTGGGGTCTCAGCCAGGCACAGAGGCAGAAAACGCCCCAGAAGGGGTGGCAGGAAGCTGTGGCCTGGTGCAGGAGAAAGTTCCTTGTCAAGGCCTGAGTCTTTGGAGATTCCCAGATAAAAGCACTGGAACCCAAGTCCCATCCATGAGAACAGGAGTTCTCTGTTGTGGAAGTTCAGACACTTTGGAGTGAAGCCACACAACCTGGGGAGAACCTTCCCCTCTCTTGTGGCTCTGGGATCTCCTGGACAGCTGCCAGCCTCCTGCAGGATCCCATCCCTCTCCATGGAAGCAGTCCAAGCAGAAAAGCTGTTGTTTTACCCCAGATCACACTGCAGGCCCCTCTGCCTACAGCTCCCATCCAAGGGCGGAGCAGGGTTTGCATACAGAGCAGGGAATTCCTTCTCCCATCCTGGATCCAGCCTCTGCTCCCCTTCTGGGCCTGGAGGCTGCTCCAGAGGGGTTGGATTAAGCCCTTTTCTGACCCAGAGATGGGGCAGCTGAGAGGTCTTTTAAAAACTCTGATTCCATTTTCAGTCTCACGTGAAGGGTGACACCACATAGATGTTACAATTCACACCATCACAATCAGAAGCCGACTATGCAAACCTTTATCAAACTTTAACAATTCTCTCCAGATCCATTTCCCACCCAGAGGCTCATTTAGGATCTGGGGAGAAACATCCCAGGCTTTGCAGAACCCCAGCAGTGCAGGTGTGGTGGTGCCCTGGGTGCCTTTGTTTGCCTTCCATGGGGTGATGCCAACTTGCCTGGCACTCTCCCTTCCCCTGCCTCCCCTCAGCTCCCAGCAGGAGCGTGGTGGGTGAAGGAATGGCTGGAATGTGTTTGGTGGAGCAGGGTTTTCTGCTCTGCAATCACTTGCTGCTTCCTGAGAGGGAAAAAAAAAAAAAAAAAAACAAAAAAAAAAAAACAAAAAACAAACAAAAAAAAACCAAAAAAAAAAAAACCACAAACAAACAAAAAACCCCAACAAAAAACCAAAAAAAAAAAACAAAAACCCCGAAAAAACCACAAAAAAAACACAAAAAAAAAAAACCAACAGAAAACCCCCACACAAAAAAACAAACACCAAAAAACCCAAAAACAAAACAAAAAAAAAAACCCAGGCTTCTTTTAATATCCCCCATTCAAAATCTAGCTCAGCCTCCATTTTCTTGGGATAAAAGAATGTTTTCTTAATGGGAATTATGCAAATAAAACCCCTCCTAATTCGTTTTTCCCATTCATTTGCTCCCTGCTGCACTCCAGCGTGCAGGTCCCCATATCTCCCCCATGATCTATTCCTGTGCGCCTGCTCTGCAGGACAAAGAGATGGAAATCGTGGAGCCAGTTCTCCAAGCCCAGCTCTGCCACAGCCACATGAAGAGGCAGCAGCAGAACGGGATCCACCAGGAGCAACCTCAGCATGAGGGAGTTCCCTCCCCGGGCTGTCCCTGAGCCAGTGGAGCCGCTCTGCAAAGCTTCTCCCTTGGAACCAGGGCAGGAGCAGCTCCAAGATATTCCTGCTCTTTCCAGAGGCACGAATGAACCCTTCTGGCTCCCACAGCTCTGCCTCAGCAAGATCCAAAATCCAACAGAATCATGGAATGGTTTGGTTTGGAAAGGACCTTCAGAAGAGCTTCAGTTGGACCTTCAGAGGTCCAGCTCTAATTTCCAGGTTGGAGGAGTCTCTTCTCACTGGATAAGTAACACAAACCCAGCCTAGGTTCCATTGGTGCCACCAAAAGCCTCACAAAAATCAGAATGTTTCAAAGTTGGGACTGTTGTTCCTCAAAAAGAAGAAGCATATTTTGTAGGGTAAAAAAAACTTCTGTTCTCCTTTCCCCTCTCTCTGTCAACAAAACCTGTTTTCTGCTGTGTTTGCTGATCCCTAATTACAATTAATACAAGATTTTTTTCCCTGTGGTAGCAGCTAAATCTCTTTATCTGGTGCCACCCAAGAGCAGCTGCCCTCAGCTGTTTAACCCTTCTGGCTCCCACAGCTCAGCACCCTCTGCCTGAATGAGATCCAAGATCCAAGAGAATCATGGAATGGTTTGGCTTGGAAAGGATCTTCAGAGGTCCAGCTCCAATTTCCAAATTGGAGGAATCTCTTCTCCTCACTGGATAAACAGAACAAACCCTGCCTGGGCTCTGCTGGTGCCACCAAAACCTTCACAAAAATCAGAATATTTCCAAGTTGGGATTGTTGTTCCTCAAAAAGAAGGAGCATATTTTGTAGGGTAAAAAACCCTTCTGATCTGCTACAATTAATGCTGAATTTTTTCATTGTGGTAGCAGCTAAATCTCTGTATCTGGTGCATCCCAAGAGCAGCTGCCCTCAGCTGTTTAACTTTAAACCCCAGTTTCTCATTGCAAGCTTCCCAGTTGCTCCACATCCAGCATTTTCCTCCCTGAGCTGACATCTGAAATTCGTCCCTGGTTTTTACAAGGCTCCAGCAGGCATTTTTAGATGTATTCCTTAGATGTCATTTACAGAGGTTACTGCCTTGGAATATCTAAAAGCAACTGCAGCTGTATCTCCCTAAAAAAAGAAAACGAGTTCCATTTATATTGTATTCACGACACCAGAACCAAAAGCATCCATGGATTCCAAATCATTGAAGGATGTGCCTATTTTTGGTCCCACTATAATTGTGAGGAAAATAACCAAACCCCCCCCCAAAAAAAAAAAGAAAAAAAAGAAAAGTGACATATTTCATAACAAGCAGTAGGGTTTTAAACCCCCATCCTGTTTCTTGTTGATATTTCAGCAGGATTTTTCAAAACACAAAGATATTGGAGAATCATGGAATGATTGAGGTTGGAAAACACCTCCAAGATCATCCAGCACAAGCTGTGCCCAGTCCCCACCTTGTCCCCAGCCCAGAGCACTGAGTGCCACATCCAGGAATTCCTTGGACATCCAGGCATCCCTCAGAGTTTTTACATCCACTCACTGTGCCTTTATAAATTTGGATTATTTTGGAAAATTAATCTCAAAGATAAAACTCCAATTTAAATCTTTACCTGTTGGGCACTCAGTTTCCCTCTAATTCAGGGTAAAGACAAATTAATTCTAATTCTACAGCCACCCCTTGGGATTTAGATCAACATTTATCTCTTCTATCCTTGATGGAACCTCATCTATTTCAAACCAAGTTGGTCCAAAATATTGGATTTTTTTTTTTTTTTTTTACATTCCACAACAATCTGTGGTGGTTTTACTATTTGGATTCTAAGGCTGACTTTAGTATTTAATCTGTTTTATTCCTTTTTGCCACTATTATATTTCAGAAAACGGACCATTTCTAGACAAAAAACCAATTTTTCCCAAGGTCATGTGTGATTTCCACATCCAGGGATTTTTCTCGTGCCAATATTTGTCCAGTCAAGTGTTGAAATATAATTTTAAACCCAGTACCATACCAAACTCCCATGGTGGTAACAACCACAGTACTTGGCCCAGGAAAGCAGGAAAAATGGGAAACTTCCCAAAGGAAAATGAGGGAAAGTTCCTGGGAGAGGAGTGGAACAAGAGCATTTCCAGTGAGTGACCAAGGCTCTGGGAGCACCCAGCAAAGGCACACAGAGGTACAGAGGAAAGGAATGTTAAATAATGGGAATAATAAAGCTTTGCTGGGCTGAGGGAGAGAATTCCAGGATGTTTGGGATGGTCCTAAGGGCAGAACCTGGCCTTGACATGGGATGTGGCTTTGGGATGTCTGCTGGATATTCCTGTTACACATCCAGGAGGAAATCTGTGGGATTTTCACTCACCTCTTGGTTAATGCTGAATTGTTGATTAGATTTTGTTTTCCTGACTCAGACATGGGGTAACTCAGGGTGCTTTAAAAACTTCTATTCTATTTTCAGTCTCATGAGAAGGGTGAGACAATACAGACATTAGAATTCACGCCATCACAATCAACTATTTCTTAATTATGAGCCAAATATTTCCTAATTACAACACATTATAAGTGCTTCTTGGCCTATCAGCTTTTGCCACACCATGCTGTAAATGCCTTAAAACCAATCATCTAAAATTACCCCTCGTGGCTCCTACTACAATGCATCTTTCATAATTCTGTTTCTCCAAAGTAGCCAGTCCTATTTGCATTTGTAGAATTTTTAGAATTTGTAGAATTCATAGAATTTGTAGAATTTGTAGAGTTTTTAGAATTTGTAGAATCTGTAGAACTCTCTACGAATCCATTTCCCACACTGAATGAATAAGCTGTAATTGGAGCTAATTCTGGGCTGAGGCAGGAGGTGAAGTCAGATCTCGCTGAGAATTTCGCTGCAGACAGGGATGGGAGATAAGGAAAGGAGCGGAGGAACAGCAGAATTAGGGATTAACAAACTGCCCAGCATTGCACCTACAGCACACAGGAGGCCCTGGCATCTCCTCAGCACCAGCATCAGGGGACAACCCAAGCTGGGAGGAGAATCCCGGTCCAACCTTCCTCCCCAAAACCCAGCCCAACTTCCTCAGAGTTAAAGCCAGCAACGCCCTGAAAACCCCCAAGGCACCACCCCAACACTTCTGAGCAACTCTTCCCCAGCTTGGCTGTCTAATGAGGCAGAGGGATATTTTTAAATGCCCATGACACCATTAACCAAGTTTAGCTTGGCTTTGGGTAAATAAACAGAACAAGCAAATCATTTGCAATGAGTTAATAGACAGATCCCCGAACGCACGGGAACACCACCTACGGATCCATACAGCATATGGAACTTGTTGGGAGAGGAGATTGCATCTCCATCCTCCACAACAACAGTCAATAGCAGCTATAAATACCCCGGGGTTTGTCACATATTTGGGTTTTTTTGTCATTTGGAAGGTGGGAGAGCCCAAACAAGTGTGGCTGCAGCGGGGAAGTCGCTGCTCGCCGCGATTTCCAGGCACAATTATGCAGATTTGTTCACACAGCCTGCACAGATTTCTCACTGCTGCCCCTGACCCCAGCTCGGATAATCTATATTTTAGTGCTGCAAACCAGACTGGGAGGCTTTTTCTTGCTGACTGTGCTGAAAATCCAGCTCCAGGCTGCTCACAAACAGCTTTTAATTGCTGTGAAGTCCCCCTGACTCCTCCATAAAGACAACAGCCAACAAGCTCAGTGCTCTGGGAGAAGCAGGAGACACAGATTTCTCCACTGGACATTGAAATAGTAGAATAATGGTGGCAATAAACTGTCAGCAACTACAAGCCAGATAAATAAAGGGGCTTTAATTTTCCTCTTGCAGCTCCAGCTCCCATCCCAAGCAGGCGGCATCTCCTACTCACAGCTCCCTGCACACATGAGCAGCTACTCAAAGGTTCAGCTCCCCGTGGAATTCTCTTTGCTCCGGCCTTTAATGTCCTTTTTGTACCTGCCCTCACCCCCACTGCCCACTTAACAACCTTACTCCTTCTTGTCATATTTATATTTCAATATATTTCCTCCCACGGTTCCACAGAGCAGGCCCCACGCTCTGTTTATTAGAAGCTTGGTTTACAAACAGCAATTTTTGCTACAAATAATGAGGGAAAAAAAAAGGGGAAAAGCCGTGTAAATTTGGTGGGAATATTTTTGGCAATGCTTCTGCAGTGATCACATTCCACAAGACACAGCCCCTTACACCAACCTAGCCCGAAAGTCCTGCAGGGTATTTTCCTCCATTAATCCAATTAGTATTAATTGGAGCCACATCCACGTTTTGAAAGAGAAACACAGGCTAAGAAGTGACTGATCAGAGTGGGATTAGTTACCTATGCCAAGCACCAAAATGTGATAAACACCAGGCAGAATTCCACACTGAGATTATTCCCTGCTCAATTCCCTGTGCTCCAGGGATGAGAGCCATCAGAAGTTGCTCTTGCCCTTGAAATGATCTCTTCACAGAAAAACTTTCTTCAGTCATCATCAGATTTTCTTGTCATTTCTCTAATCAGCACATGCTGCTGGAAAACTAATTTGGGGGAAAATACATATATATATCCACAGACATTAAAATCCACCTGCTGACTATATATAGATATACTTAACATTTCAAAGTAAATGATACAGCCACACAGAAGAATCTCTTCATGGCTTTCAGACCCTTTTTGCTAATAAATCACTAATTCCCAAACTTTATTCATGAAAAACAGAAGGGGAGAGAAAATGAGTCTGGTTTATTTTAGGAAATGCAAAGGGAAGGATGTAACAATGGCTCTGGGATGTCTCCCTGTATTTCCAGAAGGATTTAAATCAGGATTTGTTGGGAAATATTCCAGTACAGTTTGAAACTGGGCTTTGTGGAAGTGGCTGGTGTGAACTAATAATAATTTTGGATTTTTTGTAAGTTGATTGTTGTTCGAAAATTCTTCACAGGGCAGGTAAACCAGGTATCCAAAACATTGGATGTTTATTTTTAAACACTGAGTGGACAAAACAATATGAAAAAAAAAAACTAAAATACCTACATTGATGTCCCTTCTTAAAAATGAGATTCAGAAATTAGTCCAGAGACCTTAAGTGAAGTTAAAATTTAAAAGAAGTAACAGAAACTGGGGAGTGTGACATAACATCAGTTAATTGTGATTGTATTTTATACATATATACATATAAGATATAGTACAGATATGATAAAGATGGAGAACAGAAATTTTTTTCACAAACCATCAAACAAGAACAGGAAATCCATGAGAAAAAAAACCTGGAAAAAATCAGTTCCAACTACAACCTATTGATGGGAAATTCCTGAGCAGCAGAAAGCTAAAGATGGCAAATACTGAATTTTAATGAATTTCTTGCTCAACCTTCAGAGAGAAAACCCAAAGAGGCCCTAAATGTAAGTGCTAAATGCAGAGTCATCCTGAGATTGTCAGGGACTGCAGTGAATGGATTTTCACACCTGTTTTGAGCCCCACATCCAAAGGTTCTGTGACAAAAATGAAACCCTATAAAATTCCCCCTCCTCCCAAGTGGTGCCACAAACAAAAGGGTGACAAAGAATTCCGGGAAGAAGCATTACAGCATTTTTATTTCTCATGAGAAAGAGGAAAACTGACTCCAAACTCATTTTAACTGAATTTTTCGAAGCACAGGACTCTTCCCAAAACTTTCTGTCCAGGTAGAATCAGTAATTTCTCCCAGCAAAGAATTTCTCAACCAAAAATCCTTTCTTAAGAGATATTTAAGGGGAGTAGGAACAGAGACAGAAATTTATTTTTTAAACTAAAACCTGCTCCTAAACACAGGGAGTGTTTCAGACACAGATTTTATAGCAGAGTTAAACTAAAAATTCTGGAGGTTTATAATGGAAATGCTGACAGACCCTAAAATACAGCAACACCAGTGTGTGTCACTAGAATAAAGTGGCATTTGGGACTTTTTTTTCTTTTTTTTTTTCCCTAGACTTTGATTCCTGCAAAGGTCACATTTGAATAAAACTATCAGTAAACCTCATTAAAAGGATCAGCTCTGCCAGAAAGGCCTTCTTTTTATTATTTCTTCATTTTTAACCTAACTCGCACCATTTTAAAGAACAAATTGGTTTTTTCTCCAATTTTTTCTCCTGCATCACTCTGGATGGAAACCCACGAAGGGCAGAGGAGGATGCAGGAATTCCCTGGAGCTGAATTCCCAGAGGATGAACAAATTGGTTTTTTTCTCCATTTTTTTTTTTCTCCAATTATAGAAGAAATTGTTTTTTCTTCAATTTTTTTTTCCTGCACCACTCTGGATGGAGAGCCACAAAGGAGAGGAGGATGCAGGAATTCCCTGGAGCTGAATTCCCAGAGGATGGAGCACAGAGCCAGGCAAACCCTCTTGGCTCTGGCCCAAGCCTCTTTTCTCCCTGATTATATCCCCATGGGGTGCTTAGGGAGCTTAAACACTGCATGGGATTTTCCAGCAGAAGAAAGGAGTGCCAGAGGTCCCACAACCAAAATTCACCATCAGCTTTGCACTAAAAGGGAGCAGATTTCAGGGCACACACACACCTGCCTTTCTCTGCCTTGCTGCCTTCCCACCAGAATTCCAATTTATCATGGAAAAAATTTAATAAGAGTTTGTTTTAACCATTGGAAGGGCTGGAAGTTCTGCCTAAAATTCAGTTTGTTGAGTGCTCTCAGCTGGAAAATTCAGCAGAATTTATGATTGAAAATTTAGGATTTAAAATTATGAATTTAGGATTTGAAATGTAGGGTTCAGAATTGCAAATCCAGGCATTAGGACACAGGCAGGGTTCCTTTTCCCAACAGGTTTTTAATACTTTGAGATTTAACACGGATTTAAAGGTGGTGATGTGGGGCTGCTGAGATAAACACCTGGTTTAGGATGTTCAGGGATAAACCCACAGCCCTCAGCTCCTTCAGCAGCCAAAGGAGGAGACAAATATCAGGGAAGGATTCCCAGGAGCTGGATGGAATATCCCAGAGCTTCAGAGGAGTTAAAAACCAACCAAAAAAAAAAATACCCACAAAAATAAAACTACAACTACAAATTGTAGTTTTAAAACTACAAACTACAATTCTGGTGACTGTTTGGCTTCCTCTACTTCTTCTAAGGATTTAATATCTAATACCAGTTAAAAATATCCTCTTTTCATGCTGGGAATTATGGAAACTGCAGCAAGGACAGGCACAAAATGCATCTCCTCTTACCACTGCACCGTGTGCCACTCCCACAGGGCATTCTTTCAAGTGGGAAAACTGGAAAAGGAGGATTCACAAATGCAAAAGTAGAGTATTTATGGGTCAGGGGTGGCAAATAAATCCTACCTATGTATGTTGAACTCAAATTTGCTGTGTACAACATTCTTAGAAAGTGGAGAAGAGTAATTTTTAATTTTGTATAAATGACCTGAATCCAAAAGGAAACGTCTGTCCTTATCTCAATTCCCATCCCTGGCAGTGCCCAAGGCCAGGCTGGACAGGGCATGGATCACTCTGGGATAGGGAAAGGTGTCCCAGCCCACGGCAGGGGTGGAGCTGGATGGTCTTTAAGGTCCCTTCCAACCCAAACCATTCCAGGATTCTGGGATTCCGTTTTCCCACGATGCTGTCCCCCCCCAGAAGTGCCCTAAAAGATAATTTTAGACTTTGCACATGGCAGCCCAGGCTGGGCCCCGCTCACTGTGCAGATCCTTGGCTCTGTGGGGTGTGAGGGGCTCAGGAAAGCTTCCCAAGAAGAGAAATCAGAGATCAAAAGTCTCCCAAGACAAACCCAAAGTCATGGGACGATCCATTTGAGTAATGAAGGAGCACATGGAAGCTCTGCCTCCCACATCAGTGGCTGCTGCTGGTTTTGCAGACCCTGCAGGGTCCTTTTGTCCTTCCCTGCTGTCCCCAGGTAGGGATTGCTCCGTGCTGGGCTCTCACCCACTTCCTCTGCCACGGGGAGCTGCTTTTTCCACACTCCCCAAGGGAATCCTGCTGACCAAATCAAAGGGACAGCTTCCTCCTCCTGCCTCTGTCAGCCCTCTGCCACCATCACACAGGGGTGAGAGGTGGAGGCACTGCAGGACCAGTGGCTCCTGATGGTATCAGAGCAGCCCCAGAGAGCCCAGTGGGCAGAGCCAGGAGACTCCTGCAACTGGGAAATCAGGAGGAGACTGCCGTGGTCACTGGGAAATCAGGAGCTCACTGGTGATACTCACACTCTGCTAAAATGAGGGTCACAAATCACCAGCACTCCACAAGCCCCATATGGACAATTCTCCTCCACTGTGGTACAGCTGGAAGCAGAGGTGGATGCTCCATCCCTGGAAGTGGCCAAGGCCAGGCTGGACAGGGCTTGGAGCAGCCTGGGACAGTGGAAGGTGTCCCTGCCATGGCAGGGGTGGGATGGGATGGGCTTTAATGTCCCTTCCTGACGCCTCAGGTTTGGCTTTTCCATGTTTCAGGCTCTGTGCAGCTCTGAGCTTCACTTTCAGTGCTGCTGAGCTCCCTGCACAGAGCAGGGAGACAAAACAATTCCTGCTCCAGCTGGGCACCAAGGACAAATGACCCAAATCTCAGCCCAGGAGCACAAACCCCGTGGGCTGGAGAGAGAAAAACAAGCAGGGTGGGACTGCAGGGGCTAAAGCTGGAATGGGACAATGAACTGCAAGGTGCAAATGGAGCAGAACTGATCCCAGGGAGAGACCCCGGGAGCGCTCGTGCATTTTGGGGCCATTTTGGTTCATCTTGGGTGCAGCCCTGGCTGGGCTCTTGTGCTGCCCAAGGTGGATCCATGGAGGAGATCCTGTTAATGAATCCCTGCTTTATTCTGTGACTCTGCCCAGCCTCTGCTCCAGGGCAGCCTGAACAAGGCGTCAATGCAACACAAACCAGTCTGGGATTTTGGGATCCCATCTCATTCCCTTCAGTAGCTACAGTCAGCCTAGTACTGGTGGGGTTTTTAACCCCCCAGATTTTTGTTTAAGTTCAGCACTACTTCTAAATTTCATGTGCAGGACCTGTAAGTCATTTCAAGACGAAGGTGACTAACAGTTCTCCCGGAACATGTATCCTTTGCTTCTCATAAACTTTCTGCATCTATTTTTTCCCTTAATATTGCTCTTAAAAGTTCTCTTTCACAGGTGGATTCCATCTGCATCAGGCTATTTTTTTCTTTAATATTTTTAATTAATAAGCACCTGTCCACAAGCTGAGTGTCCTCATTTTGTTATTTCTTGCTTTCCTTTCCATCTGTACGATTTCCTGCTCACTTTCTGCCTCTCCTGTGCTAATTACTGAGAGCTGGTAATCAACTTTGGCATTGGTGCTGGTCGAGACAGAGGGAGCAGAGTCAGCATTCCAGACCTGGAGCCATCAATAAATCTGGGAGAGGAGGCAGCTGATGGCAGCTCAGGGCTTCCAGATAAGACATCTCATGTTGTACTGGGATGAGATGCAGAAATCCCACAGTGGCACATCCCAGAAACTCCACCAGGATTCCTCCCTGGAGTTCCACACATGCCATGCCAGGACAGAGTGCTTCTGACAGGGACACCCCCGGAGAACCAGGGAATTGTGGAAGGGTTTGGAAAGTGCCTTAAAGATTTTATTGTCCCACCTTTCCCATGGGCAGGGACACCTTCCCCCATCCCAGCTGCTCCAAGCCTTGTCCAACCTGGCCTTGGGAATTCCAGGGATCCAGGGGCAGCCCCAGCTGCTCTGGGAATTCCATCCCAGCCAGGAATTCCTTCCCAATATCCCACCTAAACCTCCTCCCTTCCCCACATACCCAGCACACAGGCTTTGGGTTTCCCTGCTTTTCCAAGTGCAGATAATCACTGACATCCCATAATCCCTCCCACTCCCCCAAGTGGAACTCAGCTATTCCATTAAAAGTGCACATCCTTGTAAATGTTTCCGGATTGCTGCTGCAAGGGAGCTTTTAATAAATCCACTCCCAATAGCTGTGAATGCTAATAGAAATAATCAATTCAGCACTTAACACTTCAATCACAAGACATATTTTTAGCCTATTACTGATAGCCATGTTATAAAAACAGAAGTCTGTTCTGTTCCCTGCTTTTCTGGTGGAAACAGTGCCAGAAACAAGCAAAGAATATTTAAGCTTTTTTCCTCTTATTTACTTGCTGTATCTGAGGCTAAAATAATAACACAGAAGCTCCACTTTGGCTCCACTGTTGTCTTGGTGAGTGTTTAGAACTTCAGGCTGGCAACAAGGTAAATATTTAGTGATTACTTGGATTCTCTTCAGCAGTGATATCCTCTGAGTTTAATTTTTTGGGTGATATTTGAAGCCATTTCAAATCCAGATTGAAGTTTTATTCCCTCATGTCTCACTATTTTTATTCTTTTTTTGTTTTGTTTTGTTTTCCTTCTTGGAAAATTTGTTTTCTGGAGGTTTCTTAACTTATTTTTTCACACATAAATACATATGGGACTATGTCATTTAAATTAGGAGAGCTTAATATTCAGGGCGGCTCAATTGCCTTGCTGAAGGAAATGACTCTTGCAGCAACCATTGATTCTCTCTGCAGCCCCATCCACATCTCGATTCCAGCCATGAATTAATGACAAACATGTGCCTTGCTGCCCTGGAGTCAGGCAGATCTGGACAATCCACAGTTTGTCCAAGCACAGAGCTCAAAGCAATCTGGGGTGTTCAAGTTTCATGCAAGGATTTTAAACGGATTTGGCGGTGCCTGGAATGAGTTCCCACTGGTTTGAGATGTCTTTGTGCCAAACTCACCGTCCAGCTGAACAAGGCACACCCAGCCCACAGAGCAGAGTGGAAACTCAGAAGCTCAGGGAGGAAAACCTCCTCAGGAAGGATCAAATCCTACAGTCAGAACTGCAATTCCAGCGAAGCCCAGTTATCCAAGCAAGGTGAAAAGCAATTCACACTTTTGGTTCGAAATTTGCCACCAGAAAAATGCAAACGATCACGTTTATTCAAATTTGGCGTTTCTTGAAGGGGACTTAAAAGTCTCCTTGAAGGGGACTGAAAAAGAGATGGAGAGGGACTTTTTACATGGGCAGGTAGAGACAGGACGAGGGCACTGGGATCAAACTTGAATATTGGGAAGGAATTTTGGGCTGTGAGGGTGGGAAGGGGCTGGGATGGAATTCCCAGAGCAGCTGTGGCTGCCCCTGGGTCCCTGGCAGTGCCCAGGGCCAGGCTGGGATGGTGGAAGGTGTCCCTGATGAGATTTAGGGTCCCTGCAGGCCCAGCCTTGCCTGTGGCTCCATGAACGATCAGAAGTTCCATGGCATCACTTTTGTCATGTTCTCCTTGCACCGGGAGCCCAGCCCCTCCTGAGGCAGGGACACACTCCATGTGCCCTGGGATGGAGGCCAAAACCCAGAGCCTTTGGAGGAAGAACCAGGATTAGTTATTCCAGGGATGCTGCCTTCCTCATCTCTGATGCATTTTTATTGATTACTCTAAGTGAACATCTACAAACAGCTGATACCCAGATTTTAACCACCAATAAACGCAACTGCGGGGGGAAATAAATTTAAACAACCTCCAGCTAGGAAAAAAATCCTTTTTTTTTTTTAATTTTTTTTTCCTTTTTTAAATTGGTGCTGAAGCAATAGCTGTGAGTGCAGCAGAAGGCCCAGAGCTCGTGAGGCTGAATTACACCCAAGGCATAAATGCATTGCCACTCTCCCCGTGCCTGGTGGCGTCAGGAGTCTGAGTCAGAGCCCTTAAGTGCAGAAAGGTCAATGCCAGCCCTCACCAGAACGTTCAGCCACTCTCCCAGACATTTTAATGTATCTATTAAATTTCTGCTTTATTAACCTTAGCTCAAAGCCTGCAGTAATAACCCCACATCAATTAAAGCGGTTCCACAATTCCTAGACAAAGTTGAGAAGGAGGAAAGAAGGGGAGGGGGAAAAAAAAAGAAAAAGAAAAAAAAAGGGAATGCATTTGCTTATTTTCCAGTCTGAGCAAAGAGTGAGGAGAGTGGGATTAACATTTATTCCTTTGGGAATGCAGGGATTGAAGCTGCAGGGTGATGTTTGTCCTGTCCCACACCCAGCAAACGTCACCTGAGGAAACACCTCAGGAAATATCCTTTATTTGTGCCACAGGCAGCCCCACGCCAGCCTGGCAATAACCCCACACGCCAAAGCTCCTGAGCAAATCATGGAGTGAGGGACAACGAGGGAGAACGAGGGACAATGAGGGACAATGAGGGACAATGAGGGACAACGAGGGGCATTTCCTGTGGTTACACCCAGAAAACTCTGCCTGGCCCAGGTTTGTCCCTTTGTGCTCACAGAAGGGGTTGCACCATTGCTCTTTTCCCAACCTGGAGATGAAACTGGAGATGATTTCAGAAGGAGGAAACAGAAAAGGGGATTTTTGTTTCAAGGCCTTCGGGGGCAGTGATGGGAAGATGTCCATGAGAGCCAAAAACTTACTAAAATTTACTAAATCTACTAATCTCACTGAACTTATTAAAACCATCTTGAGTTTCATTTCCAGGTTGGGAAAAAGGCAGCAGCACAAGGCAGGTATTGACCAGCAGAACTGATCTGGGCACGGATCTGGTATTGATCAGCAGTATTGATCAGCAGCACTGATCAGGTATTGATCTGGGCACTGGGTCTCTGCTCATTGGGGTTTTCCCCTCTCCTGTCCCCACACCAGGAGCAGCTCCAGCCTAACTCTGGTAGATTTTAACCCACTGAAGCCCTAATTCCACACTTTTCCATGCCCCAATTCCACCCTTTTGCTGCTGGTTGGAGCTAAAGGCCCAGCCCAGGGCTGAAGGGCTGAGCTGGGCACAGCCACATTCCCAGTTTGTCCCAGAAGAACAGAGCTGCTGGAGGATCTCAGCCTGCTTAACCTCTTTAAAAAAAGGGGTTTTCCCTAGGGAAAACCTTCCACAAAGGGCAAAAAGTCAGGAAAATGAACGTTTTCTTCTTGTCCTGGCTGACCAAAGTATCATGCCAAATTAAAAAATACCAGGAATGGGGAATTGAGGAGGGTCAAACTCCCATTTGACACAAAAGTCTGGGGATGTTTCTTCTCCTCTCCACCTTTTTCCATGAAAATATCACCTTTTGCAATTGCTACTCTGGTTAAAATAGAATTTGGACATGAAAACTCTTTATCAAAGGATTATAAATAATTTGTCCTGTCAAATTATTAGAATTATCCTTTGAGCATGAGATTTGCTCAACAGAACATTGAAAAAAAAAAAAAGAAATCACTCTTTTCCTGAATATTTTCTTCCCAAAATCACAGAGCCAGAGAATTCTTGATTAATTTGGGTTGGAAGTGATCTTAAAGGTCAGCCCATTCCAACCCCTGCCACAGAGCACATGAAGGGGAAAAGGGATTAAAGGACAAGAGTTTGATATGGACAATGCTCCATCCATGAACTTGCAGAGAGGCCCTGAGATGTTGAAATGTTGCCCTTGCCAATATAATCGCAGCTTAATATCTGGACCATCTGGAATTATTTATTTAAGCATTGTATTTGTTGCTGTTGCTATTTAAAGAACCTCTCTGTAAATTCAGGAAATGCTGTGCATATGCAAAGGTCCCCTAAAAATACAAGGAAATCACTTTTCAGATTTCTGGGAAGCTTTCCTGCTGATTTTCCAGCCCCAGAGGAGCACTGGGTTTCTGTTTCACCCAATTCCTTTGCCAACAGTCAATATCCCGTTCTCTGTGACTTGTCCAATAATTCCAGGGTGGTTTCATAAGTGATTTACAAACTGCAAGAGGCAGTGCAAGGGAGATTTGGGTTTACTTGGAATTATTGCATAACCAAGCCTGAAAAATCAAGAGCTTTCCATGAATTTCGTGTAAAGGAGCTACTTCCAAGAATAAACGTGAAAAATCAGAAATGTGGTAGGGGATGGTAATTCTGGGGGCCTCTTTCAGCTCTGAAAGGGACTTTATGGATCATTTAAATGCATCTGTTTGCTGGGCAAGTCCTCAAAGAAAGAGTAAAAAATACTAAAAAAATAGAAAATTCCTGAAGTAAACGCAAAAATAAATTATGCCTTGTATGACACAAACACTTGGCTAAAACATTTCTTAATACTCCTCTGGTCAAACTCCTTCTCCCTCTCACACACTGAATTTAATCGTGAGTTAAAAATAAGATATGGAGATTCTCAAGCTACAATTTTAATTTTTCCTTAAAATCATTGGGAGAAAAGACTCTGATTTAAGAGGCAACAGAGTTCTTGTGTTCCACTCCATGGTCAGCAGGAACTCGGGCTCTGTGCAGTAGAAAACAATTCCTGACCTTAGAGAGATGCATTAAAACCACAAACTCCTCCAGAGAATGCTCAGCCAAAGACCAAACCCTAATTTGAGGAGCTATTAAAAACTAAATCAAATTTAAAAATAAAAAAAAAAAAACCTAGTGCTATCACTACATACCTGAGCCAAAAGTACAGATGACAAAAAAAACCCCACCACTTTTTTTTTTTTGTTTTAAATTAACAAGTGAATCAGAAACAGTCAGACTCAGCACTCTAATTTCCTCATTTCCTATAATTAACTGAGCTTTCAACACCTCTTCTAATTTACTGATGATTATCTTTTTATTCACCAATCTAGATTAGAACATAACTGACATTCTTTGCTACCCACTGGCTCAGATGTTCTCATCTTTCTGCCTCAAAAGATAACAAGGAGCTGCTCCTTGCTGCATTTATTTTCCTTCCCTTCTCCCTTTCCAGATGTCCACACATGTTCTGGAAACCAGAAATCCTCCAAAACCCCAAAATTGCTTTTTTCTGATCATTACACATTAACTTTTCCCAGAATCAGCTCTTTCCTCGTCTCCATCTAAATCAGATTTAATTTTGCAGAGGGGTTTGATCAACCTGTTGCTCCTCTCTCCTGCACTAATGGAGCAAAATTTTCATGCTTGGACACAGCAATTTATAAATCTACTAAAAAAAAATGAATCATGGCATCAGAACTGGGGTTATCCAGGTAATTCCCACAGCTCTTATTGATGGGAAGAATGGGGAAAAGAACAGAAATCTTCACAAACTCAAAAAAGTTTCATTTACAGCCTTGGAAGAAACCTAGATTAATATAAAAACAAAATACACAAACATTAAACAAAAAAATCACAAACTTATGTTTCTATAGTTATAAGTAAAAATATACCTTAAGTAAGAAACTGGATTAGATAAAAAGGTAAAGAATTTTATAATGTAGTAATATAGTAATGGAATTGTATAGAATAAACTAAGAGTTTAAATGTTATAATAAAAGTATATGTGTGACAACACATTAGACAAATATGTCCACATTACAGTAAAAATAAATAAAATAATAAGTAAAAAAAAAACAAAATAAACTCTGTAACATCAACCTATTAAGTCAGAAAGTTATATATTACCTATATTATAAATTGCAACAACTACCCAACATAAGAAATTCATATTAAAGAAGGAAAACAAAACATTTCTTAGGATTAGTCAGATGCTTTGCTTTGTTTTTCAAGCATAACAGATATTATCTGATTTTTTTCCCCTCTGTTTGAAAACCCCTCAGGACTTCCTTTATCCCCATTTTCCAGTGACACTATCCAGAACCCCCCAGACTGGCAATGGTTTTTTTTTATCCCTGCCTGCCCAGCAGCATTTCTGACCTGCTGCTAATCTCCCGGGATCATCAATTGCAAACCAAGAAAATCTGGTCTCACCAGGTCCTGGCCCAGCCCTCTCCAAAAGGACAATTCCCACCTCTGCTTTTCCCCCTGCTATTTTTCACACTGCTCTTCCTGCAGGATGGCTTGCAAACACTGAGCCCCAAATGTTTTTTAGGCAACAGAAACCACCTCAGAATATTGGATGGGCTCCCCAGTTTTGTGTAATGCAGGATTTAATCCTGAGGAGTTGCAAGCAGCTTTAACCAGAAATTTCTGGGAGTAAAAGCAGGTAGTTTCCCCAAGTTTTAGGGACAACTTTCCAAGCACTTTGTCAAAACTGAAGGGTGAGCAGGTGTGACATTCCTGGAGCTCGGATCTGCTTTTGGCAAGGCTCAGATTTCTCCAGTCCATGCCCACAGCAGGGACCACATGGATTCTGGAGCACATGGAGCCTCCCCAAGTCCCTGCTCCACCCAGGGAATACCTAAACCCGATCCCAGTCCTATCTCCAGCCCCATCTCCCTATGAATCAGATCATTTCCTGGGGTTTCTCACCTGGTTTCACCCATTCTGCTCTCCAGGCTGCAATTACTGCTTTATTGCCACACACATTCCCTGAACAATCCACATGTGCTCTGTAGGAATTCCTGACAGCTCTGGGGTCCCCTCTGTCCCCTCTCCACACTGCTGGTCCGCCTGATGTGTCCCCACACCACTGTGGTGTATTTTTGGTGTATTAATGACTCACAGATTGATTTCTTTCCCAGCTCACCAATCCCAGAATTCAGCCTCTCTTCCCCCAGAGATCTCCTTGGGAACAGAGAGGAGCAAATTCCAGGTGCTTTACGTGAGGGATGAGCACTGCACAGGCTCTGCACTCTGGGCCACAGCCAATATCAATGTTCTAATGGATGGCATCATTAATATTAATCACTTCTAAAGCCTTCACACCCAGACTGTGTTGAGGAGCTCTTTCTGCATAAAATCCCTGCAGTTGTGGATCCCTGGGGCTCTGCTCAGCTCCTTCCCATGGCCACCCTCACCCATCACCTCCACTGCCACACATTCCTCCTAAATGGAACCAAATTCTTCCTCAGAGTAACCCGGCATCTCCCTCTGTCCCAAACCTCCTTCTTGCTGTCTCCAAGACTGATTTCCACCTCAGCACAGGCCACGAGCCAGGCTCTGTCTGCCTTCCCATTGCTCAAATATATATTTTATATTTCCTCTGCTGCTGCTCCTCACACGTGGAAATTATTTCCTGCACGAGGTACCCAGTTGCTCTCTTTCAAACCCTGCTGGGAGATTTTCCTTTGGCTGTTACCTATTGCAAAAATGATGTTTTGCTTAAGCCCCTGCCTGCCAGGTGGATCCATTTCACCCCAGTGCTGCCAGGGGCTGCCCTTTCTTAGTGACTTTGTACTTAAATCATCTCTTAAAACTCAATTGCCATGTCTAGGGGACGCTTTTAATTCAAAATCTGAACAAAACATTGCAGAGCAGCCCATGTTCTGTAACTTCAATTCCCAGGCACTGCAGTTACAGAAATGGTAAAAAATGTGTTTGGGTACTGGGGGGGAGGGGGGGATGTTGGCAGTTTTCTAAGCAGAAATGCAAATTTAACAAGAAGATAAAATTGCTTTCAGTATCAGAAACAGATTAAAACTAAAGCCATGCAATGGGTCAGAGAATTCAATTTATACTCCTTGATATTCACGGAATGGTTTGGGTTAGAAGGGACATCACAGAGCCCCTGCCATGGCAGGAACACCTCCCACTGTCCCAGGCTACTCCAGCCTGGCCTTGGGCATTCCAGGGATCCAGGGGCAGCCCCAGCTGCTCTGGGAATCCCAGCCCAGCCAGGAATTCCCAATTCCCAATGTCCCATCCATCCCTGCCCTCTGGCAGTGGGAGCCATTCCCTGGCTCCTGTCCCTCCATCCCTTGTCCCCAGTCCCTCTGCAGCTCTCCTGGAGCCCCTTCAGGCCCTGCCAGGGGCTCTGAGCTCTGCCTGGAGCCTTCCCTTCCCCAGGGGAACATTCCCAGCTCTCCCAGCCTGGCTCCAGAGGGGTCCAGCCCTGCAGCAGCTCCATGGATTCCTCTGGGCTCTCTCCAGCAGCCCCAGGTCCCTCCTTACATTGATGTGTTTGTGTTTCCCCAGCTTTTAACAGATTTATTCCTAGGACAGCTACAGCAGCTCCTTCCTGGCACCTGATTTAGAGTGATCTGGCTGGGATCCTCCTTCCCCACCAGCTCTGCAGTGAATGTCTCCAGTGTGTAAATCACAGCAGTAAATTGGGAATATCCAATATTCCACTGCCCATCCGTGCAAACCCCAGAGTGGACAACAGCCTTGGTGTGGAACCCAGAGCCCCAGCCCAGGGCTGGGTTTGCCAGTGCCCTTCTCTGGGGATGTTTTCGTGTTTTGGAGGAGCTGTGGTGCAGGTCCAGCCCTGCTTTGGGTGATTTGCAATGCCAGCCCCTGGGGTGTGTGCAAACTGCAGGAACAATAACCAAACAATGTCTCTGCGTTTATGACTGAAGGGAATTCTTGGCACTGGCAGCTCTGTGCTGTATTTACTGATTTTACAGTGTAAACACATATGTTGCAAGACAGATGGACCTTTCCCCCCAGCTTTCAGCAATGGGTGTCTCATCAGGGAAGGGATTAAGGAGATCTTAAAAATCTTTAAACAAGGTTTCTGCAGCCCTGCAGAAAGGCCAGGATTATGGGACACAAAGGGCTGTGCTCCCAGGGAGCAGCCAGGCCACACTAAACAGATCACTCAGCAGTGTTTTAATTATATTACAGAAAAGGGGTTCACCATAGATTTGACTATCAACTGCAGCCAGGTGGCTTTGCAAGACAGAATTTTGGCTTTTCAGTCCACGTCCATGCTCTGAACAGCACTGGGGGTGTGATTTTACAGAAAACAGCTCTCATCTGAAACTTCCTGTGCAGCACAGCTGCGCTACCAAACTGTCTTGGACACATTTTCTAGGGAAATTGAGTGGATTTTGTAAAAACACAATCCCTGGGTTTGGGGGTGAAACAAAATCCACATCAAGGCACTTAGAAATTTGACAGAAAATAAAGTTCTTAGCCTCAGTCTTTGTTTGATCAAATGTCTATCATATTTGTCAAAGTCCACCTTATAAAAATCAACATTCTTTTTTAACTGAAGACATCTCTGATGGGGCAGAATGAACTCATTCTACGAACAAGAGGCTGATAAACCCCTGAACCTCATCTGGGATCAGTTTTTCTTCCAAACACTTGCAGGAATCATCAAAGTTCTTATTTCTTCTTAAGAAAGAGCGTACTTTTCTGTGTTTAGCTAAAGACTCCACAGAACCTCACCATCACCAGATCCCTCTCTTCATCACTGGCTCTGGGACAGAATGACATCCAGAATTTTTATTCCTGTTTTGTGTTTTATTTTGAGGGGTATTTTTGTTACTTCTAGAGAAAGAGGCTTTAAAATTACATATGGTAGAACTAAAAAAGCCTCGGTTTTAATGAAGTTACAAAGATTTGCCTCAAGTAGCTACAATCTTTCCAAAGCAAAAAAAAACCCCACCAGCAGCAAAGTAAAGCTGTGAAATCACTGGAGAGATGAAGGGCATATGACTTTTGACTCATATTTGAGAAGTTATTAATTATTTTTTTTCTGCAAGGCTGGGGTAGGGAAGGAATAAGAATGGGTGTGGAAATAGGTGGGAGCAAAAAGGAAACGAGGAGGCAAAGAGGAACAGAGAAGCATGAAGGGCAATAAAAAAAAAAATCAATTAAAAAATATGTTTTTCTACCAAAAAAAGCTGACAAGACGAAGAAATGGGTGATTTCCTGCAGGAGAAGCAGCTGCTCTGCTTAGTTTGGGTGGAGGGATCGGCTGAAGCTCTGCTGGCAGGGATGCTGCACATCCCTCCCGTGACCTTGCGCAGCAATTGCAGCATCTGCAGCCACTCCCTGCTCCCATCCCAACCCCAAACCTGCCTGGAAATCCCTGTGGAGAGGCTGGGCTGCCACAGGGACACACAGCTCTGCCCCATCCCATCTCCTGTTCCTCCCTGACTCACCCCACTGCCAGCACTCCTCTCCTCCAACCTTTGCCAGCAGGGCCCTCCCAGAATCAAATCTCATTTTTCAGCACAGGAACCCTCAAAGCAGCAAACCTTGTGGAGCAGGGGGTGCTAAGAACTGACTGGAATTCTCATATGTTATGGATGAACACACTCCCTAATGCTACTTAAAAGATTTAACGTCTGATATTCTCCTAATGAGATTAAGGGGACAAAGAATTGAAAACAAGGGATGTTTACAATTACTGGCACCTGAGGAGCAGTGATGTCACATGGAAAAAAATAAAGTTTCCACCAGAGATGCATTACCTGGGCAACCTGAGCGTGTTCAGCTCTTGTTTCAATGCTGGAGTGGAGAAGAGGAATTAATTCAACAGCAGGGTCAATCATCAGCAATTAGAAGACGAGCATATTTAAATGACAGCAGAAATCCAAGTGTAGCTGGGAAGCAAAAGGAGGAAATTATCATCAGGAACATGCCATGCTCACCCTTCCCACCCCTCAAGCGCATCACAGCTCACAGAATGACATTTTCTGTGCCTCTGGACAGCACTGCTGCTCCCTGACCCACCAAAACCTCCTGTCCCCACTGGAGCCAGCAAATCTGTCAGTTCTGAGAGGCCACATCTCCCACCTTCCCCCCTCAAACCCCCTCTTTTCTTTTACTGGGTCATTTTCAAAACACAAACCTTGAAAAGGGAGGACATTTCAAATTTCCTAAGTGACAGGTAAAGGAGCAATAAAGTTTAAAAAAAAATAGCCCCTTGTCTGAGTAAGCATTACAAAACTCAAGGGACAAGTTGGGTAAATATTTTTATGTCACTTCTGTTCACTCAGTCGTGTCCCAGAGTTTTACTCAGAGGTGAAGCCCTGCCATCTTTCTGAGAGCATGAAAATGGGCCCTGCATCTAAAAGCTGTAAATTAATTAACTTTTTTAACATTTTGAGAGCTGGGTATGGGTAACAAACACCACAGCTGGAGCTTGGATCCCCAATCTGAGCATTCCAGCTCCGAGGCTGAGAGACGCAATTGTGGAATCATGGAACAGTTTGGGTTGGAAGGGACTTGAAAGCTCCTCTTGTCCCACCCCTGCCATGGGCAGGGACACCTCCCACTATGCCAGGCTGCTCCAAGACTCCTTGTGCCCATCCTTTGGGATCAGCTTCCAGGCCCCACCTGGGTTTCAGCAGCAAAGCACATCCAGCCCTCACAGCTCTGTCCAGGGGTTGTGTTTGAGATCCTGCAGATCTTCCAGGAGGGATGAACACCCCAAGAAATCCCTTCACAGGGGAGTGATCTGTTAGGCTCTCACCAAAAAAAAAAATCAATTTTTCCACTTTTTTAAGAAGAAGAACCCATGGCCTTCAGTTGAGTCTGATTCCAAGTGATGGAGCCTGAGATGGGCACCAGCTTCCAGAGGAGCATTTCCCTTCTCTGTCTCCAGGGATTTCCCAAAGCTCCCAGGTGAGTCCTGGCAGCAGCAGCAGCAGATCCTCCCCAGGTGAGCCAAAGCCCCAGGTGGGATCCATGGGGTGCCCTGCCCAAAGCTGACACTGCACTCACACCCTGCTGTGCCCACCCCTCACACCCCAGGCATTTCTGGGGTCTCTGTCACTCCAGCACAGGGATTTGTTTCTGCTGTGGCCATTGAAAACTCAGACCTCAAATTACTGAGTAAGGAAAGAACCCCACCAAAAAAACCCCACCTTATTTATTTGTGAAGCTTTGATCCATGCAGTGCTTATTCTTGAGAAACCTCTTATCAGCTTCAAGGAGGTAAAATACTGTGATAAGATATGCAGATCTCATTAAACTCATTTTTATCTAATGCCATTTTTATCTAATTTTTATCTATGCTTTAAATAGAGAAGGCAGTAAAAATACTGAAGGAGAGGCATCTCCTTTCCTTTCTTGTAGATTTTTTTTTTAAGTCAGGGAGCTTTGAGGTCATATTTGGAGGCTTCTCTGGGGTTCTGTTTGCACAGCAAACAGCAATGTTTTATTCTTCAGAGGTTGAGACAGACTGCCAAAGTAAAATTTACTTCTGAACCTGTTTTTCATAAAAATATTGCACTAGAGATATAGAGCTTGGCAAGTGTGACAAACAAAAACAAGCACACAAGAAAATGACACCTTTCCCAAAGGGCCAAACCAGAATAGAATCTCCTGGAAATACAAAAACTGCTCTCCAAAGCAGTTTTCCAACTGCTCCCTAAACCAGCCTGTCAGGGTCTTAACACACATTTTACCTGCCAGGTTTAAATATCTGCTCCACTGATTACATGGAAATGAAAGAGCTCAAATCTTTAAATTAGTCACACCAAGCTTCCACCTGTTAACAATGTGTCACAGCACAATTCCCCCAAACTGAAATCATGGAATGGTTTGGGTTGGGAGGGACCTGAAAGATCATCTTGTGTCCCATGGGCAGGGACACCTTCCACCATCCCAGGCTGCTCCAGCCTGGCCTTGGACACTGCCAGGGATCCAGGGGCAGCCACAGCTGCTCTGGGAATCCCAGCCCAGCCAGGAATTCCCAATGTCCCATCCATCCCTGCCCTCTTGCAGTGGGAGCCATTCCCTGGCTCCTGTCCCTCCATCCCTTGTCCCCAGTCCCTCTGCAGCTCTCCTGGAGCCCCTTCAGGCCCTGCCAGGGGCTCTGAGCTCTGCCTGGAGCCTTCCCTTCTCCAGGGGAACATTCCCAGCTCTCCCAGGCTGGCTCCAGAGGGGCTCCAGCCCTGCAGCAGCTCCATGGATTCCTCTGGGCTCTCTCCAGCAGCTCCAGGTCCTGCTGATGGTGAACCCCAGGGCTGGGGTCTCACCTGAGGGGGCAGAGGGGCACAATCCCAATCCCTTTCCTGCTGCCCGAGCCATGGGACCAGCCCAGGGCACTGGAGGGTGCCAGGGAACAGAGCTGGGACAGGTCCAGCTCCTCCTCAGCCAGGGCTGCTCTCCATCCCCAGGGCTGCTCTCCATCCCCTGCCCACCCAGCCTGGATTGTGCTGGGATTCCTGGCCAGCTCCAGGAGCAGCTCTTGGCCTTGCCAAGGATCTCTGGTCCCACCTCTGAGCCTGCCCAGGTCCCTCTGGATGCTCCATCCCTCCCTCTGGCCCTGACCTCGCACAGGGGGCGTTTGGCTCTCTGGGCCTGGGCTGTGGCCACCAAGTGCCCCTTGTTCTCACAAGGGTTTTGTGCAGCACCTGGGCACAAAAATGTCCTTCCAAAAGGCATTTTCCACAAGGCCCAGAGCTCCCAGCTGCAAACATAAAATGGGAGATGCTGTTCAAAGTTCAGAGCTGCCATCCCACCACTTGGCCTTTCCCTGCTCCGGTGCAGTCAGGACCTCTCACTGCGTTAATGTTTTCTCTCCAGAATCATTGTAATGAACAACCTTTATAAATAATGCATTTCCTCTACTCCCTTTTGTTCTGTGGGGACAATTCCTCCTCATAAAACATCACAGATGACAGAAGAGAATCAGGATTTGAAAAGATTTAGAAGCGTTCAAGCATCAGATAGAGGTTTTTTCATCTAATAACATATTTTTTTTAATTTAGTTTAAATACTTAGTATAATGCTGTTTTGTTATAAAACACCCATGTTGTACATATTAAAAAATTACTGGTCTTGAGCTCATCTCTTATGTTCTTTCTGTCAACAACCAGACACATTCTGCCTCTTCTTTCACAAAGCCATTTCAAGAAATGTCATTATTCTCCAGTCATAGCCCACAACTTCATTATCCCTGTCAGCCTTGAATATTTATCTCTGGAATTTACTTTCACTTCAGTGGTACAGAGGGACTTGGAGGGGTGAAGATGAAATACAGACCTTTCTGTCCCCTTCTTTTATATTGTGAGGGGTTCATTTACAGATACCCCTGGAAATGCACAGAGACACAAATAGTCCTTGAAAAGTTTAAAATTATCTAAATCCGTGTTTACTGAAGTTTATGAATCATTATTTCTGCTCCAGTTACTTGAAAAGACGTCGTGCCTGTTTACAACTTGTTTGAAACACACTGATCTATATCCAAGATTTTCTTCCTCAAAACAAAACCCCATAAATTCCAGGAGCAGGGATGGAGCTGTATTTATTGGGAATAAACACACAGACTGTGCTGCTTGCAAGGGGGACAGGATGTCACTGTCACCATCACAAATAAGGACAGCACCAGAAACTGAGATAAGAGGTATTTCCATATGGAAATTCCAGTAGGGAAAATATTTTAGAAATTGAGATTCCCGGCCAAGAGAACAAAGTGGGGTCTGCTGCAAATTACTGGTGAATATTCAAGTTACAGCACAGCAAAAATGTACTTTCAACCATTCATGGTCTTGTCTGATATCTCTAAACCACGTCTGTGTTCCCATTTGGATTTTGACAGAATTAAGAGAAATAGAAGTGAAAGAAAATCATTAAGAATGGAACTGATGACCAGGGAAGCTGGGGCTGCCCCTGGATCCATGGATGGTCCAAGGCCAGGCTGGATGAGGCTTGGAGCAGCCTGGCACAGCAGAAGGTGTCCTTGCCATGGCAGGGGTGGGATGGGATGAGATTTAAGGTCCCTTCCAACCCAAACATTCTGGGATTCTCTGTTCCCATGAACTACAATAAACACAAATATTCCCATTCTGGCTTCACCCCACTCAGGTTAAAAACTGCAAACCAGGCCGCAGCAGAGTGTTTTATTAATATATTTAGTAATTGGTGACAAATAAAACTTATTCCTAAATAGAGTTTTGTGTACGTTTCTAGAGCCATCTGCCATATATAAAGAGCTGGGTGTGTTTGGAGCATTTTCCCAGAGCAATCTCATCTGTCTTGTTGTCTGCAGCCTTAAAGAGTTGGATGACTAAAACCGAAATCTATAAATAAAGATTGTGTACAGTTTTTAAATTTATACTCTGGAGCTTTTCATATAATACAGCTTTTCTGTATTCCACAGCTTCCTACATTCTGCTTTCATGAATTTCCACACGAATTCTATCACACAGCTCCTCTGGAATCTGAATCCCTTTGGGGCAGAAATGAGAATGAGAGGAGACTCATGGAAGCACAGAATCCCAGAATGGGTTGGGAGGGAGCTGAAATTGAGATTCCATCAATTCCACCCGTGCCATGGGCAGGGACACCTTCCCCCATTGCAGGGCACGGAAATCCCGCTGTGCATAAAGGACAATGAAGAATCCTGTAACTTTATGAATGAAAGGAGAGCCCAGGGGGCACAGCCCGAGGGGTTTTCTTTCTCCAGGTTCCTTTAATCCCAATTCCCTCCCCATTGCTGAGGTACCAGGAAGGTGGAGTGTGACTGTGCTCACAGGGGTCTCAGGATGAGGGAAGAGACGAGGATCTGACTCCATGTTTCAGAAGGCTGATTTATTATTTTATGATATATATTATATTAAAACTATACTAAAGGAGTAGAAGAAAGGATTTCATCAGAAGGCTTGCAAATAGAATAGGAAAGTGATAACAAAGGCTTGTGGCTCCGACAGAGTCCGAACCAGCTGACTGTGATTGGCCATTAATTAGAAACAACCACATGAGACCAATCACAGATGCACCTGTTGCATTCCACAGCAGCAGATAACCATTGGTTACATTTTGTTCCTGAGGCCTCTCGGCTTCTCAGGAGGAAAAACCCTAACTAAAGGATTTTTCAGAAAAGATGTCTGTGACAGTGGAGCCTCCCCGAACCTCCCACCCCACATCCCCCCTCGAACCTGGCGTTTTAGCCCAAAGTTCAGAAGCTCAGCCTTGTGCAGACCCCACATGTCTCTTTCAGGAGCTGAACTGTCTGGGCTCTGCCACCCCTGCTGCTTGTGGTCCCAGAGACACCGAGACCCATCCCAGAGTCGTTATCACCCATCCCTTCACCCACCCAGTTGTGTCCTACCAGGGGAGATCCTGGCACCTTAACAATCCGTTTCTAATGTTCCCTTCTTTTACAAATGCCGCATTCATTCCTCCCAGTCGCTGTTCTGACGGCCGCCCCACAGCCCTGGCTCGGTCCCGCACCCAGCCTTGGCATCCTGACCACAGAGAAACCCCAAAATCCTCTGTACAAACCCAAAACCTCTGCACAAACCCCAAAATCCTCTGTACAAACCCAAAACCTCCGCACAAACCCCAAAATCCTCTGTACAGACCCAAAACCTCCGCACAAACCCCAAAATCCTCTGTACAGACCCAAAACCTCCGCACAAACCCCAAAATCCTCTGTACAAACCCAAAACCTCCGCACAAACCCCAAAATCCTCTGTACAGACCCAAAACCTCCGCACAAACCCCAAATCCCCCACCCCGGGCAGGGGTGGGGTGTAGGAACAAGACTTCCCTGGCTTCCCTCTCCTGGAAGCCGGGAATACAAAAGATTTGCAGCCAGCTCTGAGTTAGACTGCATTTTTCACACCTTCCCAACCAGCTCCTGATGGATTTGTCTGCTCACACCATTCCAAGGAGCCCTGGATTGGTTCTCTAAACTCTCTAATGTATAAATAAGACTTTTTTCAACACTAAAGAAAGGCTTTTATTCAAATGCTGGCATTAGGGATGATTGCAGAAAAACTAACCAAAATTATTCATCAGTAATTGATTTGATCGATTGATCCAATCAATATTGATATTATTGATTACAGACAATGGATTGTACAGAAGCTGTGTGTGGAATCACTCCAGAAAAACACAGATTCATCATCCTCAACAAACCTGGAGTGGCTGCAGTTTTCTCTGTTTATTTATTTATTCTCTCTTTGAATAGCAGGTATTTTGGGAACACCTCTGGAGTTAATGCATCCCGGAATGAAATGAAGTTTCCCTCTCAGATTTCACACACAGGCTCAACCTACTTCCATAATAACTCCAGGAGCCTGTCTGCTCACTTTGTGCTAGATCAAAGCAGAAAGGCAGGATTCAAACGCAGGATTTTGTTCCGTTTTTTCCAAGAGCTCCACTAAAATTGCCAAAGAAACAACACCCAATAACAAATAACAAAATGCCAAAGAAATAACACAGATAAGGTGCCTTTTTCCCCCCTCAAATCTTGAAATTAATCCATAATTAAAGAAATAGGTGAGAATAAGCACTCGATATTTTTATTTTATATTTACAGTGTGTTTGCATTCTGTCCCTTTGGCTACAACTGAAGCTCATGTACAGCTTTATTTTTGGAATGGTGGGCAAACTTATCACTGTTTTAGTGATAAAGCACTAATATATCAATATCATACTATTTTTAAGTTCCTATAACTCCCTCTGCATACAACCTGCTGGCACAGAGTAATTGAAACATAATATTTGATTTTTAAAAGGCAACTCCCAAGAAAACAAACAAGACCAACCTTGCACTGTTTAGAAAGGTCATGGATGAGAGAACTAAAATTGCCAGGAGTAATTCTGGGGCTTGGAAGGAGGAAAATTATTCTCCTTCCTTTGCATATGAATAATAATGGTTTCTTTTTTTACATAAAACATAAGAATAAAGGCACCACAACAATCACTTGAAGCTGTTCTGCAATTCCACAGCAACATTTCTCATCCTCTGCAGTGGCTTTCCTGAGCTTAAAATTAATTTATAATTTTGTGTATTGCAATGTAACACAAAACTTTGTATCTCACCTATGTGAGGCTGAGTAAAAAAAAAAACTCAGTCACATCTTGTAGGTATTTTTTGATATAGCAAAATTCTACAAATCTTGACACCACCCCCGCCAGCACATCCCATTGTCCACCCCTGTTTTGTAAAACCTTTCCAAGACACAGCAACAAAAACTTTGTGCATAATTCCATGAGTGAAATTTTGAATAGAAAAATTTAAAGTTTCTATCATAGAAATAGAAAATTGAAATAGAAATAGAAACGTAAAAAAAAAATTAATTATCATCGATTGTAGAAAAGGAATTTTCTATGAAATGTCTATTTTATTGAAATAGAAAATTTAAATAGAAATTGAAATGTTAACAACAGGAATTATCATCAATTATTTTCTAAAAAAATCTATCTGTGATGTTTTGAAAACTTTATTGTGGATTGTAGTCTTTAATGACCCTGGCAGTGAAGCTCTGCTAGAGAAACATTAAAAGTTTTTCCTACTAAAAGGGGCATGAACAGAAGAAAGCAACAAATTTTAGTGCAAACAAATTTTCTCTGTTTCCTATGAGAAAATATAACTAAAATCTGGCTCTGGACTAGGAAAAGTATCCACCCTGTGAATTGAATCTGATTTAAACACCACCCCCTCTCCAGCATCAGTAAAATATTCAGAATTACCATTATTTAACAAATAAAAATTCTCAATTTCCAACTGCAAACCCAATATCACAATTCCACAGCAGCTTTCTGAACAGATTTATTCAGAAATAAATCTTAAAAGCATGACTGAAGTTTTTTAGTCAGTACCTTGTATTAGGGATGGGAATTCATAACTTAAAAAATAGTGCCAAAAAATAGGAAGTTCAGTAATGTGGGTTTAGTAAAAATAAGGAAATATTCCAGATATTGATGAGATACTCATTAGGAACTTCCTGAATGCAGCTTTAAATAACTTTATTGTTTATTATTTATTTAATAATAAGAATAATTTATTAATAATTCTATTAATAATAAATACTTGTCTTTGTTTAATAATAATATTATGTATAATTTATTGTATATATTAGTTTTTATTATTGCCATTATTAATATTATTATTAATACATTGACTCTATCCAAAACCATCCAAAAGTTCTTGCAGGAAAATCTTTCCTATGTTCAATTCTGGCTGCTCAATAAATAATTCCTGGAAAAACTGATGCTCCTTGGGCTCTGAGCAACCCTGAATTTGTTGCTGCTTCTGTGACTACTCAGCTATGATAAATATGCTGCAATTAAAGCCACATGAATGTCCTGAGACCTTCTGTGATATTTTTAATTGTAGCCACCAGAAAAAGGCAGTTTTAGTGCATGATTCTCATTAAAAGGACATAGTGAATTTTCAAATGTCACTGACAGCTTGTGCTGCTTTTATTTGGGTTCCCTGGGGAAGCCCAGGGATATATTATTATTATTATTATTATTACTATTATTATTATATTAAACCCTACTAAACAAACAGCGTTTGGGGTTTTTTTCCTGTTTTATTAGGTCATGAAATGGAGAGTAACTTGTGGGTAGAGGTGGACTTTATTGTCCAAGTTATGAGTTCAGGTGAAACAAGTAAAGAATAAATTTGCACAGCTGCTGGAATTTTTGGCATGTTTGACCAAGAAAATGAACTTAGCCATGGTGCCCAAAATGAAAGGGGCTCAGAGAGTTATGAGGGAAGATCACTCCAGAACTGATTTCTTTTTGAAACTCAGGCTGAAACACTTCTCAGTTTGAAACCAAAACCAGTAACAACGACTTTATTTGATGTTTCCAAGGTTTAAAAGTGTTTCTTTCACCAAAATAATTTGTTCTCATTTCAGAAGTGAAGTTTCAAGCAGTGCTAAGGAGCCCAATTCTTCTCTTTAAAGTTTCAGTACAAATGCACACCGAGGTTTGTATCTTTTTAATGACTTTATAGGATTTTATGAGGAGTCTTTGAGCCTCCTTAGCTCAGGGACAAAACTTCAGCTGAGTGCAGTGAGAGCAAATCATGGACAGGAAAACTCCCACCTCTCCTAAGGAGCTGCTTTTTCTGGGATTACTGGGACAAACAGAAACAAGGCTGAGAAAAAGGATTCTTCTCCCTGCCAAGACCTCAGTGCTTCGTTTACAACTGTCCAAAATTACTTTTCAATGTGGGTTTTCCTGGTTTCACACCTCACTTTGGAGGCCCCAGCAGCGGCAAACTGGGCTTGCTGTTTAATCCCAGTTGGTCAAGCTTTAGGCTAAACCCCCTGGAAAACTGCTGTGCCCGACTTAGAGCCCAGACAAACTGTGTGAGCGGGGCCTAAGAGGATTCTGCTCTAATGCCCAGGGGAATAAGGCTCTTTAATGCACAAAAAGCCTCCTAATGGGCTCTGGGGTCACTCCTCAGTCCCCAGCAGCACCCAGAGCTACCTGGGCATGTTCACACCCCTCCAGCCTGCACCTGCTGCCCTTCCAATGCTGATTAAAAACCTCAATTATTCTCTCTTAGTCAGTAAAGTGCCAGACAGCAACATCCACATTGGAACTGCTCCTTTCCAGCTTCCCCCAGAAGTGTTGGCTCCTGAAATTTGGATTTCAAGATCGCTCGGAGGCTCCTGTGCTGCAGGTTCCCAAAATCACACATTTTATTTAATGCCTGACTATTTGGTAATTGCTCCTATTCAGTCTCACACCAGCTTGAATGATTTCAGCTTTTAATGTGCCTCATCTCATTCTGAGGCACATCAATCCAGGAGGAGATCGCAGCACCTTGAAATACTAATGCTTGTCACACTCTTTAATCTCCTCTAAAAGGTCTTGTTCCTTGTGTGCTTAAATCTCTTAATAGCTTTTCCCTCTCCTTTGGTTTTTACTTTTGTGCAACCCCTTCTAGTTAGGCTGGAGTTTGTTTAATTTTCATTTCAGTGAAGAGCAGGAGCAATAATCTAAAAGCCTGGATTATTGCTGTATTAGTAAAAAAAGATAAAATTGCTTTTTCTAAAAAGTTACTTTTTTTTTTCTCCTCAAGCATGAAACTCTCTTAAAAATGCATCTGTAGGAATAAAATAAACTTTTTAGAATGTAAAAAACCTGCAAGAACTTACACTTGGTTATATCTGAGGATCACTTGGAGCACAGTTGGATCTCACAGCTAAATTTCTGACATTTTGGAACAGTGGGAATGATTGACACTGTGCTGCTAAGCACCTCTTACAATAATGAGATTATTCTTTTATTCCAGACTCCTTTTCATTCTGTTGCCCATTTAGAAATGCTTACCTGGTGCTGTTTGATCTCCTTGCACCATTCCTGCTCTGGCCAGGCTGCTGAGGTTCCTACAATGCACTCACAGTGGGAGGGGATCCTTACAAATTCAACTACAGCAGAAATGATTTTTGCCATTTCCTTTCCAATATTCCAGCAAAAATCTAATTCAAAAGGATTGCTCCATGGAGCAAACCTGCAGGACTTCCCAAACCCCCCTGGAGACCATCCACACTCCTTGGGACAGCATTTTAAAGCTAAATTAACACCACCTGCACAAGAGCAACAGTTGTTAAAATCATGGTTCTCTGGAAAGTTAGAATTATGGTTCTCTGGAAAGCTGCTGCTGTCACATGCAGACTTTTTAAATCCTTTACTCATTGCTCAATCCACTGATGTCTTTCAGACTCATCAGTGTTCACTCAGACCTTCAACCATCTCCAGGATACACAGAAACACCTGTGCCACTCAGTATTAGGCACCTGCTCTGTGATACATAAAAAACCCCAAAAATTACATTTAAAATACATTAAAATATATTAAATACATTGTATCCCCAAGGTGAAAATCTTACACAATCTTTAAAGTTTTGGGCTTTTTTTCCTCTCATTGTTATCCAAAATGCTTAATGATAATTGTCCCCAGTTTTTGAGACAGCTGCAGTTCAGCCTTTATTTGAAGGGAGTGATGCTTGGTGCCTTGAAGAGCTCTCACACAGAGTTTTAGCAGCAGACACGGACAGGGCAGGGTTAAAATATTGTCTTGTTTTATCCTGCCCAAATTCTCCTGGTAAGGATCATGTCTGACCTCTGACAATATTGCTGTGAGGTGTTTGCTGAGCACTCAGGCACAGAACTGATCAAATGGAGCCATTCAGCTCAAGAGCAGAGATCCAGCAGCATTCCTGCTGGGTTTTGGCTCTGCCCTAACGCCTCCATCTTGCTCTATATATTAATTTATCCTAAACCCTTAAACTCTGAGTTTCCCACCCTGTGATATCACACACTTCTATCCAAACTCCACCCCCACAATCCCAGTTCCACCATTCCATTTTGGGAGCTTCTCCACAGCCTCAGGTCAGTGCAGTGTTCTCCTGGGGGTCAGTGTCTGTCAGCACAAAAAGTCTCAAATTCTCAGCAGCCAGAACTCCAACACATTCCCACTTTGCTCTCCAGGAAAAGCTGCCCCTTGTCCCTCCAAAACACAGCACAGGGCTGGCCCTGCACTTCTCCACAGCTCTTCCTATTTTCTTTCAAAGCTCTGAGGCAAAAGAGATTAAAATCAATACCCGGGGTGTTCATGAAATGTCACCTGGTGCAGGAATCCCACTCTGTTCCATCAAGGGTGAGACTCAATTTATCTGTCAAAATATTTACCCAAAAAAGGATCCTCTGTCAAGGTTATCCCATTTTGTGAGAATTTCCAAGCAGTTTTTCAGTTGGGACAGAGGGGTTTTTTCAAAGAATTCCAGACTGGTTTGGGTTGGAAGGGACCTTAAATCCCATCCTGGAAGGCAGGGACACCTCCCACTCACTGTCCCAGGGGCTCCAAGCCCCATCCAGCCTGGCCTTGGACCCTTCCAGGGATCCAGGGGCAGCCAGAGCTTCTCTGGGAATTCCATCCCAGGGCCTGCCCACCCTCCCAGCCAAGAATTCCTTCCCAATCTCCCATCCATCCCTGCCCTCTGGCAGTGGAAATCCATTCCCTGCATCCTGTCACTGCCTGTGTTAAAAATTACTCTCCCACTTTTTTACAAGCCCCCTTTAAGTCCTGAAAGACAAAGACAAGGTCTCCCAGAGCCTTGTCTGCCTGTTTGCCCTCTGCACACAACTCCTGTAATTAAGACCTCACCAAACAATCAGGATCATCTCAACAACCACCTTGATGCAGAGGCTGAGCTCAGGTGACATCTGAACTCCCACATTCTTCTTCCCAAACCCAAAGAAACTCAGTTCTGGAGCAAAACTTTTATTTTCTGTCAAAATTTTCCAGATTTTTTGGGAAGGAAGGGAAGTTCTGAGAGTCTGTTCCACCACCCTGACTAACCCAGGGTTTCTCTTCACCTCTCACTGTTCCAGCAGGAGCAGGGGCAATTCCAGAGCCTTGGGAAGAAGCTGCCAGTGCCCACTCCTGGCAGGGGATAGGAGTGTTTATTCCCCCCTGAGTGTGTGGGATTTCAGCAGAGCCACACTCAGGGGACCAGAGCAGTGTCACGTGTGTCCCCAAGCAGGGCTGGCTGCCAGGACCTGAACCTGTGGTTCCAGAGAGTCTGCATGTCCGTCTGGGAAACCCAACCTGCTGCCTGGAGCATGAAACCATCCCCAGTTTAAACCTGCCAGCCTTATTCCTCTGGAATGTCCCTGTGCATGAGTGGAATAGCCAACCCTGCTGGATAAGCACATGAACTGGATGCTTTGCCTAAAATGATCAGAAGTAAAATAACTCTGCTGGCATTTCAATCACCAGAATTCCCTGCAAAGGCAGCCCTGGAGAGGAGCAGGAACATGGGTTATTCCATGGGCTCCCACACCCACCCCATTGCAGAGGTCACCTGCCATGAAAAAGTTGTCACATGGACACGTGGTCACATGATAAACCTGGATGGAATTCCACATATTCTGTAACAATTCATTGGGAATGTTGCACCCACAGAGCTGTCTGAGCAGAAAAGGAACAATCTCAAACAGTTTTAACAATTGCTAAGTGATGATTTTTGCCATGATCAATTGTCATTGACAATATTTTATTCATTTTCCCAACTACCACCTGCTGATTCCTTTGTTTTTTTGGTTTTTGGGGGTTTTTTTTGTTTGCTTGGTTTTTGGTTTTTTTTTTTTTTTGCTTGGGTCAGGGTTGGGATTGAAAATGTTCAAGATGGTATTTCATATTCAGATTTAGATGTTTATTATTTCTTATCTATGTCACACTCTCACAAGCTGTGAGTTCTACAGCATTTCAGTAACAAGCTACAAAATGGCCCTGTATTTATCTCTACAAGGTCTTTTAAGGAAAAACTATTTAATTAAGAAATGACACCTAAATTATTTTTACTTTTAATCTTATAACTAATTACTTATGTCTTGTAATGTGGACTTTTCTGCCTAATTACAAAATACTACCCAAACTCATGAAGAAGAAGGTGAGGAAGACAGACTAACTACTGTTCTAAAACCTCTATCTTAGTTTTATATATATTACTATATTCTAAAACCTTAAACTCTAAGTTTCTACCATGTGATATTACACACTTTCATTTAAACTACACATTTATAATCTCAGTTCTATTCTTTAATTTTGGAAGCTTTCTCTATGGCTTCAGGTCAAATGTAGTGTTTTCTTGAGAGTCTGTGACTTTCAGGGCAGAAAGTTCAAAACTCTTTGTATTTAGGGTTCTAACAGCCAACTGCCTCTAAATATCTTTCAATCACTGGTGATTAACAGCTGCAATAACTATAATTGGGTCACTGCAGCTTTAATCCCCACTTTCACACCTAAACCTAAACAACTGAAAATCAAATCAGAAACAAAGCAGCAAAACACACCTTTAATTTCTGCAGCAGTGCTCTAACCCTCCAGAGGTAATTATCATCCTTAATAACTCCAGATATGATTGAGGCTTTTAACAAAAGGAATGCTGCCTTGGAAGCCTCTGCCACGACTCAGAATGTGACTGCTGTGAAAAGTTGTCAGCTGAGGAATAAATGTGCTTTATTAATGCTGGGTACGTGAGGGGATGTGCAAACTCTGCCCAGAAGGAGCTGGGAAAGGTGACATTTTTTGACTTTTACAGGGAGGAAGTTGCACAAGAGGCCCCAGGCAAGGCCGAAGGGAAGGACTTGGAACCATGACCCCAAAATCAACAGGTTTGGCAAGGAGGGTTTTGGGTCGGGGTTATTTGTGGGTAGGAATGGATTTCCTAAATATCAAGCAGCAATGTTGCTGAATGTTATTGTTTAAACAACAGCTCTTTCCACATCCAGTGTTGGTGGATGCTGCAACCAACAATCAAATTAACAACCCACAGTTTTGAGATTGTAATGAGTCAAATCAGGCCGTTTATCAGGTAAGATAATTCCATTTTTTGTACACTATCAATTCTCACATTTCCTGTTGTATAACTCATGAAACCATTTTTATTTTTCTTTCAGCCCTGGGAAGAGCACTGCTGGTGTTGAGTTTGAAGAAACCAGGGATGTTAATAAATGCCTGAGGTAAAGGAGCTGTTCTTTGTGAGTTTTTCCCCAAAAGATTTTGTGTAACTCAGCACCAGGCTGCTCTTCTGTGTTTAAGACATGGAGCAATCCAAAATCACCCACTCAGAAATGAAACGGTAGTGCAAAAAATTACACCAAACTATGTTATTTCCAGACAGCAGCACAGCACACCCGTAGGGATGTGATCAGAAATTAGGAGTATCCACATCTCCAAGTAACAGTCCCAAAAAGAAAATTCACCTGATCCTGAGAGATGCTCTGTAGATTGCTTTGTATTTTGAATTTCTAAAGCAAGTACCAAAGCAGTGATTATGATCTGCTAATGACTTTTCCACCTACTCCTTGAAACTGTTTAACAACCTCGAGGTAGAAGTTTGAACAGAAACCATTCGTTTGCCTGGGATACTTTCTCTGGAATGTTTAAAGACACAATTTTTTTTTTTTTAAGAGGAAAATTATAGCGAATAATAAAAACTCTGAAAATTAACCTTGCAAAACATTCCTGCTGGAAACTCCTCCGGTTAGGATGAGGCTGTGCCAAGCCCAGCAGTGGGGATTGCTCCCAGGGGAGCCATCAGCTGCAGGGCTGGAGCTCCACAAACTGCCCTTTCCCTGCAACGGTGTTCACATGTGTGCAGCGTGCAGGGAAAGCACAGATGGATTTATGGAGGATGGAGGAATATTGTGCTGTGCAATTATTTATGGTGTTACAATGTTTTTCACTTTTTTGTAATATTCCTGACCAGTGCTGCTCACTGGAATGAAAGCTGAACCATGGCTTCTGCCCACCCTTGCCTTCCTGATATTTACATATTTGCAATAATTATTCCTAAATACTACAACAGGTACCATAGAAAACCCTTTCTATTTCTCTCTGTTGTGTAGTGAAAGCCATAAAACTTTTTTTTTTTTTTTTAATTATAAAGGAAGCCTGGGACAAACTAGGAAAGGAACAGGTATTTCCTGAATCTGTCAAGCACTGATGGCTTCCAGAAATGATCCCAAATTCACCTTTTCCATAAGAAGAAAGGAAAGCTGTTTGACACAGAAAATCCAGGATCACAGAACCCTGGAGTGATTTGGATTGGCAAGGACCTTAAAGCCCATCCTGCTGTGTGCAGGGACACCTTCCACTGTCCCAGGGTGCTGCCCCAGCCTGGCCTGGGACACTGCCAGGGATGGGACAAATCTCAGAAATACAGATGGATCAATATCAGAAGTCACCAGCCACCAGAAAAAGGGATTGTAAGAATGTGAGGACTGAAGAAAATTCAAGAAGATGGGGCAGAACATGCAGAAATAGCAGCAAAGTTGTGCAAGAAGTGAAAACAAAGGACCTCAATGCAGCATTGACTGAGGGGAGAATTCCTCTGGGAATGATCATCACATTATTAAGGAAAGGAAATTCTGACAGAGCTGACTGAATCCATATCCCAGGCAATCTGTATTGTACATACACCAGGTACAGCAGGACAGCTCACAATTATGCTGTTCACCAACAGAAAGGGGTAAAACTCCATGAAACAAAATCTAATTTTTAGATTTAAAATCCACAAACCTCGGTGACTGTTGTGCCTTGAACAAGTGGTCAGTGTGAATTCTCAGACATTCTCCCAGTCTCACTCTTCCAGCGCTCTCTGCTCCATTACAAATTGCGTGATTATAAAAAGTGAGCTCAGAAGTTTTCTTTCAGGGGGTTTTTCTTCCAGCAGGGAAACACCAGCAATCACCAAGCTTTTCCACAAAGAATTCAGCTCAAATCAAGATAGATCTCAACTTTTACACTAAAAAAGTGCAGGGAAACAGATTAGCTGGCAGCTTTTTAAGCAGCTGGCAGGGAATAGCTATAAATTCACTTCTCCCACTGGCTCCCAAGGAAATTTGCTTTCCTGATTACTGGAAAGAGACTCATGGGGGAGGTTGGTGCAATCAGAACATTCTGTAGTGCAGCAGCACTTCAGAGCTTCAGAAATCCTTGCACTGACATTTAAACCACATGGACACAACTTTATGGTCTAATTACCCCTTTGAAAATTCGGATGGAATTGTTCCAAAAGAAATAAACTTAGGTCCCCACGTTTATTTGGTCCCACCTTTGTGGTTTTTAGTAAAATCTTTTTCCCCATTCTCTGTAACAGCCACATAGGTGGGGGTTTGCAGTTCCTGGCTGCTGCAAGACACGAGGGCAAATAGTTTCATTTTAACTCACAGCTCATAATTTTAAATTTTGTGTCATTTTAATTTCACATCCCTGCTATTTCCAAGGAAATAAACAAGGCAGGGAGACGCTGCCACTCCTAATCCCCCTGCTGGTGCCAAGGTCACGGAGGGAACGCCAGGTCAGTGCATTAAGTGCTGAGTGCCAGTAATAGCTGCTCTTGCTTGGAGATGTCACTTTGCATTTGTCTGGAGAAGTCAGCAGAGGAGTTCAAGCCGCCCTGATGGAGGTGATGGGCAGAGTGTGCCGTTTTTAATCAGTAAATTGGTTTACAGGAGCAAACTTTCTGTTCAATTGGCTCGCAGCATTAGAGCAATGTGCAAGAAATTTCATTTTACCTCAGAATTATTCTGTTCACAAAGAATTTGCCTCATGCATGTTCTTTTTGTATATTCCTAATTCAAATCCAGGTTCTGGGCTTTATCTCAGATGTGAGGTGATAAGAAAACACCACAACTGCAGTTAAACAGGGAAGGTAAGAGCCAGGCTAACCCACACTGTGCCATCCCTTCTCCAGTTTCCCAAAAAGGGCAGTGCTTGTACCTCCTTTTCCTATGAATATCCAATATAATTCAGATATTTAAATGTCTTGGGCTCCTTTAAATCACAGCATTATTAGAAGGCTCCAAAATATGTCTTAATAAAGTAAATTTTTTGTCTGTTTGGGTTTGTTGGGGATTTGTTGGGGATTTTTTTAATCATCCTTGTTTTGCAATGTGGCGAAACATCCGAATTCCCAGCATTTCTTCTGGAGTGTTTTCTTCCTGGGAAGGAACATAAGAGGTGAAAGAATGGGAAGAGCTGCAGGATCTCTGCTCACTGTGTGCTCTGAAGGCCTCAGGAGTGCACATGTTGACTATAACCAGATGGCTGCAGGCTGCTAAAATATTCCCATCTCCAGCACTGCCAATATTGCAGTGACTCCTGCTTTTCTCAGCAGTGTCGCTGACTGCCTCTGCTTTTGTTAAGTGTCCCATACAAAGTGCAGAGTGGCTTCCAACCTTTCTCAAACTTTCTGCCCTTCACACCTCACCCCCACATCCCCAGCTCTGCCCCAATTCCAGCTTTCGCCACACTTGGTTACAAACCTTCTCGTGGTCATAGTTTTGACTTAATTAAGTCATCTTCTTAATGAGCAAACCCAGCACAGCAATGTCAGGGCTCAAAAATGATCTGCACAGCTTTAAACACAGAATCTTTTATAACTCAGAGCACAGCCAGGGATGTTAGGAGAGTTCTAACAGATTTACTGTATTTAATAATTTAACTACCACATGGATTTAATAAATAACTGTCTCAGGTTGAAAGGTGTAGCTGGGTGTGTATTCTATTTCCATCTGTCAGAGGTGGGGCAGTTATCCTCTGTTCATTGGGCAGTTTTTTATTTATCTCTTCCACACCAATCCTCCCTCCAGGAGATCTCTTCTGTCCATGGGCCATTAATTATTAATTATCTTCTGTTCATGGCCAGTGAGTGTCCCTGCATGGCTGATAAAATTCCATCATCCCATGGGGAGATGCTCCGCCCAGGGGAGGAGCCAAGCATTCCTACCTGGATCCAATCTGAGCTTTGGGACAGCACAGCAGCCTCGGCCCACTGCATTCCCAGAGGAGCAGCTTTCTGCTCCCTGCATTCCCAGAGGAGCAGCTTTCTGCTGCCCTGCATTCCCAGAGGGAGCCCAGGCCCATCTGCAGCACCCTGGAGCTGCAGAGGAAAACTCCCCCCTTGTGCAGGATCCCTGCTGCAGCAGAACCACAGCTGGCACTGCAGGAGGGCTGAGCCCCCATGGGATGGGGCTGTGCCACCCCCTGACACACAGGGTGCCAGGGCCTGCTCTGACTCTGGCAGTAGTTCATTTTCTTTTTTTTTTTTTTTTTTTTGTATATTGAATTTATATATTTTTTTAAATTTTCCTAGTAAAGAACAGTTATTCCTATTCCCATATCTTTGCCTGAGAGCCCCCTAATTTCAAAATTGCAATAATTTGGAGAGAAGGGGTTTACATTTCCCATTTGAAGGGGAAGGCTCTGCCTTCCTTAGCAGACACCTGGCATTTCAAACCAAAACAGTAACACAGTAAGATATGAAAGGGTTGTGATGTTCAACATGCAAGGGCAGACCTACAAAGAAACCCCAATGTCCCAGTGCCCCACCCTGCTCCATTGGCCCAAATTCCTGCTCCCCACACCTCCTGCAGCCCTTCCAGCCAGCCCCACTCCTGGTGCACCTGAGCACCTCTGGATCCACCTCCTCAGCTCTGGGTCTCAGATCCCTCTCCCACTTCCCCTCCTCATTTCCCATCTATTTCAAATTCTTTCCGTGCTTCCAGGCCCCACACTGGGCAGAAGATTCCTGGGAGTTTGGTCACTCTTGGAGTACAATCACACTGATAAATAGAAGTTTGCAAGGTCACATCAGTTTGTCACATCCTGGCTGGTGGAACTATTCATTGCAGAGGACAAATTGTGTGTGAGAGCCTTGTTTATCCAACACCAGTTCCATGGGACAATCCATGAGAGGTCTCAGCCTCCTCTGGAAGGCAGAAATCATCCTATTCCAGCCAGTTGAAAGGGACTGAATAATTTCTCTGATTGCCCACACCTTTCACAGAAAATACTGGGCAGAAAAGGCAATTAGCATTCCAGTTAACAGAGCCCAAAGCTATTAGTAATAAATCCATTAGAACTTTTAATTAAAACCCCAAAACTCGTCAGGCAAAATCCAACCCATACAATAAAATAAATTTATAATATCAGTAATAATTAGCAATGCATCCTGTAGGATTAAAAATCATTAAAATAATTACATTTTGAATTATTTTTAAATAGGTAATAGACTGCTTCAAAGACACTAATAAAATTATATTCAGAACCTGTAGGCTACTGTCCAGGCAGGATATACTCTGAGCCTAGTCTAAAATAATCAACTTTCAAGTAATTAACAAGTAGCAGGCACTGGATAATTATTTTTAATGATCTTGCCTTCCTTCTTGAAGACAACAAAGATTTGGGGCCCCTTTGAGCAAAATTTGGAGACAGTCACACTTTGTGTGTTGCCCAACATCCGAAAAGAAACAGGCTCTAAATATTCCAAGATTACAGGGGCACACAAATAGTCTGGAGCCCAAAATTCCTATTGAGGAAAACCAAAAGTCAATTCAAATATCAGTTGTCCAGGGTGATAAGAACTGTTTTTACCTGCAATTGCCAAAATTCAAGTTGTGTTATAAAAAGGCTCAATGGACTTGGTCAATATTAGTCTAAAACCACAAGGAAAATGAGTCTGCAAGATAAATTCCTGAGCTGGTTGGAAGTTTAGGGGATTTTCCTTGTTCTTTGCTTCCAGAATTTTTGCAGAAAATATGCAAAAGCCTGAAGGAAGGGAAGAGAATGATACAGCTTCCATGAAATAAAAGGTTAGGGGACAGAGCTCCACATTTCCAAAGCAGCTCCATTCCACTCTGGGTCCCAACCCTAAGCTGAGCAGGATTTCTGGAAGCTCCTGGGATCTGAACTGCCCCACCCAGCCCCAATCTGCCAAACTGGTTCATAAACAACCCCAGGCAGAGATGGATGGAGCTGCAGGACAGCTCCAGCCTAAAAAACTCCCAGTAGGAAACAACTTCCTGGGAAAAGGATCAGGTGCAGAGGAGTGGAAGTAGCTTGTCAAAATTAAAGCTTAATTAAAATATGAGGAACAGACCAACATTAAATGGACAAGCTGGACCTTTAGTACAAGGTTAGATGAAATGATACCACTTTAAAAAGCCCTTTGTACAGCACTAAATCTCCAAAACTCAAAGCCCAGAACCAATGCTTTACTTTGCCCAAAACAAAGATTTGTCTCAAGATTCAATTTGGGGTTGAAAGGGAGCTACTAATTTCTAAACTTCCATTAAAAATTCCAGAATAATGCAACAGCACTGCCAAAGCTGAGATGGTCAAGCATTCTCAGGTGTTTATCAACATGCCCTTATCATTTAGATTATCTGCAAGCAGAACACCAGGTGAGATTGGCAGATGTTTGGGGCTGAGGTGCTGACAACAGCTCAAAAATGCACAGCCAGAATTGTCCTCAATGAGGAGAATTTGGATAATAAAGCACCTGAAAGGCATCAGCAGGTGGCTCCTCCTCCCCTGTTCCACGTGATCAATGGGAATTCGCCTGTTCCTGAAGACATTTGTCTGATTTAACAATTTTTTTTTTAATCCCAGAATCATGGAATGGTTTGGGACACCTTCCACTGTCCCAGGCTGCTCCAAGCCCATCCTACCTTGCCTTGGACACTTCCAAGGATCCAGGAGCAGCCCCAGCTCCTCAGGGAGCATGTGCATCACCACCCTTCCTGCAAGGAATTCCTTCCCAAGAGCTAAACTATATTCCAATCAACAACTGGGCCAAAAATTCAATTCTTTCCACACCATCCACTGGTGTTTCCTGGATATCCATCCAATACCAAAGCTGCACATCCACACAGAGACTGAAAATCACCATGCAGTGCTAATAAGCAGAATGTAAAACAGTCATTAAAGGCAAATGTAATGAACTGTTAAGTCTAGACTATTCCACAAAGACTGGCAATAGGCTGGATTTTGAGCTCTTTTATGATGGGTTCTGGAAGAAAAAATAACCAACATGAAAATGAAGTCTGAGAAAAAAAAATCCCTCAGATGTTGCAGTTTTAAGGAAGAATGATAAAAAGTGTTTTAAAGAGGAATCAGAGAGAAAGCAAACTGATAGAACAGGATTAAAATAGCCCAAAACACTAAAAAGACATTTATCTGAAATGCTTCTTCATGAGAAAAGTAAAATAAATAAACCCAGTCATCAAGGTAGTGGTGAAGAGCCGCTCTGTGAGTGAGAACTGAGCTTGGCAGGAAAATAAAACTGAAGCGATACAAACTTGCATATGCTGAGAGTCCAACTGAGAATTGTCATTACCACAAAGATTCAAATTAATGACAGGAGATTCGTGGAGGAATAATAAAAAATTTAAGTGAGCAGGGACAAATGAGAAATCATTAAAACTTTGAAAAAACCTCAGATGTAGGCAGCATAGCTTAACACAACTCTGAAAAATTGGTGGAAAATGAGTCCTGCCTATTCATTTTTCAATGGGATAAATATTAGTGCTGCAATTGTATTTCACTCCCTGGAGTTCTGTCGTTGGCTTTATGGGGCAATGACTCGACTTAGAAGCAGGAAGGGAAAAATTTAAGGTACAATCAGAAAGCAGCTTCAAGTTTAACTTGTTAAATCAGTTGGCAGCGGGGTGCTTTGACCTGAAAAGGCCATGTAAAGGAAATTGTGGAGTTCAGCACGTGGTGCTTCCAACAGCCTGGAAAACAGCCTGGCAAAGCCATGGCAGGTGCAGTCCTGCCCTGTCAGCTGGGCTCAGTGCTCTCAGCAAACCTCTGGGGCTGGGAAATCCTCCAGTTCTCTGCAATAAAGTTCAATGGATTACACTTGAATAGATTCATTTTTTTTCTGCCAAGTTCAATAGATTGTCCAGAGTCATTGATACCCACCAGCACTAATTCTAAAAATGATCCCAGCCCATCACAGGCTCTGTGCCCTTCTCTGTACCCCTCTGGCTCTGAGTTCTGGTGGTTTCCATCTCCTCCTGCTTTGCCTGGTTGGGATTGAGCTGGAATGAGACAGCAACACTCTTACTCACACTACACACTTGTAATCTCAGCACTATTTTTCAATTTTGGAAGCTTTCTCTACAGCCTCAGGTCAAATATAATATTCTCTTGTGGATTTGTGCCTTTTAGAATAGAAAGTTTAAAATTCTCAGCATCCAAGGTTCCAATACCTGTGACAAACTGATGGAAATTTGTGGGTTCTGCACAGAGCTCTGTAAGATCCCAGCCTTTTGTTGGGACATCACAGCAGAGAATCACAGAATCATTGGAAAAGAACTCCAAGATCATGGAGTCCAAGGTGTGACAATTCCCACTTTGTCACCCAGCCTAGAGCACTGAGTGCCAGATCCAGTCATTCCTTTAGAACTCATGGTACACAGGCCTGCAGGGGAATAATGACCAAATTCCTGTCCCTAATTACTCCTTTTCAACAGAGAATCTCATTTAAAATGTGAGGTATCTGTGATGATGCTGGGTATGAATGTGCTGTCACCCCAAAATGAGCAGCAGAGCCCTCCTCAAGCAGCAGTCCCTGATGATGGAAAGCCTCCCCTGGCCCCCAGAGGATGTGAGCAGAGGGAAAGCAGCACTGCAGAGGCAAACTGGGCACAACTGGGCCCAAGTGGGAGCTTTGGAGGAGCCTCAAGCACTTGCCAGGACCCAGGCCCAAAGCTGGAAGGGCTCCCCTGACAAACAGCCAGAGCTCAGCCCTGCAGAGCTGTCACTATGTGTAGAGCTCCAGGATGTTCCCTGAAGCACAATAATTCCTGTATCCAGCCACTCCTGCCTTTGGATCGAGTCTGGCCACTTGAGGGACTGGAGAAAAACAGGCAGTAATCGAGCTCAGGCTGGGATTTTTGCACTTAAAGCAGAATTATATGGACTTACATCACCTCTCCACCTGAAGAGGGCTCATATTTACCAGGGTGGTGTGAAAGACCCCTGGCCATCTGGGATTTTTATTGAAAGAAGAGACCAAGCCTAAGAAGCAGCTAATACTCACTGCAGCAGCTGTGCACTGTCTCCAAGGAGAATTATGGGACAGGCCTTGCACGCGTGGCATTGCTCTGGGAGGGGCTGATTAGACACACTTTGGTGAGGAGAAAAATGTTCTCCATCAAATAAACAGTTGGAGAAGGCAATTCTGGATGCATCCTCACACTGCTGCAAATACAGGGTGATTCCAGAAACTCCTTTGTTGGTTTTTGTAGAAGTAATTAATTCTGGCTATAGAACAGGCAGTGGAGCTAATTACAGATGGAAAGTATCTATAAAATGAATTAAAATTCACAAGCAAACATTGCTGAAGGAGTTGACCATTTATTTTTAATGCTTTTAGGAGCATCTGTACTTGCAATGAGGAGCATAACAGCATCCAGCAAAAACTTCTCTTTTGAAGAATATAATTTTAAAAAGTGAAATACGCAGTGTGAGTGCATTTAAGATGTTATCTTACACATTCTGAAGCTACTCCTGACACATATGGTACAAATTCTGTTGTCTTTGAAGTCATAAGCTGACTGTGACACTGGAAATATACTGAGGATTTAGTTAAATTCTACCTCTACCTACATAAAGTTGTAGAAAATATCAATTACTTCTGAGTTTTGTTAGTTATTTATATCTATCTAAACTGTCTGAACTGAAAAGAAATAAATTCTGTTGCTGGAATACAATTCTCAATTTCTGCAAGCACCACAATTAACTCCTGCACAAATATTGCAGCTGTAAATTTGTGTTACACCCCTTGTGATACAGCTGAAAACCCCAATTATTTGATGTCTGACACAATCTCCACATTCTGAATTTCTCTAATGCACAAAACCTTTTTCTGATGTAATACTTTAAACACCTGTAAAACTTAATGAATTGACCCCATATACTGTGCATAAATCCTCACTCCTTTCTGTTAATAGAAGGAAAAGATTTTCCTGTGGGATTGATTCTCCAAGTTTTTAAGAACAGCTCTAACAGACAGATCCCAGCACAGAAGAATTAAGGATGCCAAGGTTTGTTGTTTTAATCCCAATAGAAATGAGAAAAATAATAGCAATTCTCATTTATGTAATTCTTTTGGACATGAGGGTGTCTGGTGCTTACAAATTACCTTGGATGGTAGTTTTTGTTCACGTGGCACTTTTCGAAAACTGAAGAATGAACAAATGGGAACAAACAACCTGCAATAAACAAGTGGCCATTCTTTTCTTCCAAAGATTTTATACATCAGTGGCTTGAAATAATATGGATGCTATTTCCAGCCACTTAAAAATAACTCCTAGTGCAGTATTTTCTTGTTACTATTGAGGGTGGGAGCAAGAATAGCTTTCCAAAAGAATATTTGGCATAAGAGCAGTGTGCTATATTTTTTTTAATAAAAGATCTCATGACACAAAGGCATCTGAGACTCAAGGACATGGAAATTCAGCTGGAGCCCTCACATGAAAAATGCACCTTATACCCCCCAAAATTCTTGATTAGTAAAGAATCATTATAAATAATTATGTGGGATTGGAAATATTAAATGGACTGCAACAAGTTGATTTATGGTAGCAAATAAAAACATACTCACAGGCTATTAACACACTACTCAGTCTAGTGTTTACTACACGAGTGTAAATAAATTTCTTCCAGTAGATCTTTATTGGGACCTGCCAGTCTATTTCCACTTGAGACTCAGCTGGTTAGATCCTGACCTGGTGCAAAATAAAATAATTGACAGGATTTCTTTATAGCGAACTTAGAGAATTAAAAATAAAACAAACTGCACTAGCATTAATTCCTTTGTTGATGATTAATTAAGAAGTGCTTTCTGCCACTCTTCATTCTTAGGCAGCACTTGATTCTTCCCAAGAATGTCAGCAAGTCCCTGCTGAGCCCTCTGATCCCCCTCCAAGCTAAAAGTGTAGTGCAGGGTTACCAGGATGCCTGCAGGGACCCTGGGCTCAGCAGCACCCAGCAGTGACTCCGTAAGGACAGCCTGGCTTAAAAAAGAGCCCCAAAGAAATAGGAAACTGCAGCAAACCCCAAAAGGCTGCAATGATCTCACCCCGCATTTCAGGAGCCTCTGGAGGAGCAGCAAAGAGAATATTGGGACTATTTTGGCCCCAGCTATGCACAGAGGGTTGGTTTGCTGTCTGCAGGGAAAGTTGGGCTGTGGGAATGGCTTTGGAGTGACCCAGTGTCACAAGGAGCAGCTACAGCACTCCGTGGGCTCAGGGAGCTGAGAGAGGAGCAGGAGAACCTCCCAAAATACAGCCAGGAGACCATTGCAATGGGTCAGGGATCCCACAGGAGCACCTCACCTGGAGACCATTGCAATGGGTCAGAGATCCCACAGGAGCACCTCACCTGGAGACCATTGCAATGGGTCAGAGATCCCACAGGAGCACCTCACCTGGAGACCATTGCAATGGGTCAGAGACCCCAGAGAGAACCTCACCTGGAGATCATGGCAATGGTCCAGAGATCCCACAGGAGCACCTCCCAAAATCCAGCCGGGAGATCACTGCAATGGGTCAGAGATCCCACAGGAACACCTCCCAAAATCTCACCTGGAGACCATTGCAATGGTCCAGAGATCCCACAGGAGCACCTCCCAAAATTCAGCCTGGAAATCATTGCAATGGTTCAGAGATCCCACTGGAGCACCTCCAACAATCTCACCTGGAGATCATTGTATAAAACCACTGAAAGGTTTAAAAAGTGCAACAAAGCAGCTCTGGCTGCAGCTCAGTCTGGCTGCAGTTCCCCACTCTGTCCTGTACACACCCATTTGTCATTTCAGTACATCACCAGTACCATTTCTCAGTGAATTCCTGCATTCTCCAGCTACATTTCAGTACCAAAACTGTGAAATGTTTAACTTGTACCTGTGCTGGGAACCAGCTAAGTGGGATGGAGGCAAGAAAGAAACACTTCCATTACTCTGTCAATGTGAACCCCACTGGAACTCTGACTCAGGGGGCTCCAAGGTGGAATCATGGAATTGTTAAGGTTGGCAAACATCTGTGAAATCAACTCCAACCATCACCAGTGTCCACCACAATCCATGTCCTCAAGTGCCACATCCACACATTTTCTGAACACTTCCAGGGATGGGGACTCCACCTCTTCCCTGAGCTGTTCCAATGTTTTACAGCCTTTTCCTTGAAGGAATTTTTCCTAATATCCAATTTAAACCTTTCCTGACACAACTCGAGGCCCTTTCCTCAATTATTACCATTGGAAAAATTTACTTTGGAAAAAAAATTGCTTTGGAAACAAAACTGATGTTGTGGACTTTGATTTTCTTATATCAAGAGACAGCTCTTGACTTCATTTTCTATTCTTAGCCCTCATTTAATAATCCAGAGTATTTATATTATTAAATAGTTATTCATAACAATCAGTCTGACTCTCAATGATTCAAAGACATTTTCCTATTTAACCATTTGCATTCTGTATCTAATAAATTTTAGTGATCCGAAATACCTCATTAAAAAATAACTGGACAGAAATTGCATGGAAGAGAACGTAAATTACATCAACTGATAGAATTCAGACAGAAGAGACAAATTTTGGGGTCCTTCCTCAGGAGCAAAAGTGCCATAGAACTTTTTATAGCACTACAAGTGTGTTTTTCTGATTTATGGTATTTAAGAGGAGATTTTGAACTGTAAATGTTGGTAACTCACTTGTCAGGTATGACAATATCTGCTGTGAAGAGATAAAAGGGGAGGGCAAAATTGGGATCTCACTGTGATTAGTGAAGTACTACAGGGAGCAAACCCCCAAGGAGTGCACACTGCCAGCAGATGGAAAAGTTCCTGTGCTAAGATGTTTGGAAGTAACAAAAAACGTGGACAGGCAGGAAAATTCAAATTCAGATCTCCCAGCTCTGAATTCAAAATTGTGTCAATGGACCTGGATTGATTATTCAGACACAGCAGCCAAAAATCACTTAGCACGGAACAGAATCTACTGCAACATTCCTGCAGCAGCCTTTGGAATCTTTTCTCCATGGACCAAAAAAACTTCAATTTCAAGAGCTCATGAGAAAGACAGTGGGCCACTACCCTATTTTCTTAAGTTTTAGAATATTGATACTTAATTTCTTGCCTAGAAGCAAAGAAAGGGAACTTTTATGGCAAATCATTTGATGTAATTCTGTATGAAAAAAGCAGGTTTTTCAGTGAATTTGGGTTGGCAGCAAAAGCCCAGGGATATATCAAAACCTCTCCTCAAAAGAAGGGATTTTAATCCTGATTTATAGGATTCCTCAAGGCACAAAGCCTTGATAATTTTTTTTAATATCCCAAAAAATTGAGAATTCTTGTGAAATACATGTAATAGAGGGCGTGGACACAGCAAACACGAGTTCAGCCACCACCCTTAACCTACAAGGCTCAGACACAAGAAAGAAATTAAGACATGAAGCAAATGTTTCTGTCAATCCATCCCCAGGATGGATCCTGAAGGATGTTGATAGCAGCAACAGAAGTGCATAAAGCAACAGAAAAATACTGAATTTACCAAAAATTTTAAACAAAACTGGAATTTTGTTAATAATCAGGTGTAGAGAGTTATGGATTACTAAACTCTCACCAGCCAAGCAAGGGCAGATTTCAGCATTAATGGATGGAGAGAATGGATTCCTCAGTAATTTCAAGGGCGGCAGAACCTCAGCTTGAACTGTTCCCCAACCTCTGCTCTCAGTGGTGAACTTCAGCAACCCCAGAGTGAGTCAGAGTTTGCACAACCAGGAAAACTGTCGGGATGAAAAGGACTGGACAAGTCATTCCCAGCACCTCGAGTGCTCCAGGGCTGGAACTGCATGGAAAAATTCCCTCTTACTGAAAAAACAAAGGATGCCTGTGGAACATTTGGCTCCACATCCCAGCTCTCCCTCCACCTGTTATCTCTGTTATTTTTGGCAGCAGTGCTGGGGGAGTCTAGTTGAAGTGTGGATTTCACTGCTCAACCTGTTGGCAAATTCCATCAAGGGGGGTTTCTCCATGCCTGGTGTCATGGCAGGGAAGTGCAATCCATAAGAAAATAGGAAAAACAGAGGTGTGAGCCCCTGTGGAGGCATTCCCTGCCAGGATAATGTGGAACTGGGAGAAGGAAGCCACAGGATGAATTCTGCAGTGCTCTTTGTGTCTCTGGTCTCTCCCAGTTTGCTGTTGCTGCTCTGGGGTCATTTCCCTTTGGATGCTGTTAAGATGGCTTAAAATGAGAATAAAACCCCTGAGCTGAAGACCAAGGTAGATTTTTTGCAATATGGACTGATATCAACAAAATTCAATTTCTAAATGATTCTAGTGATGCCAGCAAAGGGAAACCATGAAGTGAATATGGCCCTGACAAAATCCCTAATTGGGGCTGAATAATGTTCATCACCTCATTCTCCTGGCTGGGGATGTCACCAAGGCCTGTAACACCTCCAGCTCCTGCAATCAGCCCTTTAGGATCTTCCTGAGCAGGAGTCTGTACCCTGAGCAGTGGTTTTGTGTGTGTTTTCAGGGTTTTTGTTTCACTTCAATAGCCACTGATGGTGATTTAAAAATCTATTCATGCTTTTGGCCTCCGCAATCTCCTGCGGCAGCGCATTCCAAAATTTAATTCCGTGCTATTTAAGAACACTCCACGTTTGCATACTGCCTGGATCTTGTGTATGAAAAAGGATGAAAAATGATGTTCTGTGCACCTTTCCCACACTATTCATGAATTCAGAGGCTCCCTCCATAACTCTGCATTTCGTGTTCTCATTGCAGAGTGGAAAAATCCTAAAGAATTCAATCTCTCCTCACAGAGCAGTTGCTCCATAATTTTGATCACTGTGTGTGCTCACTGTGACATCTCAAGTTACTGTCTAAGCTTTGCAAGACCACGGGGCTGGTTTAAATAAACCACAGCTTTGCTGGAAAACAGAGTTACAGTTAAAAAGCAAATTATAATCACAGCTAAAAACATCGTTAAAAGTTGTCCCTGTTATAAATACAGGGCAAAAGCAACACAAGTGACTAACAGTGCTGTCATGTGAGATGTTGGTCCAAAGGTCTCTCATAAAAAAGTCTAAGTTATAAAAAGACTTTTTATGGTATATAAAGTCATAAAAAGATTCTCTCTCACACATGAGAAGGATGCTGCCCTTATCTGTAACTAGGGAAAAGCAGCAGCTGCAGACAGGTAAACTCTGGGCAGTGGGAGGGTACAAATTCCCAGTGGAGAAACACCCCAGGGAGAACATGGGGCAGTAAATCAGCCCCTGGGCTAAGGAGATCTCAGACAGGCAAAAAGCAGCAAGCTGGAACAGCTGTGCCCCAGGAAATGCAGAACAAATGGATTTGCCACCTCCTGACTCCAGGGATCCCAATACCTCTGGAGAGAACAGCAGGGGCAAGCAGGGAAATTGGGAATTGTAATTGGATTTGCTAAACAAGTTAGAAACATCCAAATTGCTGCTTCATTTCAGTGCTAAATGTGTTTTGCTCAGAAAGGAGAGTAGAGATGACTGGAATTAACAGAACTCTGAACTGGGCTGTGTTTCACACAGGTGTCCCAGACCTGGCACTGACCATTCCCAGCAAAACCCATAGGATTTGCCTTTCCATACTTTTATTTACCCCAAAGCACAGAGTGCAGCTCAGAGGGACACCCCAGACTCTGATGGGTCCTGGTTTTGTGTGACACAGAGAGCAGGGCAGGTCCTTAATGCTGTGCAGCTGCTGAGAGGAACCCAAACCAGCCCCAGAGAAACAACAGGACCCCAGTGCAGCCATGGAAAATTGCCCGGGCACTGGGAGGGACTGGGAAGGGGGGAGCCACCAGCTCTGGATGAGCAAGGAATGACTGCACGTGGCACTTGCTGAAAATGGGGTTGATGCCAGGCTGGACTCGATGCTCTGGGAGGTCTTTTCCCAGCTGGATGTTCTGGGACGCTGCTGCCAGGGCTGCAGTGTGGATCTGGGCAGGTCAGCGTGGCACTGCAGCGCCTGCCATCAGACACCCTCTGCTCCCAGGGGTCTCTGCAAAATAAAATAGGTAGGATGGGTCTTTAAAAAAAATAAAATAGGGTCTTTAGCATGGAGATGGAAAGTGAGAGAGGCTGAACAGAACAATTCCTACCGGGATGATGAGCTGACCATGACCAGTGCACATCCTGCAGCACCCTGGGCAAATTCCACTGGAACTGTGCTGGGAGTAGAACAGGGGTGAGAATTCAGATTGCCCAAATTACAGCCCACAATAAGATGCATTTGGGGTTCAGCTGACTGAGTGGATTAAAAGATCACTGCCTGGCTGGAGGTGTCTGCATTGCCACCTTTATTGTCCCTAAAACCTGTCACAACCTCTCTGTCACACGACTTCCCAAGTAAATGGTCTCTGATCCATCCCTAGCACAAAGATCCAAGTTCCCACATCAGTAGGAATGATATCAATTATATTACTGGAAATTATAGCAATGATCTAATCAATCAATACACTTCAAATATGTCAATAATTCACTTTAACCTCAGCCATTTGACAGAACTGTATTAAGAAACTCCATGTGACGTTTTTTCATGAGTTTTTCTGCTGTTAATGTCTCCTGTATAACTCAAGGCCAAAACTGGACATTTGTTTTTTGTTAAATTAGAACTTCTTTTCATTCCAAAGAAAATTTTTCTTGAAAAGCTTTCTTAGAGTTAGACAAAAAAAAATTAAATTGTGTTTTTAAATCCTGACATGAAAAACTCAAAAATCCCTGAACAGTTCAAATTCATAAACTGAAGTAAACTTTGAAAATGCACAGAGGGGTTTATTCCAGATTGGCACATATGTTAGAGGAAATTAGGGTTTATTTATGATAATGAAATTAATAAAAAAAAGGCAAGAAAAAGAGAAGGGACTCAGTACTAAATTTACTGACATCTTTTTCAAAGTGTTCTCATAGAAATATCCAGTTCCAATCAATTTTACTGCAACTGTTTTTATGAAGGATGTTTGATGAGTGTAAGTACATTTAGACACCAAAATTATTTATTTTCATGTTTATCAAAACCAATATTGAGGATTTAACGAGTCTCCAAAATAGTAGAGTCAGTTAAGCAATAAAATTGATCATAAAAGTTTATTAATTTGCAGTTGTGATCAGGAAATGGGACTTAAATGATTCAGCTTAAATTAATTTCAAAATCTTCTCTTGCCTGACCATTAAATAAATTTTTAATGTGTCTAAAAGACTGTAAGTATTAGGATATGGCAAAAAAATTCAAGCTGAGCATTTTTGTCTACCAGCAGTACATATTTCAGAATTGAAATTCTCCTTTCCTCTTCTATTCACCCATTTTAAGCAGAAATCACAGCTGAAAACAGCTGAGTCAAATGTATTTTATTTGATCTGTAATGAGCATTTTTCAATGCTTCCCTGACTGTTCCCAATAAATTACTTTGTAATTAGACCACTGAATTTGGAGTTGATTTGCCAATATCTATGTGGATCATGGGACATTGTGTTTTTTATCAAAATTGCCTGAGATAAGGAGCACAGCAGGTTTCTGTTGCTGTGTCTTCTGAATTCAGGTGAGGTGGAATCCTTAAACGTTATCAAAGCACTCCCAGTTTGCTTTAAAATCCAAGCAACCTAAAAATAGGCTGAAAGAGCTTCTGGAAGAAGGAAAGCGTGGAGTAAACTTATTTCAAAACAGACTTTTCCCAGCAGAACAAATAATCTCTAAGGCAGGAGATGAGTGATGTGAAAAAGGATGATGTGCCATTAAAAAATCTTTATTTTATACTAAACAAGGTGCCTTGTAAAAGTATCCTTTTTCTCTTATAAAAGACACAGGGGTTGAAAAGAATCAGTTCTGCCAATGATAACCTATTCTTAAATTCTATTTACTTGCTGTGTATGCTATCATTGTTTACTTGAAGTGGCTCATAAAGATGCCTAACAAAAAATAGCATTAGAATATTAAATTAGTAATTGATCAGCAGATACATGGGATTTTCTTCTCCTCAGATTGCCATTGACTTTGAACCAGCTGAAGTTGTGCTGGATTTATTACAGGAAAGACTGTGGGAACTCAGAGGTTCCAGAAAACTCCCAGTATGGGGAGTTCTGTGTCCCATGTCCCAGAACCTGCTGGGTGCATCAGTTTTGTGCTTCCAAAGGATCCATTCTCCTCCACGTGAGTTCAGTGGGATACTGAGATGACCCCATCCCATTAGTTCCACTTGCTCTTCCTCATTTTTGGGGTGAGGATTGCTGTGCTTCCCAGGCAGTGCTAATTGTCCCTTCCTAAATAATCCCATGGAGGCAGATGAGGAGAAGAGAAGCAGCATTAATCAGAGGGAGCTGAAATGAGTAGAATTAGCACAAAATAGTCCAAAATAGAAAAGCTCTAGACCACAAGATGAGACTTGTTTCATTAGCTATAAGTAGCACCATGTGTAGGAGCATATAAAGTGTGGCTACATTTCAAATATAAAAATATTACCATGAGGCTTCTCCCTCCCACTCTATTATACTCTCCAAGAGAAAAGAGAGTAGGTAGACAATGAAATTCTTAGTTCACTGCCAAGAATTCCAGTGCAAACAAATTATCAAGAGAATCAGGTAAGAATAATGATGTGATATTGATAGAGAAAGCAGGAGCTCCGTATAAATTAAAGTTTAAAATAAACTGTAGGAGTGACAGAAGGAAAAGGTAAAAAGGCAGGCAGAGAGAAAGCTCAGTATTTTGACAGAGGGAAGGGATGGACACAGCAGGAATACACAGAGCAGGTTCTCTCCTCCTTGATTAACAGGAGCAGCAGCAACACAATGTCACAGACACATTTTATGAAAAACCCTTTCCTTAGGATTTTTCCTCCTGAGAAGCTGAGAGGCCTCAGGAACAAAATGTAACCAATGGTTATCTGCTGCTGTGGAATGCAACAGGTGCAGCTGTGATTGATCTCATGCGGTTGTTTCTAATTAATGGCCAATCACAGCCCAGCTGGCTCGGACTCTCTGTCCCAGACACAATCTTTGTTATTCATTCTTTCTTTTTCTATTCTTAGCCAGCCTTCTGATGAAATCCTTTCTTCTATTCTTTTAGTATAGTTTTAATACAACATATATCATAAAATAATCAATCAGCCTTCTGAAACATGGAGTCAGATCCTCGTCTCTTCCCTCATCCTGAGACCCCTGTGAACACCGTCACAACACAAGCCTCTCCTCGTGGAAAAAAACAGGAATTTCAGCAGAAAGCAGCTCCTGATTGCCAAAATCAGCCTTTTGGAAAAGAGACTCTACTATTATCTTCGCTAGGCAGTGGGGAGCAGAGGTGACTGTGCTGTTTCCAAGGAAGTTTGGGATTTGAGCAGCTCAGTCCATTTCCCGTGGCTCCTGGGAATATTCCTGTTGGCTCCTGAGCTGAACACACCAGCAGAGGTATTTTTACCCTGCCTGGCTTACTTTCCTTCCCAAGGTTATCCAGTGTGAAGTGATCAGGGCTGAAATCCCAATTCTGCTCCTTGAGCAGTCTCAGGGATCGTTTGCTCTGACCTACTTTTCCTCCTGCTGGATGCTCCTGTGCCTTCCTGGGCTGGATGGAATCTAAATCCCCGGGGAATTCCCAGGAAATGCAGCTCCTCTCAGCCACCAAGATTTCCTTCTTCTGCTGGAAACCTACCTGGGAAGAAACTTGATCCTTCTCACAAAGATAAAGGCAAAATCTGCCAAATTATAAATTATGGATGCTTTTGTTTGGTCATAAATTCAAATTTCATCGGTTCCCTGAATTTGTAAATTGTTGCACAGAATCACATTAAATCCATTTAATGCCAATTGGATCAGGAGACTGAAGGAATTCCAAAGAATCATTGTTGAAAGAGAAAATAATTACAAGAAAATGAAAAAATTAAGGAAGAATATGTTTACCAACACACTGAATGTGCTCCCACTTAAAGATGCTCCAACATGAAAAGTCAAGCACTTGAATAGAAAATTTCACTCAAACTCCTGAAGACGTGAACAGATCTGATGCAAATATTTTATATTATTTTTCCATGCAAAAAAAAAGTCTGCCTGTAGAAATGTTCTGCTTTCCAGCTCTACAGATGGTTTTTCATATAGAGAAAAGTAAAGTTGTAAAATAAAAGTAAAATACAAAAAGCAAAAGTTTAGCACTGGCCCTCATTCTTATCAAGAGGAATGACTGGAAGGGAAGCTGAGCCATTAATATGGATAATTCTTAAAGGACAAAAGGGGAAAAATTTTTAAAAAATTACTTTGTGTATGTGTAATGTACATGAAATGAATTACATGTAAATTTTAGAATAACCAGAGGAAAAAATGTTCTAAAATTCTGAAGACTTCCACATTTTACACGCCTTAACATGATTATGTAGAAATTGGTAGCTCACAAAACTAAAAATTTCTGTTATTCAAAGAAGACCTGAGCTAAATTTCATAAAATCAGAAGGGTTTTTGTTAAGATTTCTTCCCTCTGTTTTGTTTTGTATATGTCATTTTATTGGGGCAGCATAACTGTTATTCAAATAAAACAAAACTAAAGATTAAAATGCTCTAATCCCCTGTGTCAGCAGTCAAAAAATACCAATAATTTTGATAGAAATGTCTTAGAACTCATGGAAATTAATGCTATAAAGAGTAGAAATAAATAAATAAATACATTTTATATCCATATAAAGGGTATATACATCTATATAAGAATGTTAAGAAGAGACTGCACAATAATAAAGTTACATAGATTTGTCTGAATGGATTCTTGAGCATTTAGCATATAATTACCGTTTTCCAAACAAAAATGTATCCTGTTATTAATGGTTTACACCTCTGTCCTACCATGCAATTAGAGAGCACTACAAGACTGCACAAGATTTATTGAAGAGCCCCAGGAATGGTTTTTTGGGAGTGTCCCCCTGCCAGGGAGGGATGTTCAGGTGAAGTTTCCCCCCTGTGTGCAGGGTTTGTTTTGGAGGAGTTCCACGTCTGTGATTCTTTAAGCTCTTTACAACTCCCTCATCTCATTTGCACTGCTGGAGATCTTTAAAGCCACTCTCTTCATAGTTAAAAACAACATAACAAGATTAGGCTGGGAGCCAAGGAAATCAACCCTGTGCCAACCAGGCCTGGAATTCTAATTAGAGCATCGTTTGTATTAACCTCTATTTCCCACCAGAAGGACAATATGATCACTTCTGTGATTGTAGCAGGCCAGGAATTATCGATTCCAGCAATGGATTGCAAGAGAGAAACCAGGAAATGTAATCCCAACATTCTAGGTTAGGATTAATAGGGAGGTCATTCAGACAAAAATATATATTAATCTAAAAATGCTCTATAGAAACCAGAAAATGCAATCCTAACAGCACAGCTTGGGGGAGGTTATTCAGACAAAAATATATATTAAATAAATAAATAAATGTGTATATATATGTTAATTAATAGGGTGATTATCCAGACAAAAATATATATTAAATAAATAAATAAACGTGCATATATATATATATATTAATTAATAGGCTGGTTATTAATACAAAAATATGTATTAAATAAATAAATAACTGTATATATATATATGTATTAATTGATAGGGTGGTTATTCAGACAAAAATATATTAATTAATTTTAAATATATTAATTAATAGGGAGGCTATTCTGACAAAAATATATATTAATTAATTTAAAATATATAGAAATTAATCTAGAGGTTATTCAGACAAAAATTAATTAATAATATATATTAACTAAAATATATATTAATTAATTAATAGGGAGGTTATTCCGACAAAAATATATATTGATATAAAAGTGGTTCATAGAAACCATAAAATGTAATCCTAACAGCACAGCTTGGGGGAGATTATTTAGACAAAAACTATTAATTAATTAATTTTAAGAATATATTCATTAATAGGGAGGTCATTCAGACAAAAATATCTATAAATTAATTAATTTTTAAAATATATTCATTAATAGAAAGGTTATTCAGACAAATATATGTATCTATTAATCTAAAAATGCTTCATAGAAACCATAAAATGTAATCCTAACTGCACAGCTTGGAGAAGGTTATTCAGACAAAAACTATATATTAATTAATTAATTCATTAATTGAACATTGCTATTAATTAATAAGGAGGTTATTCAGACAAACATATATATATGAATCTAAAAATGCTTCATAGAAATCATAAAATGTAATCTTAACAGCACAGCTTGGGGGAGGTTATTCAGACCAAAAAAATATATATATCTATTAATAAATTTAAAATATATATTAATTAATAGGGAGGTTATTCAGACAAAGATATGTATTAATCTAAAATGCTTCATAGAAAGGTAGAAAGGAGAGAGTCATTATTTAGCAAGAAGGATTTGATAACCAGGACTATGCAGAAGGGTATTTATGTCCTAATCTGGTAAAACTCTTTCAATGGCCTTGGAATTTGGCATTTGGTGCAATTTTCACCAGCACACCATCATGTGAGCCACAACAGTGAGATATTAAGTAAAGGAATTTCTAGGAAAAGGGAATTTTGTAGTAGGATGTTATTTGGTGAGTGATCTCTCCAAAATCCTAAAGATACCAGCCAGAACAGTTTATCATATAAAAGAATACATTTTAAAGCCAAATTTTTATGAGAATTTGAATACCCTAAGGAACTTACAAGACAATTCTGTGATTTGATCACAGGTACTGCATCACTCTTGTATTGGAAAGTTTGAAAAGCATGCACTGAAATAACTATTGAAAATACACTTACAGCACTAATTCAACCAGCTACAACCAGTGAAATTAAAATAACATTCATATTTCAAACAGACAATTGCCTAAATATCAGTATTATCAATGCCTGGGTATCCTCACTGAAACCTTTGTCATTTTTTGCAAAATAAACTTAATACAAACCCAACAAAAGCTGGGGATGTGTGGAATGAATGTGTTTATCCCAAGCTATTTACCACAGCAGAATCATATATGAACAGGAATCTCCAAGTGTGAAAACACTTGTGGTGCATGTTCTAGCAGTTGTTTCGCAATGGAGATGCTATTTTTGTTTCCATATAGAGACAAACACTAAAAATGAAATTATAAAAACCCTTCGAAGTTCACTATCCTAGAAAAAAATCAGCTAAGCTTCAAAACTTTCATGAGATTATTAATTGTGCTTTGAGTGATGGGTGTGGAGTTCAAATCATACTTCTATGTGACAAAAACTGCCTGAAAAAACAATGAGGTTTGTCATAGGATACCTTGAAATTATTTCTCATCTGTGAGAATTTAAGAACATTTCTTCTCTGTGACAGAGCAGGTTAAAAAATTTTGTGCAAGGAAGAAAGTTCCTATAACAACAGCCATGAAAATATTGTTGAATTTTTTAAGAACTCATTTCTGTCCCATGTCCCAGGCCAGGCTGGATGGGGTTTGGAGCAGCCTGGAAAGTGTCCTTACCCCTGGCAGGGAATGGGGGTGGAGATGGGAATGGGATGGGGATGGGGATGGGAATGGGGATGGGGATGGGATGGAATGATGGGAATATGGGGATGGATGGGATGGGGGGGGATGGGATGGGGATGGGATGGGGATGGGGGGGGATGGGGATGGGAATGGGGATGGAATGGGAATAGGAAGAGATGGGGATGGAATGGGGATGGGATGGGAATGGGAATGGGGGAATGGGAATGGGAATGGGAATGGGAATGGGAATGGGAGATGGGGATGGGGAATGGGAATGGGATAATGGGATGGGATTGGGAATGGGAAATGGGGGGGGGGAATGGGATGGGGATGGAGATGGGGATGGGGATAGGGATGGGAAAGGGAAAGGGATGGGGATGAAGACAGGGATGGGGATGGGATGGGAAAGGGAATGAGAAAGGGAAAGGGAATGGAATGGAATGGAATGGAATGGAATGGAATGGAATGGAATGGAATGGAATGGAATGGAATGGAATGAGCTTTAAGGTCTCTTTTTTTTTCAGGTTCCTGTGCAGAACTTCCCAAGTTCTGGCAGCCAAGTGGGAAATGCAGATGGGAACTTGTTGCTTTAGGCTTAAATCGAGCTCAGCTGTAACAAAACCTTTTCCAAATATTTTTCAAGCCTTTCAGAATTCATAAAGCTTTGGTTGGTGTTTTACAAGTCACCGGGCTCAGTTTCATTTAAGAAGTTAATTTCTATTTTGGAATAATCTGGAAGAAAACCATCTGAGAGGAACTTGATTCTCCCCAGAAGTTTCTTGCCTCTGCAGCTCTTGTGAACACTGAGCAGAGCAATCTTACATTTTAATGCCTTCAGAACTAGGAAAGTTCCTTCCCCAGGAAAATATGATTGATTGTTACAATGACAGTAATTGCATTTTAGTAAAAGTAACCATTATGGTAATTTTCCTCCAGAAAGAGACATTTAACTAACTTAAGTAACTTGTTACTTTTCAACACATTAACTTTGACAAATTTAACATTACAAACGTACAGAGTTCACAGCCACAACAACGTGCATCACTTAGGAAGTGTGCACACTTTTTATTTCTATATATCAAGCAGTGTTTCCAAATAGGAGATGCTAAAAAAACTGTGCATACATAACACAGCATTAATTAAACTGTTAAGAGCAGCTCTAGCACATCCAATGCCAAGTCTCCTGTTGAAAAATCCTGCCTTCCAAGCAGCAAACTTCTATCAGAATTTCATTGCAGGGATGATTCCCAAGCACCTCTTGAATCCCAGCCTCACCCCCTGAACTCTCTGCACCGTCAGGGAGCTCCTGCATTTTCTCCAGCCTGTTATTTATAAATATTTCATGCCACTCAGGTTGTCGTAACTTCTTAAAAGTGTAGTTTCTGTAATTTAATCACTCAGAGTTTGCTTCATACAACTTCACATGAGTTAAAATAAAAATGTTCTGCCTTTGCTTTAAAGATAATAATCATTCCTTGTGCTTTAAACTGAAGCTCAGTGAATTTCCATACTACTGAACATTTTTACACTAGAAAAGAACTGAAATTAATCTGGATTCAAACTCTGTTTTTAAGAAATTTCCTTTAAATGGAAATATCAAAAATCTGCATTTCAATCCAACAGATTTAAGATTTTCACTTCACTTTTCTAACTTCTTTGAAGGAACAGAATAAGTATTTAGCTGGAAAAGCCAATGGGTTTACCTTGCTCTTATTTAAAGATCCCAGTCACACTTTTAAGAAAAATGACATAAATGCTATAAGATGGAGGACAGACCAGAGAAAATTACAGATGAGTAAAAAATAAAAAGAATATTAATCTGTATTATCTCAAAGTCTGCTGAACTGCTTTTTTTAGCAGCAGCCTAACAGATAGTTTAAAAACAAAACTCTTATTTTTATTTTGATTATTTTTAAACTTTATTTTTAACTTTTAAGAACTTACACCTGTAAATTGGTCGATGATTTTCTTGGCTCTTATAACCAAAAGCAACTCTTAGGTTGCAAACTCTTCCTGAAAGAAAAGGCAGAACTGTTGAATAGTCAGAATGGATTGGAAATTCACACAGTTGAAGGAACCTTTAATTCTAATGTTTTCAGGATGTGCTGGAGTCTCCATCCCTGGAGGGAGTTAAGAGCTGTGTGGATGTGGCACCTGGGGACATGGAGCAGTGCTGGCCTTGGCAGGGATGGACCCCATGACCTTGGAGGGTTATTGTCACAGACATTTCTTTTATGAAAAATCCTCTTTCAGGATTTTTCCTGCTGAAGCTGAGAAGTTCAGCAACAATACATAAACAACAGGTTGTCTGCTGCTGTGGAATGCAACAGACCTACCTGGATTGGCCCAGCTTGGATGTTTAGAGATAATGGCCAATCCAGGACTGAACTCTCTGGGAGACAGTCAGAGAGAGCTCCTTTGTTATCATTCTTTACTTTCTATTCTTAGGTAGCTAACAACTTGTAGAACCTTTCCTTTCTTTTCTTTTTAGTATAGTATAGTATATGTATATAACATAAAATAATAAATCTAACCTTCTGTAATAAAGTCAAAGATCTTGTCTCCTCCTTCACCCAAGAACCCTTGTGACCAACAGTCACAGGTTATCCCAGCTTAAACAATTCTGTGATTTTCTAAGATTAAAATCTTTCCACTCCAGCTCATCATCTACTCCATGTCAGTGACAGAATATTTGAGAAAACCCAAAACTCCTTTGGTTGTTCAAAGCTGAAGTGAAATCAGGGATAACTCAGTGGAACAGCCAGAGCCCAGGACACACATTAGGAGCTATCATCCCACCATGGAATTTTGTGAGATTATTTTTGTAACTCAGTGTCCTAGTTACTGTTGAGAAGACGAGGAAACTTCCAGTTTAGACAGAATTGGCAGGTGACCTCTATAATTAGTTCTTTATCTTTCCCATGTCTCCTAAATGACACGAGGCAAACTCCACACCTGAATTTTGCTTGGCAGGGAGCAGAGTTAATTCTGCAATACCAGCCAGGAAATGGAGATTTGGTGGTGCCCTTGCAGGTGCAGAGGTGATCTTTTACTCAGTACAACTCCAAAGAATGGCTACATCTTTGACCTAGGATTTAAAAAACCCCACAAACAAACCCATCAGCCAGGGGTGTAGTGTCACTGTTCCTGCCCATGCCCACAAACTGCCTGCTCCCTGTAAAGTTCTGTGCTTCTGTGTGTAACAACAAAATAAATGTAATTTGGGATGAGCAAACCTCTGTAAATCCTTGTAATCCAAGGATAAACCACTTGTGAAACTCACAGATTAATTTAGCAGCATTTTGGAGAAAATGAGCAGCTCCAAGTGTCAGATTTTAACACTGATAAGTCACTCAAGTCCTGTATTCTCCTTCCATTGTTTTGTTGCATAAATACGGACTCAAACTATCTAATACAGAAAGTATCTGCTGTCAGAGGATAGAAAAATATTTCAGAGGGTGTGGGAATGTGTTTTGCTCAGAGACAGTTTGGATCACAGAAGATACAATTTGATGTTTTTAAGAGAAAATTAGTTGAAGGCAGACAGGTGATGGAAACAAAATTAGTCCAGGGTCACACCCTGGGTTCTCTCCAAGGTGTGCCTTGGGAGTCAGGGCATAAAAATAAGACCATTAATCCTCTTGTAGAATATCTGGCTGTTTAACAAGGAGCCATAGTTTAAACTGCAATTCTTTTAAAAACCAGCCCTTGCAACAAAAAAGCAGCTCCTGGTTTCCTGCACACACTTGTTGTGGTCTCAGTCCTGGGAAGGTGCAGACCTTCAAGCCAGCATAAATATTGGAGAGGCTGGGGAGGAGCTGAGTTCAGAAAGGAGTTTAAGGCTGATGGTTTTGACTTCTTGGCTGGGCTGGTTTTAACCCAAATCAGTTCCCCAATCAATTAAATGTGCAGCTGCAAGAACATTTGTGCAGGGCAGGGCAGCATCTCTGGCTTATGCTGGCTTAAAGTGTTTGTGGAAGTGCAGCAGGAGTGTAACTGAAGAGCTGCTATAGTCTAACATTGCCAATAATCCACAAATGCCATTCCACAACACAGGAATAGTTAAACTTATAAATGGCCTGGCCATGTGCTTGCCAGTGGGGCCTGACAGAGGAGAGCTTGGAAATGGCTGTAACAGCTTGAAAAATATCTGAGTTTGGAGGTAACTGCTTGTTCCAAGAGCAAGGACAAAACTCTGCTTCTCAGAGTGCATCACAGGGTGCTGGATGAGAAATGTACCCAGCAGAAGGCACAGAGCAGCTCCGGGGAGGCAGCTGGGACCCACCAGGGCCACTGTCCCACCTCCCTCAGCCCAGCCTGTGCTGCCATCACAGGATCCTCTCACAGCCCGACTCTGCCACTTGCCTGCTCTTCATCAGCCACTTGGAAACCTTTCTGCTTAAAATTCCCAGTAATGATCCAACAGGAGCAGAGAATCCAGCTGAGGGAACAGCAGAAGCACCTGGAGAATCCATCTGGAAATGACACTCCATGTTTCCATTGCTACTTTATTATGATACCAACACATGCCACGGACACTCTGATTGCTGGTTTTGTGTCATTTCACAAAAAGTTGGGCTGGACATGGGCAGATCCATGTTTGTTGTCTTAACCTGGCCTCAGTATATCCTACATTTTCTACTCTGTCTGAACACTTTATCTTCATTTCTATATTGACATAGAAATCCTACCGTAAGTATTATTCCAAATATTTGAAGCTATTTATAATGGAAAATAATGCAATTACATTCCAGTTAAATTAAAAAAAAAAAACCAAAAAAACCCAAAAAAACAAACCAAGAACTTCAGCAGAAAAGCACATTTTTATCTGGTACAAATATCAAGTAGAATTTAACTAAACCAATAATGGAGAAGAAAAATCACCTGTTAACATATGACAGACATATGTTATATATTGTGCTCATCCCACAGAGTTTTTCTCAGATAATAACTTTTACAGATAACAGCATGCTGGGATTTTAAAATATTTGTTTTTAAAAAGGTAATTTCAATATTTTGAAGCTTGTTTGTTAAACATTTGGCAATAATTCTTCAATGCAGGCAGGATTCTTCCAGATAATGCCAGGTAATATGGATGGAACATCCAGCCACATTTTGGTCCTCCCCTCCAGCAGCACAAAACACACATGGCTCAGGGAATTGTCTCATATTTTAATGATAATAAAACTTGGAAGCCAATCTAGATTGGGACTATTGGCTGAAAGAGGTCACTGAAATAGAAATATTAACCAAAAAGGAAAACCCTGCCTGTTTCCTTTCACTTGCCTTGGCCTGAGAACTCCCATGGCATTGTCCATTAAACTTGGCAAGGGATCTTGTCCAAGCTTTCCCAAATCTGAAATCTCAGCAGGACCTGAGCACTCAAACATGGACCATCCTTAATAATAACAAAAATAAGTCAAACTAAGTAGTGCCATGCACTATTCCAGAAGAAAACCTGATCTTTCAACCCAAACTGCAGCCAAGCAACTGTTCCAAAGGAATAAGCCTTCAAACCCATGGGAATGTCTCTCCTGGGAGCTGTTTAAGCTTCCTTAATGCTCTTAATCCACCTTGATATTGAGCTGCCAGACACTGTGGCACCCACCTTCCCACTTCCAAATAGCTGCTCAAGTGCTGGAGCATTTCTTTCCCCTCAGTGGAGATCCTGACAGCTCTAGGACATGAATTAACCAAGTTTTCCCCCACTGTGTTTGTGGCCTTCCAGCTCACTGGAAGTGAAAACCTCTGGTGAACTTGGAGAAAAAACAAACCATGTTTTAGGGCAGGTTAAAAACTCCAGGATCCATGTGTGTGTCCTTCAGCTTCCCTAACTCTCCACATGAAACAAAAATACTTTTCCCCTTGCAGTTTCATGAAAGTTAATTAGTTGATATTACTAAAACTGGGTGCATGCACTATGTATCACTACAAAATTAGAAGTACATTTTCATTGCCTAAAGAATTTCAAGGCAAAAAAAAAAAAGAGCCTTCATATCAAAAGGTTGATGCTGTCTACAAAATTTTCTAAGTAAATGGAAAAAAATGGTTGAATGTTGTTCATTTAAAAGAGCCTGAACTGAAAAAACCTCTCACTCTAGGGGATAAACAGAATTTTGCCATCTCAGATATTAACATTATCTGTTCAATGTCTGAATTGGAATTATTATAAAATTATTTGCAGATGAATGAACTCCAAAACAATTCAGCAGTAGAAGCTGGAGGAGGATTTAGCTCCCCAGTGGCCAGAACAATGGGTAAGAGCACCAGGCTGGGATGTTCTGCTGGTTGCAGAAGAAAGATTCTGGGTTTGAATTTACAGGATTTCAAATCCCTGGAATGGCTCAGCCCATCCATCTTGTCAGAGCACATTCACCAGAGAGAAATGTTCCAGCTGGATTGTGCTCATGAAAAAAGAAATGGGCAGCTATTAGGGGTTCCCAAGCTGAGAAACTTGTCCTTCTTAAAATCTGAAATAGGTCAAATTTGGGAATCTTCCACACTTTTTCCTATGAAACCTGTAACGTGCCAGATTTTCAGGAATTACAGCTCTTGGGGAGAGGAATTATTTCTGTCACAGTGAACACGAACAAAGGGGTGCCTGAGCTGCTGTTGGCAGGATTATTTTAATGCTACTTAAATTCTGTGCAGAAATTATGAAATCCCTAAATCAGGAATTATGGGCTGCAACCAAAACACATTGACTTAGAGCAATTCACAGCCATTGTCCCAGAGTCACACCTGTGACTCCATCAGGACTCCTGCTCCATTCCCACATAACTCCTCTAACAAAGGCTTCAGATAACAGCAGCAACAGCAGCAGCTGCGTTTCTCTTCAGGAAATGGGCCTCCAATCACAGTTCAATCATTTTCCTTTGCAGAAAGGCTTTATTAGTCTAAACCTGCTGCCTCTGGAAGCAGGATAACTGCTTGGGCCATGGCATGTGTTTGTAAGGGTTAATTCTGCACTCCCCAGTTATCAGCAATAACAACTATCAAAGTTATTAGCAGTTTGTCCATTACCATGGATCTTCACCTTCCTCTTGTAAAATTCCAAATGGCAAATTGTCAACTGCAACACCCATGGATGATTTGATAAACACTTGACTCTCTGTTCCCATCCCTTCCCATCCCTGAAGCCAATTAGTCACATTCTGAACCCTCAACTTCTTAGTTTTTAGCAAAACCAGTAACTAATATTTGAGTCCCAGTATCCTCCAACCCACCTGAACCTTCCAGAATTCCATTCCCATTATCATTCAATATCAACACTGCAGGAAACTTTATTCTTTTCTGTTGGAGCAAAAACTGGCATTCATTTGTCTTCCCCAGCACTCATCTTCTCTGTGACATCGATCTGAACCAAAAAATATTTCCAGGAATGTTCTCCTTACTGAGGTTTTTAATTACCAAAGTATCAGCCAGCTCTCCTGATGCCACCCTCCAGAAAGCTTCTAGGATATTTTGAATGACACCATAAGTAATTACAGCTATTCATGTATTTGTATTCCAAAACAAGCAGAAGTCATATTGACACAATAATTCTGAAGAGCACACAATTGAATACTCTGAAGATCTGACAATCTCTCCACACTTGGCCACTTCACACTCCTACTTCTTATGACTGTTTAATTACAAATTGTTGGCCTAAAATATTTAAATCTTTATCTACAAATATATGTATCAAGCCTTTCAAAGGCAGTGCAAAAGATCTTTAAAATCTGCTATCACTGTCAGGACGCTGTAGCAAAAAAAACAACAAACACTTGTCACATATTTTAAGAATCTTTCAAAAATAACGTTGAAAACATGACAATGTTGCAGAACTTTTGCATTCTGTGATGAACACAGAGTCAGTTTATAACTGGATATATAAATTATGGTGTATTCTGAGAAGGGAGATCTCTACACAGACCCTGAGAACCTCCTTTTCATAGCACAGACTGGCATTTTAGGAATTCAGCTTGGACTCTTCATGGCACTCACAGAAAAAGGATTCTACAGTACAAACGAGGACTGGAGAAAACTATCCAGAAAATGCCATTTTGCTGTGAAATATGGATGAAATCATAGCTGATAAATGCCACAGCGATAAAACCCTGTGACACAACAAAGTGCCCCTAAGAGACAAGGGAGTGTCTGAAAGCAACCAGAAGCTCCAGGGGGATGATCTCTTCTGACAAGACTGGAAATCCTAGAAAGAAACATCCCTACCTCCTCCAGGAAAATAGGTTAGGTAGCTTGGAATCCCTGCTCTCTGGCGAACAGGACAAAATGGAAAAATAATCCTAGATTTAAATGTAGCTTTTGTGGAAACAACTTGATGAAGCTTGTATCAAGTTAATTTCTGTAATATTTTGTATCTTTCTTTTTAAACCTGAGGCAGAGAAAAATCCCTGGTGGTGTGGGGTCGACAGGCTCCAGGTGTTTAATTGAAAAGGGAATTCATTACACACAAACTCACTACAAAAACAGCTTTACAGAACACGATCCAGGCCAAATCCTGTCACTGCTCATGTGAATAAAATGATCCCACTTCAGCCCTACACCAAAGCAGGGCTGTGATTTCAGCCTGTATTTGAATTTGTGGATACTCAGCTGATTCCACAATGCATCTAAAATTTATAAATTTGATTTAAAACATTAAAGGAGAACATTTTGATGGTCACCTATATTGCCCCAACCCAAAAGCATTGCAGAGACAAGCTTTGGATTTCATTTCAGTTCAGCAGCAGCATTTAAAAGGTTGATTAATTCCACATTCTCTCATGTTTTCAAGTTGTGCTACTCATATAACTGTAAAGTATCTCAATAGTTCTGGAACAGAGTAAAAAGTGCAAAATAATGAATAATTTGTAGGAAATTTATCATCTGTCCACAGCAACAGAACTGAAAATTTGTATTAAAACTCTTTTGGAATATGATGAGTTTCACATAAGTCATACATATGGAAGTAAAAATACCTTAAGGCAGTTATTTACCTTTTCTAAAATAAAATAATTTAGGCTGTCATCCAGCACTGTTTCCCAAAGGAAAGTGAAGCTGGCTGGTAAAGAGGGCAACCCTGGGAGAGATTAATTTCTTGCCATTTTGGTCCTTTTTTTTGGTTTGGTTATATAAGGACAGTGCCTGAATGGGGTCTTCTCTTCCTCCAGAGTTTCAAAGGGGGAATGACTTAGACCACAAGGAAAGATGAAAAGATAATGACAAGGATTCTCTTTGTTGGTGTCACTCCTGATGTTATAAACCCCATGGTTCCCATTTTCCATTCAGAAATGCTTCTCTAGGTGTTGTGAATGAGTTCTGCACAAAAACTCCTTCCTACCACGTTGGGTTTTGTGTCGATTCACTGCTAAGAGTGGCAATAGCAAAGGCACAGCTGAAATCCTCAATTCCTAGCAGTGCTCCAGAGAGAAAAATGAGCCTTTGCTGGGTTTTAACTCTCCTCATTATTCCCTAGAAGGAAAAGTTATATTTGTGCTGCCTCTAGGCAAAGTCCCATCCCACATGAACAAAAGACTGAAGCTAAGATCACATCCATTTCATCTCCCCCTGCTCTCCACAGATGCTTAAGTCCCTGACACTGTGTCTTCAGTGCTCATATGTCACAGTAAATGATTCATTAAAAATGCAGAGACAGATTGATCTTGGAAGGGGGGAAAAAAAGATCTGGAGTTTAAGGCGAAAGGAAAATAGAAATGAGGAGCCAAAAGGTGAAAAAGGGAAACACCCCCAAAATTCACATGAGAAAGACATTTAAAAATAAAGAGGAGACAGCAACTGTGCTGACATTTAATGTGTCTGCTTGGGATAAAACTCATCCTTTTACTAGCAATAAAACAACAGCCTAGCCCAAAGCCCTTGGAGCATTTTGCATGGAGTACCTCATAAAAATGGTTGGCAATTTCTCCTAAGGTCTGTACATTATCTACACCAAACTATTTTTTTTTTTAGGGTAATTAAATGGGAGCAAATCCCCAGTGCAGGCAGCGAGAGCGGTCTGATCCCAACCACCAACACCCATCCTCATTCCTAGACCCCTGGCCATGCTCAAAGTGGGAAGGAAAAGGCAGGAATGAGCAGGAACGAGCTCTCCTTGTGATTCCTGTGGTGCTGATAACCAGGTGATTGACAAGAGCAGCCCCACAGGATTTGTTTGTACCATTTCCTGGATGGCCAGAAGGATTTGCTCTGCCAGAGGAATCCTGCAAGCAAAAAGCAACCCCTGCCTAAGGATAATAAGCTCCTTGAGTAAGAGGCACCTCCTTGCCGTGACATCCGTGCAAATTCTCTTATATAGGTGACACATTTCTTCTATTTTTATCAAAAACAACTAGTAAAATAGAAATATGGACTATAATTTACACTCTTTCAGCAAAAAAAAAAAAACCTCTGACAACTAAGCTAAATCCCTGCAATGGGAAGTACATATATAAATATATATTCACACACACCAGCAATATTTTTAGCTATGATTTCCTACTCATGTGGCAACATGACCAGTGTTCTGAAGAAGCTGAGCCAAGTGAAAACACAACCTGCAGAACAGGTCACGTTTAAATATTCTGCTATTGAAGAATATTAAAAACTACAGATTAAGTAGGAGTGTTGTAACACTTAACATTAATTAAGGCTTGTAAATCATTCTGAAATACTTGGATAAAAGATGGCATAAAAGGTGTTGCCACATGTCTTGATGCTTCTAGATGTGCACAAGCCCTGACATCTTATTTTGTGTTTGGGATGTTTCAAATCATAAAAAAAAATTATGGTCACTGGATGAATTTAATGTTGGGAAGTGTTGGGACACGACAGAGAAACACCAAGGTTGTCTGATTAAGAACTCAAGCAGACATCTCAAAGTAAAAAAACTGAAATAGATCCATTTCTTGGATCCTGGTGGATCACCAGATCTGTGAGTTAGAGCTTGGCAGTGTTGCTAAGCCTTGACTTGGCTGTACATTCATATATGTGAAATACAGATAATTTTCCTTCCAGTCTAGTACCACCAACTATTCACACCCCAAAAAACCCCTCTTAGTCCATGCCACCAAACAGTTTGAAAAGGAATCTGGAAGCACTTAATGCCTATCTGGGGTTGGTGAACAGCATAACCAGTTCTCAGAGAACTTGGCACTTGTTGCTTGTGCAACTACAGGTCTTTATAGAATACAGAAATCAAAGGCCAGCACGAAGGCTCTTGTGCTTTCCCACATGGATTTCCAGATCTAAGAGCCACGTCTTTCTCTTTATCCAGAGACAAGAGATGTATTTTATGGCATCCATTAAAAAAAAAAAAAAGGTGTAAGGAGTGACATCAAACTCATGAAGGAGCAGAGCTAATTAATTACCTGGACAGGACACACTGGGCAGCTGTTAATGGCACATCTCACCTGCAGCTGCGGCCACAAACACGCTCCAGGTGCCTCCCAGCACCTGGGGCAGCCCACCAGAAACACAGGGAGAACAGCTTAGAGTCACAGGGCAACTGGAACGGATTCCAACTGAAAAGACAGCAGGTTTCAATTAGATGGGATACTGGGAAGGGATTGCTCCCTGGGAGGGTGGGGAGGCCCCAGCACAGGGTGCCCACAGAAGCTGGGGCTGTCCGTGGATCCCTGGAGTGTCCAAGGGCAGGCTGGACGGGGCTTAGAGCAGCCTGGGGCGGTGAAAGGTGTCCCTACTCACGGTAGGGCGTTGGAAATTAATTACTTTTAAAGGTCCTTTTCAACCCAAACCCTTCTGTGACTCTGATTCTGTGCTGTAGCAGCAGTGATGCTCCTGAGCAACGTGAGACCACCACAGCCGTAGCTCTCACCTGAACTACCCGTAGGACATTTTCAGGGACGTTTTCAGGCTGGGCTGAGGATGAGGCGGAAGACCAGGCCGACATTTGACCCCAGAGGCAGCGCCCCCAGCCTCACACCGTCGTGTACACGTTACACCGCTGTGACCCCTCCCAGCCAGGTCCCACCGCGTGGCTGCCGGCAGCGCTTTGCCTCCATCACCCGAGCCTTGGAGCACAGCACAACCCCCCAACACCTCGAAGTAGGCCCCCGAAAGTGAATTACGGACACCGGGGGGTCGGGGCGGAGCGGGGCGAGGGCGCCCGAGGGGCCGCGCCCTGAGGGGCGGGAAGGGCGGGCAGGAGCGCGCCCGTGAGGCGGCGCGCGCGGGCCGCGAGGGGCGGGGCCAGCGTGGGGGAGCGCGCTCCGCCCCGCTGCCGATAGGAGGGGCGAGAAGAGGTGGGCGGGGCTAAGCGGCAAAATCCGCGTTGTGATTGGGTGGTCTGGCTGTCAATCCGGGGCGGCCGCCGCGGTCGTGGGGAAGGAGGGGGAGGCGGAGAGGAAACAAAAACAATCGCCCGGGCGCCGCCATCTTGGGCCGGTTCTCCACACGCCACACGGGTGAATGGGTAGATATGAGATTACCACGGGGGAGCAGCGGCAGCAGGGCACCGAGGGCTGTTTCACGCTGCCAGCGACACTCGGTGGGCTCTAGGCACGGCCGCCGCCGCCCGGAGAGAATCCCCCGGCTCGGCCTTTTCACCTCACCAGCCCCTAAGCTGCACTGCTGGAGGGACAAAGTTGGGCTGAGCCGCGCTGCCTCCGCCGCCCGGGAGACCGGAGAGTTGAGCCGGGGTCAGAGTTAGGGGAGAGGGTGACGAGGGGATCGCTCCCCGCTCCGCCGTGTGGGAGGCGCGGGGAGAAGGCTCTGCCTCCCCGCCCCTGCCGTCTCCTGCTGCTCGCTCCTAGGAGGAAAAGAAAAAAGAGGAAAAAAAAAAAAGAAAAAGGCAAGAACTGGATTGAGCTCGGAGGAGTGGATTTTGTGGAGTCTCCGTGTGAGCAGCGGCGGGGCGGCGAGGAGGAGATGTGTCCGTGAGGAGGGAGAGGAGCGTGGATCCATCCAGGACTCGTGAGGAGCCGGAGGAGCCTGGATCCATCCAGCCCCAGCCCGCCGTGAGGCACAGCCGCCTCCCTTCCAAAGAAGCCCGGTTCTCCTGGAAGCACGGCACTCGGCAAGGATTTGCCACAAAGAATATATACCACCCTCCTCCCCAGCGCCTGGATACTGCATTTTATTTTTTAATTTTTTTTTTTTTTTTTGGTACCCCCCTCCCCAGCCACTCTTGTGTGTTAAATACCAAATATAGCCTCTCGCGGGGGGAGGGGATGGAAATCTCCTAGAAGAATTGGAAATCTTGCTGGGATTCGGGAGTGCTGGTGCTGGAGAAGGGCGGCGAAGACGGGGGGATGCACTGCTCTCGCTGCCTGGCCAAGGACTAGAGATTTGCCACTTCCCGGGGAGCCCGAAGGTTTGTTTGTTCCCAGACTGTTGTTTCCCCCCTTCCCCTCTCCTGGGCTACGCTAAACCCCTCTGCATTTTTTAAAGAAAACCCACGTGTAGCTGGTGGCTGGTTTTTAAGGTAGTTTTTCATCGACAAACTGACAAAAAAAAAAAAAACTTCCTCTCTTCGTCCCGAGGTTTGGAACTGGAATGGAGCTGCTCTTCTCCCAAACACTACACGGGGTGTGAAAGGGGGGAGGCAGGACGAAAACATCGCCTCGGACTGATCCCGATCCGACCCCCCGACACTCGCACCCACGAGGGATGATCCTTCACGGCGCCTGATGTGGAAAACACTTGGAGACTCAGAGACTTCGTCGTGCTCAGCAGCTTAATCGTTGACTTATTTTGTTTTGGTTTTTATTTTTTTTTTAAGTGGATTCGTAGCATTACTTTTATGAGTTGAATTTTGCCACCGTTTGTACAGAAGCCAAATGACACGTGTGTTTTGAAACACGGTTCCAAATATATTTATCCCTCCCTCAACCCGGATTCTCTCTAGAAAGAGCCGCGGGGAGGTCGTCAGTGTCTAAACAAACCTGATTTTTAGTGTTTTATGAACACTACCTGCTGCAGAAATGTTGCTATAAATTGCTTTATAACGGTTCAGCAAGAAGGGAGATTTTTCCAGCTTGCAGGACCTAGAAAACTGGATACTTAAAGTCACTTAAATGTTTTAACAGCATTGGAAAATGGGAGCTGCTACTAAGTTGGCGTTCGCTGTTTTTCTTATCTCTTGTTCATCAGGTAAGTGAATGTTCCTGGATTTGTCACTTTAAACTAAGGGCTTTGGGGTCAGCAGTTGGGAACTGGGCTGGCTCTGTATGAATGGGAAGCGATTTATTTTTTTTTTCAGGTGGCAAATGTTTGTGGATGGCAGCAACTGTAAAGGGAGAAGCTGCTTTCGTGTTTATTCTTAAAAATATATATAACATGAGCACTTGAAACGCTCCCAGCGCTTGCATTTCAGATCAATTGTGTGGAATAAATGTGGAGACATAACCACCTAGTGTCACATAAGTAACCTGGCAGCGCAGTTATCGGTGTTGGATGCTGGTTTTAAATAAGAATTACCCAGCTGAAATGGCTCTTTGCTCCAGTTTGATCTCTCTTACCCCGGACTATTCACTGGTGAATAGCGACCTTCGTTAATGCTTCATTAATTTGGAATAGGTGCCGCTCTGAAAGGCTGAGCTCGTCCTTTGGTGGTAGCGAGGGGTGTGTGCGTGTAGAGATGTACCAACAGCATTGGGGTGAAAAGCCAGGCTTTCCGTTTCTAAAGAATCATTTGCAACCCTTTGTATTTTGCTATTCGTTATGTCGCAGAAAAAAAAAAATCTACTGATTTTTCTCTTTAAAACAGCAGAGTCTGAGGTTCAAATGCCAGCTCTGAGTCCTGGGAAGCGAGCGGGGTGTGAGGACTTCCCCACGCTTCTCCAGGAGGAAAATTGTTATGGCAGCAACCAGTGGTTGGGCAACTGTTGGTCCATTTGTGCTCGGAGCTGCATCAGTCTCACAAAAAACCCTCTTAGGAGCTGTGCGAGGATCTCATGCGAGTTTCCAAGCCAGCCTGGCGCTCCGTGCCCGCATTTGGAGCCTGTATTTAGTGCTCTGTGCGGGTTTTTAGCATCCTTGCAGGACGTGCAAAGCTACACTTGTTTACCAGGCTAAAAGCTCCCAGACAAGTGCTCAGCCTGCCCGTGTGACCGGGAGAAGGGAGTAATGAGATCCCTGTAAGGATGCCTTTTACATTTCCAGCGTTAGGAGCTGCAGGATTTTGCTGAAGAGGCCGTTTTGCTGCGGTTAGTAAATGGATAAGTCTCGTCTTGTGTCTGTAGTGCTATCGATCCGCGCTGTGTGCGCTAAATGTGCTGTGAAATGGCGAGCGCTGCCAGGAGAAGCCCAAAAACCCTGCCTGTGCTAACCAGGGAAACGGCTCAGAGGGGTAAGGACAGCCAGAAGGTTGTTCGGGATCTTTAATTTTTATTCTCCTTTTGAAACCAAACACGATTTCTGACAGCTTTTGCCTTGCAGTAAAGACGTGTGTGTCGTCTTTTCCTAAAGCCTGGTTTTTCAGCTCGGCAGCGTTCCCTTAATTCAGCAATATGTTTTGTAGGGAAACTTTTTTCCCCCCTCTCTCTAACAGTTTCTGAAAGACTTGCTGCCATCTGCTCTCCGTGGCTGTCTCTCTTCCACGTCCACCTCTAAGATCCTTTTGCCTAGAGCACAGAATAGTGGTTTTTGTTGACATTACCTATCAGACTTCATAAAAAAGAACAACTAAGCAATAAAGAACGTCTTTTCTTTAACGTTGCTCGCTCGGGTTGTCCTTGGTAAGGTGAAAAGAATGTTCCCCTTGCCTGTAAAGAATTAATCTTGGCTAAATGAGCAGGAAACTGCCTGCAATCCGGGCTGCTTCTCATGTTAATGGCATTGTTTTGGTGGTTATTCCAGTATTACACATTAAGTGTTCCGGTACTTAACAATTATTATACTATTTTCTACTCACACCAGGACTGCAGACACTCTACAATTTTAGGCAAGTCTAAAAATAAATAAATCCAACACTAAACTGTTGGGTTTATGATCAGAACTACAAGATTATGTAAGATTTTAAGCTTGAAGTGCAGGCGTTTTTATGAGTAGTGTTTCTTAACTGACTTATTTCAGTTTAAAACCCTACCTGATGGATTGGTTCTAACATCATCATCGCCAGATTTTTTTTTCCAGTCTTTAGTGTGAAAATCAGTCTGCCCAGGTCCTATATTTTGAAATATTGGCAATGGTTGAGAAAATCCTGGAGTTCAGGTGTGGAGGTGCCTCTCTCTGGTGTGCAGCTCCAGCTCCTCTCAGGCTCTTTCAGCAGTTGGGGGTTTGGTTTGCTGTATTTGTTCATTTATTTTTAAATACAGCTATTTTCCGCATATGTTTACATGGCCAATTAATACCGGGGTTCTTTTAATAGGTGAAAATGTTGTGGTTTTTTTCTGCGTGGTGGGTGTGGAAGTGCTCTTTAGGTTCAAAGCGATTTATTTTATTATCTATAAACTGCACTGTGAAATCCTGTAGATGTACTGCAAATGGACAGGAATTTCCAGTGAGTTTAATCATCTTTGTTAAGAGAGTGAAAATATTTCCCTGTTCTGACTAAGATATTTGAGAAAGAGCATCTGTGTTGTTATTAGGCTTTAAAATATTTGTAGATGCCTGGATAAAAGTGGGTGTAGGTTTGCACCCATCTGTAGGAACTCCAGAGGCTGGGATGAATGCACATTAACTAAACAAGAAAGCAAAGTGCCCGGGTCAAGGTTCTCCGTGTGCCCTCTAATATACTCCTTAGATAAACCTGTGGGCATGTTTGATTTCAGAGGGAGCAGAAGATCCTGAAGTAACAATAAAACCCTTCAGAACAAGCTTCCTGTGCCTGTGCTGTAGGTGAGGCAAGATTGGAGGGGAGCTTCACAGGAAAACTTGTGACTGAAACAGCTTGTTCATCAAAGCAGGCTCTGTGCAGATATTATCTGGGTGCTCCCCTCCCCAGGGAAGTGTGGTTGTGTTCTGGTGGTTTTGTGATTGCTGAGCTGCACTTCAGAGCATTTCAGGAACAGAGAATGAACGGGCACTTTCATCATTTTCTGAGATTTTTGAAACGTATACCCCGTGCAGCTGAAAGTATGGGAGATGCTGAAGGAGTGGATTTTCCTCATCCATAATCTTAGTTTAAAATCTCATCGTTCCTTTTGTTACTCATAAACTCCTCATTTCCCAGCCCATTATCTCTTCTGAGATACCTGCTCTGCCTTTGGTACCTGGGTGGTCCCAAATCAAAGTAGCTCTGCAGTCTCCTGCAGGGAGCAAGACCTGGATTTTTTAGAACTGAAGCTAAAATCAAGCTCAAAATCACCTAAGCAAAAGGAACCATATCAGAAAAGTGTTGGTCCTCTATATTTCTCCTAATGCCAGGTCATTCCCAAGCCACTCAGATGATCTTGAGTAATTTAGCTGAAGGTACTGGCATGTCAAAGACACCTCTCTAGTTGAAGTTGTATTTTCACTGCATGGGGGATGTTTTATTCTCTGATTTTTAATTTATCATTCTCCTGTGTCACAGCGATTATTATTGGAGAAATCACTTTTTAAATTGTATCTTTCCCCCCAAAAAAAAAATCTATTGAGAACTGTAAAACCTACTTTCCATGGTATGACTTTACAAGCTGAATGGTTGGGTGTCCTGAAGGAATTGAGGGGGAACATGAGACTTTTTCTTTGATTTTCCTTGTGTAATGTCTCTTTCTTTACTGTTCTTTCATTATTAACTTGGTAACCCTTGAAAATCCTGCCACAGTTTGGGAATGTTTGAAATTGTTTCTGCTGGTGTGTTCCCTGTGAGCTGTCCATGATTGTGGTTGGACTCTAATCACTTTATTCACTTTATTGTGGGGTAATAAACTACTTCAGAATTAGTGCTGCTTTTAAAGTAAAGATTCCTTTATTTTATCAGAGTGTACAAGCTCTTATGTTAACTGTATTACCACTGGGCACTCCTGATGTTGCTGTTAAGAGCATGACTTGTTTCATTAAATAAACCTATTTAATACTTTTTTTCAAGCATAAACTGAGTTATGGACAGCTTGATGTTATAAATGACTACAGCTCAAAAATCTGTTAACTATTTCTAAGTAATCTGTTAATACTTAACAGTTATAAACCCCAAATCTTCTGGGCTCTGAAAAGAGCTGTAATTGTGCAAATGCACCATCAGAACATGTGAGCATCGTTCTGGTGGAACTCTGCTTTCCAAACATTTCCGGAGAGACGCTGCTGTCATGAGTTTATTTGCATCTCTACCCTTCATACACAAGGCTTTGCTGAAGAAAAGGCTTCGATAACTTTGTCTGCATTTGCTGGGTGCAAGTTGAGGGGCAGGTGTTCTGTGTGAGGGAAAAGCTCTTTTCTGCAAGAACAGAATCACTGTTTGTAGGAAGAATACTTTTCAGCTGGGTTTCATGGAGAGTATGTGAACGGTTTTTGTATTTTTCCCATTCCCACCTTTGTGGAATTTGAGGGTAAAATCCCTTAGGGTGATGAGTTTGGCTGATCAGCAAATGAGGACAGACTCAGACTCAAAAAAAACCCTTTTTTTTCTTCTCTGTTTAACTACAGACATTAATTTTTGTCATATCATTAGTTCTAGGGAAGGGAAAAAATAACAGCACCTCCAGAGTTTCAGATTCCTATTCATTCTACCTTTTCTTCCAACCTTCTCCACTTGTAGTTTTTTCAGGCTGTAAAAAGGGAGAGGTTGAGATGGAATCTGATTGTGGAAGAGGTTTCTTGGTGTAGGAGAGATGCATTTCCACCACTTAATTAACTGAAAGCAGCTTAATGCAAATGCCTGCTTGAGCTGGTTGGTAGCATCCATGAGCTGTTAGCTCTCTGATGTTCCTGAAAATGAAAACTCCCTAAAAAGATCAAGAAAATTACAGATTTTACAGCCAAGTTCTTGTGTGATGAAATCTTAATGTGTTTTTGTTGCCTTGGTGCTTAAAATTCGGCACATCTTATTTCCTGTTATTTCCATATGGAATTGAAGTGATATTGGATGCCAGTGACTTTATGTGGCATCTCTTGTCTTCTCTCCCTGCACTGTCTGTGTGGTGGTGGAGGGGTTTTTTCTTAGAAACACTTTGTGACTACAGTGCCAAACAGCAGAGCATATTTAGGCTCAATCCCACAGAAAATGAATATTTACTGCCATGTTGTTTACGTTGCATATCTCTGTGGCCAGGAATCCCAAATGTAGATTAGATACATCAAATCCTTCAGTTGTTGGTGCAAAGAGAGCAGGGAAGGGTTTTTCCATTGCATAATTATCATCACGGTTTCACAATAATTTAATTCTTGATGAGGAAAGTCAACATTTATGGTTTTCTTCAAAATTTCCTAGTTAAAGCTGTAACTGGGAACAAGAAAAACAGACAATTCACGTACTAACTGGAGCAATCTTTGGTGTCACCCCAAATCCTGGGGACTTCACAGCGACGCCCTGCAGCACCAGCAGCGCTTGTGGAGTTGCCACCTCCGTGTTTTGTTGGGTTCGGAAGGGAAATTAAGTGTTTCCAAATTCTAAAAATACCTTGTGAAAGGCTTGGTCATTGTGTGTTCTGCTGGTGTTTCTGGTTAAAGTGGTGCAGGACAATCTGTTTCACTTAGGATGCAAAACCGTAATTAATTTTGGTGGTGTTCTGAGTTACCTTGGTGGCTGGTTGGGAACTGTTAAACTGCACTGCCTGGCCCTGATGGGATGTTGGGGACTGTTAGCTGGCATGAGGGCTACAAGTTCTTAGATTAATTTAAATATCACCTTTGGAGATTCTTTACTTTGTTAAAGCATAACTTCTTTTTTAAAGGATTTCTGTCTATCTGTAATTAGGTGGTAATTCAATAGAAAGTGCTGAAATGACAATGTAATTAAAAGCAAACCCCTATGTACTCTTAACTGTGATGGGCATGTAAGAAATGCCAAGATGCATTTCTCTGCTTTTATAACTCTTTAATTGCATGAGGGAAACATTGTCTGTAGTTAGTGAATAGATAATGAAGATGAATGCTATATCTTGGCCAAAAAGTGTATTCCTCAAATTCTTTTGCTTTCTGAACTTTGAGATATTGATCTGCCTCATTAAAACCAAGAATTAAGATTGTATTTTGCATTTACAGCAAAATTGTGTATTGTAATTACAATGCAATTTAGGCATTGCTGGCTGATCTGGTTTTGGTTTTTGCCTAAATGAGGCTGTTGTCACATTGGGAAGATTTCTACTTTCTCTAATGATGGCAGCAAATGATTTAAGTTTTGCTGGTTTAATTCTGAACGTTGGCACTGTTAAAGCTGATACCTGAAAAGTTACTGAAGATGCTTAATCAGAAGGTTCTGTTAGAAAGTATCTGTATAATTATTTTGAAAATGCCAAGAATCTGTATAGCTCAGAATTGTGTTACTTTTTAAAATAGCTTTAACTCTGTGTGTGTCTTTTGTCCCTAAATGGGATACAATGGCATATGAGAAATCAAATTCATTTTTCTAACGAATTGCAGAGGTTCTTGTGGCAGATTGACTTTTAAAGTTGGATGCTACATCTGTCCTTTTTAGAAATGCAGGAGGGAGACAGTGCTCAAGAACATTTAGGGTATGAGTTGTGTATTTCCTGAAAGATACCAAACTTTTTATGAGGGCAAAACACGCACTTTTCATTTTGTTTCTGCTTGTTTGGTTTGGGATTTTCTTGTTTGTTTGTTTTCTCTGGGAAAAAAATGGAAACGGGTAAGGCAACTCGGTGATTGTTGTTTAATTTTTTTGTATGACTGACTGTCGATGTGAAGAATGTTTTAGAGAAATCCATGGCTGGTCTCTTTTGCCTGTTTCTGGAATTCCCAGTGAAATGGGGCTGCGGGGGGAGCACCAGCCCTGCTCCGCTCCCGGTGCAGCCCTGATAGTGTTGTAGCCGGTGCCAAGTGGTGTCTAATGAGATGACACAAAGCACGGTCTGAGGGCAGTGCCAGGAGGCAGCGCAGGCAGGGCTGAACCAGAATTCCTGCAGCTTCAGCACTTCAGAGTTCCCTCATCTCCTGCCTGAGAGCGCGGAGTGTGTGCCATTAGTGTGCTGTGAAAACATTGGCATCACTTACTGCCCCCCAGCTCAGCCCTGCCTTCAGCTGGGAGCTGTCCCACTTAGAGAGCAGCCAGCCCGCAGCAGCAGCACCTGCTCTGGGACAGGGCAGCCTTCCATGGAGCCCTGGGCAGGGACAGGGAGCTGTGCTCCAGGGCTGCATGGGCTCACTGGGATGAGTGCTCTGAGGGGAGGCAGCAGTCCTTGGGCCAGCTGGGATCTGAAATGTAGATGGATACATTTCTTTTCTTCTATTATTTATTCGTTGCTTTTTTTTTTCAAGTTATCTATTTCATATTTAAAGGTGATTCCTGTTTGAGATGAGCACTGGCAGTTTGGATGCAGGCCCCGTGCAGTTGATTTCTGTAATCTGCCACCTGCCTGGTTTTAATGTCACTTCTTAAATGTCACCTCATCCTAACGGCTCTGAGTAGAAATGGTCATTTCCTCTTTGAAATTACCTTTTAGTGTGGTGCCCACCAAACCTCCAGGTTTTCAGCAGAGTTGGCACCATCCTGGCAGTCCCCACCTGCACTGGTGCTGTGTCCCAGGGCTCAGGACACCACATTTGTCCTTGTGTAATTCCATGAAATTCCTGTGTGCCCACCCCTGGAGTGCCATCCCTGCCCCTGGCACTGTGTGCAGCCCCCCTGAGCTGTTCCCCCACCTCAGAAAGGTCTGAGCCCGGCTGGGTCCAGGGAAGCCCCTGAGGAGCCCTGTGGTGCTCCTCACCCTCCTCCAGGCCTTTCCCCGCAGGAGCAGCTCTGTCCCATCCCAGGCTGGCCCTATCTCCAGATCTCTGCTTGCTCACAGAGCTGATGTAGCTGCTTTCAGCAGCTTCCTGCCTTTTGGTGCCTCACCAAGTTGTGATTTAGAGGTGGCTTTCATTTGTAACTGAAGCCTGGCCTTATTTTTTCAGTTTGAGAGCTCTTATCTCACCTAGATAACACTAATCTCCGTTCCTTAAATGCTGTCTAAAGATTGGAGTGGTCTTCATTCTTTCAGCTGGATTTTGAATTCTTGGATTTCAGTATCAGAACATAAGTTCAAATTTGATCTGTTTTTGAAAGCTATTTTTAAATATGACCAATCGTTTTATCAAGCCTTCTAGCATGAAAAACTGTTTCCTTCTAGGAATTTCCACATAAACAGGGAAGTGGTTTAATTTTGTTGTTGAGTTACAGTGTTGAGTGTACAAGACAAAATTAAACTTTGCAGTAACTGTTAATTTTAGAAAATTTTGCTGGTGTTTGTCAGTAGAGGGTACAGATAGTTCTCTTTAGCTCACAGCAATTACATGATAGAAGAGTTTTCTTTAAATATTTCTCTGTTTCAGGGTTGAAAAACATTTAGGCTGTGAAACTTGCAAAATGGCACGCAATTGTTTGAATTACTGTACTTTTAAGAAAGAATTAGGTGATTTATTTGTCATAATTTTTTTATAAAGCTGCTTTCAAAGTAGCATAGAAAACACCACTGGTTAAATATTTTCGTTTTAACTCTGATCTTAAATTTTGGAAAGGGTCTGTTTTGCATGTTGTCCCTGGGGATAATTGAATTTATTAAATTTAACACAAAGCCCGTCAAAAAGAAAAATTGTAACAGCTTGGTTACATTTTATTTAACTTCATTTTGTGTAGCTGGGACCGACCCCAACACGTGAGGGCTCATCTGACCTGGCCCATTTGGGGTGATAGAGATCAGCAGTGAGCTCTTGATGGGTTTTTATGTGCTGTGCTTGTACTGAAACCCACCTGTGAAACCCTGATTAATTTGTGAGGCGGTGATTTCAAACCACGAGATGTTTTTGCTTCCATTCCTGCCCCAAACTCAGCATTTAGCACTTCTCTGGGAAAGCACCCATGAAAACGGAGCTTTCAGGTGAAAGTTTTCTTTTGCTGTTCAGCTGAAAAATTCTGATTCACATCCTCTTGGGTCAGAGGCTTCCAGGGAAGCCAGGAGAGCACAGATCCCACTTTCCATTCCAGTGGAAATGGAGTGGATCCTTCCTGAAAAATCCCGATGCTCCAGAGTGCACCTGGACTTTTCCAGTGGCTTAAAAGTTTTCAGATGGATGGCAAATCAAGCAAAATTAATTTCCTAGAATCCTGTTTGTAAAAATATTGTTCTGAAATGTAGTAATTCCAGAAATTTTCCTCTCGATGTCACAAATACTTTGGTGTTGGAAACTCTTTCATTCAAAATGAGGTTGGGAGAGAGGAGGTAAATGATGAGCTCCCATTTCTTTCATGTGTAAGAGTAAAAAATGTGTTGGAATTTGGTTTTGATGAATTTGAGATATTTACATGCTGACACAGTGTGTTCTGGGGGAGCTTCTGTTGCCCATCTGAGCTCTTCTCCCCTCTGTCTTCCTTCTTTCTGAACCAGAGGTTCAGTAATGCAAAAATTTTACGAGTCTACAGCATCCATGATTTTTAGTAGTTCCTCCATCAGTTCAGTCAGCTTCAGAAACCTGTTAATCACCTTCTACTTGTCCAAAAAGGTTGTTTTAGTTGTAGGGTATTTAACAAAAACTGCTGGGAGAACAGTGAGAGGAGAGCTCCTCTTCTCTTCTTTGGATCTGATTCCTCCCCCACATCCCCATTTTGTGCTGCTGTCGATCCTCACTCCGGCTCAGCCCTCCTGGCTGCTGGGTTTGGGCTGGGCTGATCCAATCTGCTACAGCAGCAGAAATTACTGGAAAAGCAGCACAGAGCTTTCTGCACTCAGATCTCTGATTTGGGGGGGGGTTTGACTCAGAGATGGGGTAACTAAGAGGTGTTTTAAAAACTTACTCCATTTTCAGTCTCGTGAGAAGGGTGAGACAACACAGATGTTAGAATTCACACCATCACAATCAGAAGCCAAATATTTCTTAGTTACAACACATTATAAGTGCTTCTTGGCCTATCAGTTTTTGCCACACCATGCTGTAAATGCCTTAAAGCCAATCATCTAAAATTACCCCTCGTGGCTCCTACTACAATGCATCTTTCATAATTCTGTTTCTCCAAAGTATCCAGTCTTATTTACAAAACCATCCTTTAAAACTTGTTTCTAATTCCATTTCTCTCTCAACAATGTCTGTCCTATTCCATGGCATTTCTAAGTCAACATTTCTTATCTCAAACAGATACATACACACTATGTGAGCCTTCTGTCAAGCTTTAAGAATTTTCTACAAATCCATTTCTCACAAGGATCAAAGGCAGGAGCTGGGTGAAAGATGATGGAGCAAGGAAAGGGATGGATGGAATAAGACTGCCGGGGAGGCTGCCTGCGTTGTCCTAGGAAGGGAATTGTCGAGGGAAAGCACCTCAGTGTTGGTGAATGGAGCTGTTCTGTGGGTGAGAGAGGGAAAATGGCACAATTCAGTATCATTTTTAATAATCTCCATCTTCAGAAAGAATTTGCTTCTCTTTTTCAGCATTCTTCTGAGGATCTCAGTGCAGGCCTGTTCTCACACGATTTTTGTCCTCTTCTCTTGCTTTTTAAGTATCTTCATATCACATTTTTCTCTAGGGGCCCTAGACTCAACATTTCCAGGCAGAGGGGCCTGGCAAAGGCTCCCAGAGAAGCTGTGGCTGCCCCTGGATCCCTGGAAGTGTCCAAGGCCAGGTTGGAGCAGCCTGGGATAGTGGGAGGTGTCCGTGCCCATGGCAGGGGCATGGAATGAGATGAGCTTTAAAGTCCCTTCCAACTCAAACTGTTCTGTGATTCTGTCATTCCAAGGAATAGGTGATAAAATTCACAGGTTCTCTGGTAACAATGAGGTGGGAACTAAATAAAAGGTTCAGACTGACACAATCACAGAAGGGGTGATACAGTGATCAGTAAAATCCAGTTACATCCCAGGTTTAAGTAAACTGTTTGGACAGACTATTTGCAACATAATCTTAGAAGTATCTAATTTATGTTACTTGGATTTTGGCTGCAGATGTCCTCAGAATTTATTCTGAGCAGGTGGGTATAAAACTTTGTGCTAAAATCAAATCCAAGAAGAGAACAGACAGCACCAACGGGTCTGGAAATTATGAAGGGAGAATGTGGGGAATATCCTTTAAATGAAGAACCCCAACTGATGATGCCTGAATGTACTGAATCAAAACACAGCATCAGCAATCCCATTTACAAACAGGGGCTGGTGAATTTTGGATCGCAGCTGAACAGCCATGAGACCTGAGGGGTCTCAATCCCAGGAGCATCTTCAGTTGCCACGGGAGTGTGGAAGAACCAGGACACTTGTCAGGAGCTTGTAAGCCATAAAGCAGGAATATCTTCCAGTCAGCAGGGCACACTTCTGGAGAGAAAAGCTCTGGATGAGTTTGTGGTGCTGAGAATTCAGCTGTGAGCCAAGTCCTTGGGACAGCACCTGACCTTTGTTACACTGCAGGGTGAAGTCAGCCTCAGACTGTTGTTGGGCTTTCTGCAGACATCCTGTTACTGTTAATCTTCCCTGAAATTCTACACGAGGACAACTTCTGTGCTGAGATCCAAGCATGGGCACTGAAATGGAGATAAATGGGTCTCTAGTAACTGTGGTTTGAAGTGCTGCATAGAGCGTGACTGGAGGTCAAATCAGTTTAAAAACACAGGGGAATCTTACCTGAGGTATTATCCCAACCATGGTCTCTCCCAGCCCAGCCTTCCTTGTAGGGAAGAGAGAAGCCAGTGTTCCAAGGCCCAGGCTGCTGTTTCCATCATCCTATTCCTTTCTCACTTAACTGTGATATTCAAGTTGCTTTTTACTTAAAGCAGAATTTTTAAACCCTTCTTTGAGGTGGTGGCTTCTGTGGAGGTACAGTGCCACCACTGGGGAGCAGAGGCCTGAATGTACATTGGTTTCTTTTGTGCCCACCTTCCCTCCAGCAAGGCTGATCGTTCTTGGCATCCATATCCTGGGATGATAATGGTAAAGCTTTTTTGTGGAATTTCCAGCAGGTGCCTTTTGCTGGAGAGCACGTATGTGGATTCCTTAAAGTTATTGGTGATCTAAGCAGATGGCCTCTGTCCTGGGAAGGGGTTGTATAGATAAATAATGTAATGGTTGGCTCTCACAATTAAGAGGTAGATACTATATAGATGTATAGTAATGTTATTGGAATATGGCATCCCACAGTCCTCTTTCCCTCCCCCTGTAACAGCCTTAGTAGCCAGGACATTTAGAGGAGGCTGCCTTGGTACCAGGAGGCACAGCAGAACAACACCTGGACACCACTCAAGGTGTCAAAAGTAATCTCCACCAATGGATGGCAGAGAAAGAGTTGACTGACGAAACTTTGAGGGGGGCTAAGGGTATAAAAGGCAGAGCATCCATTTTGTAGATGAGCCACGTGGCTGGCAGTCACAGGGGACTCCCAGCGCTGTAATTTTTCTTTATTTAGTCCTCTGTTGTAGTTTTGTTAAAGTTTAATAAAATTAAACTTTAACAGTTTGGCTTAAACTGTTAAAATTAAACTGAAATGAAACTTTAGCAATTGCTTCTCGTAGGGTGGCTGGATGGAGGCATCGAGTCCAGAAGTGTAATGGCTGTGGGCAGGGTTGGTGTGTGTGCTCTGTGTTCCCTTCCGAGGTGTCCAGGGCAGCTCTGTGGTCAGGAGTGCTGGATTGCTGCTGGGACTGTACAGGAAATGGGATGTCAGAGTTCAGGGCACTGCCAGCCTTGATATCTCTGCATTAATAATGGTTAAATAAAGCTCCCAAGAGGAGAAGCTGCAATGTGACGCCCACCTGAGCTGTGGGACACTGCGCACTGAGCCAGGGTGGAGGGAGGTGGCAGGCTCTGCCTCGGCTGGCTTTTCAAGGAAGGGAGCTCAGGAAAGCCTGGCATTCCTGGTCAGGGCTCCATAACACCAGCCTTGTTCCTGATAGGACACAATAAACCACTCCTGAGGGTGCTACACCGAAAGTTGAGTCATTGTTGCTGTTTGGCCGGTGATTTATTAAATGTTTGTTCCTGTGTTGGCTGGCTGGAGGTAATCATTGTCCTGGGGGAAAAAACCCAAACAACAAAAGCCAGCCAACCAAACAACAAAAAAATCCAAATGAAAAACCAGACAATTTTTCTTCTCCTTTGCAAAGGAAATTCTCCTTATTGATCTTACTGATAGAACTGTTTGTGTTCATGTTCAAACACTCATCGACTACCACAGGATAAACACCTGGAGCAGCAAGACAGGAGAATTCTCCCATAAATTTTTTCATTGCGTTTGTGAAGCTTTGGTGTTCTTCTGGCCTGCCAGGAGGATTTATTGCTGAGTGAATTCCTCAGCTGTGACAAGAGGAGCACCTGTTTCTGTGTGAGCACAAGCACTTCTCCATCAAACACAACATCTGGCAGTAGGAGCCCTTAAACTTGTGTTTATGACTACTCTGGGTAAGAGACTCCAAATACAACTTGGGAATTTCTCTGGAGAAAATCAGCAATCCCCATGACACTGATGCTTCCTCTCTTAAGGAAAATAAAGCTGTAAAAATACATCATTATTCTGTCCCTTAATACCTGGAAAGTTTTCATTTTGCTACTAATGAAATGCATTCTTTTGGATGTACATATTTCTTTATCCTTAATGGCTAAGAATAAAGGTTCCATATGAGCACATCTATAACTTAACTAAATACAAACAACTCAAACTCTGCTGAGTTATTTTCTGTTATAAAAATTCCCAGCATCAAACTTGAAGGATTTCCTTTTAAGCATCGTTCTGGATTAAATCAGGTTGGGAATTGGAAGTGAATAACCCAGATACCGCTAAATACCTGTAATTTCTCCATCCCAATCCATGCCAACATCCTACCTTTGTGTGATAACCATGGAAATGCATTTCAGGATGCTTTGGGGGCTGAGTACTTTGCTAACTTGTCTTTTCTTCCTGCTCAGCCTGCTGCCCAGCTGCTTCACATCAAATCCACCCAAATGATTGATGAAGGTACTTTAAACAGAAAAAGTACATCTACTAATGATGGGTAATTAAACTGTAGAACTCAGTGTTTCAGAACATGTGGAAATAAAAAATGATCTCACAGATGGACAAATTCAGGGAGGAATAGTTTGTTCAGAGGTGATTAAACTTGGGTCTGGATGGAATTTCCAGATCAAATAATTGCTGAACACTGCTGCCAGAAGCCTTTAATTCACCCTACACTTCATATTGTCTGAGGCTTTAGAAATTCTCCTCAAAAGGAGAATCCAGATTAAAATTAGGCCAACCTTCTGTTTGTGCTTCATGTGTTCAGACACATTTGTTTCCTCATCTCTTCCAAGCAGTTGTAGCCTCAGAGTTTGTGCTGAGGAGCTTTCCAGAGCCAGCATTGAAGCAGTGTCCCTTGCCCTGGAGATTTCCTGCTCCCTGTCCCTGGATTTCTCTGGAAGGGAGCAGCCCTTCCCCTCCCTGGGCTGGTCCTTCCCCTCCCCAGGCAAGCTTTTCCTCGGGCTGGAGCTGTGTGGCAGGAGGGAAGGAGGGAGGGATGGAGGGAGGGGGTGGATCAGCCCTGGTGAGCCCGTGCAAAGTTCACTCAGCTCGGGCACCGTCTGTTTTGTGGAGTTCAGTCCTGTTTTTGTGGAGTTCAGGGTAGCTGTGCCCGTGATTCCCTGCTCCCTCCCTGGGCTCTGTCCTGGGGAGGGGCATGCAGGGGTGAGGCAGTCTGTCTGTCCCTGGCGGTTTGTGTGATCCGTGCCAGCCTGGGCTCATGGCTGGATTCTCTTCACACTCAGCGAGCCCCAAAGGCCCCTGTCAGCAGATTCAGTGCTGCTGGCTCCTCTGGGTGACTTCAGGCACACTGAGACATTGCAGTGATATGGGCTAATCCAAGCTGAGTGTCCTGGGCTCTGCTCACTTGCTTTCATCTCGGAGTCCTCTGCGTCTTTATCAGCAGTGCTGCTTGAGCAAAACTGATCAAAATTAGTTGATGTGATTTGTACTCCTGGACTCAAGTACAGATTTATTTCCCCTCGTGTTAAGACTCATGCATTGATAACCTTAAAGTTCTGATTTTCTAGTTCCCACACCCTGGCCTGAAAAGTTTCTTCATCTTTTTACTTATTCTTAATCTTTTTACTTAAGAACTCCTTGAATAGCTGCCTTTTCAAGCCTCGCTTAACACAAGCTACTCCAGGCTGGTCTGATCTTCCAAAATGCTGTGAAATCCAAAATTCATCATATTTAGTGAGTGTTAGCCCATGGGAGGTTCCATGAAGAGATCCTTCTTTGCCTCTTACTCACCTGCCTCCACGTGCAGTGGGTGGGATGCTATTTCTGGGGAATCCTGCATATTGCAAGCAGCCACTTCACTTGTGGGGAATTCATGCTTACCAGAGAATGGCATTAATAGACAGAATTGTAGCTTAAAGGTCTTTTTTGTAATCTTTCATGCAGCATAGCTTAAAATTGTCATTTTCCTCTCTCACTGATGTTCTGGTAGTTTCCTAGGAGTGATTTTGGAGATGTGTTAGCAGCTCACCTGTCTGGCAGGTCCCTCCCAAATAAACTAATGCAATATATCCACAGTCATCTTTGAGCTCTTATCTTTGAGAGGCAGGAGAGATTCACCCCATTGCCTCTGGGCTTGGGGAGTGCCTGTGGAAAACGTGTTTAGGGAACCCTCTTGAGCCTTTTATTGCCGTGGAACTTGGAGTTTCAATCATCAGATTTAACGCTGTTACTTTGTCAAAGTGTCAAGAGGTTTTAAATGGAGTAACGGCGTTCATATTCTGGCTTTGAATGTGTTCTTGAACAAGAACTAGAAGGTCAAAACCATATCCTAGAGTGCCTTCCAGATTTCAGGTCACTAGATAGCATTTTCTTAATTGTTATCTAAATTTAGAAGACAAATTATCTTGTAGTAGCAAGTGCAGTGCTTTTGCCCTAAAGCTTTTGTTTGTGGTGTTGTTTTCTTGGGTCACGTACCCGAGATTCCCTGATTCATCCCTGGACTTTGGAATTCTGATTTCCTCTGAGAGTTCAGTGAGAACTGTCAGAACCTGCCTTGTCTTTAAATAGCCACAGTGTTATTTCTCCTAGGCCACGTGGTTCATTCCATGAGATGAGATAATAAAAATTGAAGTTCATCTAGCAGGAGTTAGGATTGAAACGAAATTTTATTTGCTGTTTTAAAAGCAGCTGTCTAGTTCTAGTTATTCTGTCAAATTTGCCTCATTAAAATTTTGCAGCCCAAACCAATCCCAGGGTTTTGAAGATAAATAGACAAGCTCTGAGAAAGCCTCTGCATTATCCTACAGCACTTTAAAGTTTCCTGCTTTACCTAAATACTTGTAATTTGTTTTAACTTAAAGAATTGTGGTGGTATTGATCAGATAAGCAAATTAAAAATTGGCAAGAAAATAGATTGCCTTGGTGTGGCTCTATGAGGTGCTCAGTTAAATAACAAAATAACAAAAAGAAATGAACTTAAATCATAGTATATGAGGGTATTTCTCCAAGCATTCCAATTTCCACAGGTGTAGGAGTCTCAGAAGGTGTGCAGAGTCTCCCTTTGTTCAATTGCTTTTTGTGGGAGGTTAAAGTTACATTAAAAAATAAAAAAAGTGTTGTCAGTAGACCTAAAGATAGGAAATTCTTAAAATAGCTCAGGCAGATGAACTCCAGCACTCCAGGAACGCTGCAGAGCTTCAGGAGGATGCTGCAGCGTGAGCAGGGAGAATAAACCAGGTGCTTTTCCACAGAAATTCAATGAAATCTCCACTCTTCAGGGTGGGATGAGTGACTGGGGCTTTGCTGCTGCAAAACCTCTGTTGTGCAGCTGAGAGTTGCAACAGCAAAGTGAACAGATTGGGGAGGATTTGGAGAAAAAGGCATTGAGGAATTATCTTTTTGTCTATAAATTTGTGGGGAGACTGAGGAATCTCACACAGGAGCAGCGGGATGGCCAGCAGTGCCTGCAGAGAGATCTCCAGAAGGGATCTGCAAAGGGATCTCCAACTGAAAGGTACCAGCAGAAATCCTAAAAATCCCCATTTTCAGTGAATCCTGCTGCAGGGGAGGCTGCACACTCTGCCTGCTCTGAACTGAGGAATTCAACACCCAGATTTTTGAGTAAGACTCATAAATTTTGGATTTGCTGCTGCGTTTCACGAGCTCTCCTGTGGGATGTGGGGCTGCTGAGAAGCTGAGTTTAGTGCAGAAATTCCCAGTTTTGTTCTTTGCCTCTGTGGGTTTATAGTGTTGTAAATTGTCACAGCTATTGCCTCAGGGTTGTAAGATGATGGATTTTTTTTGTGGATTTGTCTCTGCCAGGCTCTTGTTGAAGGGTAGATTGTATGAAAACCTTGGCAGAAGGGAAAACTTTAATGCAAGACACTTTAAATAAAATAAATTATATGATTGCTAGTGAGTAGGCAAAATCATGAGGGAGAATGGACCAGAATATAAGCAAAATAAACCAAGGTAAACAAGGAATAAATTGCTTTTGTATAGGAAGATGTGTATTATCACATAAAGACATATGTAGATATGCACCATCTCTCCATTTTTTAATTCCCCTCTAAAGTGCAGGAGCGAGATAAATTTTTATAGAAAGAAAATTGAAGGAAAGCTGATTATTTATATTCTCAAGTTATTTTCTAAAGCTAAAGAAAAATGTACAGAAAATTTTTCACTTTATTGCCGTCTACTGAGTTATGGTCTGAAATGCAGAGGAGCAAATCAGAACTTAATTCAATATTTTGAGAATTCCCACTCTGTACCAGTGATGTAAAATAATTGTTACTGTTCACCAGACTTCCTTACCAGTACTTTATTCCATTTTTTGTCCAGGGAGCTCTGCAAATGTATTTCAAATTACATCAGCTTATTTCAAAGTGAACAGAACAGCTTTGTAATCAGTGATAAATATCTAATTTAAAGATAATTAAAAACGCTTGTCACATAGAAGCATATGACTTTTAAGTAAAAGTTGTTTCTGCTTGCTTGGGAGGTGATAAGATTGTGGACTAAATGTGATTAATGTTCTTTGCAGATGTTGCTTTATATGCTTAGGCTTTCAAAGTAAAGCAGTCTAGACTGTCTGTCTGCATTCTCCTGCAGCTTTGATCTTGATTAAAACTGGTTGTATTACATTTATCATCTTCCTTTCTCGAATGCCAGAAACTCTCTTAACTGGTTTTTTGTATCTGTATTTGTTTGTAGAGAAAGAGGCTCAGTATCATCTCTAACTGCTAGAAAAATGGCACATTTGGAGATCTTCAGCAAGTAGCAAAAATGGGGATTTTGTATCTAGAAAGGCTTTAACGAGTCCTTTGGGTTATTTCAGATGCAGCAAATGCGATTCTGAGCGTTCAGCTGGCACGGAGGGAGCCAGGTGAGCCCTGAGTGGGTTTTCCCCTGCTGCTGGATGCAGATCTGAGGGAAGGTGCAGAGAGCTTTGATCTGGATCTGTGGCACTCTGATTCTGGTGATCTGCTGATATCTGCTGCCTGCTGCTCGTGAGAGATTTTTGTGCCCCATTTTCCACCCTCCCAGCTCTGGGGGATGGAGCTGGATTGCTTCAGGCTCCTGAGAAGGGTCAAACACAGCAAAGTACCCAAATAAAGCACATTTTCTTGGGGTACAGTTTCAATTCTGCGTGGCAGCAGAAGAGCTGAAGGAGGGGAGTTCCTCAAATCTCTGTTCAGGGGTTAAATCTGTGCCTGCTTAGGGACATGAGCTGCTCCTCATTTGTGTGCACCAAACTACAACTGAAGTGATTTCTCCAAGATCTGAAATATTCACATTTGCTCTTTATTCCGTTCTTTATTCATTAGGATTGTTTAGGGCCCATTTGAGAACTTGATGTGTTTTATGGAAAAGTTTGAAATGAAGGTAAACCTTTAATACTCAAACAATTTATTGGTCAGTCAGGAAAACATTTTGGGTAGTTCTGTTAATTAAATATTCCAGTTGCATGGGGTTTGGTTTGTATTTCAGTTCTTGTTGGTGCCTCCACTGAGTGCTTTATTCCAGTCTGTTGGTTAGATGTTAAAAAATATTTGTAGCTTCTAGACCACAGTGGTGTCTTAAATCCAAGTTTGGGAACATGAGCTCATCCAATACACAAAACGATGGAGAAGTAACCAGACAATAAGTTAAACAATATTTAGCTGTCAAAAACCACTTGGAAATCCATTATAGGAGGCAGTGAGTTGTGCATTGCTCTGTATTTGGTCATTACTTGATTTTTTCCCCCTGATCTTTATGAATTCTAAAACTATTGTGGCTTTGTTGTGACTTAGCAGTGATGTGTGATTTTTTAAAATTTATTTTTCTTCAGTTCTGTAGCAAAAAATAATATTTTTATGTTGCAGCAGGGTTATCATTCTGGAGATCTGTTGTCTTGCCTGAGTGTTGATACAGCATGGAGGGAAAAATGAATTAAAAGAAAATATTTTAATGCAAGTGTCAGCCAGCAGATCTGGATTGCCCCTGATTTTAAAGCATCACCCAGGACAGAAGTGATGGACTGGTTAAACTGGAGTTGCTGTTCTAAATATACATCCTGGTGTAGTTGGGATCTGTGCAGGGACTCCTGAGAGTCATTCCTAACAAAATTCCTGTAAATGATCTTAATATTCCAAATCAGCACATTGGGAAGTGAACACTGCAGGTTTGGTACAAAGTTTTTGTAACAAATGGGTTTTTAAGGCTTTCTTGCCAAGTGAAATGAGGCAGAACTGGTTCAGCTGAACACTTGAAGGCAGTTTTTGTATTGAAACTGAAATAGTTTGGGATTTTTGTGCTGTGTCAGGTGTGGGCTGTAGGTCAGGGGGTGTTTTACCAAAATTCAAATACCCAGTAGCACTTCTTAATTTTGGATACTTTTCGTAACAAACAGCAATGCTTCTGTTCACTTGCATTCCCCATAACTTGTGTGAATGGTTCCTAAATGAGATTTAATTTAATTAATTAATTTTTTAATGCTTAGATGCTTAAAACTTTAAAATATGACTTAATTTTTTCATACTTAGAGATGATTCCAGCAATAACCTTGAGTTTCTGAAAGGTATTTTTGTGCTGTTAAATGAGGTGGTGGAGATTGACATCAAATTTGTTGTTACTCATACAGAACCAGAAATAAAAATATTTTGGTCTTTTTTTTCTTAGTTGCATTTTTTCCTAAATTACTTGATGTTAGTAGGTTAGATCTATTTTTTAATTCTTTTTTTTTTTTAAATCCTCCAAATTTTTATTTTAAGGAATAGGGAGATCATTTACAGGTTGTTAGAATTGAACTACAATTGTTAGAATTGAACTACAATTCTTTCTAATGAGGTGTTTTCTTAAGAAGAACACCTAACATGGAAATTTAAACCATTTTTAAGTGCTTTAGGCAAGTAAGAGAAATAAAGCCCACTGTCCTGGATTATTTTTGTATTGATTTGATTCTCATGTTAAATCAGAGCTGATTTATTTAAAGCAACTGTTGCAGGAGTGGCTGAATATAATATTTTAATGACAATTCATGTGCTGGATGGCCAATATGGAGCACATTTTAAAGTCCCTACTACAGATTTATGCTCTGAAAAGAGTTTTAAAACGGTAATTTAAATTGCTTCCCTTTCCAGTCAGTTGTTCTTTAAGTTCTGATAAGAAATACAAGAAGAGTTAAGTTTCAATGTGGATTATGCTGACTTTAATAACCTCTTTTTGATCTTGAAATGCTTCTTTTTTGGATTTGTTCTTTTGGGTGTCAATCTGGATACAATTAGTATTAGTAGTAACATTTCTAAGAAGAGGATGGGTGGATAGCAAAATCAGCTTCATGAGAATCCCTGAAGACTTGAAAAATGGAACAGAAAAATCGTTTTTAATTGAGGTGCATGAGGAACTTGCTTTGCTGTTCCATTGCTGTTTTCTTCTTCTGAATCTTAAATAAATGATATTTTTTCTAGTTTACTGGTCACTTAGATCCAATGTTCTCTGTAAAACTAGTTCTAATAGTGACTTTTAGTGAAATCAGTTCCCTCAGTTCTCATTCCTGAGGGAAGCTCACTTGGAGTGGCTTTGGAGCATGGCAAGGTGATGATGGGGCTTAAAAATGCTGAGTATTTCAATCATGAGTGAAAACATTTACTTAATGAAGCCTCCATAAGGTAGTTGTACTGGATTTCCCTTAACCCATTGAAAACAAGTCCAGAATAAGAAACTTGAGACAAAAAAAGTTTCAGTCCTCTTTTCTTCCCTCCCTGCGTGGTGCCAGGATCTGTTCCCTGGGCTGAGCTGAGCCCTGGGGTTGTGTTTGGAGCTGGCTCTGGAGAGGCTGTGCTGGCCATGGCAGCAGTGCTTCTGTCTGTAAACAGGGTTGTTTCCAGCTCTAGAAATGGGATTTTTCACTTAATCTTCAGATTACAGTCTGGCAAAATGAGGCAGCCTGAGAGGGGACAAAGAAAATCCATTTCAAGTGACAGCCACTTTAGCTGGAGGTAAAGAGGCAGTTGTGCTGGATTCTTAAATGTAATCAACACTGATTTCAGAGTGTGAGGACACAAATTTTAAAACTCTTCCAGTGTAGACAAGGTTTGGAATTTGATCTCAACAGGAGTGGATGGTAGAAATGGAATGAAACAGACCCCGTGAAGTTTGGGGTTACGTAGATGTTTTTGCTTTGGAAGAGAGTTCAGCAGTCACAAACATATTAGCATTTTTATGCTGAGAGGTATTTACTCACATGTGTAGTGCTGCAGCCTGACATTTATTTAAGTTTAGTGGCTGAAGGAAGGAATTACTTCCACTCATTTGTGCCACTTCAGCTGTTTGAGGCTGCACAGCCCAGCTGGATTTTTGATTGTGCTGCAGCTCCAAAATGCTTTTCAGACTGGGCTCCTGCATCAGGGCAGACACCAGGAGCTGCCAATGCCATCCTTTAGTGATGCAGCTGATCCCAAAGCGCTTCTGCAGGAGTGTTTCCCAATGAACAAACCCAATATCCATCCTGGAGAAATCCTTGGGAATGGCTGAAGTCCTGCCTGGAGTTCTGGCCTAGTGTGTGAGCGGGATGAACTTGGGAAGTCCTGGTGGGATGAGGTGGGGAAATGGAAATGAAAATGAAAATACAAAACCCCAGGATCATGGGCTGTGTGGAGTCAAGACTGAAGCTCAGTGGGACAATTCTCCATCAGTCAGTTGGAGAGTTGGAAGAGGAGGGGTAAGGAACGTTCCCAGCTCAGTGGAGCAGGAACATTGAAAGGTTTGAATTTCTCAGCACTGAGTTCTGCCTTTTCCCCTCAACTTACCCTGTTTGCCTGCAGCTCCCAGGTAATCCCTGTGTGTGTTTACACAAATGTGGGACCTGTCTCTCCTCCCTTGAGCTGCCATCTGGACAAGGGCAGCTGGAGCTTGTCTGGCTGTGTACTGACCATCCAGCTCCTGCCCATGAGCTCAGCACTTGGGAATTTTGCTGGGCCAGCTTGAAGGAAAAAGATACAGCTGATGCTTTAAAAATAAATTAAAAAAACCCAACAAAACAAACAACAAAACTGGTTGTAAGTATGTTTAGGCTGGGGTTTTGGTTGTAACCACAGGAAAAAAAAAAAAAAGAGAAGTATAGCGATGGCTAAAGAATTAGAATGTAAATAAGAAGCTTGATCAGCACATGTAGGAGAACTGGGTGGTGTTTTTGCTTGCAATAGCACCGAGTGGGACACAACACCCACAGAGAGATTTGTTGGAGAGCTGAGTTGAAGACAGAATCACACTGGTCCCGTTGTCTTTTAAATAGTTACATAAGGTCCTGTAAGACAGAAAAAGAAGTGGGGGTTGGATATATCATGTGGAGGAAACATCAAATGTGGAGTTGGATGCTTGCCTCTTAGATGTCTTGACTGTGTTTTTGTTTGACTTGGTGTGTGGTTCTGTTTGCTTTGCAGTCAAACTGTTACATTTGCATTGTGCTTGACTGATTTGGGAGGCAAAAGGTAGAATATATTCTTGTAATTAGCCTGAATTAACTCTCCTGGGTGCGTCTTTGAGGAGTCAGGAGGGAGTCTGTGGAGAGGAGACTCCTTTGTCATTATAAATGCAGGTGAAATATTGACACTGATCCTACTGAGCAGCCCCTGGAAGGTGGGTGAAACATGAGGAGGGCTGGAGAAATTGTCATTTCCTGATCCTCTCTTAGAGCCTAACCAGGGAATGAAATTTGAAGACAGCTAAAATTGACAGTTAAAATGAAGCTTTCCCAATGCTTTTTAATGAAGTGATTAATATGTTCAAATTTCCCATCTCCATGTGGCTGCAGGAATTTCAACCCTCCATTGGAGAAAATTCTAAATATTTCATAGCTCACAAGTTCTCAGGAAGTTTTGTAGCTCAGAGAAGAACCTCTGCAAACACCAACCCCAAAAGGAATCATTCTGATCCAACATCCTTTGGGGTTCACAGCTGGATGTCACTGATTGGAGCTCCCATATCTGATGAGCTGCAGGATTGTGCTGGTTTGGGATTCTCAGATCAGAGAACAGCTCTGACAGGTATCTGAGATCATTCCTGGGAAACTCCCTGGCAGGTCCCAAAATAGAAATGCTGCTGCTTGCCACCACCAGCATGAGACTCACCCCTGAGAAGGATTCATCACTCCTGATCCAGTCTGTGTGTCCTTAGGTGGTTTATTTAGGTGCTTAATTGGTGCCTGTAGTGCTGAAGGGCCTCTTTTTGAGTTTAATAACGGCATTCCAAGGCACTGGGTGGGAATGGTGTCACTCCTGGGTGCACTGGGAGAGAATCCCTGGCTCCTTCCTGGGCAGCTGCTTCCCTGAGCTTCACCCAGAGGCAGGAGGAGGTGAACCCTCCTGGATAAGCAGGGTGCAAGTTTTAATGTTTCTCATTATTACTATTCTTTGTGTTTGGGGTTTTGCACTGGGGAGAGGAAGATAAGCCAAACTGGGAACTGGGTATTTCTACCCAGTGCCTGTTGATTGATTATTCTTAGTTTTTTAGAGATGGAGCAGCTGAGAGGCATTTTAAAAGATTTTCTTCTATTATCAGATGAAGAGTGAGACATAAGAGATGTAAAATTCAACACCTTTCTATCAGAAGCCATCCAATTTCTTGGTTACTGTTTGGCCCTGTTCTATTTTTTCCAACATATGAGTCTTGTAGAATTTAAACTTTTCAGTTTTACTTTAAACTTTACAGTGTTACTGTATTGGAGTATTTTAACCATCTGGAAATCATGCCAGGAAGGGGACATTGGACCAGCAGTGACTAAAAGCCACCAGCACCTGAGATGAGTGCAGCCCCAAGGCTGTGCCTCAAACCCAACCATTTGTAGGATTTTGGGAGCTTTTTTCCCCTACAGAGCTCAGCAGGCAGTGGCTGGGAGGTGTTTGTGCTGTGTGCTGCTCGCACCTCGCAGTGACAGCAGTGGCATGTTTGAACTTGAAAACATCAGCCTGTGTTTTACTGTGTTCCCTTGAAGTCAGGGAGTGTGAAAAATAACACTTAACTCCAAGTCTCTGGAGATTCCCAAAGGATGACAATCTTTATCTCAGGGCTGACAGCTCTTTGTGGCATTTTAATTTCTACCTAAAGAGCAGAGATAGCCACTGAGCCTTTTTCTCCTTTTTCTGCCACGTGCTTTGCTCTGAAAGCATTCTGGAAAACTTGGCCACCAGAGATCTGGGGGTTTTCCCACTTCCTGAAATCCAGGCTTAAATAAGATATTTGGAAGTAGAAGGCAGAAAATGGAAGTTCTCTACAAAATCCCATTACAGCATTATTAATTTCTTCTATCAGTGGCACAAACTGCTGGGAAGGACTGAGGGAACACACTGGAAAAATAATCCCAGCTTTTTTTTTTTTTCCTTCAGCAAGAGCACCGTGCAAATAAACCCAAGATATATCTATATATGTAAAATAACATCATCAAGTGGTTAGAGCAGCTGATTTATTTTCCATACTGTAAGTCCAGAAGACTCAGAGTAAAAAAAAGGTTGGGTTGATTATTTTTTTTTTGTTACTGTCCACCAAGCAAACCAGAGGCTGCAAAGGGTTTTTAACAATACAGATATTATTCCTCTCACCTGCCCCCTCTTCACTCTCAGCTCTAGTCCTGTTTTAGGTGGCATCATCCTCCATAGTTTCCACTCTACTGTAGAGCCTTTGGCTTGATCATCCTTCAGTTTTCCAGCACTTTATTCTTCTCTCCTTCTTTTTCAGAAGTGTTATCTCAGCTACAGAATTTCATACTTCCATGGCAGGCTCATCCTTACAAATTTTCCATTTTGAAAAGGTGTGAACTGCAAAAAAATTGAAATATTTTCCAAGTATATGATGAGATATCTTAGCAAATACAGATTTCCTGTTGCTCCCCCTGCTCCAATCCTGGAGAAAAATGCAGCTCTTGCTGTACAAAACTACACTAAAGCTTACCAAGTGTACCCCTGTTCGAGTTGCAAATTCATTTATTTTTAAAGACTGTTTTAGAAAAAGAAAGCAGCTTTCTGGACCATCAGGTTAATGTTTAAATTTTGAATATTCACCGGGCAGGGTGGCAGCGGTGCAGGTGATTTGTTACTTCACTGCCTTGTTTATCTTTTTTGCAGTTCCTGCCTTGCCTGGGCTAATTGCTGCTGTGTTTGGATTTAATGAATGTACTTTGGCTCTGCTCATCTGCAGTACAGTCCTTGTTTGACCTGGGAGCATTGAGAACAGTGATAATAGCACTAATATTAGTCTAAAAATCAACAAAATAAGTTTGGGGACATCGTAGCATGTAAAAAGAGGACAGAATCCTTTCTCTTGGAACTCAGTTTGCTTTATTAGGTTGGAAATAACTTCTTTCTTCTTCCTTTGAGAAACATTCCCCTGGGTGTTATCAGAAAAAATAGAGAATGATAAAACCCTGCTTCCTGCTCGCAGGAACATCAAAGTTGGGCTTTTTTAGTCTATATTTGTAGTCTGTTCTTAGATATATTTGTAGGGCTAGGAAGTGTTTGAGATCACTGTGGAAACAAATAGAATAACACACATGGGCAAGTACTTGAAAAAGGTACCTGTGCAGCAGCTGAAGGTTTTTTGTGTAAGGTGTTAATTCTATTTGTGCTGCATTTTCTGTTCTTTTCTGCACCTCTAGAACAGCGTGTTACAATTCTGGTATTTTGGTGAATGGGCCATTCTATCTATAAGTTACTCAGTCCCTGTGGTGCTCTGCTGGTTTATTCTACTAAACTGCTCCATTCCTTGTATTTCAGTACTTAAAGAGCTCAAATTCATCTCAAATATAACACTATTTAAGTAACCTTTTGTTACAGGCAGAGGTATCTGCCAGACTGAACCTCACCCTTATGTTCTTTTATATATTGTAAATTTTCTAGGGAATAAAAAAAAAAAAAAAAAGTGTCCTTGGCACCATTAAAGTAATCTTTGCAAGCTTTTCATCAATTTTCATGACTTCAGCTTGAAAATGTTGTTACATTTCGTAAAGCAGTGAGAGATCACAGATTCAGTTCCCTTTGCCCTTTGTGTCTTTCCGTGGTGTCACCAACTAATCACGCAGCAAAAGCAGGGTTTGGAGTGAGGGTAGGACGTGGGAAGTGTTGAAGTCTTCCCTGGAAAGGGAGGGACATGTTCATTATCACATCTCAGATAAAGTATCAGGAAACCATTCCTGCAGCACAGACCATGGGCTTGTGTTGCTCAGTGTTAGTTTTGGTGGATGATGAACTCCCAGGAGTTTCTGTCCTTTTTTTTTAGTGATACCTATAAGAGACAATTCCTATTCCATCCAGCACCTATCCTTCCTGAATTAAGGCCATGTTAGTCCTTAGGAGCTGTGCACTGTTCGTCCCTTTTTAATTAAAAATCTGGTAGATGTTTTTCAGTCATTCAGTCTCTCTGTTTGAGAAATGGCAGCCAGTGCTTCCAGCTCCTCCTGGGGTGAGGTTTTCCACGCTGCACTTGAACTGTCTGATGGAATTGCTCCCAGTTCTGCTGTTTCCTGTATTAAGAGTGGTTCAGAAGTTCAGATGTTGGTTTTGTTCCCCCAGTGCAGCTGTGGTGGATGGACAGGAGTGTGAGGGATGGAGCAGCACAGTGATGGGAATACACAGATATCCAGTGGGATCTGGCTTAATGTGCCCAAAGTAAACTCAATTCTGTATTTAACGCCCTTTGCTTTCCCAACGTGTTTTCCCCCCAAGCTTTCAGACCTCAAGTTCCATCCACAGGACACTGCTGGAGTTTGGCTCGTGGCTTCTTTCAGCAGCACCATTTTGCTTTTTGAGATTCAGGAATTGGTTTCTGAGGACCTGACAATTCCCTGTGCACTCACAACGGGTACAGCAGTTCCATTAGAGACCTGCTGTGCCTAATAAATTCACTTTATTGAAAATGCCAGCTGCCCTTGTCCCCTGGGAGCTCCATCCCTGTGGAGGGAGTGACGGAGCTGCTTGGAAGCAGATGGGCTCAGGGCTTTCTTCTTTGTGTGGTTCCCCTTCTCCTTTTGCCTTTCTTCCACCACATTCCTGCTTTTCTGCTTTGAAGGATTAATCCAGGATTGTCCTGCTCTGCCCAAGCCTGGGTCAGTCTGGCCAGACCCATTGCAGGTGCCTGCTCAGGTGAGAAGCCCCAGCCAGATCCAAGGTCATTAAACCAACAGTGACTGCTGCCAGTCACTGATTGGAGCATTAATGGATTAAAAAATAGATGGATAAGAAAACCTGACTGCAAAGGAGACAGGAACAAAGAGAATATTTATGCAAAGTTAGTTTTACTGCAGTTGTTGAATTTTATAAATTTCAGCTTGTCTGTGGTCCTTCAAAGCTGGACTTGGCAGCAGGAGAAAAGCAACGGCACGTGTGAGAGAAATCCAGGACTTCTGCTTTATTGCACTGACAGAACCAAATTGTTCAATCTGTTGCCTCATCTGTTTCTTGCCATAGCTGAGAGCTGTAAAGGTCAGGCCGTGGCAGCACAAGGAATTTAATGGTTCCCAGGCTGCCCCTCACAGTGTTCCCAGCTGGCTCCTGCCCCTCTCCCATTGATCCTCCAGCTCCTGCCTATTTTGGGAACACAGGCAGAGCAAGGTGGGATGCTCAGGATGGGCAGTGCTGGGCTCAGCTCTGGCTTCCTGTGCTGCTCTCCCAAGGCTCAGGTGGGAATAATCCTTATTCTCCTCAGGAATGGCTGCTGGGTCACATTTATTGTGGATAAATGTGGGTAAAGGAGGTAGTGAGTGATGCAAATAAATATGTTAAAAACTGCTGTGGGAAACCTTTTCTCTTCCAGCCTGGTCTTCAGTGTGCTGGGCAATGTAATGTCTTAAAAATTCTGAATGTACAGACAAATACAGGCAAAGTGCTTTGGCATCCTCCTGAGCCTTCCTCAGTGGATCCTCTGGTTCTCCAGCTCCTCCATCTCCATTTTCCCATGGCTTTAATACATGTTAAATGATGGAGCTCCCATAGAGATTAATGGCACGCTCTGGGCAGTGTCTGACGAGAGAAAAAACAGAAATAAAGGGCAGTTCTTACTCCCTTCCTGCCTTCTGTTAAGAGTCTTGCTTCCCAACAACACTTCACCTTTGCAGGAGCCAGGCTGGTGCTTCACATCCCATTAATTCTGAAGGGATCTCCACCAGAATCCCAGAAAGTTCCTAGATGGTCCCTAAATGGTCTTGAAGGTCCTTTCCAACCCACACCGTTCTGGGATTCTGTAGCACTTGCCCCTAAACACTTCTTGGCTTTTTGGGGGTTTCTGAGATGAACTCCCTGCTCTTTTGGCTCCTGTAACAAGATAAGATGCACAAATGCCTTTTGGTGAATTTTCCTGGCTAAAGCTCCTGGTTTGGCGAATATTTTAATTAAATGTTCCCTGCTCAGCATTCTAAATTTTCTCTGCTATTGCTATTCATGGAGAAGTATTGCCATGACTTGTTCTTCATTTCTGCAAATCTTGCTAAGTTATGCAAGTCACTGTTTGACTTCACAGAAGATCTTTGTTTTATGTTTCAACACTTGGAATGCTGCTGAACTTTCCGTGTTTTCTCTCTGTATTAAAAAGGGGGGAGAGAGGGCACATTGGTACGTGCAGTAAATGGTATTTTTATACAACCTGCATTTCTTCATGTGCCTGATCCTGCAGAATTCCATTGAATTGTGCTTCCCCTCCCTCCAGGTGCCATCCTGGGCAGATCAGAAACACAGGAGTGCATCTACTACAACGCTAACTGGGAGAAGGACAAAACCAACCGCAGTGGGATCGAGCCCTGCTATGGAGATAAAGATAAAAGGAGACACTGCTTTGCCACATGGAAGAATATTTCTGGATCAATTGAAATCGTGAAGCAAGGCTGCTGGCTGGATGACATCAATTGTTACGACAGGTGAGTTTTCCTGGGAATTTTTGCAATTGATTTGTCACTGTAAACTCTTTTGCCTCTCCATAATTTCTACATCATCGTCTCCACAACCAGTGAGTCTGGGAATAGTTATTTTATTTTCACATGCTCACTTGTATTTAGGGACCAGATTCCATGTGAGTACATTGTCTTGTTTGCAGAATAACATGTTTTACCTTCTTGAATGAACCCAGGTATTTCATTTATTTTTTTTAGTCCATTAATAATAGATTCTGTAGTGCCTTGTTAATGCCAAGCAGTGCAAATACAATTATTGCAACCAGGATGCAAAATTCTCTCATTGATTTTTCCAAAGTCTTTAGAGTTGGAAGGTCAGCACTTTGTGTCTGCAATTTACCAGATCATGGAAGTATTTTGGCAGTTTATTAATAAGCTCAATGGCAGCTCTAAGAATATTCTAAATTTCCAGTTATTTTGTTGTTAACAGATGGTCCAGAAAGAACCCACAAGCAGTAACAGCAGGACTTGGGGTTTGTTAGATGCTGACTGAAAAAAGGTCATGACTCTCTTAAGCAATGGTGTTGCAGCTTTTTAAATACTCTACTGGGTTTTGTTGGCCCAAAACATTTATTATTTGGGAAGGCAGAGAATTAAGAAGTAGATCCACAGTGGATCATCATTAAAAATATTGAGGAATTATTTCAGCAATTTTTACAGAAATCTTCCTTTGTATTTCTTTAAAGTTGAATTTTTAGAAGAAAGCCTTGCAGTCCTTTCTCCCAAATCAAGTTGTCCCCAGCCGAGGCTGTTTTCTGCTTTAATGACAGTTTCAAGCTCAGTCCCACAATCTAAAAAAAATCCTAAAATCATGAGATCAAATTCTCCCTTGAGCAAAGAAAAGAAATTGGAGGAAGAAATGAAACACAGGAAGGACAGTAAGGAAGGAGCTGGAAACTGAGTAAGTCCTCATTAAGTAACTTGTGCTAATCACAGGCAGTGCTGTGTTTGTCCAGAGCAGCCCAAATCTTATCTCTGGAGCGTGGGGGCTCTGGCTGCTCTGGGAGCTGTGGGGGTGACTCCAAACAGCAGCAGATTCAGGACATCAAAGAGAAAATGTTCCCTGGAAGCCACAGGACAGGGTGACAGCCAGAGCTGGCTCTGGGGAATAACCCCAAGTTTTGAAGATGAGCCCAAAACCTCCCTGACAATCTTCAGCTGTGTTTAAAATCCTGCAATATTTCTTCAGCCTTTTCCAGTTCTGCTGTCAGGTTGGCTCCTGGTTTTTCTTTCCTGATGGGAATAGTTTCAGCTTATTTGTTAGCAGAACATTTAAAAAAAGCCATTCCTGCTGTTCATTCAGGGAATAAAATAAGCCCTATCCCTGAGCATAATGTAGGCAGAGGAGATTGTAGAAACTTTATAATTTCTTTCTACAAATAAAATAAAATTTAAAAATTCTCCTTCTCACTTATCTCCAGCCTTGTTTGATCACTTGCTTGTCCTGTTTAAATCTAGCTTGTGAACTGTTCCTCAGTCTGTTGGTGGTGGTTTTCTTTAACTTTGTCCTGCTGGTGGTTTTCTTTAACTTTGTCTTAAAAATGACAAAACCGTGTTTCTGTTTTAATAAATTTTCATTGCAGTATAAAATATCAAAATTCAATTTATCTCATTAGGTTTAGCTGTTATTTTGGTCACGGTCGATTTAACAAAGTTCACCTTGGAAATGGAAAAGCTGGGCACATATTTTTTTGGAACAAAGACAACCCAGCTCAAGATGAATGAACTTTTTCCCCTTCTCTCCTGCAGGAATGATTGCATAGAGAAGAAGGACAGCCCTGAGGTGTTTTTCTGTTGCTGTGAGGGCAACATGTGCAACGAGCGCTTCTTCTACTTCCCGGAGATGGAGGTCACGCAGCGTAAGTTCCTCCTGGCAGCAGTGTTCCACATCCTGCTTTTTCAGCAGCTCACACTTTCCCAAAAGTGCTGCCTTTCCTGCCACAGGGGTCTGGGAGAGCTCTGGGCAGTGCCACTTCATTTATTCCACTCAGAAAGGTGCTTTCCTGTAAAATCAATAAAAGGCACTTCAGCCTTTCCAAGGGTGGGGAGGAGGGATAATCTGAAATAATTGCCTGGTTTAAGATGTAGAAGTTACTGTCAAATCTTACCTTAATTACATTGTTAAGCTCCTCTAAGGGTGTAAATTGTTGGGCCAAAAGCCTTCTCATCCCTGTATCCCTGTGCCAGCCTTGGGATGCTCCTTTTCTTCAAAAAAGAAGAGAAGGAACAGAAAAGGTTCCTTTTCTTTCTTTTCTTTATCCCCAGCTGGATCTTTTGAATTTCTCTGTAAATGGACACAGTAACCTCTAAAAAGGGGAAAAGAATTTCCTCCCAGATCACAGGATCCTTGTGGGTTCTTCCACTCAGCATGTTCTGTGGTTCTGAAAGATAATCAAATTAGCCAGACTTAATAAATAATTATTTTTAACAAAAACAGCTGAAAGGTGATTTGATTTTTCTTGCCTGTCTTCTTCCAGTCAGGAATCTGCTGGAAAACCAAGTGATGTTAATAACTGAGCTGAAACCAGCAAATGTCTCATGTACCAAATAGCCAGAGGAAGTTTTTTATGAAATGAAAGAACATTTTCTGCAAGATTAAAATAGCCTTTGTTGACCCAGGAGATATTGTTGTCATTTTTGTCAGTGATGCTGCTAAGGCAATAATTGGCATTCCTCCCTCTCCTGAGCCCTCTCTTGCCCCAGGGGGCTGTGGCTGCCTTGGAAGCAGCTCCTGCTCCTGCAGAGCCTTTGCTGAGGTCATGTGGAAATGTCTTCACCTGGAGAACTCCTCCTTCCAGCCAGGCACAGAAGTGCTGGCAGGTTGTTGCCAAATCTCTGTATTGATTGGTTTCAGTTCATTAGGTGATGAATTCTTGCAGTTCCCTGGGAGTTCAACCACCCCCTGTAGGCTGGTGGGGGTTGGAGGCCCAGAATTCCCCCAGGATCTGAGCTATTCCCCTGCTTTCCAGAGTGCTGCCTTTTAACCAGGTGTTAGTTTGTGCTGGCTAATCAGGTACTGGGAGCCTGCTGTGATGATGGCAGCAGCTGTTAGAAAATCAGGCTGCTGCACATTTCAAACACTGCCTGGTTTTGTTCCTTAAAAGCTGTGTTTTTTTCTTTCCCTTCAGCAACTTCCAATCCTGTTACACCGAAGCCACCTCTGTTCAACACCTTGCTCTACTCCTTGGTGCCTATCATGGGGATTGCAGTGATCGTGCTCTTCTCCTTCTGGATGTACAGACACCACAAGCTGGCCTATCCTCCTGTGCTTGTTCCCACCCAGGTGAGCCCCTGCTGCAGGATTTGGGGTTTTTTGAAGGGCCAAACCATTCCTGAAGGGGATCTGTCTCATGGCTGGTCTCTCTGTTCCCCTCCTGATTTCCAGGTCCTGACGCTTGCTCTCCCCTAAAGCAGAGAATTAAGCTTTACTTAAACAGCCTTATTAATTATTCTTTGATGAATAGATGAGCAACTACTTCATGTTTTTATGCATCTCTTTGTTTGGGAGGAGAAAAACTGAATACACAGTGAAGGCATGGTGAGGGCTGAGCTGTAATGCTTAGCTGGAAACAAAAAAAGAGTTGCCAATTCATCTTGGCCATTTGAGGGGTTCAGAACATAGCAGCTAAGAGAGAATGAGCTGTTTTTAAGGAAAACTAGGACTGGGATACAGGTGTAGGGAATGTTAAGAAAATCTTCATAGCTCAGCTCATGCATTGTGATTCCTGTCATATTTTTCCTCTTGTTTATGTATTTTCTGTTTTGTCCTGAAACGTTTCAGTTTTAGGGGTGTTTGTGTTTTATGTCAAAAGGATGAGGTTGTGGGCTCCACACCTGAATGTAACGTGGCCATTGTGCACCCAGACAAACCTTCTGGGGCTCTGTGTGTGGGATTCCTGTTTTGTGCTGAGGTGTTTCAGTTTTAGGGGTGTTTGTGTTCTGTTTTGTCCTGAAATGTTTCAGTTTTAGGGGTGTTTGTGTTTTATGTCAAAAGGATGAGGTTGTGGTCTCCACAGCTGAATGTAAGTGGCCATCGTGCACCCAGACAAACCTTCTGGGGCTCTGTGTGTGGGATTCCTGCTGTTGGGAGGCTCCAGCTGATCCTGGAGCTGTAATTAGTGCTACCACTGGAACTCCTCTTCCTTCACTTACGTCTGGAGATCCAACTGAGATTAGGAAGCTTTTATGGAAAGAGTTAATGCAGGAAATCATAGAGACCAAAGCAGAAAAGGTGAAGAAAACATGGTTGTGGAAATGAAGAGAGAAATTATTTGGGTTTTTGCAGTAGGATTAATTTGAGCTTCTAACTCAATGCAGTGACCAGAATACATGACCTGTCCTACAGTGATGTTATTTATGATTAAAATGAAAACTCTTGTTATTTTGGGTAGGGTTGCCAAGGATTGATCTCTGTGTGCTCCAGCTCCTGGGATATTTCCAGTGCTGCTGCTTGTCAGGAGGGTGCTGCAGGAAGCAGCATTGCCTGGGGTTGATAGCTCAAGTGTTTTGGTTTCAGTTTCTCAGTAATAGATAAGAGGAATTTGGGGAGAGGCAGTGGCCATATGTTGTTGCCAAATGAAAAGAACATAATTTAGAGGAAAAAAGTCTGTTTGCTGTCCTTGCAGAGAGGATTGCAGCTCTTCAGACTCCCTGCAATCTGTCAGCATAATTAGTTCATCCAGCTCCCATTTATGGATTTGGGACTTTACATCAACCCAGTGGTCTTTGCTGGGAGATCAAATTCATAACTGCTAATTGTGGGGATAATTCCAGTGTGGGATTGACTTCCTGAAGAAACTAAGTCATGGATAAAGCCATGGAAAAGCAAGTGAATGTTAAATATGTGTGAGGTATGAGGAACTTGAATTCTGATTCTCCCTCCTTGTGCTGCAGTTTTTTCCTTGCAGGGATTGTGTTTGGGGCAGGATTGACACCTAAATTTTTAATAAATAGGATAATCAGCTGTTGTGTTTATGCTCAGATTGTATCTTTGGGATAAATGTACCTTGGTGCTTGTGTGGCAACAACATTTTCCTATCTTGTGGTGAGCAGGCATTAAGGCTCATGTGGAAAGTCAGGAAAAGCCACTTGTGCCTGAGAAACTACCCAGAATTATTATGTAAATCCAATGCATAAACACTCTCCCTTATGCAGCAGAGCAGTGGTTCCCACTTGAAATTTAATTACAGCTGGTTGGAACAGGAGACAGGGGAAGCAGGAAGGGAGGGAAAGTATTGGGAACTTTATAACCACGAATAAACTCTGAAATATTTGTGCAATTAATCTGTTAATAGTATATTTAATAATTGGGGCACGAGTGGAGTTTTAGGCAAATGGATTTGGTTTAATTCTTTATGTAGCAGTGGTAGAATGGACAGGTCAGATGTACAGCAGGAATAGAGATTGCTCCATGTGAGATCCTTATAAAAGTTATCCCTTTTTCCTTGCTTTATTCCCAGAAACAATGGGAATACTGAGCTGGTACCAGACTTCCAGGAAAAAATGAAAGGATGGATGAGGAGTAAGCAAAAGATAAAAATGAAGAAAAATAAGCAAAAGATAAAAATGAAGAATGAGAAATGGTGAAAGAATTTGGTGATAAGTAAAAGATTAGAGAGCAGAGGGAAAGAAATAGTTTGGAATATTTAAAAACGAAAAAAAGTAAAAGATTAGAGAGCAAAAGGAAAGAAATAGTTTGGAATGTTTAAAAAGGAAAAAAAAAAGAAATACACTGTAAGAAATGTTTGAACCTGTAAAGAGACATAAAGGACAATTAGTCTTGGCTTGTTTGTGCTGCTCACTGTGCCTCAGTGCTGTGTGGGGAAGTATCCAGTGAAAGCTGTCAAATTCCATCAAATCTGTCACTTTCTGTGCTCTGCAGTGAGTTATTAACAAATCCATGTTTGCTGAATGCATCTGTGTGTATGGAAAACACTTAGGAACTGTTCTGTCTCCTTATTTCTATTGCTTTAGCAAACATAAATCCATCATCTGATAAAATTCACCCAAAGAATCAGATGGCTATTTTAAATATTTGAACGTGTGCATTTTTCTGCAGAAAGAGGTGGTGGGACCTGGTTCCTTTTCACTGGGGAATGGAGTTAGGTGTGATTCAGGTTTTCCCCAAACATTCCCACCAAATCTGGGGTGAGGCTGGCAGGGGCAGCTCTGTTGTGCTCCCTGGCTCCTGACAAGCCTTGAGCTGGTGCCAGAGCTGTCAGTGCAGGGTCCAAGGGGCTCTTCCCACCCTGCAGCTGATGGGTGCCACTGCCACCCTCCCACAGAGCAGGGAGTCATTCACCTCCTGAACTCCCCTGGGTGCCCAGCTTGGCAGGGTTTCACTGCATCACTGCTGCTTTTTTGGCTTTGGGTTGGTTTTCAAGTAATAGTTGTGTTAAAAGGCTGGAGAAAAGGCTTTGTGGATTCACTTCTTGTCTCGGTGACCTCTTTGGGGGATTTCTTCTGAAATGGTTGAACTCTCTGGAGTCAAAGATGCATCAGGATTTGAATTTCTGACCACAGGAATTCCTAAATCTACCTGAGGCCCTTGAAATTTCTGGTATGGTCTTGCACCCTGGGGAAATCCCAGTTTCCTGCTGAAGAATGAAGAACTAAATCAGCTGTTCAGGTTTTTCCCATTTTGGTCTTACAAAGGCCACATTTTTTTTTTCTTGTTGTTACGGATATTTAAGTAGAAACATTTCAACACTAGAAAAATACAAAGGAGAGGTGTTTTTTTTTCAAGGAGTGAATCCAAACCTGGGAAGATTAATGGCTACTTGAAAAACACACACAGGGAGAAGCCAGGTGCTTATAGAAAATGGGAAAAGAGATTGGAAAGTTTCTGCAAATCAGGACCCCCTGAATGTGCAGTGGGTGAGGAGCTTGAAACTGGATCCTTTCTTTTTCCTAATAGAATCCATGGGCTGCTACAAGTTAAAATCTATAATAGAGGGAAGAATTTGTATGAAAACACCCAAAAGCCAAGTGCAGCTTTTACAGATCAGAAAATGCTTGTGGGTAGCCCAAATTTTAGGGAAAACCCACACTGCTTAGAGTTTTATTGGCCTAATTGGTTCCAAATATTGTAACAGACCCGTTAGAGTTGGTTTTCAGGCAGCATAAACAGCAGTGAGTGTGTTTATGTACATTTGTGTGGGTGACAAGGGTTCTGAGGGGCGTTAACTGCTCCCAGTTTTGTTTAGCAGAGGTCATTCCTGACATAAATCTCAGATTTGCATTTCTTTTGTAGCCTGATAGCCTTTAACTGCTGCCTCTTGGATTTCTGCTGGGAGCCTGAGGTGATGCTCTGTGGGCTGCAGGGGAGGACACTGGTTTATAATCCAGAGGTGTTAATGAGCATAAATACATCCCTGTGAAGTTTCCATGTGTGTGGAATTTATCAGAGTTTGGGGGAAGCTGATCCCTCGGGGGAGGAGTGAGAGGTTTGGGACAGGGCTCGTTCCTCAGAGCTTCATTTTTGCAGTTTCTCATTATGGTCAGAGCACAAAGGTTGAATTCAGACATATTTCTGCTTATTGCTGAGGAATTTCCATAATTCTCCAGAGCTGGAGAACTTTAATAATGAACAGGCCTGGGAAAAAAAGGAGAAAAGGAGACTTTCAGCCCCTTGGGGTGGGTTTTGCTCTGCTCTGGAGCTGCCCTGATGATGGTGGAGGAGATTCTGGTGGATCCCAGTGCTCTGAGTTCTGCCACAGGTTTATGGAATGAATCCTCCTGGATTAATTATTGGTATTAATCTGGTATGAATTATTTGGAGAAAGGGAAGTGTGTGCTCAGCACTCTCCAGGCACAGGGAAAGGCTCCTGTTGGCTCCAGAGCATCCTGAGGCTGTGAAGGCAGAGGGGGAGAAGGGAATGGCAGCTGGAGAAGGGGTTTGAGTTCCCACTGTTCCAACATCCATCCCGTTATAAAGGACAAAGGAAATGGCTCAAGTGGAAGAGTCACAGAATTCTGGAATGGTTTGGGTTGGATGGAAACTCAAAACTCATCCCATCCATGGGCAGGGACACCTTCCACTACCTCAGGGACGCTTCCACTATGCCAGACAGTTCCAAGGCTCATCCAGGCTGGCCTGGGACACTTCCAGGGATCCAGGGGCAGCTCCAGCTTCCCTGGGAGTGCTGTGCCGGGGCTGCAGTCCGAAGTGCAGGAGGAGGAACGGAGGCATCTCCACTGCGGTTGTTCAGGAAAAGGGATGAAAGCACCACAAGCAGGGGTCACTGAAATCCTGGGACATGGCTTCATCCTGGATTTCGTTCCACGCTATGAACTCCTCCTGGGATTGTTTGAAGGAATCTTCAGTACTGGGATTTATCAGTGTCTGCTGGGTGCAGAGTGTTGGAGTTTCCCTCTCTGGGGATGTATTGATCAAGTTTGGTGCTGGAGCCCAGACTCGCGGTGCTGTTCACTGATCAGGTTCGGTTCCGTTCATTGATCAGGTTCAGTTCCATTCATTGTTCAGGTTCAGTTCCATTCATTGATCAGGTTCGCTTCCATTCACTGATCAGGCCTGGTTCCGTTCATTGATCAGGTTCGATTCCGTTCATTGATCGGGTTCAGTTCCGTTCATTGATCAGGTCCGGTGCCGTTCATTGATCAGGTTCAGTTCTGTTCCTTGATCAGGCCCGCTGCCATTCATTGATCAGGTTCGGTTCCGTTCATTGATCAGGCCCGGTGCCGTGCGTTGATCAGGTTCGGTTCCGTTCACTGATCAGGCCCGGTGCCGTTCATTGATGGGGTTCGGTTCCGTTCATTGATGGGGTTCGGTTCCAGCCGGGCCATCGGCGGTTCCGTGCCCAGGCCGGGATTTCCCTGGTGCGGCGCTGCCCCCTGGCGGGCAGCGGGAGCGCTGCAGGGAACGGGCTCTCATCCCGGCCTCTGGAATTTCACCTTTGGAAGTTCCACGTGTCTCTGTGCTGCTTGCAGTAACACGGCTCTATACACCTGCAGTGGACGCTTCTCTATGTAATTAGAAAATAATTTCATTAATTTTCTATAGAATAATCTTGTTTTCCTCATTTTCCTTTACTAACAACACTGGATTTCTTTGTTGTTTTAAATTATGTGTTCCTGGTGTGGGAAAATTTTGCTGTCCCCATGAATATTCCTGTCATTAACTCACAAATAATTGACTTTGTCTCCTCTAAGCTGTTTTTGCATCCCATTCCTGGTGTAAATAGTAATTTCTCTTGCCTGTGTTTTTTCCCCTCTCTGCAAGCACGCCTTTCATATAATGATTGAGGTAAGAGGATGTTTGTTCCTGGCTCTGGGGCTCTCTGGGGATGTGGGAGACGTTGTTTGCTCTGAATTGTGATTTCTCAGTATTTTGGACAAGCCATCTGTCAGTATGTGTGGTTTAAAAATGCACCTTTAGCCTGTGGTTTGTGGATCTCCTGAAATTCCCAGAGTTCCTGAGTGGTGGGGTCAGGATGTGCAGTCTGGGATGGATCCTGGAGCATCAGCCCAGCACAGGGGTTCCCTGGAAGCAAAGGGCACATCCCACCCACCTGTGCCCTGTCCCTGGCTCTCCCTTCCCATCTCCCCCCTGTGACAAATCCATTGGAGCTCTGGGGTCTCCATGTGCTGATCTGGGATTTTGTGTGGTGCAGGAACTCACAAAAATGGGTCATCTGGAGAAAAATAAAAGTACTTCTTCACCATTCAGTCTCTTCATTTTTCCCACTGACCACAAGATATTTATATTTATTACAACTTCAAGTCACTGGGATCCCTTAATTCACAAATTGGGTCATTCCTGCTCAGCTTTTCAATGGAATATTGCAAACATCGAGATTTGAGGTGTAATAAAAATGCTCAATTCCTGTCATCATTAAAGTTCTCTAATTAATACCTGAAATGCCTTGGAAATGCAGTTTAGAAGAAAATCTGATGGTTTCAGTGTATCAAAAATGTGAATATTTGAATATTTTCCTGACTATGCCTCTGTCAAGAGTTCCCAGAGTTCCTTGGATCTCTGTCCATGTTTGGCCTTCTTATCCCAGTCAGGGATGCAGATTCTGATCTCCAGACCCATTTTTGAGGGCACCTAAGGAACCCCATTCCTGGAAGTTCACCCTTCCTTAAGGAATATTTCCCCCCTGTGGCTCAGTCCAAGGGGAGGGGCAGGAAAAGGGAATTGGGCCTTGGAGTTTTGGACAGCTGGGAAATTTGAGAGCCCAGTTTATCCCCCTGCCATCCCTGCTGGCATTGTGGCCTTGGCACCGCAGAGGTCAGCCCCAAAACCTCCCAGGAATAATGGGGAACATTTCTGGAACATTAAACAATTTTCCTTGGAGCAGAGCAAGTGGGAAATAGGGTCAGGGAATGTTTCTGTGTAAAATCAGTCCCTGGAGCTGCAGAGTCTGGAATTAGATTTTAACCAAGGTGCTTAGAAAAAATCAGAGGGAAAAAAAAAGGGAAAACTTTTCTTTCCAATGGTGTTAACAGCAGGAATTCTGCTGGAGAGGCTGTGGCAGGTGCTGGGAATGTGGTGAGGAGAGCCAGGGGTTTCTAGGAAATGGGGAGTTTGGTGTGTGGGAAGTGTTGTGGGCTAATGGGGAATTAGGGAAGCTCCAGGTTTGCCTGCCACTTTCACTTCCAGCTCTTGGCAGAGATGCTGGAACTGGGTTCAGCAAATCTTGGAGATGTTTGGTTTTCCTGGTGGTTGGGGAGGAATTCAGGCACCAAGTGCTTCCAAATCCCAGCAGTTTATTGGGAGGAGGGCGTGGGAAGGAAGGGGAATCCAAGCCACCAGAGCAAAGGGGGATTTGGGATTATTTCCCACAAATTTCTCTGCTTCAGACAAGGCAGGAGGTTCTGAGCTTGAATAGTTCATTAAATCAGGGTTGCCTTTGGGGGATAAATTTGAGCATCTTGTTCCCACTTCCTCTTCTAACGACAACAAACTGGATTTACAAATATTTATTTAGTGCAGTTTGTATTTTACAAATTGAGGGCACTGCTTTCCCTGGTGCCTGGAATATTCCAAGAGGGCTCTGGCACGGAATGAAAGGCACCAGGGGAGGGAAATCTTTGCTCTCAAACTTGGCTTTCTGTGCTGCAAATGTTGATGTCACAACTCCAAGCGCCTGTCGCTGTCACACTGACAAAAGGATTTCCTCCTTTTTGGGGACAGAGCTGCAGTGTGCCTCTCATTTGAATTTCAAATGCTATTTATTCTTTGTCTAGTTATTAATTTGTGCAGTGAGGTTACTCTGGTCTGAATCCTTCTCTGGAACTTGTTCTTTTTAATTTATCTGTTGTTGTATAAGAAAGCAGAGAGGGGATGTTGATTCCTGCACTGAAACTACTCAGGACTTGTATTCTCAGCACTTGTCTCCATTCTCCCCATAGCAAAGGGTCCCTAACCCCACAGTTGGTCACAAAATGTGTCTTTAACCTGCCCAGGATTTTATGGTTTTGATGGAAGTGCTCAAACATTTAACTCTTTATTGAGCACTCTCCTGTCTCTTGTAGAAGCAACTCCTCTGGTGGTTTTCAATCTCTTGAAAACTGCTTTTCTCTTTGGGGAAAATAGAGGGAAAAGGGAGTGTTTTGGAGGGTTTTTGAAAACTTTGGGGTTGGTTGTTGGGGTTTTTATAGAGGGACAAGCTAATCCCACCTGGAGGGAAAGGGCCAGCCCAGAAGGAAGCAGAGCTTTGGCAATAAAATTGAGAATCTGCTTGTTCTGTTCAGAGGATGTGATACAGCAAACCAGAAAATCCTGGGTGTGCAGTAAACTGTCCCCTCCCCTTGGTGGTCCCAGGCTGTTGTGTGGGATATGGGAATGGGGATCTGGGGTTATGGGTCCATGGACTGCCCTGTGGGAGCTCTGTCTCACCTCCAGCTGTGCAAACCCTGCAGGACAGGACCAGATCACCTCTGCAGTGGCACTCCAGCTCATTTCTGGGTGCTGGGATCTCAGGAGCTCACTGGCAAAGTTGGGAGCAGGGAAATGGGGCAGGAGGGGCTGACCCCAGGTTTGTACCTGCAGGGTTCAGAGGTCCCACCCTTCAGATAAACACAGAAACCTTCAGTGCATCCAAGGGGCTCATTGCAATTCCAGCTCTTAAAAATATAACAAGTAAAGCTTGATTATCTTTGTTCCTTAATTTCTGCTGTGCTTTCCCACCTGGTTACAATATTCCTTAATTTTTGCTGAGCTTTCTTCCCACCTGATTAGACTCATCCTTAATTTCTGCCTCGCTTTCCCACCTGATTCCACGATTCCCCAATTTCTGCTGTGCTATCCTAAGTAATCATGTTATTCCCTAATTTCTGCTATGCTTTCCCACCTGATTCCATTATTCCTTAATTTCTGCTATGCTTTTGATTCCTCCCTAATTTCTGCTGTGTTATTCCTCAATTTCTGCTGTGCTTTCCCACCTGATTCCATTCCTTAATTTCTGCTGTGCTTTCCCACCTGATTGCATTATTCCTTAATTTCTACTGTGCTTTCCCACCTGATTCCATAATTCCCTAATCTCTGCTGTCCTTCCCTGCTGCTCAGGTGATTGCCTGGTTCCTGCTGTGTTATCCAGGTGTGTCCCATCCCCGTGTCCCATCCCTGCTGGGCATGTCTCACAATCCCATTTCCCACCCCGTGCAGCAGGGCTGCCCTTTGTCCCTGGGTGTTTGGGACTTGCAGTGGGGTTTGGCTGGCTGATCCCAGGCTCTCCCCATCTGCAATGCTCTATCTGTAGTGCTCTCAGGGATGATGTGAGTGAATGTCATTCATTAAAGCAGCATTAATTAATGGTCTCTCCTGATTGCAGGATCCTGGGCCTCCCCCACCATCTCCCCTGATGGGTCTGAAGCCGCTGCAGCTCCTGGAGATCAAGGCCAGGGGGAGATTTGGGTGTGTGTGGAAAGCTCAGCTGCTCAATGAATACGTTGCAGTCAAAATATTCCCCATCCAGGTGAGCAGAACTCTTGGGGCCCTGGTTTTTCCTCACATTAATGAAACTTTTCTTGGCCCAATAATTCTGTAAATCCAAGTGGAAATGGACTTGAGGTGTAAAAGATGCAGGAAGAGTTTTAGTGATTTAAAATAAGTGTTTTACTGCAGTAAACACATTACTGAAGCATAGACCCTGTGAAATGTGGGTTTCTAATCATAAAAATATTCAGCATCCGTAGTTTTAAGCAGCTCTAACCCACCTCTTGACCAGTTAATAATCAAATTAAATTGTGCTTAGAAGGAATGCCCTGAAATGCAGACCCTGGAGTGATTGTTCCAATTAACCATGCCTCAATTAAGTGCCACAACACTCATTGCCCAGCATGTGCCCTCGCAAAGCCGTGGCTCACATTAAATGGATTGAAGAATTTGGAGAGCACAGAGTGATGCTGGATGCTGATACTGGGATGGCTTTTGCATTGATTAAAGCACCCCCTGCTGCTGGAGGTGCAGGGATTTGTTCCCTCACACTGATCCAGGGGCTGCCTTGCAGAATCAACGCTGCAGGCTCTCGTTATTTCACAAGAAACTCCATGGATTTTCTGACAGAGCATTCCCAAACTCTGGTGGGTGTCAGAATTCAGGACATCCCCCTGGCTGTCCTGGATCGTGGGGCTCAGAGACCCTGGCACAGAGCCCAAGATGCCTGTGATTTTGATTATGACCCATGGAAAAAATTACCTTCTATGAGGATCTGCAAGCCATGAAAGTTTAAGTAGAATAATAATTAATTTGTCACGGGGTGAAAAATAGATTTTTTTGAGTTTTTAGAATGGGGGCTCAGGAGGCAAGATGGAGGAACCTGGGTGTGTCCAGCCTTTCTCCTTCTTCTCTTGGCCTCCATCTCCTGCTGTGATGGTGGCACTTTTGGATTGGTTCAGAGTAGAAGCTCAGTGTCTAACACAGGTGATAGGTATTGGGCAGGAACTGTAAATATTGTATACACAGTTTTTAGTATAAAATGATAACACCGCCCTGGGGCAGGCAGAGTGCCTCTGTCTGTCCTGCTGAGAATTTCATAGATAAGGAACAATAAACAACCTTGAGACCGAGAACTGAAGAGCTCTGACTCCTTCTTTGACCCCTGGGCTGGGAAAAGAGACTTTGTGACACATCTCGGGGTCACTGTGAGCAGCCAAAGCACCGAGAGGTAGCGAAGCTCCCAGGGCCAGCCCCTGATGTGCCATTTTTGGTGCATAACTGTTCCTTGTGCTGCTGTGCTTGCAGGACAAGCAGTCGTGGCAGAACGAGTACGAGATCTACAGCCTGCCCGGGATGAAGCACGACAACATCCTGCAGTTCATCGGCGCCGAGAAGCGCGGCTCCAGCATCGACGTGGACCTGTGGCTCATCACGGCCTTCCACGAGAAGGTGGGGCCGGCCTGGGCAGGGACAGCAGCCCCACACAGGCCTCACACACCTGGGGCTGGGCCAGTACAGCAAGGAAACTGGAAGCAGCTTTCGCTTTGCTGCTGGCTTTTCGCTGGTTGTGAATTCGTTGCAGTTGGTTTTCAGGCAGCTGAGAAAGTTGGCATCGGGTTTTACTGACAGAGGAGTTGTTTTAGGAGACAAACAAAAATTGATTCTGCCTTTTTTTGGCTTTTTAGAATATGTCTATTTTAACATCCCCAATCTAAACCTGCCTAAAATACATAATCTCCCATCTTGCAGAGATTTTTTGGGGGGTTATTCTTGGTTCACTTGTTGGTTGATAAGAATAAAAATGAAGTGATACAGATCGATTCTATTGTGACAGCAAAAAGAAGAAACACAAATATAATTAATTAAGAATACATTCAGTTTTATGTTGAATAATTTTGATTTCTTTATGTTTGTTCAGAGTGTGTGTTTCACTTCGCAAATCTCTCTTCAGATTTATTCAGAGTGTGTGTTTCAGTCTGAAAATCTCTTTAGATTTGTTCAGAGTGTGTTTCACTCTTAAACTGTGGTGCTGAATGATTTCATCTCTGTTTATTCAGAGTATTTCACTCTGAACCTGCTGTTGGTCCATAAGGACAGTCAAAGGTCCTACAGAAGTGAATTGCAGGTTTTCCCTGGAGGAGTGAGGCTGAGCTGGGCGTGTGCCTGTTTTTCTGCAGGGGTCCCTGACAGATTTCCTGAAGGCCAACGTGGTGTCGTGGAACGAGCTGTGCCACATCGCCCAGACCATGGCCCGGGGCCTGGCCTACCTGCACGAGGACATCCCGGGGCTCAAGGACGGCCACAAGCCAGCCATCTCCCACAGGTACTGCCCTGGGAATGCAGGACACGTGGCAATCCTGCAGGCAGCCCATCACCACCTCTTGGTCCTGCAGGAATTCCTGGGTCTCCTCTCCAAGGCACATTTCCACCATATTATTGAAACTAAGTTGAAGTTGCTCCACACTTGGATGACAACTTTCTCATTCCATCTCTGTATCCCACATGCATCATTCATCTCCATATCTCTATATATCCCTACATCCTGTATCCATCATACCTCTGTATTTATTTTAAAAATAAGCACAAATTTACAGTTCCAGTTACTGTCTCATTTATTCCCATAAAGATAAAGGTCTGCAAGGGCACGCCAAGGTTTTATGATTGCTATTTTGTTGTTTAACTTACCTATTTCTTTATAATTTTCTTGCCTTTCATACTATAATGTTCTTTGTTTCATGCTGTTCCCTTTTCCTTAGAGTTTTATCTGTGTTTCATGTTCTAGATCTCTAATTTGTGGTTTTTTCTTGAACTTGAAAGGGACATCAAAAGCAAGAACGTGCTGCTGAAAAACAACCTCACAGCTTGTATTGCTGATTTCGGTCTAGCTTTAAAGTTTGAGGCTGGAAAGTCTGCAGGAGACACCCATGGACAGGTAAACACTGAGTTATTTCCAGGAATGATTCCAGCTGTTACCTGGATGTGAATGGGAATCTCCCCTCAGGCTCTTTGCATGGCCTCTTCCCCTGTTTATCCCAACTGGACAATTTAGACAAACACTTCTGTAATATTTTATTAATTATTTACTTACTATTCAGAAACTGAGGGATGAAACTTCCAAGATTTAGTCCTCATGTGGGGGATTCTAGTTGTGGGTTTCCCTGGGTCTGGACTGAAGGCACTTGAGATGGTATTTAATGTTCAGACTCAGCTGCTTATTATTTCTTACTGGTAAAACAGTCTCACTGCTGTGAGTTCAGCAGCTTTTCATTAGAAGGCACAAAAGGGCCAACAATCTCTTATTACAAGGTCTTTATAGACTAAACTATCCAATTAAGAGCTGACACCTAAATTATTTTCCCTTTTAACCCAATAACTGATCCCACAGAGCTGCAATGAGGACTTTTCTGGCCAATTACAAAATGCCACCCAAACCCATGAAGAAGAAGGAAGAAGCATGAAGAAGAAACCCAGGATGACACCCTGTGCCCTCCATCTTGCTTCCATCCACAACACACTAAAAATCCCAAACCTCAATTTCTCACCAAGTGACACACCTACACTGCTCTCTATAATCTATTTCACACTTTGGTGGATTCTAGTTTATCTTGAAGTCTAGGAAACTTTCTCCATGAATGAGGGTCAAAGTCAGTGCTCCCCTGGGGTCAGGGCACCCCAGAGCAGATGGAAATTGTTGTTCCATCCTTAGGTTGTTCCATCCTAGGGCAGGAACAACCATGGCCGCGTTTAACCTGGGACAGAGCAGGGGTTTCATGTGGCAGCAGGTGGGGTGGTGCCCTTGCTGGGGGTGATTCTGGGCACAACTGTGGGTGTTTTGTGCCCCTGCAGGTGGGCACCCGCAGGTACATGGCCCCCGAGGTGCTCGAAGGTGCTATCAACTTCCAGAGGGACGCGTTCCTGAGGATAGACATGTACGCCATGGGCCTGGTGCTCTGGGAGCTGGCCTCGCGCTGCACGGCCGCCGACGGTGAGCCAGCCACGGGCCCTGGGGCTGACTGCCCTGCCTGCTGGGGCGTGGGACTGGCTGGGCTGGGAACCCCTTCCAGCCCAAACCACTCTGCCTTCTGATGATGGCCTGCATTGCCAACATGGCAATCTTCCCTTTCCTGGGGTGGCGTTCACGGGGGTCCCAGTACCCCTGTGAGGGAAGAGACGAGGATCTGACTCCATGTTTCAGAAGGCTGATTGATTATTTTATGATATATATTATATTAAAACTGTACTAAAAGAATAGAAGAAAGGATTTCATCAGAAGGCTTGCAAAGAATAGAAGAACAACGGAGTGATAACAAAAGCTCGTGACTTTCAGAGTCCGAGACCGCTGGACTGTGATTGGCCATTAATTAGGAACAACCAACATGGACCAATCACAGATGCACCTGTTGCATTCCACAGCAGCAGATAATTATTGTTTTACTTTTCCTCTGAGGCCTCTCAGCTTCTCAGGAGAAAAATCCTGGCAAAGGGATTTTTTCAGAAAATATCATAGCTACACTTTCCCTTTTCCCTTTCCCATTTAACTGGTGTTTCCCTCTGCAGGCCCCGTGGATGAGTACATGCTGCCTTTCGAGGAGGAGATTGGCCAGCACCCCTCCCTGGAGGACATGCAGGAAGTTGTGGTGCACAAAAAGAAGAGGCCTGTCCTAAGGGAGTGTTGGCAGAAACATTCTGTAAGTGTGACCCAACCAATTTTGAATCTCATGTTCTGTCCATGCCGTGTTGTGTCCATCACACTGGGGTTTGGGAGGGTTTCATAATTCCAGTAGGAGCTAAATGGGCTGTAAATGTTCCTCATCTTAGACTGCTCTTTCTTCAGTATTAGAAAGTGAGGGATTTTTTGGTTTTTGATGGAAGAAGAGATCCTGGAGTTACTTTGCAGTGAAATCCCAATTGGTGTCTGAGGGATTCACCTTTTTAAAACACTGGGAGGCTCCAGCAGTGCAGGGAAGGATTTGCCCCCTGCTGCTGTTGAACAGTTTAGTGCAGAACAAAGCAGAGCTGAGGCCCCACGGGATGCTCCAGGTTCACACCAAGCCCAGCCCACATCCTGTGGGACACAAAGGTTCCCATTTGGCAGGTGTCCCTTGAAGTGCCCGTTCTGATGTGAGCTGTTTCCCTGGCTGGTTCCCCAGGGAATGGCGATGCTGTGCGAGACCATCGAGGAGTGCTGGGATCACGATGCCGAGGCGCGGCTGTCGGCGGGCTGCGTGGAGGAGAGGATCATCCAGATGCAAAAACTCACTAACATTATAACAACAGAGGACATCGTGACTGTGGTCACAATGGTGACAAACGTTGACTTTCCTCCCAAAGAATCCAGTCTATGATAGTTGCACTGGTCATGGAAGTGACCACAGGACTCTTCACTGGAGCTGCTACAGCGCACGGACTGCTGGCGTCACTGCTGTTCCGGGTGGCAAGAACGGATGGTAAGTCTCTCTGGAACATCACCGAGAGGTGTTTATCCTTTGTTTTCCCCCTCCTCCTCCTCCCCAACGTGGATCCATGAGACTTTCTGCATTCCCTGCTTACACCTGAAGGACGTGACTGAGAACTCCTCACATGCTGATAAGGAAGTTACGATGAAGAATCTGGACCTGAACGGGCTAATGAGCATTTTAAACACTGACATCCGATTTCTTAATCCCTGTCAGAAGAGACTAATTCCTTTAAATGAACTACTGTTATTTTTTTTAAATCAAAAACATTTCATTTCAGATTTAAAAACAACAAAAAAAAAAGGGTAACTTGTTTTTATTGCATTCATTGTTGTTTATAAAATGACTATTGTAATGCGACTACGACACAGCTTGTGAATGTTCCGTGTGCTGCTGTTCCGTGTACAGAAACAAGAGTAATCAATGGGATAGAGCAGAGGCTTCCAAGTATTACTTAACCTCCCTCAACCAGGTATACCTCAGTTCCACCTCGCTAAATTATGATTGACAACACTAATTGGAATAATAAACCGCTCCGTGTTTTGTAAATGATGTATTCCCAATTCCCTGTGTTATTTAAGAAGGGGAAAGCTTCATGCCCCCAGGAAGTGGCCATTCCTAGAGCCGTGTTTTTAGCCTTTTCTTGTACTCGCTTGTTGTGTATAAAAAAGTGCTGTTTATTGAAAGAAAATTTTCCTTCCTCTTTTAGTTGAAAGCTTTTCCCTCCATTTCCCAGAGTATCTCATCCATTTATTTAACTGAATACTATTTAGGTTTGCTGTGTCTGAGGAATATTTGAAACCTTAAGCATGACTTTTTTTTTCTTTTTTTTTTTTATTTTCTCTGAGCTGTGACACTGGAAAGCTCTGAATTCTTGTTGTTTTTTTTGAAAAAGAGTCTTTTTCCTATTTATGTTTGTGCCGAGGTCGCTGCGCATTCCCTGTCCCGCCAGGCAGTGGGGGCTGTGTCACTGTTTCAGGATCACCTCAGGAAGCTCAGTTCCCCCAATTCCTCACCCTCTGCTTGGAGATTTGCAGCTTCCCTCCACTCAAAGCTCGGTGCCATGGGAGGGGAGCGCAGCTCACTGCCTGTGAGACACAGGTTGAGCCTGGAGTCACTCACAAAGTTCTAGACACAGATTGCAGATCCTAAATGTTACAAATTTCAGGGATAACCTAGTTCTGCTCACAATATGCAATGCCCATTCCGAGGTAATGAAAGGAATTTCAATGGCCAGAGCGCAGACTCATAGAAAACGAGGAAAACCATGGAAATTCACAACTCCAGCACTGGAGTTCAGGATGTCAAGCCTTGTGCTGGAATTACAGTAACTGGCAGCTGGGTGCCAAAGTCCTTCTCCCAAATGCTGTCCCACTGCATTGATTGGATCCTTCACACCAAATTCCAAGGAAAATAAACGCTGTGAGCCCCTGGAGCAGAGCCGGCAGCGGCCCATGGTGTGCTGTGCGTCCTTGTGTCTGTGTGTCCACAGCCAGTGTCTCTGGAAAGCAGCAGGTGGCAGCTCCTGAAGGCTGGCTGGAACCTGGATCTGGGAACCTCATCCCTGGGAGCAGTGGGATGTGATGGATGAAGCAGAGCCAGCTCTGGGCAGGCAGGGAGGGAGGAAGGGCTGATGTTCCAGCCAGGGCTGTGGCACTGCTGGTCACAGCTGTGCCCGAGGATCCTGCTCCAAGGGGCCCTTGGAAAAGGGAAGGAAATCCAGTTTGTGGGGTCCTCTTGGCTGGACACTTCCCTTCGGCTTCCATTTCTGCTCCACTTTTAATTAAACTTCACACAGAGCAGGGCAGGACTGGAGTTCTGAACAAAACCCAACCCGGACTCCTCTGGGCTTTTGCCCCTTCCCTGGCAGAATGGGAGCCAGGGGCTGGTTTCATTCTGGGCTGTTGGAAATCCAGTGCAAAAACTGAAGCTGAATCCAAGTCCCTCCTTGTGTGTGACCCTTCCCAAGGAGCTGCTGCAGGCTCAAGGCTGGCTCCTTTGGGACATCCCTGCTCTGTTCCACTCCCAGCTTGCTGGGATTACCAGCACCGTGTAGCTCCCTGAGGAAAGGCTGCTCCTCCCCAAAGCTTTCAATGGCTCAGAGTGATCTCCCCGAGCTCCTGTGCTCCAGGGCTTGGGAATGAATTCCTGTTTCACTTCAGAGCATTCAGTGAGGGAGCTGGGAGCAGCAAGGGCAGGACCCATGGGTGCTAGGGAGGGTTCTGGCATTGTTTGGGCAGTGCCCTTGGTCCCTTCCTGCCTGGCCTCACCAGCTGTGACTGCTGAGGGTGACAAGTTCCTGTCCCATGTCCCAGAGCTGCTGGAGGGGGCTGAACCAGTGCTGCCCTTCCTGGGGTATTCCCAAACTCCCCCAAGCATGGAATGACCCAGGAACCGCAGCGCTGCAGTTCTTAAACCTCACCTGTACCCAGTGCTGAGACTTGTCCTGCTCCATCAGCATCCACAATCAGTCATCACCCCCTCTCCTCTTTTCCAGCTTTTTTAACCTTTGTAAAGACATTTTTGTTGATCAGGAACACTTGGTACAAAACACAGGAAGCTGCAATACACATCCCTGGGCAAAAGGACTCCAGTAGCATCCTTGATGGAACATCTGTTACCTCAGATACTCAACCAGCAGGACTGCTTTGCTTTCTCCCTCCAGTTTGTTTTTTTCAGTCCATCTCCTCTTCGTTACCTCTCGAGTTTGGTGAGCGATTACTTTAACTTTCCTCTTTGTATTTGTCAGTGTTTTGGGCACAGGTTGTTGTACTACTGTTAAAAGGCACTTGCTGCTTTTCTGCGAGTGCCAAAAAACCAACCAACCCCCCCTCGCCCTCAATAAAGTGATTGTTAAATATTGTACAAATACAAATGTATACTCTGCCCTCTTCCCCAACGGGAAAATAAAAAATGTGACTACTCTGACTTGCAAATGATTCTTTGAAAACTTTATTTTAAAGTAAACACATGGGGCTGGTCCTACAGCAGCTCTTGAGCCAAACTCTTTGAGTTTTGCTCCAAAAAATTGGGTATGGAAAGATGTTACCTTGTACTTGGCACAAAACAGCCCTTGCGGCTGAGGCCTGTTGGATTAAACATTTAATGAAGTAAATGCGGTTGTGATTAAAGATTTAATTGGATAAATTTTCCACGTCAAGTCCGATTTGAGATGGAGAAGTGCAGTGTGAGCTGTGACCTGAAGGGGCTGTAGAAGGGAGGTAGGAGGGCAGCATGGCCTGAGCCAGGATCCAGAGCCCTCAGCCACAGGGAGAAACCTCAGAGCTTGAATTTCTCCAAGTGAAAACCAAGTGTGAGAGCAGGAGTTGGCACTGAGCTGAGCTATAGCACCTGGGAGTGAGTGAGGCACGGTTCTGGCTGCTGGAAGGAAACAGCAGCACCGTTCTCCCTACAAAATCCCAAATGGGTCAGCAGAGAAAACTGATCCAAAAACTCACTGATCTGAGCACCTTCCTGTGGGTAAGCATTCCCTGTGCTGGAGCTCCCAGAAGCCCAGCAGGGGTGGTGGGGCTCAAAGCCAGCTGAGGGAGGAGGCTGCCCACTGCTTGACGTCGGTGGGGCAGTTGGGGTACACCTGCAGGGCGTCCATGATCTGGCTGCTGTCCAGCAGCAGCTTCATCAGCAGGAACTCGCGCTGCGCCCGCGCCGACGGCCGCTCCAGCGGCTGCACCAGCTCCAGCTGCAGCAGGTGCTCAAAGGCCTTGGGGAGGAAAAGGGGCACTGGAAGGGAACAGCATTCCTGCCCCAAACACCCCACTCCCTCCTAGGGCTGTGTCTGACCACCCCAACCTGTGCTCAGGAACTAAACCCAAAGTATTTTACAACTCCAAAGAAAAATGCATTTCAGGCTCACCTTCATGACAACTGGCTTCTCAAAGTTGTACATAGAATGTGCCTTCCTCTGGATGAACTTCTGGAATTCTGCAGCAGCAGGAGAAGAAAAGGGGCAGTTAGAAGGAAGTGAGTGGGGCAGGGTTTGTGAAGCTCAGGCACTGCTCTTACCATTGTAAACCATCTGGAAGTTGAAGGGTTCTCCATCATAGACCTCATTCAGGTGTTTCATGGCTATGATGAGGCAGATTTCCAGCACAGACAGACCTGCAGGGAAAGACAGGAATCCCGAGTATTTCCCTTGAGCACATCACAAACACAGCCAGTTCACCCACTCTGTTTATTCCTCTATTTTTATATGCTCTGGGCCTCACCCATTGCTGTTCTGTATCTTTATTATGTAAAGAAATCCCAGAATTCAAAGTCTTACAGAATTGATAGAATCAACAGGCTGGGAGAGACCTTCAGGACCACTGAGTCCAACCCAGCCCCAACACCTCAACTGAACCCTGGCACCCAGTGAGTGCCACATCCAGGCTCTGTTAAACACACCCAGGGATGGGGATTCCACCACCTCCCTGGGCAGCCATTCCAGAGCTTTATCACCCTTGCTGTATAAAACTTTTTCCTAATATCCAACCTATACTTCCCTTGACACAGCTTGAGACTGGAGAGGATTGATAAGAGAACATTTGTTTGCTGTGTATTTGAAGCAGAAATGTTCAGGATTGGGCTGTTCCCACCAAAAAGCAAGAACTGGAAGTATCCAAGTTGGCATTGCGGGACCCACGGGCAGGTGTGACTCAGAGCAGACTCCCTGGGCAATGCCTGTGCTGCTCACACCCACAGGGAACACTCCCTACATTGCTTCTCCTCCACCAGAATTCCAGGGAGGAACTCGACACCTGCCCTGCTTCCAGAGCAGTTCTGGGGAGCAGCTGGGCTTTACCGTGGACAATGTTGGCCTTGGAGTCGGTGCTGTTCTGTCTGCTGGCCTCCTGCAGGTCTGCAGCCGTCAGCAGGGGGTGGTGCACGGTCACTGCACTGCTGGCCAGCATCTGCAACACACACACAGAGCTCACGGCATTCCTGCTGGGAATGGACACAGCCCCTGGAGTGACCCTGCAATAGCAATGGACAAACCCCACCACACACACACACAGAGCTCACGGCATTCCTGCTGGGAATGGACACAGCCCCTGGAGAGACCCTGCAATAGCAATGGACAAACCCCCCCCACACACAGAGCTCACTGCATTCCTGCTGGGAATGGACACAGCCCCTGGAGTGACCCTGCAATGGACAAACCCCCCACACACACAGCTTCACACTGAAAACACTGCAAATAGCTGGCACTTCAGTTTCATCTTGCCAGGAAGGTTTTCCAGGCTTAAAACCTTAAAGCCTCCTGATTCCAGGAGATAAATCCTCCTGAACCTGGTTATATCCATGTCAATGGATCAGCACCTCAGAGGCTGCTGCTGGAATAACTTACAGCTGTTCTGCACCTGCTTTTGTACCCAGGGATAGCCACAGCTGCTCTGGGCACCCTGTGCCAGGGCCTGCCCACCATCCCAGCCAGGAATTCCCAATTCCCAATGTCCCATCCATCCCTGCCCTCTGGCAGTGGGAGCCATTCCCTGGCTCCTGTCCCTCCATCCCTTGTCCCCAGTCCCTCTCCAGCTTTCCTGGAGCCCCTTTAGGCACTGGAAGGGCTCCAAGGTCTCCCCAGAAGCTTCTCTTCTCCACAGTTTGTCCAGGAATTCCTCACTCATCCCTCCAGAATCTGTATTACGTGCTTTTATTGGGAAGTTGACCTCAGAACAAAAGGTCTCTTTCCAAAGGAAGAGCTCAGCACATGCTGCAGTCAACAAGGGGGAAGCTGAGCCTCAGCTCTTGCCTGCTCTCAGGGAGGCTCTTGGCTGCCATCAGCTCCTTTCCTGGCCTCCAGAGCAGCCACAGGGACAGATCTGGGTGCCCTGCACCAGGAATAATCTGCAATCTTGTAACTAACTCCAGAGCCCAGAGCAGCACCGAGAGGGTCTGCTGTGGTTCTCAGGGTGGCTCTGAGCCCTGCAGGAGCAGCTGGGAGCACTGGAGCCAGCCCAGAGCAGGAGGTCACACATCTGGGCTAGCACAGCAGCCCCGGGGCTGGTATAGTCAGGGAGGGGGCTTTTCACACCGATACAAGCACAGGGATAGTTTAGGATGGTTAAATAAGTGTTATTTAAATTAGTGTTATGTATCCTCTGTAAAAGTGCCACTGCACTTGTATGAGCTGAGTTCCAAAGCAGAATTAGGGAGGCAGCTTAAATTTAAAAAAGACCCTCCATGAGAGCTGCAGCTCCTGTGTGGTGATGGAAGTTCAAATAGGAAAAACAAGTTTCAATATGTGCAGATGTCAGGATTCAGCAGGAAGCAAAAACAATCTCAGAAAGGAAAAAGTAGTTTCAAAGGGTTTCACCTACAGCTTTGTTTTATAAATGGAAAGGCTTGGAGAAAGTTAAATAGCAAAAGCTCAGCCCCATCTGAATGGAGCAGTCCATGCTCACAGAGCAACTGCTACGGAACTGGAGTTACCCCACACTCACTGACACAGCACAGGCTGACAGAGCCTGCAAGGAGCCAGCACTGGCTGAAGTTCAATAAAATGCTGTTTCAGGCAAAGCTCAGCTAAATGGCCTGAAAACCACCAGAGCTGCTCACGAGTTACTGCAAGGAGGTGTTTCACAAAGAGCCAAATACACACCAGCAGCAAGTGCAGCGAGCGCAGGTCTTTGGTGTGCTGGAAGAGGTTCTGCAGCACGTCCTGCACCGTTTTATCCTCTGAGAGATGCTGCAAGAAACAACACAGGGATGTTTGAACCATCTCATACTCACTTCTAATCATTTCATACTCACCTAGAAAAATAGCAGGTAAATATATTTTTTAAAGAGCTCAGTTTACACCTGACAATACAATTTTCATGACCAACCTCAACTTCCTGGTCTTTCCTGTGACAATTTTACCTCCAGATTTCAATAAGCAAAGAGTCTCAATAATAATTTAATTTATTCCATATCACACTCAGCCAGTGAAAGGAAAAGCCAATCTTAGGTAAAAGCTTTACACTTTTACTGGTAAAGGATATGTGTGTAAAGTAAACCAGCTTTACACTGCTCTCACTTTAGAATTTTTCTTAAAATCAAGTATACAATGCTTCAAGTACCTGAACATTCTTATTCCATTTTTGTGCAAAAGACTCATCGGGAAATTCAGCAGGAAGAGAAAGCTGTTTCTTAAATATCTTAATGTATTGTTTAAAATCAAAGGAATTCATCAAATATATCTGTCTGTGGGAGAACCTTGACTTCACTCTCTTCTCCAAGAGCTCCAGGATATCCTTGATGGGAAAAAAAAAAGAAAAATAGTAATTAAAAAAGCAGATGAATTCGGTGTTTTCTTTGCTACAGCACAAACAAATCACTGAAGTGTGCTGAAAAAAAAGAATTATTGAATTCTCAGGCTTAAAATGTTGTAACATAAGTTAAATGTCTAACAAGGCCTTTGCTGATGATTTTAATTGACGTGCCTTGCAATGCCACCAACCACCCCAGGCCACGTGATGCTCCACATCACACAGGATCATTTGTTGCTAGGAAACCCAGCAAAATGTCTCCATAGATTATGGAAATATTTCAGCTACTTAAGGCTGAATCAAACCTTGCAGCCTATCAGGGCTCTGGACAAGTTGTGTGCTCACACCGGGGCTGGCAGCTGACAGGCCACGTGCTTTCTGTCAGCCTGAGAGAATACAGCTTAAAAATCCCAAAAAACACTTAAAAGCCAAAAACCCTCAGAAACAGCAGCTGTCACTCTGGAGACACTGCCTTAATTACACTCCAAACAGGGGATAAAAGGTTCTGTATAATGGGTGAGGAGGACACCAGACTCAGGACAGTGATGATGCAAAAGGAAAGATTGTAATTTATCAAATCAACAATTAACTTTTCTATTAAGTTCCAGAAATTTGCCCAGCTGGGTATCACTTGATCCCAGTCAAACCCAGAATCAGGCTTTGATAAGAAATTTTAATTATTCTTCCTGTCACAACCCAACTATCTCCAGCGCCAACAGTTCATTGTGAAAACACGAGAAGTTTCTGTCAAATTTCCATAGTGTTCCCCAGGAAATATTTCACACAACCTGCCCTCAATTCAACATAATGCCATTGTAAAATCATAGCAAATTGAAAAGTGAACTTTTGCTAGAAAAAGGGATCCTGAACTCATTTTCTTTTTTTTGTTGTTTTTAAGAAACCACCCTACTGAAGTGGTTTCTTTAAAAAAAAAAAAAAAAAAAAAAAAAAAAAAAAAAAAAAAAGGAGATTTAAACACAATTACTACAACTCTGTCCTTGCCAACTGCCAACCAAGAAATTCAGGAGCCCCTCCCAAGAGTGAACCACAGTCTAATATTGAATGTTTGTCCTTAGAAATGTTGGTTTGCTCCTTTAGCAGTGAGCCTGAAGGCTTTGGGCATCTTCAATTTGCTCTCAGCACAAATTTTTTTTTTTTTTTACATCCCCCTTTCCAATTCAGAAGTTAGAAAAATGGATAATTAAGCAAAGTCTCTTAGGAAATTAAGGTTCCAGGGAAGGAGAAGTCATTCCAACTAAGAAAAAAGTCACTTTAAAACAGCTAAAAAACCTGGAATGAGGAAAATGCCATTTCTTACCTGCCTGCAGGTGAGCCCAATAACTGTCACTGGGGTCTGGGCAGACTGGGAGATGTCAAAGAGGTTGTAGAGCAGGGTCTGATTCTTGTGGTGGACAAACAAATCAAACTCATCCAGGACAAACAAAATTGGGCAGCTGCTTGTTCGGTCTCCTGAGAGAAATGTGGAGAGTTTGCAGGGCAAGTCCAGCATTAGACTTCCATTGCTACAACTTTCTTTATTAACGGGGTTAAAAATGCACAGATTTTCCTTTCAGATTTTCACTAAGCCCTCCTTTCCTACAGGTCCAAAAGGCAAAAAGGAAAACACATGGAAAAACTGGGAAGGTTTTGTAGTGTTCTTCCAAACAGCATTTCTGGCTGCAAGGAACACAGACTTGGCCAATTTTATTTTAAAAACAACATTTTTAATAGCATCAATCTGGATAAAAATCTGTCCTTCACAGCTAACATCACATGCAAGCTTTAGAAGTTACAGCAGGTGTATGTATCAGTATCAGGTGCATACACTATATTCAGTGTAGTAATCAGTATTAACTATTCTTTACATTATTTTGTAACCATGACACATTCTTGGACTAAGTTTCTTCATTCCACCTGTAAAGTAGAAGAAAAAACTCCACTTTCCAGTCAAGTGACCCAGAGTTTCACAACAGGGGTTTTTAGTGTTTACCTTTCCTCAGAGCTTCAAGGAGGAAGGCAAGGTTCTCAGCAAAACTGCCCTAGACAGAGAATAAAGAAGTTTCAGAATAGATTTGCAGTGTCATTCTCAGAATTGTTTAATTACAGCAAATTCAGACATGTTATGGAGGCCATTCCCTTCCAAAACTCTGCTTTCAAAAATGTCCAATGGTACTTCATGCTGTGTAACCATAAACTCCTCAGGACAAGAACAGTGATGGATAACTCTACATTCACCCACTTTTTCCCAGTCTGAAATCCCCAAACTGCCTCACACAGGCAAAAATTAGTGATCAGGAGAATGGCTGCAATCAGCTAAATTCCCAGGCAGCTCCATCCTTCCTGAAATAGCTGCTGCATCCTCATTTTCCAGCCACACACAGGGAAAAAGTGCCACCTAATGTGTTCCACTGAGAGGGAGCAGGGTTTCATTGGCAACTTTATTGAACAGATGGAAGCATCAAACACTTCTGACAAAAACACTGAATGGCTGTGCCCACCCTGGTCCAGTTACACAAATTCTCCAACCCTACAGCACTCCAGGTGCGAGATGAGAAATAACAAACTGAAGACCACAAGCCCTATCAAAGGGGGCAGAAAAGCCAATTTAACCTCTGGATGTGAGTTACAGATAATGAGGGAAATTTATTTTCAAGCTCTTTGGTCACTCTCTTTAGGACTGTCTTCAGTACTCATGTAAATCAGTTTATCTGTGGGAAAAGGGAAATAGCAGCAAATATTGTAATAGAAATTCCATGGAAAATGAGAGCTCTAGGAAGCCTGGATAGACTTCCTTTTTGGATAGGCCAAAAAAGGGTTGATAATATATTAAAGATCCTGCTTTTTAGTTGAATTCTTTGTTTTGAAATGTTAAAAACAACATTTACAAATTCCCCACCCCTCTGAAAAAAGTTTCTTTGGAATACTTAAGTTTGGAATACTTAAGGATTACTATTAATAATAAAGACTTAAGGAATACCATAAATACTTAATACTTTGGAATAACTTTGGAATACTTAAGTTTGTTTTTCTGGGGCTTGTTAAGACAGACTTCTCTTTTTCCCTCCTGTAAGGCACAAGCTGGTGGGCTTTTAAAAAATAATAATGATGCATCAGTACTGCTCCATCAGCAAAGGGAAGCCCAGGCACAGCCCACGCAGGTCCTGCAAGCTCCATCCCACACAGCCCCAGCGTCCCAGGAAAGGGTTTTGGAGGGTGAGTGAAGTCACTCACAAAAACTTTGTCCCCAACCACATTTTCCAGCTGCAGCTGCCTGGTGATCTCCTTCAGGGCCACTTTATCATTTGTCTGCAGAAGCCCTGAAAGAAAAGGATTCTTCATGAAGAACTGGCAGCTGTCCTTCACTCCCACTAGAAACTTAACAGCAGCTTCTCTCCCTTGCCAGCCTTACAGAGCTTTTTGCCTTTTTAAAAATCAGACTGGACAGGAGTTTTCTGTACCTGACAAGTGACTTAATTCTGTTACTAAGAGCACAGAAGTTCCCTCCATATAAAGAAATACAAAGAAAGGCACTTGGGAGCTCACACACAAACATGTCCATGATTTAGGCTGGACTAAATTGCTGAAAGCAAGAATTTCACTCAGTACATACAAAATACACAACTGAATATAACAGAACCCTGGATCAATGATGCTTTACTTGCCATTCAGATGGACTTCCAAGAGGTTCTCTCTCACTTGTTCCATTTCCCTGAGGTCTTTTAAGACATGATTTAATAACTAGGAAAGAAAAAATACAGAATCTCTGTGAGAAGATTAATTTTTTAACAGCAAGGAACATGTAATTACAGATATTATAGGATAGGAAACAGCGTGTAAGGTTTCAGCAGGGAACATGTTTGAGTAATCTCCCAACTAAAACACTAAAACGGCAATTTTGCATTCACCAGCCATGACTGTGGCATTACATTTGCTCATTCTGCTGAACTGGGAGGGAAAGGAAATAACTCTGGTATTTCAGTCACTTATTTTTTGGGCTAATATCTGGGGCTTTTGCCTCATTCAAAAAGCTTTATGAATTTGAGATGTGAGAGAATTTGACTCTTGAGTTGGTGTTTGTATTCAGCTTCATGGCTTCTTTGGACACTCTAGAAAGAAACTCTGCTTTAGATCTTAAAAGAAACTCGGCTTATTCTTTTCCTCTGGAAGACAAAATTAAAACTGCACAATTGCACCAACCGCTGCTTATAAAACTCCCAAATTTGGTGTCCATCAAGAACTTGTTACTAGTAAAAACTTTTATTAAAATATCTGTAAGTAGTGAAAATGTTAAATTTAAAAATTGGAAAACTACTACTTGCTTTGGCTTCTTCAGAGGAGGATTTGTAGCTCCCACCTATGTGCAAGTATAAATATATAAATAGACACACACATGATTTTCTTTACTCCGGCATCTTTCACTTGATATATAAAAAGGAAGTCATTCATTCTGCAATGAAATACTAACTTATTTTTTACTAACTTATATTCTGTCTGAAAGGACCACAAATTTTCATCACATCATTTAATGTAAACATTAAAGACTTGAGTGTTTGAATAATGTTGAAGTATTAAGCACTTAAGTTAGAGATCATCCCTTCACATGCCTCAGCTAAGGGGAATTCCCTTAAAATACAAAACCTACACTTACAAACCATAACCACAAAAAATATTCTGCTCCATGGCAGGTAACAATATTCCTGACCATTCCCTGCATACACAGAAACCCACCCCTCAGACTACTCCTTTTCAGAGCTTTTGGATGCCTTTTTGTCATTTTTTACAGTGAGGGCCCAAAATCAAGTTAATTAAAGAGTAATAAGAACATGGCTTTAATTGCAAAGACAAGCTTTAGGAACAGATTTCTCCATGCTGTTCCTGAAGAGAATTTCCACAGAAAGTCCTGGAATGTTTTGAATTTCTATGCAAACCATTAGCAATTCTCCCTGCAAAGGCTCCCAGGACTTCAGTGAGGCTCTGTTGGACCCACACAAAGCTCCAGGAGCTGCTCCTACCGTGGTTTTCCCGGAGCCCCGGGAGCCGATAATGAGGGCAGAATTGCTCTCCCCGTGCACTGTGGTTCTTTTCAGCAGCTCCAGCAAATGTCTGTGTAGAAAACAGAAATAGGCTGAAATCCTCAAAGCTGACAACATCCCCCAAAACCAGGGAAAATTCAAAGAATAAAACTTGATCCAGTTCAGCTTGCTCTGAGAGCCAAGACTCAGGGCATGCAAAATGTAATACAATAAAGTACAAAGGGCTCAGTGATCAGAGCTCTTAAAATACTTTAAAATATTAAAGCATGCAGAAGTTGAGAGAATCACTAATTCATAAAGTTCTGCAATTCTCTGCTGTGAAAGGACAGACCTCAATAATTATTTCTTTCTCTAAGAAATAGATTGCTTTCTGTGCTACCACTGTTCCTCCCCAGCTGGAAATTACCTGCAGATAGATTCAGCACCTCAAAGCACATTTACAGTGCTTACAGCAGCCAATGACACCTGCAATTCCCAATCTGACACATCAATAATGTGCTTTTGGAATATGGGATACTGACATCTGCTATTGCTTCTGAAGGAATGAGGGAGTCAGCCAGCACGTGTGGGTTTGGTCCCTGTTGGAGAGGCAGCTCCAGCCAAGAGCCCCGGCACATCCTGGGAAGGGAAAATCAGAGCTGGGGAGCTCACTGTGTTTTCCCTGCAGGATAATTCACCACCAGTGGCACATCGGGCAGGACACAGCCTGGAAATTGCTTTTCAGAATTCCAGTATAAATGGGGGAGGCTTGTTTTGTAAAACTGACAAAACAGAAATACATTTCCTCACAACAGCAATAAAATGCCTATGTGAGCTCTGCAGGTACAGCACGCTGTTTTAATAAATGGTTTTATCCTTCTTGTAATGACAACTTGTGCTCACATCAGGTGATTGCGCTAACAAAGTCAGCCTTGGAAAAATTAATTGTTTAAAACAAGTTCTTTAAATACACGTTTGTTATCTGCAGAATCTGACTTGCATCTGTGAAATGATCAGTACTGGGACAGTGTTATTGTCCCACTAAATCTCTTCTTCCTGACCCTAAATTCCCCATCTGGATGGCTCCAGAAGAAGGTTTAAATATGGGTTTCTGCTTCAACAAACATGATGTTGGCACAGAAATTTTAAGATTTACTTCTAACACAGTTCACCAACAAACAGGAGAAAATCTGAAGTAAAAATAAAGTATCACAGCAGGAGAATTTAACTTCTTGCTTTGCCAGGCAATTACAACAGAGTCTCAGGAGATGCACTGAGAGTATCAAAAAGAAAAATGCTTCATGAATGAGAGATGTGAAACAAGGACAAGAAATCCAAAACTCAGAGCCTGACAAAACCAGAAGGGAACAGTTGAATAAAAACTGTCAAAACCTGAAACAAATAATCGTTAGAAGCACTGGGCTGGAAGTCATTTAAACCTGCATCATTTAGTAAAACAGAGAGGCAGAAAATTCTGACTTCACCAGACTGTTTCACTACTGCAGCTAATTAGAAATCCCTGAATCCTGGAGCTGCTCACTCACCTGTACTGCTGCTCCATCCCAAACAGCCTTCCAGCAGCACAGTGGTGACAGAATCTTTCTCGTAAGATTTTCTGCACCTAGGGAGGTAACACAGCACAGGAAAAATGTTTGGGGCTGCAAACAGCAGAATTTACCAACAATGTAACTACAGCAGTAAAATAACAGTAAATTAAGCACTTTTGTGGTGTTACAAATATTCTGTAATACATAGTTTTTTACTGTTATCAAGGACAGAAGTGTCTTGAAAGTAAGAATAAAGTTGCAGGAGGCAGAATATGGTATAAATATTATAAAAAGGAGAAAAAGCAATTAAAATACATAAGAAATCACTGATCCAGGGGTAATTCCTTGCAAGATGCATGGCAGTTTTTAACCAGCAACTTTGGGAAAACAGGAGAACAAAGGTTTAAAAATACCAAACAAACTAAGAAATAAAGGTTTAAAGAAACCAAACAAACTACAAACTGATTTGGCAGCTGCTGTCCTGCTGCTAAAAAAAGTCACCTGGGTTCTGATTCACCCTACAAACTAGAAGATTAAAAAACCTAAATGGATAAAAACGATTTATGCAAATCTGTGGCCACAAACAGTTGCAAAAGAAGGAGACCATCCTTCAATTTTTGACTACATTATTACTGTAACACTTGAAGCAAGCAACAGGTGGGAAGCTGAAAGAAATACAGATAAAAAAGCCATTTAGTGCCCTAACAATTGTATCCAGGATCTGTACAAGTCTTTCTAACTGGTCTAGGGAAAAAAAAATGCAATGACATGAATGAAGAGGGTGGAAAAGCTCCATAAGTTGAAAAGAAAATAATGAATAAAGATGTAACTGACCTGGGAAATGCACTCAGCACTTTCTGCACTGCTCTCCTTCAGCTTTCGCTTGCTCATTGCAGAAGGTTTCATCTTTGGAGAAAATAAACATTTTATTAAATAGCATTGCTTTCCAAACAATTCCAGTCAGAAACTGTGCTTGGATGTTGGTCATTTTTAAGGACTGTAATGAACATCTGTTCTTAAATAATAAAGATGCAGCAGTCCATCTTCCTAGTGAAAAAGAGCCAAAACACTGAAATAATTTAAAATTTATTCCTGATAACAATAATGTTTACACACTTGTTCTAAACAGCACTGGCTTTAGGATGCTTTAGAGAGTTTAAAATAATGTCCTTATGTTTCTGCAGCTGGAACAAGCTACAAGCACATGGGAACACATTAAGACACAAGAATTACATTTTTACAGGAGTAACTGGCCATCCTCGTTATAAGTGCAGCTTATAACAATAACCACAGCATCTCTCTGGACAAGCTTCCTCTGAGGGGGACTTGAAGGGGTCCTAAGGGGATTGGGGGTCCCTAAAGAGATTTGGGTAGATCCAGAGGGGGTTTGAGGGGAAACCTTTAGGGATTGGGGGGGATCATTATGGGACTGAGAAGTTTGAGTGGGTTCTGAGGGGGATTCAAGAGGGCCTGAGGGAGGCTCTAAAGGGGATCTGAGGGGGAATTACAGGTCTTGAGGAGGATTTAGGAGTGCTCCTAGGAAGAGTTCGGGGGTGGTCCTGAGGGATTGGGGTGAGGAATTTATGGGGGCTAGGAGGGTCTGGGAATGCTCTGAAAAGGAATAGGGGGTCGGGGGGAGTATCTATTTGGGGACAGATTTGGGGAAGGGCTGTGGGAATGGGGAAGGTGGGGGGTCTGACGGGGTTGATTTTTCCGTACTGGGAGAGTTTGTGACGACCCCGAGGAGGGAATGCAGCGGTCACAAAGAGCCTGGGAGGCTCCATGAGGGCTCTGGGGACGCTGAGGGCGGGTTTTGGGAGGACCTTGAGAGGGGCCATGAGAAAACTGGGGGAGCCTACAGGGCTTGGAGGGTCCTGGGGTACTGTCCGCCCCCCACCTCCCCTCACGACGTTTCCCGCTTCTTCTCCGTCACCTGAGGGCGGCCACCGCCGCTCGCACGCTCCCCTCAGCCCTCATCTCACCCCCGCACGGCATCCGAGACCCCTCCCCAGCAGCCATTCCTCCCCTCAGAAACCGCTCCCCCGTTACCCTCCTTACAGGCTGCATCCGCGGCTCCCTCAGAGACGCCGGAGCCCGAGCAGATGAAGGGCGGGCGGGAGGGCGCATCCTCCGCGGCTGGGCACGCCCCTCCCGGCAGATGCGGCAGGTTGAGGTGGACACAGACGCTGGCTCTCCCTCTGCCCGCCCCTCTCACCGGCCCGCGCTGCCCTCACGCCGCTTTCCCGCCCTCTCCTCCCTCACCTGAGGGCGGGACCCGCCCCGCGCGCGCGCCCTCTCCCACCGGCGCCCGCGCGCGCCGCCCCCTGACGTCACCGCGCGCTCCCCTTCCATTCCCTTCCCCTCCCCTTCCCTTCCCTCCCCTCCGCCTCGTCACTTCCTCCCCGTCCATTTCCCCCCCTTCTTCCTCCCCCTCATCCACTTCCTTCCTCCCTGTCCCGGATCCGTTTCCGGGAGCGGCGCGCGCGGCGCTGTGGGAAGTCGTCGTCTCTTCCCCCCCCCCCCCCGTTCCCCCCCCCTTCCTCCCCGCGGCCTCCCGAGCTCCCCCGGGGCGCATGCGCGGTGGCTGCCGCCGCTGCTGCCTCCCCTCCTCTTCCTCCTCCTCCTCCTCCTCCTTCTCCTCCTCCTCCTCCTCCTCCTTCCCGACAGCGGCGGCGGCGATGAGGAGGAGCGCGGGGGGGGGCGGCGGCGGGACGGCCGGTTGTTCGCGCCGCTGAAGGGACACGAAGCAGCGCCGCGCCGAGGCGGGGGCGGGGGGCCCCGAGTCGCTGCCCCCCCCGCAGCCCCGCCGGGGAGTTTCTTCCACATCCCCCCCAAACACACCGAGACCCCCCCCCCCGTCCCTCGGGGGCGGCCCCGCGGAGCGCCGCTCCCTCCTCCTCCTCCCCCTTTATTACCCTTTGTGTGCGTCTCCGCCTTCCTCCCTGCGCCCGGGGGCCCTGAGGTGAGTGCGGGGGGAGCGGCGGGGCGGGGGGGGCTGTTTGTTTACCCCGTGTTTACCCCCTGTTTACCCCGGGGGGGCACCGCCTGTCACTCCGGGCCCCTTCCCGGCGCCCCCCGCCCCAGCTTTGTTGTCGGGGGATGCTCCGGGGATGCTCCTTTGGGCCCCTCCGGAGCGGGAGGGGAGGGGGGTGATGGTGGCGGGGGCGCCGGGCAAAGTTCGGGGTGGTGCGGTGGGTGCTGAGCCCCGGCCGAGTGCCCAAAGTGTTGTTTTCCCGGGATAACAGGGAGCCCCGGCGTTGCCCCCCAGGTTCCAGGCCGTTGTTTGACTTATTGTTTGAGTTATTAAACCCCTGCGGTGGTGAAGGTACAAAGACCACTTGTACAAAGACCCTTTCCCGAGCTGAACTTCCAGGGGATAGACAGTCCAGGAGCTGGACTTGGTGTTTGCGGGGTTGGGATGTGGTTCGGTGGCAGCCCCGGGTTTATCGGTGGTGCCCGGCTATATTTGGTCAATGGTTTGTTCAGATATATATGTCGGGATGTGTTTTTCCATGGCTTTCTGCTGGGAAGGCCAAGTGTCTCCATCCCCGCTCACCGTGTTGGTCAGGTGCTGCTGGTGGACTGGCCTGACCATGTTTTCTGCTGGTTCTAGGGAAACTTGCATGTTCAGACGTCTGAAATAGGTTAAAATGTAATGGCTTTGAATGTCAAACTAAATTCTGGACTCGAGGAAATGTTGGGAGAAGCCTTCTAGATGTTTGCAAGGATCCAGAAGTAAGAGTCGGGGCATTAACACCAAGTTGAGATGAGACAGTCCCCTACACAAGTAGGATGTTTATATTGAAATCGCTGTTGTCTGCTTATTTCTGGAGCTTAATTATGTCCTCTGTAATTTCCAAAAGACGGTTGGAGTACTTTAGTTTATTTTGGGCTTATTATTTTTGGTTTATTAAGTGCTGAGCGCAGAACCATGGAGCAGGCCATGAGTGTGTGTTCCAGAGGGGCATCCCAGTTAAAGGGTGGTCAGCAGAGAGTGTGTGTCACTGTGCCTCATGCTAAAGGATGCCCACAAGAAAGAGCTCTCCTGGCATGCTGGGCTGTCTCCCATTTCCACTTTGTACCCACGTGTCTGGTGGGAAGCAGCAGTTTTGGGGTCAGGCTGGGAAGAGTTTGTGAGAGCCACAATTTGATGGAGTGGAAGGAACAGGAAAAGACCAGAGCTGGATTGGTCCTGGACAATGTTGTGATGGAGAATTGGAGGCAGCAGCCATAACTGTAGCTCTTGCTAATAGTTTGCTGTTAGTTTTCTTTTTGCTTGTAATAACTTTGGGTTTAAACACGTGGGGACAAAACCTCGACAGTGTCAATCCCCAAAATTACCAGATCTGTGTATAAACACCCCTGATTTAAACACGTGACTCTCCTTTTAGTTTACTACAGGTGGGAGCTGGACAGCAAAAGCCTGTCCAAGAGTGAAGGACATAATTTCATTATTTTATTTCATGACACTGCTGCTGTTCTCAGCCTGAGATCCCATTGATCTGCTTTCCTCTGTACATGGAAGCCTACAGTGGCTGCAGGATTACATTCCCCGTGTATGCAGAGCTGCAACTCTGCCCCCAACTTCCACATCCTACAGGGATGTGATACAGTAGTTATTACAGGGATTCAACCATCTCCTTGTGTTTTGGGCTTTAAAGTACCTATGGTTTGGTTTAATAGGGGTACACAGTGAAATTGAACAGGATTCTGAAGCTGGGCAGAATAATTCAGGGTTTTTTCTTGCTTTAAATCCTTGAGATAAAATTACTGATAAACCTTCATTTCCATAGGCCTCCAGTCCTGCAGCCAAGTCTGTGCTGGAGGGAGAGCTGTGGGATTGGTGGGATTGGGGTGGGAAGGGCCCTCTGAAGGAAGCTCTGGTGGGACTGGGATTCTGGGTGGCAATTCCTGCATTTCTGCTTGGCACAAAGGGGTCTCAGGCTAATTTGGGCCTTCTGGCTGCTGTCACAACCTTCCCAGAGCTAAAGGAATTGAATCTTTCAACCTGTGCTAGGAAAGATTGTGAATTATCAACAGCTGGAACTGAAAGGCAACACAGTTTCCTTTTATTTGGGTTCCTAAGCTCTTTTTGCTGCTATTACTGAGATATTTACAGGTGCTGATTGCTTTCAGGAAAACTTGGTGCAGATTTTCCAGTTCTTTATCTTTAGGGACAGAATTAATAATTATTTTGCTGTATTCTGGCTCAGTGGCTTCCTGGGCAGATAGTTTGGAGTTAGCAAGGACCTGCCATGGCTGTGCTGAGCATGAAGATGCTGTTCAGGCCTGACTTTCATAATGTTTCTGTGGAGTTTGCTGCCATACCTTCCTTCCTTTGTGGACAAATGAGTTGGTCTCTATTTGGATTAGGGAGGCGGATGTTTGAGGAGAATCTTTATGATGCAATACCTTCAATAATTGAACTTTTCTTGCTCCCCTTTCGTTCTTGGGCTGTGGAGGGATCAGTGTTTCTCCTTGTCCAAAAGCCCTGGAGATCCTGGCATCATCACAGTCCTCTCCAGCATGGAATGCCTTGGGATTCAGCTGGGTCATTTAATTCGCTTTGTCAGTGGATTTATGGTTTTTTTCCTACTGTTCCTCATGGTTGTTCCTTCTCTGTGGAAGATCAGTGGCTGCAGTGCAGCCTGTGAGCCCACCATGGGTTTGTGGATCAGCAGCCAGCGCTCCCTGTGGCTGCTCCCTGTGGAAAGCAGCAGGCCAGGTGGGAGGCCCCTCGTGCCCATCTGGAGCCCCACTAATGTCCCAGTGTCTCTCTATGGGCTTAGGAGGCCACGTGCACAAAGCAGTTCAGTCTCATCTGTTCATGGCCAGGGACACACATTTTGAAAGTGGCTGAGCTTCCTTTGCAAAAATCCTGTCAAAACTTGGGGGAAGTGGGGAATTCTGTTTGTTCTTTCAGGCTTGTTGGGTTGTCTTAAGGTTTAGTTTTGTTTGGTTGTCCCTGTGTTGGTTCTTGTTCTGTCCCAGTGGAAATCAGAATTACCATTGATTTCAAAAATAAAAAGATACAGGATACATTTATTTCCTTTTTAATGCTCTTATGTCATTAAGGACCTGCTTATTCTTTTAAAGAGTTACTTGAACGTTGGAAACCACAGGCTCTCATTGGCTTTTGTTTGTATTTTATTTTTGGAACTATTAGGTGGAATAATACTGCTCAATCAGTTTCAAATGGGCCTGCACAGGAACCAAGGCTGGTATTAGGGATGAAATTTTGGAAGAGCATTGGAAATAGCTTTCAGGATGCTTTAATTTTTCTCTGTGTATCTGGAGCTAAACGAAGAGGGAATAAAACAAAAAGCAGCAGTTAAGAAATTTAGAAGTGCTGATTCTTTCCCTCTTCTGAATTCCAAGTTCTTTATTATAGCAATTTCTATTTCTTGATGAATCGTCTAGAAAGGAGTCCAGACTTGGTACTATTTTTAAATCAAGGTGAAATTTGTCAAAATCACTTGGACTGCAATGTTAAAAAGTGTGTGAGTACACATGCAAATGAGTTTAGCTGCATACACAAATACGTAAATATACAAATGAGCATCTACAAGAAGTAGTAAAAACCACTAATTGGAACTTTGCAGTGCTGCTTTAGGGTCCATTGTGAGCCCCTGAGCTCCAGGCTGGCAGCAGGAATCAGTGAGAGCCCTGCCATGGCTATTCATAGAGCTTTGTGAAATGAGTTGGTCATCTGGGTTTATCTGCAGCCTGACAGGTGTTCCCAGCCCCAAAACCTCCATTGCCTCCCATCCTTCCCATGGGAATGACTGAGGAACAAATCCTGCTCTGGGTTCAATTGTTGGCAGAGCTGGAGATGCCCAAGATACATTTCTTGTTTGTTTGAGGGGTTTTTTTCTGAAATATTCTGTTTCAGGAGCTTTAAATGTGCTTAAAAATGAAGTGGTAAAGTGCTTGAAAATTCTTTTTTATGTTTCTAAGCAAAGCTTTATTCTTTCATTTATTACTCTGGTTAAATTCAATGTGCTGTTTATTTTATATATTTTTATTTTCCAGAAAATGTTTTAAAGTAAGCTAGCAATATTTTAAAAATTCTTATCCTGCCATAATATCTGATAACCAGAACTCCCAGAAGCAATATATTAATTCATTACTTTGCTATGAGGTAAAATTGAAGGTTGGACTAAAAAAAAAAATATATATTGTCATAATTTTTGCTTAGTCTACATTTTCAGTGGCATTAAATGCAGAATTATTTTGGTGTCTGAGTAATCTGAAATGTAAATAGCATCTGAAATATGAGGGCCCTTCGTTTGCAGCATCAGTAGCGTGGCCTCGCTCAGGAAAATTCCCAAGTGAGGGAAGCAGAACAGTTGTCAATTGTTTGCACAACAAATCCTGCTGGATCAAATGGTGATATTCCCAACGTTTAGATCAAGGAAGGCATGAGATAATGTTGCCTTGTACCCCACTGCCAAATGAAACAAACACAGCCTAAGTTAGGAGAAAATTTGGCCGGCTAGAACCTGGGCCTACATATCAGAAATACAGATAGGCAGAATTTTCCATTCATGCTGCCTAATGGTTGAAAAACATGGAAATTCAATTTCACTTGGCCAATTTTAGACTTGGTTTTTAAGCTCTGGCAGATCATTGCCAGCGTGTTATTTAGGATTATCTGTTGTGACAAATTAAAGGCTTGATCAAAATCTGTGAAATGTTTGGGTTTGTCTTCATCCTTGAAGCTTTTACCTGTCTACCTCATGTATATCTGTATATATCTATATATTTATATAGATATATATATATATCTGTATATATATATGGATATATACATATAGGTGACTAGGCCCACCATAATGAGTACAAATTTCATGTGTTTTGGTAAGACTGATTCTGTAGCTCCAGTCTAACCAAAACACATGAAATAATGAAAATAATAAACAAAGCCTTATATTTTTGGTTGTGTTTGTCCCTAATCTATTTAATTTAATTTCATTTTATTTTTAAGACTGATGCAATGAAGCTTTATGCATCTATTTAATTTTTTTATATAAGCACACTGTCAATTTAAGGAGATAAATTTTATTAATTTTAACTGTGTGTAGAAGAGAAGCACAAAAAAAATATTGTGCTGGATCCTCTCATCCAAACTCTAGATAAGAAGAATTTTTTTAGTATCTGCTATTTTTGGGAGAAAACACTGCAAAAGTGAACAAATGAGATCATTGATTCAAGAAACAAAGTAGTCAGGAATCTGTAGTGAGCTGGTTTCTTTAAAACAGAACTTCCTTTTGTCTTTTAGGGGTTGGGGGCAGGAGAGGGATACGTTGTTCCCTCGTAATCTTTATGGGGAAGAGGCTTGGATCAGATTTCAGAGGTGGATGTGTTGGTGATGCAATGTGGTGTTGTCTTGTTGTTCCTGAACGTGCCCTGCCTGGAATGGCAAATATTGTGACGTTTTCTGGCTTTTTAGTTGTTTCTGGAAGGCTCATCCCATGTTTCTCAAGGAGCAGCTCCCTTTGAAAGCTCAGAAAAGATGAATTTTCCCCATTTATGCAATGCTAGGAACGGTTTGTGTTTTGGAGATGCTGTTTAAAATGACTTTTCCTCCTACATTTTGTCCCAGAGGAATTGTTTGCTGGGTTTGGGAGCTGGAGCCCAGTGGAAGGGTTTGTTGGTGCTGATGGCATCAGAGCCCCTGGCCATGGCAGGAGAGCCCCAGTGAGAGCTGAACCTTCTGTGGCCTCAAATCAGCCTGGCCAGAGCTGCAGAGAGGATCACAGCCGAGCACTGGCCTGTGATTGCCCCCAGAAATTCCTGACACTGCTTCCTTTCAGGTTCACAGCTGGACAGACTGGCATCTGTATTTGGGATTGTGGCTCTTCAAGGTTTTTCGTGGAAGTTTTGTCCCAAATACCAGAGCAGGTATCAAAATCCCTCTAGCACAAACCCTTGAGTTGTCCAGACTCAAAGCACAGTTGGCTTTTCCCCACTAAGATAATTTAAACACTGAAGGCTGGGAAATCCCACCTGCTCAGGGTAGCCAGAACGTTCAATAAAATGAACCAAAAACTAAACCCAGAAATTCCATGTCATACTTGAAACTTGGGACTGATGTTTGAGTTTAAGGACCATGTCCTTAAAAATCTGTGAGTTGTTGGAGCCTTTTAAAAGCCACGTGGCTCCCCTTGAAGTTTTCTGGGTGTTATTAAGTAATAAAGCTGGGCAATGTCTGTGGGCCAGCTGAAGCAAACCATATCTGGGCTGGAGGCTATTGGTTCCTCACCTCTGTTTTAAAATTAGTCCAATGGTTTGCAGCGTGATTCATTTCTAAAAATGACTTGTCCATCTGTGCAGGGTGCCCTGGCTGGAGCCTGGCAGTGCTGCTGGGGCTTTGCTGGAAGTTGTGTTACTCTCAGGACATCTTGGAGCTGTTGTACCCCACTTTTCTTTGATAATTCACCTTGTTAATTCAGGCATTAAGCTGGGTATAAAAACTGTGGTGTGAGTGATTTTGATTTTTGGAAATATCCATCCAGTGTTTCTACTCTTGAGAACTCTACTGGTAAAAATGTAGATATGAAATCTTCAAGGAAAAAAAATATTATAATAATGTCTATTCTGTTTTCACTGCTAAAATGTTAATCAACTTATTAGGTGCTGGATCAAGCCCTAAATCTGAATTTTTATGAGTTGTAACTTCACAAAGGTCTTGGGGAACAAAACTTGTAACAAAGTAATGCTCCCCCCAAAGTTGGGCAGCCCCCTCATCGGCTGGGTTCCTGGGGAGTCACCTTCCAGCTGGAGCTTTCTTCCCTGAACTCTGGGGATTCCTGGGCTTTTCCCTGTGCTGCTTTCCCTAAAAACTGCACAGTTATGAATCAGTTCTTAATCATCTTCTGTAACTCAGGTCCTTTGATGGAACAGTCCTGCTAAGGATCTGCAGACATTTAGAATCTGCAGAATTTAGGAGCATGTCCCTGGGACTTAAAAGTAAACAGAAAATCAAGACAATATTTTAAATTTTCATTTTTATGTTAAAGGAACTTACATGCCAGTAAAAGTATTCCCATGTGTAAGAGCAGCATCCTTTTTCTTAAATAATAATTATTAGACTAATAACTGTTGCTTTGTCAGAGAAGGAATATATAAACTTTGGAGAGCCTGTTATTACATTTTTTTTAATTTTCAAAGAAAAAAATCTAAAAGAATTGATCAATACTTTCTCCAAGTATTGATCTATGCTAAATAAAGCTAAGTTTAACTTTTTTCAGGGTTATTTTTGATGTTACAGATACAACAACCTGGGAGAGATTTATCCCATAGATGAGCGGTTGGAAGCAGATTATTCTCATTTTTAATGTTATTGCATTCAAAAAAACAGTAAAAAACTCTAATATTCAGCTTTTGCTAATTATTGCAAATAATTATAATACTTTGTGATGGTGTATGTGAGTCTGGAATGTTTCTGTGCAATTATAGAAAAAATGAAATGCTTTTTCGTTTGTGTTTTGGTAGATAGCAGTCAAATGCATTTGTAATATAGGAAAATGTTCAGTACAATGGTGGTGAACGTAAACTCAGTTGTTGCTGATGGTGAGCATTAAATTGAGGATATTTTAAGGCATTTCCAGTTGTTGTCTTGAAAGAAAGTTCTTTATAGAGGTTTTTATTGAATGTCCCAGTGTTGGGGGTTGGTTGTCCTGTGCTCCAGAGGTCTTCACAGGCAGGTAGGATTTTGGGATTAGGTTCTGTGGACCTGGATATTCATCAGAAATTCCCAAATAATTACTGGGGTTTTTTTAATCTCTGCATTAATCCTGTCCAGTGTAATCCGTAATTATTCTGTCCTCAATTTGCACAGACTCTCCTGTTGTTTACTCCTGCTTTACTCACCTACTTTATTGTGCCCCAATAGACATTCCTGACAAGTTACTAACTCTGAGTTGCCTTGGGAATTGTCTGTGTGTTTTTGGGGCAGGAAGTTTATCACCCCACAAAAAACCCATCACACTTCAGGGAATGCATCCGCTAGGCTGAAATATTTGGATTTTTGTGCACAGGATGGTGAAGCTGCTTCAGGGGAGGGGGAGTTCCGTGGAGCTGCAAGGTGCAGCCTGTGGATAACCCTTCCTGCTGCTCTCTGTGGCTTTGGGGTTGGGGAACAGGGGGTTTGGCTCCCCAAAAAGGAGCAGGGAGGGAAGGGCTCTAACTGAAAGCTGCTGCAGAGGCCTCGGGGCTGCAGGAGGAAGGAAGAGAGTGGGGAAACGTTCGGAAGAGGCAGAGCCTGGGGAGAGGGGTTGGTGGTCAGGAGCAGTGAGGGGGGATGTGGGTGGCAGCAGGGAGGGAAGGAGATGAGGCACAGCTGGAGTTTGGGGCAGAGTTAGTCAAGGCTGTAAGGAAAATTAGGGGAATGGGGCATGTGGGGGTGTGTAAATTGTTTGCCTTGACAGAGGGGAGCAGATCAGAGAAGCGTGGAGTGGTTTGGGTTGGAAGGGAGCTTAAAGCTCATCCCATTCCACCCCATTCCATGGTTGGGTCATCCAGCCTGGCCTGGGACACTCCCAGGGATCCAGGGGCAGCTTCTCTGGGCATCTGTGCCAGGCCTGCCCACCCTCACAGGGAACAATTCCTTCCCAATGTCCCATCCATCCCTGCCCTCTGGCAGTGGGAGCCATTCCCTGGCTCCTGTCCCTTCATGCCTTGTCCCCAGTCCCTCCCCAGCTCTCCTGGAGCCCCTTTAGGGACTGGCAGGGACTCTGAGCTCTCCCTGGAGCCTTCTCCTCTCCAGGTGAGCACCCCCAGCTCCAGCCCTGGGATCCACAATATGATGGGAAGGGGAGCTGATGACTCTTGGTGGGAAAACCCACCTGGCAGCCTCGCTGAAGCCACAAGTATCAAGAATATTTTCACACAGTATCAACCAGAAAGTGCTGCTTAATCACAGCCTTTACATCCAGCAGCCTCAGAATGATTTGAAAAGGGAAGTAAACAGGCCTGTGAGTGTATAAATAATTCCATAATATTGCCACTGTTGCTGCCTCAACTTGGAGGAGCTGGGAGTTGCTGCTGAGCAGGCCTGGTTGGGCAGGCAGCCCTGCTGCTCTCAGACCAGCGATGCCTTGTGGAGGCTGACCTGGAGCAGAGACTAGACAGAGCTAAGGAATAAAGCAGGGATTTATCAAGAGGCCTCCATGGATCCACCTTGGGCAGCACAACCCAAAATGGCCCCAAAATGCACGAGCGCTCCCGGGGTCTCTCCCTTGGATCAGTTCTGCTCCATTTGCATCTTGCAGTTCATTGTCCCATTCCAGCTTTAGCCCCTGCAGTCCCACCCTGCTTGTTTTTCTCTCTCCAGCCCATGGGGTTTGTGCTCCTGGGCTGAGATTTGGATCATTTGTCCTTGGTCCTCAGCTAAAGGAGGAATTCTTCTGTCTCCCTGCTCTGTGCACAGAGAGCCCTAATATGAAGCCTAGACTTAGACACGAAAGCAGCACAGAATCTGAAAAATATGAAAGCTAAAGCCTGAGCATCATCAGGACCTGTATCAGTGCCCCAGAAATGCTTTCACATCTTGGGGGACTTTGGCCTGGATGTTTGGGTTTCCAGGAGGGAAGTCTCCAGCAGTTCAGTCCATGCCTGGAGCTGGGTTCTCCTTTATCCCACTGTGGTTCTGCTCTGCTCCCAGCCCATCCATGGCTGAGTTTTCCTAGGAAAGCATCCCAGTGTGGAGAGGGTGGCTGGAATGCTGTGCATGCCTTGCCTGTGTTGTGTTTACTTTGACTTTATTCTCCTTGCTCGTCCCCTGAGTAAACAATCCTAATCCAGTGCTGCACATCCAAGGCAGCTCTGCTGGGGCTCGCAGAACCTCGCTGCCTTTCTGTGCCTCCTTTTGCCATCAAACTCAGTATTCCTAGGCAGGGAAAACCACTGATTTATATGGATTATTCTAATCCAACATCATGCAAGCAAAATCAAAAAATAGTTTGACTACCTAATGATTCAGAAATGCAGACGTGTTGCCAAAAATTTTAGCATTTGTTAGCTTTACACTTGAGCAAATGCATTCTGGTAGAGAATTGAACTTCTTTATTTTAACTCTTATCTGTGGAGTTTTAAGGCTTGGGAGTTTATCCCACCAAAAAAAAATTTATAATTCTAACAAATATGAAAATTAGTCTTTAAATTTCTTGTATCTTCCTCTTTTTTGGAATAAATATTTCTGAATTTATAAATACAGGGACAAACAATTTTCCTTTAAATGCAGCCAGAAAAGTTTCTTCTTTTGTTAAACAGGAGCTGTAATATGATTTAGCATTTTCTACTTTGAGATAATGAGTTGAAGCAGGTCTTTAATGAAATAAATTCAGTGCAGCTTAGTGAGGAAAGGGGGTTTCTCTTGAATAACTCCGTTTCTTTCCAGTGCATAAGTATTTCAATAAAAACAGGAACTAAATTTTTGGAGGAACCTCAGCAGAGGAAGGAGCCAGATGTGTTGATTTTGTAAACATTAAACAATCTGCATTCTAAGAATTATTCTCTGATCCCTTTGAATTCAAGGAGTGACTAAAGGATTTTGTGTCTCTCTCTATTGGCCACTGTTTTTCTGTGCATTTGCCAGTCATAACCAGAGCCTTGATATTATTGTAATGTATAAAATATCAGGAACAATGTGCAGTTTTAATTTTTTGTCACTGTCTTCTGTAAAAATGATTTTGGACCTAATACAGGGGGATTATTTTACATAGTTCCATAAAGAATAAAAAAAAGAAAAGTGGTAATTTAGGATGAGCAGACCTGTTTTCAGTGCAGAAACTTGATTTCTGAATTTAATTTTTATTGGATAGTGTAAACTGAAAGTACTGATATTAATCTATGCTAGCTTCTGGTTAGCTGGAGCTTACTAAAAATTAACTTAATTTTAATGTTTTTTCCTGTTCTACCTGAAAAAAAAAATCCAAAACCCAAACCTGTCCCAAAGTACTGATTTTTTCTCTAAATTACCACAGCTGTACATTTCAAATAAATATTCTTCTCTAGTTCTGTCACAAGCAAGAAAAGGGGATTTGTTCAATCAGCTGAAATGAAATTATCTGCAAATCAGCAATGAGTTCCTTATGCATTTTCCCCATGATTCGCTGTCTGATGAAAAATATGTTAATATTTGTTAAAATTATTAAACCAGATTTGAGAGGATTTGGGGTTTTATTTAGGTTTTTATATAGAAACATACAAGCCAATTGAGTCTTTGACATCAGACAGACTGGGAGGGACCTGGTTCAAGTGAAGTTACCTGTTCTGCATGAATCTCTCTCAAAATCTTGCTCGTTAACAAGTTCTCCTCACTACTCTAAAACACTAAATTTTAAATTCAAACTGAAATGTTTTGGATAAAAGTGAGCAAAATAAAAAATTCCTGCAACATTCCAGTATACAATATTAAATGGGAAATTCATGGAGTTAATCAGTGTTTAAAAGAGCTGGTTTTGTTTTCATTCATAGCCAGGGAGCTTTGCATTACTTTTGTGTGATTTTTACTTTGTTTCACTTTTTTATGTAGAAAAATGATACTTTCTTTCATTTTTAAATATTTTGTAGTATTATTTCCTGTGATTAGGTGCTGCCATAAGTAATATTAAATATTTGGGTACAAAATAACAATATTAAATAATAATATTGGATTAATAATAATAATAATAATAAAATTATATTAAATGTTTGGGTACAAAAAGTTGTCATTAATGTCTGGGCAGAGCATTGTGTGTTTCTGGAGAGAAACCTGTTCAGGTTTAGGGGAGCAATTACTTTCCCTGTGTGTTTTGTGGGGTTTTGGGGTTGTTATCCCATGGGCACCACTGCCCTGTGGGCTCCCAGAGGTCAGCTGATGTTTCATAGTGGAGTGCAGCATATTTTTCTCTGTGCAATGAAAAAAAGAAGTTTTATGACCTGAGCAAAACACTTTCCCCATTTCTGTAGAGACTTTTAGTGTCCAAAAGCTTTTCATAAATACAGCTATAGAATACCTAAGGCTATTCAATTCATCTTCTCAAGGGCAAAGGAATTTTTTTTTTCCTTTTTTGATTAAATTTTTTGGAGAAAGGAAGCTGTCAGGACAGACTTTATAGTTTTGCCTTTGTTGAATTGACACTCTATAAAATTTTATTTTAGCAGATTCGATACGAGAGGGAAGGAGGCGATAGACTCCAAGTAGGGCAGGGAAGAAAGTTGGAGGTTATTAAATCTTTTCAAGGAGAAAAGGAAGTAGTTCAGTGTGCTCACAGAGGTTCCTGTGTCAGCAATTGGGAAGCCTGGCAGAGATTATCTCCAGGCAGCAGCAGGTTAGGGAGGACAGGGTGGGAAGGGGATGCTGAACTTCCAGCAAGAAGGAAATTGAGATATTTAACCTGATTCAGAGCTGGGTTTGCTTTAGATCTCATTTTACTCTGCAGGCCTTGAGCTGCAGTGTGAGAGAGTTTGGAGCACTCAGGTTAAAAAGTGAATTTCAGTGTGTTGAAGTAGACATCTTAATGGAATTGTTAATTTTTTCAGAAGGAATGTAGCATTAAGGAAAAATGATAGCAACAGATAAATTGGAGTAATTTAACATTTAACACATGGGTTGGGTTTTGGGGGAGTGAGGGTTTCCACCCTATCCTGCTCTCCATGGACACCCATCCCCAGGGAAGGGTTTCCACCCCACCCTGCTCTCCATGGACATCCACAGGGAAGGGTTTCCATCCCACCCTGCTCTCCATGGACACCGATCCCCAGGGAAGGGTTTCCACCCCATCCTGCTCTCCATGGACACCCATCCCCAGGGAAGGGTTTCCACCCCATCCTGCTCTCCATGGACACCCATCCCCAGGGAAGGGTTTCCATCCCACCTTGCTCTCCATGGACATCCACAGGGAAGGGTTTCCACCCCATCCTGCTCTCCATGGACATCCCCAGGGAAGGGTTTCCATCCCACCCTGCTCTCCATGGACATCCATCCACAGGGAAGGGTTTCCATCCCACCCTGCTCTCCATGGACACCCATCCCCAGGGAAGGGTTTCCACCCCATCCTGCTCTCCATGGACACCCATCCCCAGGGAAGGGTTTCCATCCCACCCTGCTCTCCATGGACATCCACAGGGAAGGGTTTCCATCCCATTCTGCTCTCCATGGACATCCACAGGGAAGGGTTTCCATCCCACCCTGCTCTCCATGGACACCCATCCACAGGGAAGGGTTTCCATCCCACCCTGCTCTCATGGACATCCATCCACAGGGGAGGGTTTCCATCTTATCCTGCTCTCCATGGACATCCATCCCCAGGGAAGGGTTTCCATCTTATCCTGCTCTTCATGGACATCCCCAGGGAAGGGTTTCCATCCCACCCTGCTCTCCATGGACATCCATCCCCAGGGAAGGGTTTCTATCCCACCCTGCTCTCCATGGACATCCATCCACAGGGAAGGGTTTCCATCCCACCCTGCTCTCCATGGACATCCACAGGGAAGGGTTTCCATCCCACCCTGCTCTCCATGGACATCCACAGGAAGGGTTTCCATCCCACCTTGCTCTCATGGACACCCATGAAAGCTTTGTTGGGAGCTGCCCCTGTGCTAAGGACATGGGCAGGATTAATGGGATTGTTTTGGGGTCCCTTGGCCCCGGGGTCCGTGCCATGCTCTGCCAGCTCGGTTCTTTGTGCCAGCTGAGTTGGGTGTTTGGGGGTGAGTTCAGGGAGCCCCTGAGCTGGGTGTGTGCCCAGAGCTCAGCAGCATTCCCTCCCAGCAGGATTCAGGGGCTGTGCTCCCATGCCTGGAGCTGGCAGAGCCTCTGGAGCCAGCAGGGTGTGGGTGGGAGGTGGAGCCAGGTGAGCCACGGAGGCTCTCAGAGCAGTCGTGTCCCTGCCAGTTGGGACTTGTGGGAGACTGGCAGGGATCAGGAGCACAGCCCTTCACTGCAGTGTCATTCTCACAGAAAATTGCTGCTTCTTTTAGGGGATTAGCCTGGCTGGTGCTTGATACCGACTGTGGTAGGGAGGGGAAATCAGAGAGATAAAATCCTAGAGAAATGTTTCTGTAGTCCTACATGGGACTGACTGGGAGAATTGCCCTTGTCCTGTGTCTAGGCAGGGCAATGAGAAATGTTCAGCAGCCTGACAGCAGGTGAATGTTATCCAGACTGCAGCAGTTTGGGAATCAGACCTGTTTTGGGAAGTTGTCATTTCTGCAGTCATGGAGACACTCATTAGACATCTCACATTCAATATGCAGCTTATTGAGCAGTTGGCTGAGAAATGATGAGCAGAACAATTGCATCTTGAGGGAAAGCTGCCTTTGGAGAGAATGGGCTTCCCTGGGTTAGTCATGGACATGTAATTGTTGAACTTTTTTTAATTAATCTGAAGATGGTGCTGGACATGGATGCTTTTCTGATGGGATGGGGTAGGTCCGGGTGGTTTAGGGTCATACTTTTGCTTTGTGTGAAGATCTAGAAGGAGCAAACCCACTGTGGTGCAAGGATGTAACCTGTAAGTTTATTTTTTATATGCTGGTGTTAGAAACCCTGAGACCCTTCAATAATGAGGTGAGATGGGTGCAGTTCCCTGATTCTTCTTCCAAAACTTAAAATGACATTGCATTAAAACATAAATGAATAACAAAGCATGAAACGAACCAGAAGTACCAGTAACCAGAAGTTATCATGTGATAACATTCCAGTTTCTTGTCCACTGATGAGTTCATAGTTAAAACAGTGAAAAGAAAAATTGATGTAAAATTGTACCCTTGGATACATTCTGCTAAGGGTCCAGAATAGTCACTTTTTATGCACTGAGACTTCCACTAAATTCATGTATTCTACAGCTTTCCTAGCACAGATAAAAGGGCCTGGATCAATGATATAATTTACCAATTTAGACCTTAGTTTCTATTTTTAAGTAAGTGATATCTAATATTTGGTAGGGGGTTGGGAGCATCTTGAGAAGAAACATTTATCTCTAACCATTTTGGATTCTAAGGCCAGAATGAATATGGGAGAGCAGACCAAATTTACAAAATATCAGTCTGAGCACAACAAAAGGACTGGGGCTTCTTTTCTTTGAGGTGTTTTTTTTTTTGTTCTTTTTATCTCCTAACTGAAAAATACTCCAGTTCTTCCCCACCCCCAAGTGAAAGAAGAATTGGAGTGCCCTAAGACGGGGAGAGAAGCAGAAAAGGTGAAAAGCCCCGAGCAGCAGGGCAGAGCAGAGGAGGCCATAAAGGGTTTGTTGTGTGGTACACAGGTTGTTAATGCTGTTAATGATTGAGCTGTTTATGGGGGATTACAAAGGGATAGGAAACGACTCTGCTCAGGAATTCCACTGAACCCCAGAGACACGAACAAAAGTTTAGCAGGATGCTGGACTGGGACTGGGCTTTGCCAGAAGAAGCTCCCCAGAGCTGGTGAGGAGCTCAAACACAAGTGGCTGCAGGGTCATCCTGCTTTAATGGGCCACCGGACGTGTCCCCCGGGCCAGAGGCTCCTGGGACAGCGAGAGTCCCTGGCACTATTGAGTTACAGCATGGCAGGGTTACAGGAGCTGGGAGTTCACAGAAATATGCTGTCATACTTGCTAGACCTGTACATCGAGTTTGGGGGTTGGGCTTTTTGGGGGTTTGTTTTCTAGGGGGTTTTAATAAATGCAAACTTCCTAAACCCCACTGATAAGTAGGTATTTGTTATTTGCTCTGCTGGGAGTCCATTTTAGTTGTTAAAGATCAGGAACATAGCTTTGCTATTGGTTTTATGAATGCTTTGGACATCCAGCTTGTTTCCTCAGAAGTGCAATGTTATGGTTTATATACTGGAAGTCCCTTCTCCTATTTTCCCACATCATAATCAAGTTTACAGCAGCTCTGGCTGCTTCTCTTCTGGCTGTGTTTCAGGCTCAATGACTTGGGTTCTTGGGCTGTGTCCCCACGGGTGGTGACCTTAGGGAGGGCTCTGAGGAGGGCTGGGACTTGCCCTGTGTTGTGCTGTTGCAGTCTGAAATCATCCTGTCCTGCTCAAAACCCATCATGCAGAGTCTGATCACCAGGGCTATGTTTAGAAATTGAGGAGGAACCTTTCCAACTCCTTGTAGTAGAGATGGGAAGAGGAGGAGCAGCCACTTGTCATTTCTCTGCAAAAGAGGCTCCCCAGTTTCTAGAAACATTTCTGGTGGTGTTGAGCAGTTTGATCAGCCTCTAGCTGTGTTTTCAGTAAAAAATGCATCTTTATGATGTTGGTCCCAAAGCCATAGACTTGTCTTTACCCTTATTAGTTCTTGGGCACGTTATGGTGATGGTTATAGATGGTGCAAAGTGGTGAAAAGTGGTGAAAATGCTCCTTTGAGCAGTGCCAGGTTTTTTAGCATTACAAGGTTCAGGGAATACTGAGCAGAGAGAAAAGCTGGAACATCCTGGCCATTGTAGTGCTCTAACATATCAAATTACACACACAACACCCCCATTTGTGCAAAAATCATTAATCCAAACCACCTGTTTGTTGTACATGATTTTACTTCACCTTTTGATGATACCAGGTCTGGGGTGAGACATCTGGGAGTGAAACTCCTGCCATATTCCAAATGGGAATCCAGCTGGGAGCCATGGATCAGGTTAGCACCATTTGCATGAATTAGCAAAACCCATCAGCTGCCAACCAAACTGCTGCAAGCTCCACTTGTGGCTGGAGGTTCAGTGCTCCTGGGGCTAAGCTGGGTGCAGGAATCGAGTGCAGTGGCTGCTGCAGCAGTTGGAGCTGGCTCTGCCTGGGAAGGGGAGCACTGGCTTGCAAGGAAGCTCCCAGTCCTTGGAAGTGGTTCCTGCAGCAAACTGTGATGGTGTTTGGTGTGCAGGCTCCCTGCTCCTGGCATGCTGGCTGCTGGCTCTTCATGACCTGTGGAATACAGAGTGCATGAATCCATCAGTTTGGGATAAATGTCACTGTTTTGGGGGTTTGCTCAGAAGTTGTGCAAAACTGAATGTAAAATGTTGCACTAAACCTTGGCAGGCAGCAATGTGCCACTTTGCTATTTAAGTTTGGGTTCATCTGTGAAGGGGATTTTGGAGAAATAATACTCATCTTTTCCCTTCCTCCAGAGAAAACGAAATGTGCTGCTAAAAACTGGTGATTTTTTTTACAGCTGTTTTGGACACTGGGGAGAAGGGGCAGTGGTTGTGTCTGAATTCTCTCTGGAGCATTTCAGAGTATCATTTAGGAATATTTCACCGTACAGTTGTGTTCTGCCAAAGTCACAGGATCCATGCTCATAAATAATTTGTGCTTTTTGTGAAGTGCCCTCCTTTAGAGCCTGCTCTGTTCAGCAGCAAGTGCAGAATGAAGCCTCACGTGATGCACGTGGGTTTAGCAGTTGATGAGCAGCTCATTAAAGGCTGCTCTGGACCTGGAAGGAGGTGCTGTGGAAGTGTGTGTCCAGGAAAACAGACCTTAGGCCACCCAAAACATCTCCTGGACTTCCGGGATGGAGCTGGAGGGAATTTCCCATTTGCCCCAGTCAAGGAATGAGTGATAGTATCACGTTTTCTATTTTATGTGTGGATTATTTACAGACAGATTATTCATCTCTGCCTTTTTCTCCCCAGTACAGGAAGTTTTGCTGGCATTTAAGTAGCTTGTCTCAATTTGGATTTTTTTTTTCTTCCTTCTAAAACCCAAAGCTTTTCACTGCAAAAGAAACCTAAGGGAAAAGTTCTCTGAAACCAGGATGTGTGTGCAGAATGATGGCTGGGTGTCCACCCACAGATTAAAACATTCCTGCCAAGGGTAGCTCTGTTCAGATACAGCAAAATAGTTGTGTGGGGACTGTAAGTGGTAGAAAGTTGTTGTTGCCTGTTCTAAGAAAGTACAGAAGACAACAAAAAGCTGACTTTAGTTTAGAACTTGAATTAAAAGCCACAGAGAAGCAGGATGGAAATCCTCCAGCCTGCAGTGGCATTTATTGCCCAGGATACAGATTTGTGTTATTCCCTTTAAGAAGCTCTGCAGGACTGTTTGTGTCTGAAGTTCTGTACCTGTTACAAGTTTTTGATGTTGCTGCTAGAGGATGAAGTGGGTTCTCTTGTAAGTTCACAGCTAAAGCAGCCTGAGCTCTCCTTGTCACTTCCTGTGTCTGTCAGGCCTGGCAAAGGTGTTGGGAAAATCCCCTCAGCTGCAGGTTGGGAACTGCAGGCAGCTGCTGCTGGGCTGTGCTCCAGCTGAGAGAGGAGCAGGGCTGCAGGCCAGGGCAGGGCACTGTCACTCTCTGTCCCCTCAGGTGAGACCCCACCTGCAGAGCTGCCCCAGCCCTGGGCCCAGCACAGGAGGGACCAGGTGTGATCCCAGGTATAATCATGGGATCCAGCTCTGGGGTGTCCAGAGGGACCTGGAGCTGCTGGAGAGAGCCCAGAGGAATCCATGGAGCTGCTGCAGGGCTGGAGCCCCTCTGGAGCCAGGCTGGGAGAGCTGGGAATGTTCCCCTGGAGAAGGGAAGGCTCCAGGCAGAGCTCAGAGCCCCTGGCAGGGCCTGAAGGGGCTCCAGGAGAGCTGCAGAGGGACTGGGGACAAGGGATGGAGGGACAGGAGCCAGGGAATGGCTCCCACTGCCAGAGGGCAGGGATGGATGGGACATTGGGAATTGGGAATTCCTGGCTGGGCTGGGATTCCCAGAGCAGCTGGGGCTGCCCCTGGATCCCTGGCAGTGCCCAAGGTTGGAGCAGCCTGGGGCAGTGGAAGGTGTCCCTGCTCATGGCAGGGGGTGGATCAGGATGGGCTTTAATGACCCTTCCAACCCAGAGCCCAACTTCCAACCCAATTCCATGGCTTTTTACACCTTGGTGCTGCCCAGGGTCCTGCCTTTACCTGTGCAGGTGTCACAGGGCTGGGGTGCAGCCACCTCCTCCCTCCCTTTGCCAGCAAAGCCCAGGTGCAAGAATGACACAGTTTTTTTGAGGTTGGTGCAGAGCCTCCCCTGTGAACATCTCCAGTCACGAATCAGTAATTCCTGGCAAGATCCATTTGGATTCTACCAAGACTTTTCAGTCACCAGTTGTTCAGTGCTCTGTAACACAGAAATATGAATTTCTCACAACCCTCCAACAATTTGGGAGGGAAACAGACACTGCAGGTGTGTCAGGAAGCTGAGTTTGTAAACCCAGAGAAGCTTTGTGCCAGAACCTTTTTTGAAACTCAAGGTGTGGCTGCTGCTTTTTAATACCTGGTGTGTCTGATCTGAAACCATCACCATACTATTAAAGAACTAGAAGGGGGTGGTTGGTATCGTGTTGTAGTCCCTTTGGAAGCTGGAAAAGTGCCACTGGATACAGGCTTGAGTCAGTGCAGCTGAGGTGGAGATGTAGAATCCCTGAGCAGGATGCTCTTGGCTCTGCAGTGGTGTCTCTGATGGACACAGGGGCTCATTTTGGGGTTTTTCACATTAAGATGATATAAGTAAACTGGGAGAGCTTTGTCCCAATGATGGCTTCAGAAGCAGTGAAGTTTGCATTTTCAGTTTTCCCATATAAACTTCCCAAACTTTAAAGGGAGAAGAGTGTTTCATCCTTCCTTATCTTTCCCTCTCCTTGCCTTTTCTGGCCCAGGCACTTTAATATTTTAAGGAAAGGGCTTCAGCATTTTTGGTACAATCCTTCAGTGGGAAATAGCACTTCGGTGTGGGATCACTGCTGGGGATGGGAGAGAAGAAGAAAAATGCAAACGCTACCAGGCACTTTGTGCCTTTTCACGGGGAGCAGAGCCAGCTCTCCAAAGGGAATGGGAAGAGAGGAGCTCTGCCATGAGCCTTTAGGGGACAGATCTCTTCATCTCGGTGCTCAAGTGGCTCTGCAAGGAGTGCTGGCCTGGAAATGGCCAGAAATCCACCCCAGCTGGGTTCCAGCCGTCTCTGGGATTCCTGCAGTGTGCCCGGAGCAGGCTGAGCCACAAGGAGCCCCAGAGCTGCAGAGGGACAGGCCGGGACACGCTGGAGCCACTCGCTCTGTGCTGCCTCTGCCGGGCTGGGGACAGGGAATCTGGGTCATGTCTGTCTGTCCATCCCTCACAACTGCAGCCTTGGCTCAGCCAGCCACACCTGCACAGGGCATTCCCTCCCCTGCCCCTCTTTTCTTCCCCAGCCACCCCAGAGCAGGGACAGTGCAGGGGGATCCAGTGCTAAAGGCTCTTTGGCTGTTTTGGTAACACATGAGGGATTTATTGCTGTGCCTGCTCCTGAGAGGCAGCACTTCCTGGGTTTAGGAGCTGGAAAATGAGCGTGGATGCCCGTGTTCATCAAATATTTAATTACAGCATGTCAGTGGTGCCATTACCTGAGCATAGGTGAGTGTCTGAAAGCCTGAGCTGGGCTCTTTTCCATGGCCAGCATCCTCACATCCTGCCTGGCCTCCTCCCCAGTGCAATTCCCAAGCAATTTCTCATGCCCACATCTCTAATCCACAGTAATTCCAGGCTATGGTCATTATGTCCTAAAAAGAGAAAACATTTCTAGTCCAAAATAGCCAAGGTTTACTGAAGTCATTCATATTCACACTGGCAAATATCCAAACATCTTTCTTTTTGCCTACTTCCTTTCCCATCCTCCAGCCTGCATGGGTTCTTCTCCTTAAAGAAAATAAACTTTCACTTCTAGATTTCAATGCATTTTATTGCTGTAAATCTCAAAATAGGAAGGGAAAAGGCCTTCAGGTGAAAATCAGAATTTAAAAGCTAATTCTGTCCTGGCTGGGACATTCATTCCTTATTTGTATCTTCAGTTTTAAATATGCAAATATATTTATTTTTATCCTGCTGAAGCTGCTTCAGAGAGGCAGTGTCAGAGTGGTGGTTTCTACCTGAAGAGGGGTTTTTGTGTGTGGAATTCCTGGAGCTCTGAGATATGTTGTAATCAGATAGGAATTTGGGAAATGTATGGGTCTTTCAGGAATGCATAGCTCATGTTGTCATCATTTTTCAGCTCTCCACCATCCAAACTTTGCTTTAGCTAATGCAAGCCAGATGGGTTATTGCTATTTTATACACTAATATTTGTATTTAGGGTTTTTTAATGGTCTCTGCTAATACTGCTGAGGCAGTAGGAATTGTATAATCATGATTAAGGAAATTTTTTTTACTTCGGTTGTTTTGTTTGTTTCTCGGTGCTGGTTATGGATCAGGTGTTGCAGAGATTTGATTATTTTATGTTTCACTAGGGGAAAAAAAGGTTGCTTAAAGATGGATTTCTGGTCTGCTTTGGGAGAAAGAAACAGAGTGGTTTGTACAAATGCAATAAATAAATAAATAACTCTGGGGAAAAAAAAAAACCCTGCATGTGAGTACAATACTGCAGGAAACATGAGACAGCAGAAAACCAGCCTTCCTTGCAGAAATACTTGATCAAGCATTCTTCTCCCCTGAAGTGAAATTCAGATTAATAATGGTGACAGTTGTCAACTTCAAACCACCATCCGTTTTAGAAGCTCAATTACAATCTATTTTCTTTGGAGATAATAATTCCAGATAAATATTGCTAAAAGCAAGCCTGAGCTGAGGAGACAAAGCAATTAAATCCCACATTAATTTGTTTACCAGTGTCACACGGAATAAACCGACTGTAAGTTTTCCTGAATGATCTGGAGGTGCTGGGGAGAGCTTTTTTGTGCAATATTGGAGAGGGGGAATGTGGATTCTTTGCTGGAGTCACGTGCTTAATTAGACATTATGTAAATGATACTTTACATGACAAAAATAATCTTGGCTGAGTTCTGTGGTGATGCCAGGGCTGCCTTGGCCATGGGAAGGTAAAAAATGGGAGGAGGGAAGGAGACACAAGTGGGCAGAGCTCTGTGAACAGAATTTCAACACCAGCACTTGCTCATTCTCTCTTTTTAAACAGTGCAACATCAGCCCCATCCATGCAGGAGTACATTTTAGCTTGAAAAGATCAATTTTGAACTCTTTTGGTTTTAAAGATAACCTTTCAAATGTGTGCCAGAGCAGCCTGGAGTTCCAGGAATACAAACAGAATCAGTGCTTCTGCCTCAAACCTCCCTGAATGGCAAAGCAGCAGCAGGGAAAAAATTGTAAGGTTGTTTTTTTGGGTTTGATTTTTCTTTTTTTTCCTTCAGGCAATGTGAACGTTAAGACAAACATCTCGATTTTTACACTGTTTGGAAAAATCTGTGAGTAGGAAGGGAAGCTTCACTTCTGAATGTCCTTAGGTTGTTATTCTTTGCTGTAATTATTTTATGATACCTTCAGAGCACCTGATTTGGTTTTTATCTTTCGTGTTGCTTTGGTTTTTTTGGGTTTTGCTTTTTTTTTTTTTTTTAATGATTTCAAGGCTGTATCTATTGCTGTATCTTCATTGTACTTAAGAGGCAAAGAAAAAATATGTCATTTGCCAAGTGGCAGCTGAGAGAGAGATTAAATAACTTGCTCAAGTCAGTGTCAGAGTTGGGATTAGAAATCTGTTCCTGCTGTGGTCTCTGAAAATAAGATTATGTTACTTGTGCCCTGAATTATAGTCAAATAAAAGAGATTTTCGAGCCTTCTGTGGTAGGCGTGTCCTGTTGCCATTTGTCATGTCTGGATAATAAATAGGAACTTGTAGATGAATTTCGTGGGAATTTTGAAATGGATTCAGGACGTAGCAGGATTATACCCATGCTGCTTTTGGGTTCATCATATTTTCAATTCGTGGATGAAATGTTAAATTCACCAGGTGAAATTACCTGGGCAGAGCTAAAAGTACAAACAGGGATTGGTCTGATAAAGGGCAGGGGGAATTATGATTTTAGATAATAATTAAGCACCATCATTATGCACATCACTGTACTCATGAGAGGAATTAACAGCAAAAAATAATAAGGGAAACTTCTGCTGCTCTTTAGCATTTTTGTGCTACAAATAGAGTAAGGAAGGACAATTCAGGAGACTTTTTAATGACTGGGATCTAAATCTGAGGGAAAGACTTTAAAAGCAGAATGTTTTTCATGGTTGTCACTATGCTGTCTAAATAATACCAGGTATCAACAGAGTATGAAAAAAATTAGTCTCAAATAAGATTATTTAGCATCTCTAGAAATTAATGTTTTAATGAAAACTTCTTTGGTGCTCAGGATACTGAATTAGACTGATTTTTTGATTTTAACATCTTTTAAATTTGGGCTTTGAGTAAAAGTAAATTGTACATAGATATGTATAACTCAGTAAAAAAGAGGAAAATGGGGAGTCAACAGTCTCAAAATCCAGGTTTGTCAAAAAAAGTGGCCCAAATATCCCTTTACTTTTCCAATGGACAGGGAATTGGTAATTTTTTTAGTGGATTTTGAGTTTGTCAGAGGAATGAACAGTGCTCAGGTGAGGAGCTTGAGTCTGCCCAGGTTTGAGAGCTGTGCTAGTTGTTGCCTTACAGGGGATCATAAAACACAGCTGGGCTTTAAAAAGGAAAAAAACCTATATTTTTCTGCCCCTTCTTCAAATCTTCTGAGTCAGCCCATCCTTTACAAATATCCCATATTTGTGTTTCTTCTCTGGACAGGTAACTATCATGCATTCTTATCTTAGTGTGAGAACAGCTTTTCTCAAAAACAAAATAAAAATCAGAATTTGTCATCAGGCTCTTGTGTCTGTGCCTCACCTGGAGGGCTCTGGATCCCTGACACATCTCCAGGACTTTTTGGGAGTTGTGGAGCCTCTGGAGAAGAACAGAAGTTCTTTCTCTTTGTTTTTTATTATTTGCAAACAGCTTTTCCTTTCTTTTTTGTGCTTCCTGATGTCAGTGGGCAGGAGGAGTGAATGTTGCAGTCTCAGAGGAATGACTGGGAGAAATAATCCTGCAAATCCCTTCCCAGCATTGGGAAGAAGAAGAAGAACATGGTAGAAGAACAGAATCAGGATCATTTAGGTTGGAAAAGAGAATCAGGATCATTTAGGCTGGAAAACAGAATCAGGATCATTTAGGCTGGAAGACAGAATCAGGATCATTTAGGCTGGAAAACAGAATCAGGATAATTTAGGTTGGAAAAGAGAATCAGGATCATTTAGGCTGGACTCAGACCATCGAGTCCAACCATTCTTTCTCTTTGTTTTTTATTATTTGCAAACAGCTTTTCATTTCTTTTTTGTGCTTCCTGATGTCAGTGGGCAGGAGGAGCGAATGTTGCCGTCTCAGAGGAGTGACTGGGAGAGATAATCCTGCAAATCCCTTCCCAGCATTGGGAAGCAGAGGAAGAACATGGTAGAAGAACAGAATCAGGATCATTTAGGTTGGAAAACAGAATCAGGATCATTTAGGCTGGAAAAGAGAATCAGGATCATTTAGGCTGGAAAACAGAATCAAGATCATTTAGGCTGGAAGACAGAATCAGGATCATTTAGGCTGGACTCAGCCCATGAAGTCCAGCCATTCCCAGCCAAAGGCACCAAGTGCCACATCCCCGCGGCTTTTAAATCCCTCCAGGGATGGGGACTCCACCAGTGCCCCGGGCAGCTGTGCCAGGGCTGGATTCCTTTCAGTGGAGTTATTTTTGCTGATTCCCAGTCCAAACCTGGCAGCATTGCTGCATCCCCCATGTTGGAGTGGCTGTGGCAGGAGTGGGAGCTGTTTTGAGCTCGCAGCCCTTTCCCTCGGCACATCATTAACAGGCACCGGGGGTCTGCGAGCTCCCTGCCATGTTTGCGTGGCTAATTGAAAAAAGGAGGTGTGTTTGGAGCAGTCTGGCTGCACAAAACGAGTGTGGGAAAAGGTTGTGTGGTTGTTAAGAACGTGTTGGGATGCCAGGGGAGCATATGGTCCGTGGTGAAAGGTCCGGGGTGCGCGCGGCTCAGCCGGATTCCCAGCGCTCTCACTTCCTTCCCCTGTGCTCCCCTCCTGATCCCACCCTCCCGCATCTGTGCCTGCAAAAGTGACTGATGGCAGCCCTGCGTCACTCTGAATAGAATGTGAAATTTATTCCTGTTGGGAGAGGGCTCGGGATTACAGGAGCTGAGCACAGGCAGAGGCTGCGAGCGAGTCTCCCTGACGAGGGTTTGTGGTGGTGTAATTTCCAAGTGGCTTGGTGAAATTTCAGCCATGTAATTATGTCTGACTCACGCTCGCAGGGATTCAAAGTCAGCTTTTAAAAGACACTTTTTGAAGTTTTCAGCGTTGCAGACACACGGCTGAGGCAAAGAGCAGATCATGCGAGCAATAAACAGAAGATCAGCAGGCTCAGAGCTTTCTTGGCACTTGTATAACACCAATATGAATTTGCATTCCTTTATTTTGTTTTGCTTTTAAGTGGCCTTTGCGTGATATCTTTACTTTTCCCATTTATAATGAGGAAAAAAATTGACTGCTATCAGAGCTGAGACGTGCCAAAAAGGGTGGGAGCTTATCACTTGTGAACTTGCAGAATGATTTTCTGTCATACTCCGTGTGTATCACAGGAGTTCATCATTGCAAGTATTGAAAATGTCACAGGAGAAATTTCATGTTTGATTTTGTAATTAGAGAAGTTCCAACATGATTTGTTTGGGGTTTGTTGGGGCGGATTTTTTTTTTTTTTTAGATGAAAGGAAGACAAGGCTCAGCGCTACGTGCAGTGCCTTGTTTGACATGAACAGTTCAGATTTGTCTTCCAGCTCTGCATAACTTTGTAAGGAATAAAGTGTCTAAGTCATAGAATTATTGTAGGATCATGGAATGGTTTGGGTTGGAAGGAATCTTAGAGATCATCTTGTTCCAGCCCTCTCCAGGGATACCTTCCACTATCCCAGGTTGTTCCAAGCCCATTCCAGCCTGGCCTTGGGCATTCCAGGGATGGGGCAGTCATGGAGGAACCTGTGCCAGGGCTTCCCCACCCTCCCAGCCAGGAATTCCCAATTCCCAATGTCCCATCCATCCCTGCCCTCTGGCAGTGGGAGCCATTCCCTGGCTCCTGTCCCTCCATCCCTTGTCCCCAGTCCCTCTGCAGCTCTCCTGGAGCCCCTTCAGGCCCTGCCAGGGGCTCTGAGCTCTGCCTGGAGCCTTCCCTTCTCCAGGGGAACATTCCCAGCTCTCCCAGCCCGGCTCCAGAGGGGCTCCAACCCTGCAGCATCTCCATGGATTCCTCTGGGCTCTCTCCAGCAGCTCCAGGTCCCCCTGGACACCCCAGAGCTGGAAGCTCATGATTATACCTGGGATCACACCTGGTCCCTCCTGTGCTGGGCCCAGGGCTGGGGCAGCTCTGCAGGTGGGGGTCTCACCTGAGGGGACAGAGAGTGACAGTGGCCTGCCCTGGCCTGCAGCCCTGCTCCTCTCTCAGCTGGAGCACAGCCCAGCAGCAGCTGCCTGCAATTCCCAACCTGCAGCTGAGGGGATTTTCCCAACACCTTTGCCAGGCCTGACAGACACAGGAAGTGACAAGGAGAGCTCAGGCTGCTTTAGCTGTGAACTTACAAGAGAGCCCACTTCATCCTCTAGCAGCAACATCAAAAAAATCTCCAGAGCTCGGGAGCTCCCCCATGAGCAGAGCCCTGTGTCCCTTATCGTAGGAAGACCTTTGAGGCCAGCAGGGATATCCCTGTGCCCAGCACCCCCCCGTGTGCCCCTGGCCATGCCAGGTGGCCCCTGGCCCTGGTGACAGAGCCCTGCCCAGCCTGGCAGCCCCGGGGGCCTTTTGGTGCCGCAGCAGCAGCTGTGAGCAGAAAGGGCCTCGCTCGGGGCCATATGGTTTGTGGGGATGGGGGTGCTGCTGGGCTGGCAGCTGGTGGCAGCTCAGGGATTAATGCAGAACGCAGCTTTCACTGAATTCTCTGAGAAGCGACGTGAAGAAAAACATGGTTGAGCCTTAAAAGTGACTGACCTGCCCAGGCAGCCCTGTTAGAGCACACAGAGGGAAATGCTCATTTAAACTTCCTTTCGTGCCATCTTGAAGAATTTTAGTGCTAAATTTAAGGATTTTAATGTTATATTTAAGGATTTTAATATTATTTTTAAGGATTTTAATGTTACATTTAAGGATTTTAATGTTATATTTAAAGATTTGAATGCCATATTCAAGATTTTCCAGCGCTCGAACTTCTCTGACTTAGCATTCAGGACCTTGGCTAAGATGGCTCGTTCTCATTGTGTATTATATTTTTAGGGAATAGTGGTGGATTTAAAAAAAGGAAAAAGTAAGAATATCCTGAACTTCTATGTGTTTACAGTCAGCAAGTTGAATTGAGGAAAAAAAACCCTTTTTTCCCTCTGATTTAAGAAACCAAACTATTGCAGGTGAAAATATGTAGTAGAAAATGTTACACAATGAAGTGTGTAGCCCAAACAGTTATTTTTGTAGTTCTGTTTATCACTGATGATAAAGCATCCTTAAAAATGGCTTTTTTTCCCTTCCATTTTGAGGCCACTCATCTTTCTATGCAGCTTTAATTGGGCAGCTCTAAAAGGGATGTGGGAATTTAGTATGGGAAATTGAAATGGGATCCTGTTTAGATTGAGTACAATTGGAACAGCCCTCAGAATTTAGAAAGCTTTTTTCCCTCTAATTAAGGGATAGATGATAAGTCAACTTTCCCTAAAAAAATCCCCACCAGCTCTTCATGGAGGCAGCATTGTGGGACCAATACCAATTTAAGGTATCTGCTGCAGGTGTCTGAGATGGACCTCAAGTCTGAAACCAGATTTTTTCTATTATTTTAATTCTCAACCAATAGGAGTAAAACAAAAATTAAAGGGAGAGAGGAACAAAACACCCCCCAGTGGCATTGAGATTGTTTTTACTGTCATTTTTGCCCATGGTAAATGTAGAGACCCCACCCATTTCTGTGATGTGGTCGGTAGTTGTGGAGCACAGGTTGAGGTTTTTACCTCCTCACTGTCCAGCAGGGAGCCCAGGATCATTGCTGGGAAGATGCTGCTGCAACCCAAAGTCAACAGCAGCAAAAATAATGTGCAAAAAATGATGTGCAGTCACTGGCCCTTCTTATCTTGAATTTTTCTTCCAGCTTCTCCCCAGCAAGCTTGGGCAAATTAAAATGGGGCATTTTCCAGGACTCCTTGATGATTTGATCCAACCTGTTGGGATACACCTTCACAGGATGAGGATCCATCCCAGCTCGGGGCAGACAGCCCAGTCAGCACTTAGCAGGCCAAGAGAGATTTAGCCTACAGATACCACCTCAGTTCTGCTGCTCAACTGTCTGTTAAAAGTAATTAAAACACTCAGTGATAGAAGAAAAATTTGTGATTAAAATCCTAGGGCTTCATCCAACCATCTCCAAGGCAGAACCATTCGTGTCTTTCCATTGCCTCCTATAAAATTGTGTTAATTTGGGAGCAGGGAGTTCTGGACAGTGGTTGAGTTTTGACCCATGGTGTTGTGATGGGATAATTTTAGCTTCATCCTTTCGCAGATAAAAAATAAACTTTGAGATTTTGATGAAGGTTGCTCTGGTTCATAGAGCTGAATGATTTTAATTATGGTTTAATATCAAAATAAACGGTACATGATGCATCTGCATAAACATTTCCATTTTTATAGATCTGAATCAGTGTTTGGTGTCTAAAATCAATGTGCCCTTAATTCCTCGCGTAGGATGACATTTGAAAAGTGGCAATGTTAGAGAATGTTGGAGCAATCTCATAAAAGGTGGATGTTGGCCTTTCCTTCCAAGGAACAAGAGGGAATGGCCTCGAGCTGGTCCAGGGGAAGTTTAGGTTGGATATTGAGGAAAATTCCTTCATGGAAGGAGTTGTCCAGCCCCATCCCCATCCCTAGATTTAAAAACCATGTGGATGTAGCACCTGGGGACATGGGGCAGTGATGGCAATGCTTGGACTGGATGATCTTTAAGCTGTTTTCCAACCAAAATAATTCTGGGATTTTATGAAAAGGTATTGGGTATCTAAATATGTTCTCATGGCTTTGTCCACACTTTAAAAAATTATGTAAGCTCACAAAGCAAACAAGCAAACCCAACCCTTTCACTGCCAACTTTTGTATTCCAAACATTTGTATTTGAAAGTTAAACTGAGTATTGTGTTCGTGGAATTGAAGGTGTGGTGGTGCAGAGCAGAGAATGTCCAGGGCAGCATCCTGAAAACTGACACCATTTCTCAGTACCTTTTGAAAAGAATTCCTGCAGAATGGAAATCAGGTTTTGCCAATCACAAATAGATTGCCAGATTTCAAATATTTACTTAGAAGAAATCTAAGTTAATTTCATTAAATTTTTCATTTAGGCTAAAGTCAAGAATTCTTGGTCAACTAAAGCATTTTTAGATTAATTTTTGAATTCTGTAATTTAATACTCTTTAGACACAAAGTAATTCCCTATGTTACATTATTTTTGCTGTTGGGTTACAGTGTGCTGATACAAATGAGTATATTCTGATGTTTGCAGGTGTGAGAGGTTGCATTTAAATGAAGTACAATTTAAATGAAGTCCATCTGCACTGGCTATAGATTGACCTTCTCTCTCCCTTTATTTTTTCCTCCACAAGTAAATGATGCCATGTAAGATTCCTGATAGATCCTTCATAAATTCAGCAGCAAATAAGGAATATTTGCTGAATATTACTGTTATTAATCCTGATTTTTTTTTTAATGAAAATGTTCATATTTTTCTAAACAACTGCAGACTCTCAAGCTGTCTAGTTCAGGAATTCTCAGAGAGTTTTGTGCAGGAAAAGGCTGAACTGGGATGTGGACGCTGGGAACAGTTGATGAGTGAGATTCTCCAGTGTCCTTGCTGGAGGTGCCATTCCCAGCTGGGTTTTCCCTTTGTGCAGAGTTGGATGAGCTGTTGTGGAGCTCAGCCTGGTTGGAGCTGTGATTCATTAACTCCTCTGACAGCCCTGCTCTGCTCCCCTGATGTCTCCTCGTGATCCCAACCGTGGAATCCGTAGCTCCAGTGGGATCGCGCCCGCCCGGATGCGTTTGTGTCATCAGAGGGTCCCCAGTGGAAGGACCTCCACAACATCAAATTCCTCCTGTCCCATGAGCCATTCCTGGGGCTCTGCTGCATCCTTTTGGGAGTCTCCTGCTGGAATTTCCATGGAGCGTGACTCCAAGGATGGAACTCTCTGGAATGGCGGTGGAAGGGCAGCGGAAGTTGCGCGTTGTCATCTCTTGATGTTCTCCTTAAAGAAACTCTCCTTTGTGTGTGGTTGTTTTCCATGGGGTTTGTCCCTGGAGCTCGTGGTTTGGAATTTCCTTAGTTCTTCTGAAGAACAGTTCTGAGTTTCCAGCAGCTTTTTAGCAGCTGATGAATGACATGAACGATTGCTCTGGATTTAGGGAATGTTTGCCTTTTCCTTGGCGTTCCCTTTCCTGCCTCACCTGTTCTTGCAGCATTTTATGGAACTGCTTTGGTCACTTTGCTACTGTTTCTTCTTATTAAAAGCCCATTTTTAACATACCTGCAGAGAATCTGCCTTTAATCTTTCGACCTTTTTAAATATTCTAAATAGTTACTTTGTCTAGACTTGTAACTCATTTGGGTTTCTACTCTCAACTCAATCTCCCGGCTAGATAATCTTTTTTGTTGCCTCTTTGTAACATTTTTCCTTATTTATTCAGTGTCCTGCCCTCACTTTGTGCCCAAAGCCTTAACATTGAACACACTTTGGAATTTTTTCAACATTTCAGTTATTTTTCACCTATTTTTTGATATACCCGATAATACCAATAAATATCTATTGTCTTTATTTCCATTTATTTGCTTTTGTTATTTGCAAGTTCAAGCACAAATTTACAATCTGCATATTCACATATTTTAAACATCTCTAAGATATATAATCACTCAAAATAGTAAATAATGCAGTTATCAGTCCCCATAATTGCCCTAAAAGTTATAAGAAATAATTTCTTTGTCACCTTTAGACTTTGTGGACTCTTAATTTATGTGTATACCAGACCTTACCTTGGGTTTACTACTCATGTTGATTTTAAATGCTCATGGAAAGGGAGTTTCTTTTCCCAAATGCAGCAGCAGTTTGTGACTTCTTCAGCAAAGAAAACCCCAAAAAGAGGGATCTTGGAAATATTAAGTTTAAAATAGTCCCTGTGGGATCTAAACTTTGTGTTGACTTTTCTCTGTTGTGCTTTGGGAATTTTTTTGTCTTCCTTAAAGGCTCTTGGAGTTTAACTGAGGACACAGTCCAGAATTTAAAATTCAGTGGTTCAAATACACAGAGGTTAAAGATTATGACTCCATCTCAATCATGCTTTGAGTGAAGCTTTGCACAAGAATGCTTTTGCCACACAAATATTTTACTTGAGTTGAATATTTTTTATGCTTTACACTTACACAATTGTAAAATTTAGATTGAACATTGTGTCCTGTTTGTCGCTCAGTTTTAGTGAGAGCCCAGTGCCTGTTTGATCCAAGCTTGCCCACAATTCCATGGAAGGAAATAAATGCTGCCTGTGCAGGAGTAGGGATGGAGCACATCTCAGCTTTCCCACCTGTGGCACAGCTGGATCAGTGAGAGAAGATGAAAGCCAGAAGATCAAATCGGTTTGGACAGGAGAGCTGGAGGTGCAGGAGGTCAGGAGGTTCCTCATGTGAGGAATTATTACCAGGCTAAAATGAGGGAGTTGTATTTTTAGTTTATAAGATTCTTATTGACATAGATAAGAAAATAAGGGATGATGAGGAGAACTTGCATCAATGGAGGGAATACAGAGGGAAAGATTAATGTGATTTAATTTGGGGGATGAAGAAATTTCAAGAGCCCCGACTCTGGTCAGAGGGAAGAGATGGATTTGGGGCTGCAGAGCAAAGCTTGAAGAGGGAGGTGAAGGGGAGAAAAGTCATAAAAATAAATTAATAAGACTTCAAATTTTTAAGATAAAAATCTGTCTCATGTTGTTGGGCTTTGTGTCTGGCACCTTCCACTGTCCCAGGTTGCTCCAAGCCCTGTCCAGCCTGGCCTTGGACTCTTCCAGGGATGGGGAATCCACAGCCATTCTGGGCAAGTCACTGTCCTTGAGACACTGAGGAAATACCTGATGGGAAAGGTTGGGAAAGGAGCCTGGGGGAGGGTTCAGGGAGCCTGGAGTGGGTTATTCAGGGAGCCTGGAGTTGGTTCCGTGCATGCTGGGGATGTGGAAGGAGGCAGGTGAGAGCAGCCAGGGAGACTGAGGAGAGATTTCCATCTTGGAGCTATTTTAGACTCCCTTGTTTTCCACGGGGAATTCCCATTCAGCAAGGAACAGTGCCATTCTTGTGGAGTAATTCAGTGAATCTTTGTGAGAGAATCTTACTTTAGAAACTTGTTAAACTGCAGAAAATACTCCAAGAATTATCCATCTCATCAAAGCTTTTAAATATAAATGAGTGTTTTCTGAAAAGGGGAATTGTCCAGGTAGCACAAAATTAACCCAGGAAACAACTTTGCCTTCTAACCACATTAAACTCAAAGATTATGATGATTAAATTACAGCATTATTTATACTAAGTGATAGAATTCCTAAGAAATCCATGGAATCTGTGCATTTTCCTAGCAGAAAGCAGTGACTCAACAGCAAACTGACACTGTGACCTCAGCTGCCTAAAAGGACTCAACTTGCTTTGAAAAATATTTCCTTATGTTACAAAAGAAAGAAAGAAAATCTTGCTGAGGTATTAAGATTTGTTGGCAGTATCTCTTGCTCCTACAGTAGGCACAATTCAGAATATCTCAGGCCTTGACAACCAAGAAATGAAAAGTTATGGGACAAGAAAATCCAGATTTAAATCTTCCCCTGCTGAGCTGGCAGTTTGGCTGAAAATTGTTTGCATGCTAAGGTGGAGTTGCTGTGAGTTGGGGAAGGAGCAGTTGAAATGTCTAAATGGAGCTGTTGATTGGATTTAAGGAGATTTATTAAACTTCCCCCGTTCACCTTGTGGACAGTCTTTCTGCATGTTTATGTTTCATTTCCATGGTAAATGGGGCCCGTTTTCAGTCAGGAAGATGAATGTGAAGGAGAGGTGTGGGTTTGGTGATACTCAGGGTACAGAGCTGGTTGCCATCCAGGGAGGGGCAATCACAAAAGTGCATTTCTTCCTGGAGGGTGTGGAGAGGGCAGGGACAGACGTGTCCTGGAAGTGCTCAGGGAGAGGCATGGCACACAGCTTGGGAAAAAGGAGATTCCAGTTAGGTATAGGGAACATAAAAACTCTAGAGAAGTTGTAAAATCTGTGTCTTTGTAGGAACGTGAGACTGGATTGATAATGGCCTGAACATCCTGATCAAGGCAGACCTCCCTGCAGCAAGAGGTTGGGCTGGAGCCTCCAGAGCTCCTTTCCAGCTGGTGCATTCTGTGATCCCATCCCATAGGAAATGTAGATTTTCCATGGAATACAGGAATCACGAGGCTGTGGGGCAGGAGTCCTGCCCTAGGTCAGCACACGGGGGTCACTCTGGCCTGGGAGCACTCCAGGGTTTACAGGGCCCCACCTCTGTCCTGCCTTTTGGCCTCGGTGTGTTAGCAAAAGTTAATTCAGATTATATTAGTACAGCAAGAAATCAGGTGTAAGGCTCAGCTCCTGGTGCTGAGTGCTGGGGAGGGGTGAGGAGCGGGGCAGGAACAGGAGTGAATGTGAAAATGCCCAAATCTGGGAGCAGTTTCTCATCGATCATAAAGTTACATCTACTCTGTGCTAATTATTTTTTTCTTCATCTAACCATTGGATTTCTTGCCATCACACTGGTTTTGGATGGCAGGATTATCTGCAAACACATAAACATTTATCTAGGTTGATTTCCTATGAAACCATATCATTCTATATTAACTTTACACTGCAAAAAACATTTTAGACTTTCTGTGAAGAGGATTTTGATATGAGATTTTTGTCCTGCTGATATCCAATGATTATTTTCATATCTGATTATTTAGTGTGTATTCCTGCTTTCATTATTTGCTGTTCACAGGCCACCAAAATCAGAGATTTCAGGAAATACCTGGGTTTTTTTACAATTTCAGTACCAGAGGCTCATAGATCACAGGCTGAGTGCTGGACACACAAATATCCCATTTTAGGAGCTCGGTGCAATGCCCTGGAAGGGATGTAACTGGTTTATGACTTATGGCCATGTCTGCATGGACACTCACTCCAAGGGATTCCAGCCACATGATTTAGGGTTCCTGCTTCAGGGCTAAAATGCTGCTTTGCCTTATTTATCAAAGACACCTGAATGTGCTTTGTCTGGTCTCTTAAGGAATAATGGCATGGAAAGAGGAGGAGAGGGGAATGGCAGGACAAGGTTTAACAGCCTCCATGGATCTGACATTGTAAACAGAGGAAGATAACAGGGAAATACTCAGGCTGGGGAGCTGGAAATAAAGAGTGAAATGGAGAAAGAGAAGATAAAGACTGAATCTCATGGAAGAACATTCAGCAGCACTCTTGGCTTTTTAGATGATTCTTCCAAGGAAAGCAAGGAGAAAACTGTTTTGGGACAAAGGCCCTTCTTTTTTCTTTTTTTTTTTTTTTTTTTTGTTTTGTTTTGTTTGCTTTTTCATTTTTTTTCCTATTTCTTTCCTTCAGCTTAACCACTCAGTGTAAAAGAATCTCATCTGGGTATAGAAAAGAATGCATCACATTTTTGAGGCATGGCTGTTGACCTCAGCATCCCTGGGCTTGCTGTGGTGATGCCAAGGAGCTCCACCAAGCTTGTGGGGCTCTGGGGGTGTTGGACACCTGCAGCAGCTCCAGGCACTGGGGTGTTCCACAGGTCTTGGTGGCTGGGGGACTGTGTACAAATCACAAATGGGTCAGGACTGCTGAGGAATGCATCTCAAGCTGTTGTAGTTTTTAGTATCGCTCTCATGACGTGGTGATGACAATGGGAAGATGCCAGCACTCACATCCCAGGCTGCAGACAAAGAACTCAATGTTACAACTTGCTGTAAAAGTTTTTTGACCAATCACACAAAGCAAAAGCATATTGACAGTAGTATTTTTGCTTGTGTTAAGTGTTGTTATATTACAACAAATTGTGAAAGTCTATTGAGCTTAAATGGCACAAGTTATGTTTGATAGCAATTACAGGTTATTGTCCAAAAAAGTCTCGCTGGTTTTAAGGTCTTAAGTCAGAATTTTAAAATTATTGAATTGTGGGAGAATGAGGAATATAAAAGATGTGATGGATTTGTAAACCTTAAAATGCAATACACAAACCTCCATTATTAAGCTCAGAACTTCTTAATATTTTGCTAGAACTTCGGATATTGAAGCTCAGAACTTCTTAATATTTTGCTAAATATACTTTTCTGTAACTTAAAGAGTTATCCTAAACAAACATTAATACACAGACCAGTTTTCTATTTGTCTTTACTTTTCTACTTCTTATATAATTTTTCTGTTAACAAATCTTATGTCTATTACTTAACTCTAGTCACAGTTCTACTATCTCTAAAGCCTACCTTTTACAGCCTTCCCAAAACTCTCTCATTTTAAATATTCCCACACACAAGGTCTTGGGGGGATCTTAAATCCCACCCCATTCCATGGACACCTCCCACTATCCCAGATTGCTCCAAGCCCTGTCCAGCCTGGCCTTGGGCACTGCCAGGGATCCAGGGGCAGCCCCAGCTGCTCTGGGCACCTGTGCCAGGCCCTGCCCACCCTCCCAGGGGAGGATTGATTTTCCAGAGTAAAGAATTCTGCTGTTTAATTCCCCATGGTAAAGAATTCTATTTATAGTGAAGAAATCTTTATTGTAGTAAAGAATTTCCTTCACTCATTTCAGAGGGACTTTGTAGGAATAGAGAGATTGGGGTAGTTCAGGATTTAGTTTTAGAGAAGTTGAAAAACATAAGAGTAAAAACTAAGCTGAGGTTAAGATGAAGAGAGGAAGATGGGAAGAAATCAAGCTTTTATAGGAGTGTTCTGCTTTCTTAGTTTGTTTTTAATGCCTGTAAATGCTGATGCTTTATTTACCATGAGAAGGACCTGGATGACAATACCAGCAGTGGAATTAATTCATTGGAGATTAGAATTAGAATCATTTTGTAGGAGCAAAAAGAGGGTGTGTATTTATGGTTGGCAAAGAAACCACCCAAACTTAAACTTTCAAATGGGTCAAATAGCTGAAAGTTTTGGACAATATCATTATTTTGACATGGATACTCCTTGGCTAAGCTTTTGATGCCTTTCCTTGAAAACTTTTGATATTATCTCTAGTGGCATAAAATTCTTGCAGATCAAAATTGTTTTGGTGGTTTAAACTGAGCAGTTAAACTGGCAGCACTTCCCTGAAAAGGATAATTTGCCTTTTTCTCCAGCAGCCAAACTGTTGGACAGAGTTCTGCCCACTTCCTCTTGCCCATTTATTCCCTCTCCACACCTCCTCTTTTTGTAGTGGTGTCTCTGTGGGCTAAAGAAATGGAGCAGATAAAAGAGATTTTTTGTGTTTTTATTGGGAGGGATGATTAAGATGGATTCTACAAAATCTCCAATAGGTTCAGATTTTGGGGGGAGTTGTTTGTTTTGCTTGGACCTTTGCATTTTTCTTTTTCCCACATGTGTACTTCCAGTCTTCTAACTATCCCAAATAACCATTAGAAGCTAAAAGATTTTAAAGCATGAAGAACTTTGAAGAAACTTTTACATTTAAACCACAGTTTTAGCTTTGGGCTCAAACTCCTCCTTGCTGTCCTGGGATGTTTTATGGCAATGCAGACACTCCAGATTTCCTTTTCTTGGAGAGCAGCCTGTGTTATCCATTAATTCCATAACCCAGCACTCATCCAGGCAGCTTTTCCCCAGTTAGGCAAACTCGGAAGAGGCAAAAATCTGACAAATCCCCTGATCCATGGGGATCCTGAGGGAGTGAAGCCAGCCCAGCCCTGGTGCTTCCTCCTGGTGACACAAAGAGGGATGTGACAATTGTGGCTCTCCAGGGAAAAAGCTGGAAAAATTAACAAGGTCATTTTCTCCCCCCCCCCCCCAAAAAAATTCCAGCCCTCGTTTCAGCCAGGCAGGAAGGAATTCTGGTGTTATCTGCTGCTGGTTTAATTGTCCATGTGGCTGTTGTGGAGATGTCTCAGTGATAGTGGTGCCTCTCTGAGCCCCCAGAGGAGCAGGCAGTTCTCCTGGAAGGTTTTCTTTTTAGTAAAGATAAGATGGAAAGAGTAATGATGGAGACAAAACTGATAAGGGCAGGAATATCAGAAGGAATGGCAGAGTAAAGGCAGAGCTTTGACTGAACGTGCCTTAAACAGGGATTTGTGCCAGTGGGAATCCTTGTGGCTTCCTGAGCTTTGGAAAGCACAGATTGCTGGGGAAAAAAACCTATGAAGTCCACGCAGAATCATGTTTTTCCTTATTTTAATAAAAAATAAAGAGGGGCAAAAACCTATTAAGACTTTTTCTTTAATGTGCCTAAACCCTCTGCTTTTCCAGCAGGCAGCACAGTGAGCTGTGAGGAAATAGGATTTTATCTTTATTTCACAAGGAAGGAATATGGGCATGGCTTCAAATAAATTTGCTATTAAGAAGAAGTCCATGATTACATTTGAGGAGTGTTGTGAAGTTTCCAGGAGTGATTTGCAGGGGCTGATCTGTATGAGCTGCACACGCAGCTGAAAAGGGAGATAAATTCCTTTCTGTTAGTAACACAATCATCTCTCAAGGTATTTTTCATTAAATTAGATTGGTGTAACTAAAGTGCTCCTGATGTCGTTTGTGATGCTCCTAAATCATCAGCTAAAGAGCAGCTGATCTAAGTTTGGCCAAAGGAAGCAATGAAGTTTTGGAAGATTATATTCCTTGTTCCTGATTTTAATCAATCAGAATTTGATATTTGTGTACAGGCTTGTTTTAAAAGCATTGTAATTATGGCAGTGCTATAAATCTGATGTTAATGGAGAAGGAAAAAATATTAAATGTGACCTACACTTTAAACTTAAATATTCAGTGGGTGTTTCTTACAAAATGAGGATGGAGGGGAGGCAGGTGGAGTAATAGGTCTGTGTGAATGTAGGCCTGGAAAAGTGGGATACATGGATTAAAAACATTTTAATTTTACATTAAGTCTTTTCCCAGATTTCAGTTTGATGCTGAACATGCCCTGATATATAAAGAAGTATTCCTCTGTTAAATCTTGGGGGATTTGGAGGCACTTATGAATTAATTTGTTTCCAGGAGTTCCATCAAAAGAGAAATCCTTTGTAAAACTGCAGGTGTTAAAATACACACCAAAAAAAACATTTCTTGCTCTGGGAAATTAGACACAGTTCTTAGTGAATATTGAAATTAAAATGCAGAAAAGATCCCTGAAACCTATTAATTATTACTCTCAGATTTCAGAGAAATACTTTTCTAGAATTACTTTGAGGTTTATTTCCTTAAAAATAAACAAGATATTTGTGATTCCATGGAAACCGTTCCAATGACACCAAAATTTATTGTTTAAACATTGATAGCAGTAAAATAAATTAAAACATCCAGGAGAGGAGGGAGCAGTGCAGAGCCAGGGC